>CM066039.1:349696549-350896549 GCA_033557465.1 Ichthyophis bannanicus | reverse complement strand
ACAGATGATTTTAATGAAAGTTCACAGATTACCAATAGCAGGTCTGCAATCTCATATTTCAGTTCTTTCAACACTCTGGGATGTATACCATCCGGTCCAGGTGATTTGCTACTATTCAGTTTATCAAATAGTTGTAATATATCTTCCCGGTGTAGCGATATTTCTCTCAATTCCTCTGCAGTATCACCTTTAAATACCACTTCAGTCTTGGGTAACATCCCTACATCTTCCTCAGTAAAGACCGAAGCAAAGAATTCATTCAGTCTCTCTGCTATAGCCTTGTCTCCTCTTACTGCCCCTTTTACCCCTCTATCATCTAACGGTCCAATTTACTCTCTCACAGGCCTTTTGCTACGAATGTACTTGAAAAAGTCTTTATTTCGTGTTTTTGCTTCCGTAGCAAGTTTCTTCTCAAATTCCCGCTTTGCCTGTCTTATCAATGCTTTGCATTTAAGTTGCCAGTGCTTGTGCTGTTTCCAGTTTTCATCATTTGGCTCTTTTTTCCATTTCCTGAAGGTTGCTCTTTTGGCAGCAACAGCCTCTCTGACCTCACCTTTAAACCATGCTGGCAGTTTTTTGGACTTTCTTCCACTTTTCTTAATGCGTGGAATACAGCTGGTCTGGGCTTTGAGGATAGTATTTTTAAATAACACCCAAGCTTGCTGTAAGTCTTTAACCTTTGGAACCACTCCTTTTAGTTTTTTCCGAACTATATTCCTCATTCTATCATAGTCTCCCTTTTGAAAGTTAAAAGGTAGTACTGTGGATTCCTTTACTATCTGTCCTCCACTGATTAAATCAAACATGATCATACTATGATCACTATTGCCAAGTGGTCCCAACACCCTTATTTCTTGCACCAGATCTGGCGTTCCACTAAGGACTAGGTCCAGTATGGCTTCCCCTCTGGTTGGTTCATGAATCAGCTGCTCCAAGAAGCAGTCATTTATTTCATCTAGAAACTTTATCTCGTTAGCTTGTCCTGCTGTGACACTGTCCCAGTCGATACCGGGGTAATTGAAATCACCCATTATTACTACTCTGTTGTGGCTTTTGTTAGCTTCCTTGATTTCTTTGAGCATTTCATCATCCATTTGTTCATTCTGGCCAGGCGGTCGATAGTATACTCCCACTGCCATCACCTTCCCCTTCATAAATGGAATTTCAATCCATAGAGATTCTACAGCAAATTTTGTTCCCTGCAAAACTTTAATCCTTTCTGACTCAATGCCCTCTCTAACATAGAGCGCAACCCCTCCACCAATTTGTTCAGCTCTATCATTACGATATAGTTTGTATCCAGGTATCAGTGTCCCACTGGTTATCCTCCTTCCACCATGTCTCTGAGAGTGCAATCATATCTAACCTCTCATTTAGTGCTATATATTCTAATTCTCCCATCTTATTGTTTAGACTTCTAGCATTGGCATACAAGCATTTTAGAGACTGTATTTTATTAATATTAATCTGGCTATTGGTAGGCATGGGTAATTGGGAATCTTTATGCTCTGTCTGCTCCTTACTCAAGGGCATTTGGGCTACTATACTCCCTTTTGGAACCTCACTGCTTTTGGTAGTATCCTTCAAGGATACCTTTGTCCGAACCATGCGCTCTTGGGTGACTGTCGGCTTTCCCCTATTTTCTAGTTTAAAAGCTTCTCTATCTCTTTTTTAAAGGTTAATGCCAGCAGTCTGGTCCCATCCTGATTAAGGTGAAGCCCATCCCTTCGGAAGAGCCCCCCCTTTCCCCAGAATGTTCCCCAGTTCCTAACAAATCCAAAACCCTCATCCTTGCACCATTGTCTCATCCACGCATTGAGACTCCGGAGCTCTGCCTGTCTTTTGGGTCCTGCACGTGGAACAGGAAGCATTTCGGAGAACGCTATCCTGGAAGTTCTGGATTTCAACTTCCTACCTAAAAGCTTAAATTTAGCCTCCAGAACTTCCCTACCACATTTTCCTATGTCATTGGTACCAACATGTACCAAGACAGCAGACTCCCCCCCAGCACTATCTGTGATCCTATCTAGGCGGTGCGTGAGATCTGCTACCTTCGCACCAGGCAGGCATGTTACCAGGCGATCCTCACGTCCACCAGCCACCCAGCTATCTACATTCCTAATGATTGAATCACCAACTATAACAGCTGTCCTGACCCTCCCCTCATGGGGACATGGCCCTGGAGAAACGTCCTCGGTGCGAGAGGGTTTTACATCACCTGGAGGACAGGTCCTAGTTACAGGATCACTTCCTGCCACACCAGGGTGATGCTCTCCTGTCACGTGACCTCTCTTCTCCATGGCAACAGGGATGCTGCCAGACTGGAGGTGGGACTTCAGGACTATATCCCTGTAGGTCTCGTCCATGTACTTCTCTGTCTTTCTTATGTCTTCCAGGTCTGCTACTCTAGCCTCTAGAGAACGGACTCGTTCCCTGAGAGCAAAGAGCTCCCTGCACTTAGTGCATATGTAGGACCTCTCACCAACTGGGAGAAAATCATACATGTGACACTCAATGCAAAAGACCGGAGAACCCCCATCTCGTTGCTGGACCTCTGTCTGCATCTTAGTTTAAAGCTTGTGTTTAGGTCTTTTAAATTCGGTATATAATAAGGATTGGTGTAGATGCTTATACTAATAAAAGTGTATCTAATACCCCTAATACACCCTGTGTACCTGAAGCTTAATTAATCTCAGGTCCTCTGTGTATGACTGATTTGGATTAAGAGCTGCACCTGAGAGCAGCCCCTTTCCTCTAAGATGTGCAAGTACCTATAAAACTACAATTACCCCAGGGGTGGGTGGGTGCTGGGGAGGGAGGGAGGGAGATAAGTCCTATTAAAGAGGGCAGTTACAAGGTACCCTGCCCTGAACCCTCAGCAGGGGGATGGGGGTACCACACAAAGCCCAGTTAGTTGAGAGAGGCAAGGTAAGTACAGCTGAGAAGGCTGAACTAGCACACCACTAAGACAAACAATAAATAATTAAACAAACAGTTAGACAAACAGTAAATAATTAAATAAACAGCTAGAACTCACAGTAAGATGTCCCAGGAGGCAAATATCCACTCACTAGCAGAGCTCTGTAAAAGTACAGCCCTTCTCTGATCAGAGAAAAGCAAACTAAAACAGACTATGCACACGTGGAGAAAACAGGAAGAAGGCTACACAATACCTCAGGGGGAGGGGGGGGGGAGGGGCAGGATTCACTCAGGCAGGCGAGGACAGGAAAAAAGTTTAACACACAGCAGGTTCGGGGGAGAGATTTAATTCAAAATGGCTACCACACAAAGCCCAGTTAGTTGAGAGAGGCAAGGTAAGTACAGCTGAGAAGGCTGAACTAGCACACCACTAAGACAAACAATAAATAATTAAACAAACAGTTAAACAAACAGTTAGACAAACAGTAAATAATTAAATAAACAGCTAGAACTCACAGTAAGATGTCCCAGGAGGCAAATATCCACTCACTAGCAGAGCTCTGTAAAAGTACAGCCCTTCTCTGATCAGAGAAAAGCAATATGACAATATGAAACAACTTTTGAAATGTATGAACTATGATCAACATCTATGATCAATCTGTGGTGACTTCAAAGTGGTCACCCTCTTGCTTGGTCTTCAGGGTGGATACACCAAGTACTGCTGCTTCCTGTGTGAATGGCATAGTCGTGCTAGAGATTGTCATTTCGTCAAAAGGGACTGGCCACTCCGTCAGTCACTGGATCCTGGAAGCAAAAATGTTCTGTTTCCAGCACTTGTAGACAGCAACAAGATTTTGATGCCTTCCTTGCACATCAAGTTGGGACTAATGAAAAACTTTGTCAAGGCGATGGATAAAACTAAACCTGCTTTCAGGTATCTTAGTGGTAAATTTCCTAGACTAAGTGATGCCAAAGTTTTGGCCCTCAGATTCATGCACTTCAAGATGACAAATTTCTTCCTTTATTGCGTGGAAAGGAAAAGGCTGCACGGATAGCATTTGAATCAGTGACACAAATTTTTCTTGGAAACAACAAAGCAAATAATTACCAAATAATGGCACACACTAATTTTTTTAAGGACTTTATGGGAATGAGGGAAGGTGCTCAAGGGAAGGGCTTGAAGAGAAAGATCCAGCCTCTCCTATGTTGGTTTCCACGGAAAAGTGAAATCTATTGCCCCATTTTAGAATCAAATGTAGCAATACATCTCTAGAACAGTTCTCAACTCTGGTCCTTGCGAGCTGCGAATGGGTCTGGTTTTCAGGGCAACCAAGTTATGCAAACCAGTTGTATTATTAGACCTATGTATACAAATAAATCCAAAGAAGATTCATAATGAATTTCCTGACAACCAGACCTGTCTTCAGCTCATGGAGAGAACTATTGCTCTAGAACCCTTGTTCTAGAACCCCAGCAAAAACTATTAAGCAAGAAGCATTCTCATTTCTGTTTGTTTTCTCAATTAATGTACTAAAAGTTGTTAAAAATAAGCTGCGTAAGATGGAAAATCAGTTAGTTATTCATGTAATGTTTGATCCCTCACCCTGTGCTGCAGGTCAGAATGTCAGTAGATACACAATCACAGCTTTCAGATGCAGGGCCCTAATCAGCTGTAATATGTTATGCTGACAGCCATACCAACTTCTTAGAACCAAAATCTCAACTTCTGAAGTGTATTTCTGAGAGAGAGAGAAAAATAAAAAGTCAAATAACTGATGCAAAAGCTAAGTCTACCACTTTCACAGATCTGTATGTTGGGGCACCAGAGAGACAGACAGTCGGCCATAGGCATGCCTGTCACTTTGTATTTAATGCACATCATCACTTAGGATTACTGTCCGTTTGCTGGTTTATATGATAGACTGGACAATACTATATAGAACAGCAGCTCAATCAGTGCATGTCTGAAAATCTAAGACATGATTTTGATAGTGATAATAGGCTACTAGCCACAACTTCCAGATTTGACCTGCTTTGACTTTTTCTAAAATAAACAATCCTGTTACTAAAACGTGATGTAAACATTGAAATTTCTGCAAGTTTTTTCATTTTCTGTATATCAGCTATTTCAAGCCCTTAAATTCCATTTACTATTAGTTTTAATCACATAATTCTATCATCTCACACTGTAGCGTTAGTTATTTTATAAAGCACCCTGGTTTGCAGGCATGATTAGCGCTCTACAGTGTTCATGTAAGAGGCTTTCAGTATTACAGTGCTTACAAGACATGTCATAAAACCAAAATCTATGTGGAATTTCTAGACTGGTTTCTAAACTTTACAGATGAAGGAAGGAAGTCCTGACTCAGCGAAGATAAACATTGTGATCAGTAGCATTTTATACTAACGGTCTCCAAGTCAAACTGACTTTCAAAAGACTTGTGCTAAACGTTCTCTTTCACATTGGACTGTTCCCCTACCCTCTCTCTGCCAGAGATGTCAGCATATATACTCTGTTTTCTACCAATGATCTCTCCATACAAATCCTAACTTCCTCTTCGTCCACAGAAAACAACTCTTTCCTGTTTGTCTCAGCCTTGGTTCAAAACTTCCTAGACTGACTGTCTAGGACTTATCCTACTAAAAATCTGTTGTTCACGTTGCTCCCCATCCTCTCATACATCGACTGTCCACTTTGTCAATTACACTCTCTTTCCAGACTTAAGCCTATAACTTTTTACTACCTATCAGTGGAGACATGCAATCACTTATCCTGATAAAAAGGCTTTAAACAGCTGTTCATTAGTTTGGTCATCGCAAGTGATTAAATTACATAAGCTAAGAGTACTTACTTTTCTTTTGTAACTATTTTTTAAAATTAAACTAGAGAATGTTTGAGAAGCAACAAATTCCACAGACGTAAAGAAATAAAGGTTAATAAATGGGGGGAAAAAATAAGGCACACTGGCCTAATACATATTTTAATGAACTTTCAGGGAATGACATCTCCTTTCCTAGATCAGAACAGAATGCAGCAGGGAGGTTAGTCCAGAAATGTCATTACTAATGAAAAATATTACCTTATTATTGTTTGAGGGGTTTTTTGTTTTTTTAGTGTTTTTACTTATCTTTTTTTGTGTATTCAAGTGGACTAACATGGTAACCACTCTACAGTATGCAACAAATACAAAAAAACATGTGTTTGCACAAGAACATCAGTCCGCATCCTGTGAAGGTTTTAAACTTTATTTTTATGTGGGCAAAATCTCCAATCTATGGAAGTGCTGGCTTGGAAGTAAAGAGAAAATACTGATCCTAACAGGACTTCCACCTTCTCTGCCCTTCATCCACTCACCCCACTTTCTACAAAAGTAGATTGTCAGTGGGACAAAGATCGAATTTCTTACAGCTTTACAAAGATCTAATTTCTTACATCTTTACTCAATGGTTACATAATGCAAGGTTCCACATTAGGAACCGCCACCCAGGAAAAAGATTTAGGCATCATTATGGATAACATGTTAAAACCCTCCGCCCAGTGTGCAGCGGCGGCCAAGAGAGCAAATAGAATACTAGGTATCATAAGGAAAGGAATGGAAAATAAAACAAAGGATATTATAATGCCTCTGTATCGTTCCATGGTGCGACTGCACCTTGAATATTGCGTGCAATTCTGGTTGCCGTATCTTAAAAAGGTTATAGCATTTTTAGAAAAGATTCAGAGAACAGCCAAATGGTAAAGGGGATGGAAGGATACCCCTATGAAGAAAGGCTAAAAAGGTTAGGGCTCTTTAACCTGGAAAAGAGACAGCTGAGGGGAGATATGATAGAAGTCCATAAATTAATGAACGGAGTGGAACGGGTAAACGTAGATTGATTGTTTACGTCATCAGAATATAGAAAAATAGGGGACATGCAATGAAGCTACAGGATAAACTATTCAAGACAAATAAGAGAAAATATTTTTTCACTCAACGTGTAATGAAACTCTGGAATTTGTTACCAGAGGATGTAGTAAAATCTGTTAGTGTAGCTGGGTTTAAAAAAGGTTTGGACAAGTTCCTGGAGGAAAGTCCATAAACCATTATTAAAAAGGGACTCAGGATATCACTGCTTGACCCAATACAAGCATTGTGGAACCAGTGTCTTTTGGGGAAACTGCTAGGTACGTATGACCTAGATTGGCCACTGTTGGAAACAAGATACTGGGCTTGATGGACCTTGGTCTGACCCAGTATGGCATATCTTATGTTCTTTGACAATTTAAATCATTCTCTTCAAACATTCTTGTCTTGTCTGTCTTCAGTAGCTTGTAAACTCCACAACAGAACTCTCTCGTGTTTCTGTACACTGCAGCACACATTCTGTAGCGCTAGGTAATGGAAAAGCCATAGAAGATATAGTAGCAGAAAAGAAAAAATATAAACTAAAATAAAATTAAAAGGCATATTAAGAGGAAGATGGCGGCGGCAGATGCTCTCTGACTCACCTTTGCAGAGCGTCTCCATCTGTGTGGGTTATTTCCTAGTTTTCTTCTTGTCACATACCTCCCCATAAGTGGAAAGTGAAACCATCGGTGATGATGTCCGAGTCTAGCAGGCCCATGGATTTGTCCGTGAAGCCCGTTGGTGGGGAGAAAGTTCCACGTGGCCCACTGGGTACGGTGGGGGTGGAAGTAGACTCTTTACCTATCCTTGGGCCCGATGTCTCTTTAAGCCCAGAGAACCAAGCTCCTCCAGTCCAGCCATCACAGAAGGTATCGAGGCTGGAGGAATCCAGTCGTTCTTCCCCTTTGGTGTTGCAGCCGCCCTGCTCCAGAAGTGTTAACTGAACAGTGGGGTTCTCCGCCAGAGCTTCTGGAGCGTTTGGGGCCACGGAGGAGTGGTTGACTCAGCCACATCACAAAGAAGTTGTTTCCCAGCCTCCTTTGAATCTGCAGTCTCTGGATTTGGTTTTGAGGGGACCTGGTGTTGTTGTCCAATCAGCATTGGTGAGACCTCAGGCTTTTACTTTGGAAACTTTGTGGGAAGTGTTATTCAAATTAGAACAGTCTCTTTCCAACTCCAGGCTATTTCTGCAGTTTGTTCAGACTGGACAGATCGAGGCACAAGAGCTTTTACTAAACACGTTACAGGTGAAAGTTGTCTCTGTAGAAGTTCACTTGGATCAGTTTCAGGATACTGCTTCGGCTACTATGAAAGATTCGGAGGTTATACATCAGAAGATGGAATTTCTTGAAAACTCTTCTAGAAGTAGAAATTTAAGGATTCAGACCTTTCCCAAGATTTCTATTTCACCTCCGGAACTGTTCAAGAAATTTATGATTTCAGTTTTAAAGATACCTGCTGAATCATTGCCTCTAATATCTAAAGCCTTTTATTTGCCTACTGCTAAAATCAAGCTTATAGAGGACCAGGATCAATTCTAAATTTTGTCTTGTGATAGTTTGGATTTAACTGCATTTTTGGAATGGTCTGAGTCTGAACCCAAATTGACTGCTACTTTGTCAGTCATCTTCGCTTTAGATGTAGATCGTGATTGGCTTCTAAAAATTTATTTTCGCTCCACCAGTAAGGTGTTTATGGATTGTCATATTTTCCCTGACGTTTCTAGAGTCACACAGAAAAGGAAGCAATTTTTATTGCTTAAACATGGTGTACTTCATTTGAGTGTTTTTTTCTTTTTACGTTTTCCCTGTAAATAACTAGTCAAATTGATAGGGTCTAATTAACTTTTTCTTCACCCACAGCACCTGTCCACCTTTATTTCCTCTAGGGTAGCTGCTGTACAGTCCGTTTCTATAGAGGCCCATAAAATTGGCCCTGTGGTGGGGTAGGGCTGCTTCTTGGTATAAATATTAGAGCCCTTCCACGTCCGCCTATATTGCTTGGTAATCAAGCCATTTTGGGTCCTTTTTCTTTGATGTGTGTCTTTCATCTCCTCCTATATTGAGGACTAGTGGGTGAAGGTCTGTATATTTCTTTTGCTTTGACTTATTCACGTTATTGTATTATCCTGACCTGTTGCCTTTTTCTGTGCAAGATATATTCTTGCAATTATTTGAAAACTGCATAAATTTAAAAAAAACCAACCACCTCAAAAAACTAAAATAAACCCTAAACAAATACCACACAAGATAAACTCACAGGGCCATGAACCATACTTTCCTAAACCTCAGGGATCAGTGGGGAGTGAAATGACATCTCTCCTCTCCTCTATCCACTGGGCAATTCTGCGCAAAGAATCAGTAAATCACTACAAAATGTCTACAAGTTCCATGTTTTGTGTGTGTGTGTGTGTTTGGGGGGGGGGGGGGGGGAAGAGCTCAGATGCTTAAATTTCTTTCCAGCAAATGCAAGGGCAGTGGCCATACAGCTACAATACGGACAGACAAGTCACTTTAAATTCAGACCACGTTTCTTCATATTTGGCCAACCAGCAGCACAGATTATGTACTTCCAATCCAAGTAATATCAGAACATAATGGTAATTTTCTGCTTGTTGCTAGTGAAATTTGTCCATGCATCATTTGCCAATATTATAGACATATAACAGAACCACAACATGCAGGCACAAAGTGTCTCTGGCTATGTAGCTCCATCCACAAAAGACCAAGGAATTTTTATAAATATACTGTATGGAAAAAAAAAAACCCTACAAAATCTTCCTAAGTGTTTTCTTGTTAACAACAGGCAAACACAGATCTTTTATCAGTCTAGCTCTATATCAAGGATTATAATTTTTACACTGTATATCACACCCTACACATCTCTTTTCTATGCTTTCATAAATACAAATGAGAATTCAGAATTAAAAGTCAGCAGCAGCTTACAAACATGGGAAATCAACCTAGCAGAATCTAAAGCATTCTCTCTCTCAGAGGGTGTCACCGGGTTAGGAACACGCGCGCTTATTCTTCTAAACATCTGAAAAGGCTCAATTTGCAAAATATAAAAGGTTTAGATTCAGGAAAGATTTGTCCCCAGAAAGCTAGTCCCCTGTACTCTCGGATCTTTGCCCAGCTTTTAGGACATCCTTAGGAATAAAAAAGGTTTTAAAAAATTGGAGTTTTTCCTTTGATGTTCTATAACTGCAAAACAAAAATAAAAGGTAAGAAAAGGATTAGAGAGTGTAACTGGGAGCAATTAATCATTCCGCAGCAAATATTTTGAATCTTTGATATCAGATGACTTAGTGGTTGACCAAATGTACGATGCCATGTAACACACTCTGAAAGCAGGATGTTCAGATCCCTCCTGCTGCAAAATGTCCGTATCTGGTCATTTGGGTCGCTGCTTACTAAGCTGTGTTGGTGATTAATGCTGGCATTACAACATGCTAACAATTAACTGGTGCCTTTCCAGTTTGCAGGCAATCATTTCCACATTATTCACTTAATACAAAAGGGCGTGGAGAACAGGGAATATGCCCAACTGTTAACATGCACTTAACATCCAGGCATTCACGGTTAATGTGGCGGATAAAGTGCGGTTAATGCCACCTCAAGAGGAGGCGCTAATTGCATTGCATTATCTGCCATTCAGTTAATTAAAAAATGCTGGGAATGCCTCCAAGAGATTAAATTAATGCACAGTAAATGCAAAACATTGCCACACTTAATAAATAGGACCCTTAATACCTAAATAATCTATTTAACAAAGCTAGAAAAACCACCCATTCACTATTGTTCTCAGCAGTGTACAATAGGTCATAATCATAAGACACTCAAACATAAAACAATCTTCAATTAAATCTTAGAAATATAGAATGAAAAATGCATATGGCTTAATGTGTAATTTATGTCTAATCAGCATGCTAAGACCTTCTAAATTAGCATCCCTACCAATTCCTAGACTGCCTTTGTCACTGACCTATGCAGGATATCCCATCTTCACCTAGACCAGGCAGGTCAGGTTTTCTGGATATCCCTAATGAATATGCACACTATCTCCACTCTATGCAAATCTCCCTCATGCATATTCATTAGGGATATTCTGAAAACCTGACCCATCAGCAGCTCTCAAGGACTGGGAGTGAGCATCATTGACCTAGATACTGATAAAACTGCTTAGAAGGGAGTTTGAAAATTAAACCTACTAATATTTTTAGGAGTTAATTAAAAATGTACATCTTGGAGGTAATTAATCTTGATCCTTCTGATTGTGAAGTGTGCTTCCTAAAGACACACTCTAATGTATTTTTCCAAGATCTTCTGTGATGTGTAACAACAGAGTGAAGGTAATAGCTACTGATTCATATTTCCTGAATTTATATCATATCAAT
The DNA here is from genome assembly GCA_033557465.1 of Ichthyophis bannanicus. Classification (NCBI taxonomy): domain Eukaryota; kingdom Metazoa; phylum Chordata; class Amphibia; order Gymnophiona; family Ichthyophiidae; genus Ichthyophis; species Ichthyophis bannanicus. Next base: position 350,885,347 of record CM066039.1, on the reverse strand, counting down.
CCAGCTTTAGTACATTTTTGTCTAACTTAAAATTTCTATCCATAAGGGGGTTCTATTGAGTTCTGAAAATTGTAAGCAGCATACTCTCTATTAAAATGTATTGAAGAAATTCACTTTCAGGCTATCGAGCTACATAATTAAGCACAATGGCACAACAGAGTGTCCTTTGCTTGGCTATTAGAACATACTTTGGAATGTGTCCAGGGCCAGCTCTACCAATGAGCGATTGCTTTTTGCATATGACCCTGTTTTGTAGCCCCTGACTTATGCAAACGAGGTCCTGCAATGAGCCTTTGCACATTGCCTCAAATCCCTCTGCACTCCTCTCCCTTCCCCACAGGTACACAATTAGGTAAGCTCCTAACAGAAGATAAAGCATTATACCTTTCGGAAAGTTCACAACTTCTTCATCCAGTCCCATCCATCTCAACACATTCTAGGCTCTGTAGACTTTGCAAGTCAGTAGAAAAAGAGTAGTTACTCACCTGTAACAGGTGTACTCCAGGAGCAGCAGGAATCAGTCCTCACATATGGGTGACATCGACGTCGATGGAGCCCTTGCGGAGCATTTCCCCAGCTTTCCATGAAAGCCTTTGGGAATGCAGGCACGCATGCGCGGTTCCCTTCCCGCCTAAAGGTGCCATCTTGCTCAGTCAAATGACATAGCTAAAAAAAAACAGCACCCAAAAATGAAAAATAAACTATGTACAACTGCAACTCCCAGGGGAGGAGGGAGGGTTGTGAGGACTGATTCCTGCTGCTCCTGGAGAACACCTGTTACAGGTAACTACTCTTTCTCCAGGACCAAGCAGGAAGTCAGTCCTCACATATGGGTGACTACCTAGCTCTGGGCTACCAGGAACCCAGATTGAACAAGAGAACTCCCTCTAGTCCCAGCATCAAAGAAAGGCTTTTCACTGAAAGAACCCCCACCGGTAGCCCAACGGAGGGCAGGAGTTGCCTAAACCTCAAAGAGATTCCGGAGTACTGCCTGGCCAAAAGCACTGTCCCTACGGGACTCCCTCTCCAGGCAGTAATGAGCTGCAAAAGTCTGGCTTGAGGACCAAGTTGCAGCTCTGCAAATGTCTGCCAATGGTAGAGCGGAGATGAGCTACTGAGGCAGCCATTGCCCTGACACGATGGGCCGTGACCCGACCCTGCAAGGGAAGGTCAGCCGCCCTGTAAGCCCAGGTGATACAGTCAGCCACCCACATGGACAAGGTACGCGTGGACACAGCTAACTCCAAATTATTAGGGTCAAAAGAGATGAAGAGCTGAGTAGCCCTTCTATGTCCTTGCGTACGGTCAAGGTAGAAGGATAAGGCCCTCCTACAGTCCAGGGTATGCAGGACCGCTTCAGCCTGGCTTGCATGAGGCCTAGGGAAGAATGTTGGAAGAACCACCTCCTGGTTGAGGTGGAAAGAGGAGACAACTTTAGGGAGGAACTTTGGATGAGTCCCAAGGACTACCCTGTTCCTATAGAAGCGGGTGTAAGGCCTGTCACAGACTAGGGCCTGAAGCTCACTCACCCGTCTGGCCGAGGTTAAGGCTACTAGGAAGAGTGTCTTCCAGGAGAGGAAGCGGAGAGGACAAGTAGCCATCGGCTCAAAAGGTGGGCGAGTCAGTTGCTGCAAGACCACATTCAACTCCCACTCAGGGGCTGGAGGACGGACAGGAGGCTTGAGCAAGAGCAAACCTCTGAGGAACCGGGACACCAAGGTGTGAACCGATATAGAGTGTCCCTCCACCAGTGAGTGGTGAGCTGCTAGAGCTGAGAGGTGGACCCGAACAGAATTGGACTTAAGGCCCTGATTGGATAAGTGTAGCAGGTACTGAAGCACCACTGGTACAGTACAGGAGAAGGGATCTTCTGTACGCAGCTGACACTACACAGAAAACCTCTTCCACTTCAGGGCATAGGTTTTTCTAGTGGACTGCTTCCTAGAGGCCAAGACGACCTCTTCAACTTCAGGAGGTAGGCCCCAAGGAGCCCAAAACTACCCTTGCAGCTTCCAGGCCATCAAATTGAGATATTTGAGATTGGGGTGCAGAAGAGACCCCTGGTCTTGAGACAGAAGGTCAGGCTGCAACCCTAGAGGTAGTGGAGGGTCCACTGCTAGCTGAAGCAGAAGTGGGAACCAAGGTTGTCTCGGCCACCTGGGGGCTACCAGAAGGACCGAGGCCTGGTCCTTTAGAACCTTGAACAGGGTTTGGGCCACCAGAGGCGTGGGAGGAAACGCATATAGGAGGCCTTGGGACCAGGAAATCAGAAAAGCATCTGCTGCTAGTCTCAGAGGATGCGGTTGCCTGGAGCAGAACCGGGGCAGCTGTCTGTTCAGGGGACTGGCAAAGAGATCTATGGATGGAAGTCCCCATCTCAGGAAGATCTTCTGAACTACCAAGGGATGGAGCTGCCACTCGTGTGGCTGCAGAATTCTGCTCAACCTGTCTGCTTGGGAATTTTCCTGGCCAGGGAGATAAACCACCTTGAGCAACATGTTGTGCTGGAGAGCAAACAAGCAAAGGTCCTGCGCCTCCTGACAAAGGAGCCTGGACAAAGTGCCTCCCTGTTTGTTCACATAAAACATGGCTACCTGATTGTCTGTCTGCACTAAAACAGACTGGTGAGCCAGGTTTGAGAGAAAGTCTTGAGGGCTAAGCGAATAGCCCGAAGCTCCAGTAGATTGATCTGCTGCTGGGCCTCCCAGGGAGACCACAGGCCCTGAGTGCACCTGCCCTGACAGTGTGCTCCCCAGCCCTGTAGAGAGGCATCGGTGGTCAATACCACTGTGAACCCAGGTGGCTGAAAAGGCATCCCTTCCAGTAAGTTGGGGGGATGCAGCCACCAACGTAGGGAGTGCAGGAATGGACTGGACACCCTTACTCTGTCTCTGAGGCTCCCTGTGGCCTGCGACCACTGAGTTCTGAGGCACCATTGCGCAGGCCTCATATGAAGCCTGGCATGGGGTGTGACATGCACTGTCAAAGCCATGTGGCCAAGAAGCCTCAGGCAGAGCCTGGCGGAGACCAGTGACTTGCTGAGAAACTGTTTTGCCAAGGTCATCAACCTTTGGGCTCTGTCTTCTGGCAAGAAAGCTTTTGCCTGCAGAGAGTCTATTCTGACCCCTATGAACTCTAAAGTTTTGGTAGGGGAGCAAAGTGGACTTTGCGAAGTTTATGACAAACCCCAGATGCTGTAGCAGAGAAATCGTTCGGAGGATGGCTTGCCTGGCCTCCTGGCACGTCTGACCCCTGATGAGCCAGTCGTCCAGATAGGGGAAGACAAAGATAACCTGATTTCTCAAGTAGGCCGCCACCACTGCCAGGCATTTGGTAAAGACTCTGGGTGCGGAGGTGAGGCCAAATGGCAGCACTGTGTACTGATAATGGTTTCCTCCCACAATGAACCTGAGGTACTTTCTGTGGTCTGGATGAATAAGGATGTGAGTGTACACATCCTTTAGATCTAAAGAGCATAGCCAATCTCCCTGCTGGAGGTAGGGCAGAAGTGTTCCAAGAGTAAGCATCTTGAACTTTTCCTTCTGTAAGAACTTGTTGAGATTTCTGAGGTCGAGAATAGGCTTGAGATCCCCTGTTCTCTGTGGTACTAGGAAGTACCTGGAGTAAAACCCGTGACCTTGGAGGTGGGGAGGCACAGGCTCCACCGCCTGGTCTCGTAACAGACCCTGGAGCTCCTGCAGGAGGAGGGCTGTATAGAGAGGAGGCCTTGGGGGCTCTCCTGGAAAATAGGGAGGAGGCAACTGATGAAAATGAAGCAGGTAGCCCTTCTGGACTATGCTTAAGAACCAGTTGTCCCCTGTAATGGGTGGCCACCAGTGGGCAAACAGGGCTAGGCGACCTCCTGTGCAGGGATGGGACAGCAGAGACGGAGAGGCTATACCTTGGGAGTCAAAACCCCCCACCCTGCTGAGTAGGAGCAGGAGCCGGAGGCTTGGGTCTTTCTGCCTACGGGGCCCATGTCCCTGCCCCTTGGCCTGCTGACCCTGTGGGGGAGCGGGGGAGACCTGGTAAGTTGGGAACTGTTTGTAGGCAGTCGCCTTCCTCGGGTAAAAGGACTTTTTACCCGAGCCCTTCTTCTTGTGTGAAGGGGCAGAAGTCTTTCGAGACAGCCTTGTCCTCGTGAGGTGCTCGGTCTCGAACTCAGCAGCCTTCTCGGACATGGGCTTGCCAAAAAGGTTTTCACCTCGGCAAGGGACATCGACCAACTTGTCCTGAACCCATGGCTCAAGGTCTGATGACTGCAGCCATGCCTGGCGTCGAGCCGCGATGCCGGCAGCCGCAACCCGGGCCGAGGCCTCGAAGCCATCGTAGGCCGCTCGGGACATGAACTTAGAGCATTCCCGGATCCCCGAAGACAAAGACTTGAACCTCTGCAAAGGTTCCCCGGAGAGACCAGCAGAGAACCTGGCAAGCTACTTTGCCAGGTCCCGCAAGTACATGCCCATGTACAGCTGGTAAGACTGGACACGGCATACAAGCATCGAGCCCTGGAAGCACTTTCTACCGAACACATCCAGGTTCCGGGCCTCCCTGCCTGGGGGCATCACGGAGTGCATCTTCTGACTCTTCAGACGATGCATGGCTGATTCCACCACCATGGAATGGTGCGGTAGCTGCACCTTTTGAAAACCAGGGCTCTTACGGAGTTGATAAATGGAATCGACCCTCTTGCTCAGAACCGGCGCCGAGGCCGGTGCCTCCCACATCCGGAAGAGGAGCCGTTCCAGTATCGCAGGAACCGGCACAGTAAAGGCCTCCTTCGGAGGAGAGTCATACTGGAGGGCCTCGAGCTCTTCGGCTCGAGGCTCCTCCTCGGGATCCATAGGGATCGCAAAGCAGTGGCCATATCCCGCACGAACTCAGAGAACTGGGTATCCTCCGGAGGGGACCTACTCCGGGGCTCAGACTGCGGTGAGTCCGACGGGACGCACCGAGTCTTGAAGGTATCGGGGGACGACTCATCCTCCATCTCCCAGGCGGACTCGCCCGAAGAGGAGTCGGGCTCCGACCACGCGGGGCCCGGCCGCACCCACCCAGACGCCGAAGGCACCGGCGTCGACGCCCTCGGTCCCGACCGGGAGGTCGAGGGTGACTGCGACTGAGGACGACCTCGAGCCTTCATGGTCTCAAGTATCGGCTCGGTCTCCGGGGTCGACTTCGACATCGATGTCCCGGTGGTCGGGGCAGATGCGCCAGCGAGGCTGGCCATCAGCACCCGCTGCTGATCCATGAAGGCAGACAGTCTGCACTCCAAGGCTGTCAGCCTGATACCCAGCTCAGGAGACTCAGCAGTTACCGACTTGGGCCCCGGCGGCGCCATGTACGACGTCGGCTCCTTGGGAGGAGAGTCCTCAAGGACAACAGGACTTACGTGTCCAGCAGACTCCGGCTCCACCCAAGGTACTTTTGATGGCTTCTCCTGTTCCACGGGCCCGGGACGGCGGTCAAGGGTCCGAGACCTAGCCCTCGAGGAGCCAGGGACCTCCTCCGACACTGCCCTCGCGAGCCGCTTCTCTCTCTTTCGCTCCCGCTCGGGGGACCCCCTATCCGAGGAGCCCCGATGATGCTCGGGGTCAGACTCCCGAGACGTTGAGGCCTCAGACGAGGTCCGGGCCCGGCCGGAGGCTGAGTCGGAGAAAAGCCTTTCCTTCTGGTGCTGACGACGTCGCAGTGCCTTAGTGGACATTTTCCCACATGGTCCACAGATCTTAGGATCATGATCAGGACCGAGGCACCGAAGGCAGCAGTCGTGTGTGTCGGTGAGAGACATTAGTTTCTTACACCGATCACACTTCTTAAAATCACTGGAAGCCATCGGGGAAAAAGAGTCCCCGCGAGGTCAAAGGACCGGCCTTCCAGGGAAAAGGAAAAAAGGGCGCGAACGTCAGCCACGAAGGGCAAAAACCAAAAAATAAGATCGGGCTCGATACCGGTGTACCGAACCCGGCGAGAAGGGGAACCGGCGTCGAACCGGACAAAAACCACGAAGAAATCGCAAAGAATAGACGAAAAAATCTATTTTCCGGGTGAACTAGGACACACATCTGAAGGGCTCCACGGAAAAAGAGACTGAGCAAGATGGCACCTTTAGGCGGGAAGGGGACTGCGCATGCGTGCAGTATTCCCAAAGGCTTTCATAGAAAGCTGGGGAAATGCTCCGCAGGGGGCTCCATCGACGTCGATGTCACCCATATGTGAGGACTGACTTCTTGCTTGGTCCTGGAGAATGCAAGACTACAGTCCCAAGTTACTCATACCTAACTTTATTTGCATCTCTTTAATCTTAGTCCTTGGATTTTCTTCACCCTGCTCTCTATGTGCACCTTCAAGTTTGTCTCAATTTACTTCTGGCATTTTGATTCAGGAATCCATTACCCTTCCACATTCATACTACTGTTGAACTTTAAATGCCTCAATACTCACATTCAATAGATTTTCAGGACTAATCGTCAGGTCGGGGCATAACCCATCCCCCCCCCTTCTACTCCATTGTTGCTAAGGTGCTCAATGTTAGCCAAAAAAGAACAACCCCAGTTTGTGGCTCAGACTTTACACTTGATCTTAGCACCCAAAAAAAAAAGAATAAATAAGAGAGTCTAGAGAAGCAAATATTCAGATTAAATGATTGTATCATGCGAACATTTGCAAAAGTTTAGGAACACCTACAAGAACTCATTTTTGTATCAATGCATGCGTGCATTCTTTTCTCTTAGGCTAGTGAATATATAAGATGCATGCATCTGAAAGATTTACCTTAACAATGAACCATGAGACTGTTATGAGGGTCAATTTAGAAGCCCTATTCGTAGTTCCTACATTTGAAAACACCCATTCAAATGTGGAAAACACATGGACATCCTCAGAGCCAATTTAGAAAGCCCTGAATCTACACATGTCCAGCATGATCACATCCAAGTCACATGGGGGAATGCCAAAAAAGAGACCTGTGTGCAACTGATTTTAGACTGGTGCTGCATATTATCAAGTTGCAGTCATAGCTATACCTGCTCCAAGGCACGAAGGAGTTTCAGAAAAGTGCTTGCTTCATTAATTCAATGACTATAAGAAGAAAAGGAGAATGTTTCCTTACTCCACTGTTCCCTCTAAGCTGTGCGCGTGTGCGCGCGCACACACCTCGCCGAGCGAGCGCACATACTTTACAACAGAGCGCACAAAAATTACGGCTCTGATTCTGATAGAAAACAACACAGACGTCTTAAAATTTAAAAGTTATGATTGTAATTACTAGAAATTTCCCGCTTCATTTAGTAATTGTCTATTTTCATTTAATTTGATTAAAATCAATGTGGTATACATACTGTATTCTGACGTGTAGTCAAATTTTAAAGTATATAACTCCGAGTGTCGTTATGTGGTGCACAAAAATTTAACCTTCCTTCAAAAGCTGCACACAGCTGATATTTTATGCGCACACAGCCTACAGAAAATTAGAGGGAACATTGCCTTACTCCCCCGATATTTTTTGCTTCTTCAAAATATCAAGGCAGTAAAGTGATAAAAACATGCTGCTCGTACCCATTTTCAAGATAGCAAACCAGAACGTGTCTGTGCCGCGAGATACATGGTTCCATTCTGAAATATGGCCGTGGGTACATCTATGTTCCTGGAATGGCAGATGTTCATATACGGGTTTCTTAAATCAGGCTAAGATCTGCACATGCCAGACCAATCATTCTGCATGTCCCCGTTTTCCCTTTTATCTCAGATATATCTATCTTTTAGGGTGAGGAATGACTGATTGTCCAAGGCACTTATATGTGCCCACCTTCTCTGCTGATTTTCAGATGTCTTGACTTGGACAGCTCAGATTTCACTTACATGGCCTTTTTGAAATGTGTCTTTAAATGAACATATATTTATTTATTTATTTGAAAGTAAAAGATGTGTGCTCAGGTTGGCTTTTTTTCCCAATGTATTCAAGTTTCTGACTTGACAGCAGCTTTCAAAGTAATGCTCAGTAGACAATTCATGATGTCATAACATTGGCTGAGTTTTTAACCTTGTGTCAATATGAAGAGAGGCCTACTTCAACCATTGTAACATAGTAAATGATGGTGTACGCCTTGTAGTGCTTTATAAATGTTTAATAGTAGTAGTAGATAAAGACCAGCATGTCATAAGAACATAAGAAATGCCATACTGGGTCAGACCAAGGTCCATCAAGCCCAGTATCCTGTTTCCAACAGTGGCCAATCTAGGTCATAAGTACCTAGCAGGTTCCCCAAAAGACACAGGTTCCACAGTGCTTGTTTTGGGTCAAGCAGTGATATCCTGTGTCCCTTTTAACAATGGTTTATGGACCTTTCCTCCTGGAACTTGTTCAAACCTTTTTTAAACCCAGCTATACTAACAGCTTTTACTACATCCTCCCGTAACAAATTCCAGAGTTTGATTACACGTTGAGTAAAAAAATATTTTCTCATATTAGTCTTAAATAGGTTACCCTGTAGCTTCATTGCATGTCCCTTAGTCTTTTTATATTCTGAAGACGTAAACAATCGATCTACGTTTACCCGTTCCATTCCATTCATTAATTTATAGACCTCTATCATATCTCCCCCCCTCAGCCGTCTCTTTTCCAGGTTGAATAGCCCTAACCTTTTTAGCCTCTCTTTATAGGAGTATCCTTCCATCCCCTTTACCATTTTGGTGGCTCTTCTCTATACCTTTTCTAATAACGCTATATCCTTTTTAAGATATGGCAACCAGAACTGCACACAATATTCAAGGTGCGGTCACACTATGGAACGATACAGAGGCATTATAATATAGAGTAGTTACTCACCTGTAACAGGTGTTCTCCAGGAGCAGCAGGAATCATTCCTCACATATGGGTGACATCGACGTCGATGGAGCCCTTGCGGAACATTTCCCCAGCTTTCCATGAAAGCCTTTGAGAATGCAGGCACGCATGCACGGTTCCCTTCCCGCCTAAAGGTGCCATCTTGCTCAGTCAAATGACATAGCTAAAAATAGCACACAAAAAAATAAAAATAAACTATGTACAATTGCAACTCCTAGGGGAGGAGGGAGGGTTGTGAGGACTGATTACTGCTGCTCCTGGAGAACATCTGTCAGAGGTGAGTAACTACTCTTTCTCCAGGACCAAGCAGGAAGTCAGTCCTCACATATGGGTGACTCCCTAGCTCTGGGCTACCAGGAACCCAGGCTGAACAAGAGAACTCCCTCTAGTCCCAGCATCAAAGAAAGGCTTTTCACTGACAGAACCTCCACCGGTAGCCCAACAGAGTGCAGGAGGGCAGGAGTTGCCTAAACCTCAAAGAGATTCCGGAGTACTGCCTGGCCAAAAGCACTGTCCCTACGGGACTCCCTTTCCAGACAGTGATGGGCCGCAAAAGTCTGGCTTGAAGACCAAATAGCAGCACTGCAGATGTCTACCAAAGGTACAGAGTGGAGATGAGCCACTGAGGCAGCCATTGCCCTGACACGATGGGCTGTGACCTGACCCTGCAAAGGTAGGTCAGCGGCCCTGTAAGCCCAGGTGATAGTGTCAGCCACCCAGATGGACAAGGTACGCTTGGACACAGCCAACCCCAAATTATTAGGGTCAAAAGATATGAAAAGCTGAGTAGCTCTTCTGTGCCCTTGCGTACGGTCAAGGTAGAAGGATAAGGCCCTCCTACAGTTCAGGGTATGCAGAACTGCTTCAGCCTGGCTTGCATGAGGCCTAGGGAAGAATGTTGGAAGAACCACCTCCTGGTTGAGGTGGAAAGAGGAGACAACCTTTGGGAGGAACTTTGGATGAGTCCTGAAGACTACCCTGTTCTTATAGAATCTGGTGTAAGGCCTGTCACAGACCAGGGCCTGAAGCTCACTCACTCGCCTAGCCGAGGTTAGGGCTACCAAGAAGAGTGTCTTCCATGAGAGGAAGCGTAGAGGACAAGTAGCCATCGGCTCAAAGGGTGGGCGAGTCAGTTGCTGCAAGACCACATTCAACTCCCACTCAGGAGCAGGAGGACGGATTGGAGGCTTGAGCAAGAGCAAGCCCCTAAGGAACCGGGACACCAAGGGGTGAATCGACAGAGAATGTCCTTCCAGCAGTGAGTGGTGAGCTGCCAGAGCTGAGAGGTGGACCCGAACAGAATTGGACTTAAGTCCCTGATTTGATAAGTGCAGTAAGTACTGAAGCACTATAGGTACAGTACAGGAGAAGGGATCCTCTGTACGTAGCTGACACCACACAGAAAACCTTTTCCATTTAAGAGCATAGGTTTTCCTAGTGGACTGTTTCCTAGAGGCTAGGACAACCTCCTCAACTTCCCGAGGGAGGCCCCAGGGAGCCAAAACTACCCTTGCAGCCTCCATGCCATCAAATTGAGAGCTTTGAGATTGGGGTGCAGAAGGGAACCCTGATCCTGAGAGAGAAGGTCGGGTTGCAACCCCAGAGGCAGAGGGGGATCCACTGCCAACTGAAGCAGAAGTGGAAACCAAGGCTGTCTGGGCCACTTGGGAGCCACCAGCAGGACTGAGGCCTTGTCTTGAAGAATCTTGAACAGAGTTCGGGCCACCAAGGGCGTGGGAGGAAACGCATACAGGAGGCCCTGAGACCAGGGAATCAGAAAAGCATCTGCTGCTACCCGCAGAGGCTGCGGTTGCCTGGAGCAGAACTTTGGCAGCTGTTTGTTCAGTGGACTGGCAAATAGATCTATGGATGAAAGTCCCCATTTCAGGAAAATCTTCTGAACCACCAAAGGATGGAGCTGCCACTCGTGGGGCTGCAAAATCCTGCTCAACGTGTCGGCCAGGTAGTTTTCCTGGCCAGGGAGGTACACAGCCCTGAGGAGCAAACAAGCAAAGGTCCTGTGCTTCCTGGCAAAGGAGCCTGGACCCAGTTCCGCCCTGTTTGTTCACATAAAACATGGCTACCTGGTTGTCCGTTTGAACTAGGACAGACTGATGAGCCAGGACTGGAGAGAAAGTCTTGAGGGCTAACTGAATAGCCCTGAGTTCCAGTAGATTGATTTGCTGTGCGGCTTCCCAGGGAGACCACAGGCCCTGGGTGCACTTGCCTAGGCAATGAGCTCCCCAGCCCTGCAAGGAGGCATCCGTGGTCTACACCACTGTGAATCCAGGAATCTGAAAAAGCACCCCTTGCAGCAGATTGGGTGGATGTAGCCACCAGCTGAGGGATTTCAGAAATTGTCTGGACACCCTTATCCTGTCCCTGAGGCTGCCTGTGGCCTGTGACCACTGAGACCGAAGGCACCACTGTGCAGGCCTCATATGGAACCGGGCATTGGGGGTCACATGTACAGTCGAAGCCATGTGGCCTAGAAGCCTCAGGCAGAGTCTGGCGGAGACCAGTGACCTGCTTAAAAACTGGCTTGCCAAGTTTATCAGTCTTTGGGCTCTGTCTTCGGGCAAGAATGCCTTTGCCAGCAGAGAGTCCAACCTTGCCCCTATGAACTCCAAGTTTTGGGATGGGAGCAAAGTGGACTTTGCGAAGTTTATGACAAACCCCAGGCTTTGAAGAAGAGCAATAGTTCTGAGGGTGGCTTGTCTGGCCTCCTGGCACGTCTGACCCTTGTTGAGCCAGTCGTCCAGATAGGGGAAGACAAAGATACCCTGATTCCTCAGGTAGGCCGCCACCACTGCCAAGCATTTGGTAAAGACCCTGGGAGCGGAGGTTAGGTCAAAAGGTAGTATACTCTGTACTGATAATGGTTTCCTCCTACAATGAAACGGAGGTACTTTCTGTGGTCTGGATGAATGAGGATGTGAGTATACGCATCCTTTAGATCTAAGGAGCATAGCCAATCTCCCTGCTGGAGGTAGGGCAGAAGTGTTCCAAGAGTAACCATCTTGAACTTTTCCTTCTCCAAGAACTTGTTGAGGTTTTGGAGATCTAGGATAGGTCGAAGGCCACCGGTCCTTTTGGGTACTAGGAAATATCTGAAGTGGAACCCTCGACCGTGTAAGTGGGGAGGCACAGGTTCCACTGCCCTGTCCACCAACAGACCTTGTAGCTCCTGAAGGAGAAGATCTGTGTGCAGGGGAGGCCTTGGAGGCTCCCCTGGAAAGTATGGAGGAGGCAGTTGTTGGAAGTGTAGTGCATAGCCCCTGTGGACTATTCGTAACACCAAACTGTCTCCAGTGATGAGTGGCCACTGGTAGGCAAAGTAAGGCAACCCCCTGTGCAGAGTTGGGGGAGCAGGGACGGAGAGGCTATGCCTAAGGAGTCAAAACCCCCCATCCTGCTGAGTGGGAGCAGGGGCCAGAGGCTTGGGGGTCCTCTGCCTACGGGGCCCATTACCCTGCCCCTTGGCTTGCTGACCCTGAGGGGCAGCTTGGGAAGCCTGATATTGTGGGTACTGTTTGTAGGCAGTGCCCTTCCTCGGGTACAAGGACTTTTTACCTGAGCCCTTCTTCTTGTGAGAAGGGGCAGAAGTCTTTCTAGACAGCCTTGTCCTTGTGAGGTGCTCGGTCTCGAGCTGTGCAGCCTTCTCGGTCATGGGCTTGCCAAAAAGGTTCTCACCTCGGCAAGGGACATCGACCAACTTGTCCTGAACCCATGGCTCGAGGTCCGATGACTGCAGCCATGCCTGGTGTCGAGCCGTGATGCCGGCTGCCGCAACACGGGCCGAAGCCTCGAAGCCATCGTAGGCAGCGCGGGACATAAATTTGGCGCATTCCCGGATCCCCGAGGACAAGCCTCTGCAAGGGTTCCCCGGAGAGACCAGCAGAGAACCCGGCCAGCTCCTTGGCCAGGTCTCGCAAGTACATGCCCATATACAGCTGGTAAGACTGGACACGGCAAGCAAGCATCGAGCCCTGGAAACACTTTCTACCAAAACCATTGAGGTTTCGGGCCTCCCTGCCAGGGGGCACCGCAGAGTGCATCGTCTGACTTTTCAGGCAATCCATGGCCGATTCCACCACCATAGAATGGTGTGGTAGCTGCACCTTCTGAAAGCCAGGACTCTTCCGGAGTCGATAGATAGAATCAACCCGCTTGCTTAAAACCGGCGCTGAGGCCGGTGCCTCCCACATGCGGAAGAGGAGCCGTTCCAGCATCGGAGGAACCGGGACAGTAAAGGCCTCCTTCGGAGGAGAGTCGTACTGCAGGGGCCTCGAGCTCCTCGGCTCAAGGCTCCTCCTCGGGGTCCGCAGGGATAGCCAACGCAGTGGCCATATCCCGAACGAACTCCGAGAACCGGGTATCCTCCGGAGGGGATCTACTCCGGGGTTCAGACTGCGGTGAGTCCGATGGGACGCACCGAGTCTTGAAGGTGTTGGGGGACTCCTCGTCCTCTGTCTCCCATGTGGACTCGTCCGATGAGGAATCGAGGTCTGACCTCGCGGGGCCTAAGAGCACCCGCCCCGACGCCGAAGGCACCGGCAGAACGGGAGGTCGAGGGAGACCACGCCGAGGTCGACCTCGAGCCTTTATGGCCTCGAGTATCGGCTCGGTCTCCAGGGTCGACTTCGATGTCGATGTCCCGGTGGTCGGGGCAGATGCGCCAGACAGGCTGGCCATCAGTGCCCGCTGCTGTTCCATGAAGGCAGACAGTCTGCTCTCCAAGGCTGTCAACCTGAGACCCAGCTCAGGAGACTCAGCAGCTCCCGACTCGGGCCCCGGTGGCGCCGGGCTCGATGTCGGCTCCCCGGGAGGAGAGTCCACGAGGACTACAGGGCTTACGTGTCCAGCAGACTCCGGCTCCAGTCGAGGGACTTTGGAAGGCTTCTCCTGTTCCACAGGCCCGGGGCGACGGTCGGGGGTTTGAGACCTAGCTCTCGAGGAGCCAGGGACCTCTTCCGACGACGCCCTCACGAGCCGCTTCTTCCTCTTGCGTTCCCAGTTGGGGGACTCCATGTCCGAGGAGCCACGACGGTGCTCGGGATCCGACTCCCGAGATGTCGAGGCCTCAGACGAGGTCCGGGCCCGGCAGGAGGCCGAGTCAGAAAAAAGCCTTTCCTTTTGGTGCTGACGACTTCGCAGTGCCTTGGAAGACATTTTCCCACATGGTCCACACGTCTTAGGGTCGTGATCAGGACCGAGGCACCCAAGGCAGCAGTCGTGTGTGTCGGTGAGAGACATCAGTTTCTTACACCGATCACACTTCTTAAAACCGCTGGAAGCCATCGGGGAAAAGAGAGACCCCGTGAGGTCAAAGGTCCGGCTTTCCAGGGAAAATGAGAAAAAAGGCGCGAATGCCAGCCACTAAGGGCAAAAAACGAAAAAAGAAGATCGGGCTCGATACCGGTGTACCGAACCCGGCGGGAGGGGAACCGTCGTCGAACCGGAGAAGAAAAATAGCGAAGAATCGCAAAAAGTCAAACAATTTTCCGGGATGACGAGGACACACGTCCGGTGGGCTTCACGGAAAACGAGAGACTGAGCAAGATGGCACCTTTAGGCGGGAAGGGAACCGCGCATGCGTGTCTGCATTCCCAAAGGCTTTCATGGAAAGCTGGGGTAATGCTCCACAAGGGCTCCATCGACGTCACCCATATGTGAGGACTGACTTCCTGCTTGGTCCTGGAGAACCTTTGTTTTATTTTCCATTCCTTTCCTTATGATACCTAGCATTCTATTTGCTCTCTTGGTCGCCTCTGTACACTGGGCAGAAGGTTTTAATATGTTATCCACAATGACACCTAAATCTATTTTCTGGGTGGTGGTTCTCAATGTGGAACCTTGCATTGTGTAACCATAGTTTGTGTTGTTCTTTCCTAGGTGCATAATGTTGCACATGTCCACATTAAATCTCATTTGCCAATTGGATGCCCATTCTTCCAATTTATCAAGATCCTCTTGCAATTTTCCACAATCCTCTTGAGTTTTAATAACTTTAAATAGTTTTGTGTCATCTGCAAATTTGATAACCTCACTGGTTATTCCCTTTTCCAGGTCATTTATGAATATGTCAAAAAGCAGCAGACCCGGCACAGATCCCTGCGGTACTCCACTATTCACCTTTCTCCATTGGGAAAATTGGCCATTTAGCCCTACCCTCTGCTTTCTATCTTTTAACCAGTTCCAGATCCACAATAGTACACTGCCTCCTATCCCATGACTTTTTAGTTTTGCCAAAAGTCTCTGATGAGGGACCTTGTCAAAGGCTTTCTGAAAGTCCAGATACACTATATCAACCAACTCCCCTTTGTCTACCTGATTATTCACACCTTCAAAAAAACATAATAGATTAGTAAGACAAGATCTTCCTTGTCTAACGCCATGTTGGCTGCCTCCCATTAAGCCATGATTATCTACATGTTGAGTATTTTTGTTCTTTATGATGGTTTCTACCATTTTTCCCAGTACTGATGTCAGGCTCACCGGTCTGTTGTTTCCCGGATCACACCTGGAACCCTTTTTAAAAATTGGTGTTACATTGACGATCCTCCAATCTTCAGGTATTACAGATGATTTTAATGATAGTTCACAGATTACTAATTGCAGGTCTGCAATCTCATATTTCAGTTCTTTCAACACCCTTGGATGTATACCATCTGGTCCAGGTGATTTGCTACCCTTCAGTTTATCAAATAGTTGTAATACATCTTCCCGGTGTATCGATATTTCTTTCACTTCTTCCGCAGTCCCCTTTTTTCCTTTAGAGATCCTCTGTGTTTGTCCCATGCTTTTTTGAATTCAGATACTGTCCTCATCTCTACCACCTCCACTGGGATAATATTCCATGGATCCACCACTCTTTCTGTACAGAAATATTTCCACATATTACTCCTGTGTCTATACCCTTGCACCATCATCCTATGCCCCCTCATAGCAGAGCTTGCTTTCCATCGTAAGAGACTCTCCTGCTGTGCATTTATGACACAGAGGTATTTAAACATCTCTATCATATCTCCTCTATAGTATACATAGTATGTCTTTCCTCATATGCCTTATGACATAGACCACTAACCATTTTAGTAGCCACCCTCTGCACCATCTCTAGCCTGTTTATTTATATCCTTTTGAAGGTGTAGTCTCCAGAATTGCACACAATACTCCAAATGAGGTCTCACCAGAGACTTATACAAAGGCCTCCTTTTTTCTGCTGGCCATTCCTCTCCCTATTCACCCAAGAATACTTCTGGCTTTTGCTTTTGCCTTTTCTACCCGTTTAGCTACTTTAAACTGTTCTTAGATGAGTATAGGGTTGCACATTTGTTAGGGCATCTTAATAAAATTTACTATGTGCACGAAATCAATTTAACATACATTAACCTATGAATTGGTGTGTTCACTGGCACAGGTTAAGAAGTTCCAATGAGTGTTAAAAATGTGAGCCAAACAGAAAAATTCCAAAGACTGGGAGGAAAAAGCCATAACAAAATGAAATGAATAAAATGGTTAGTGGTCTTCATTATAAAGCATATGTGGACAGACTTAAGGATCTTAATATGCACACATTAGAGGAAAGGCGGGATAGAGGTGATATGATTGAGACGTTTAAATACCTCTGTGGCATAAATGCACAGGGGGAGAGCCTATTTCGATTGAAATCAAGTACTGCTACAAGGGGACATGGGATGAGGGTGAAAGGGGATAGATTCAGGAGTGATATGCAGAAATATTTCCTTACGCAAAGAGTGGTGGATCCGTGGAATAGTCTCCCAGTGGAGGTGGTAGAGATGAGGACAGTATGAATTCAAAAAAGCATGGGACAAACACAGAGGATCTCTAAAGGAAAAAAGGAGACTGTTGTAGTTGTTGATATGGAAGGACAGACTAGATAGGCCATGTGGTCTTTTTCTGTCATGGACATGTGCCACCACTGCCATAGGAATGAAATGGACCACAGCGGCATTTAGCACACTTTCACCTTTAGTAAACATGCCCCAGTAGTCAATATTTCCAGTTTGCACCGAATCTAAAGCACTTTGTGTTTGAAATTATTTCTGATATTCTACGTATTTTAAACAAGGTAGCTTTTCTACTTACATTTTCAAGTAAACTAGGCATAAATTTGGATCGGTTATTCCTATCCCTCCAGGCCATGAGTGGAAAGCAGTAATGGGTTATGAAACAGTCATCAGAGCTGAGAAAAAAAGATTCTGTTTCTTGAATTTAAATAGATTCTCACCTTAAAGAACACTGTGTCTCTATTTTGTTGCTAAATAGGTCAGTTTCAGCTGCATTTCATTTTTCATCTTATTTTATAATTTTATTTGGTTTAATAATTATACAGCAAGCCATGCAAATGTAATATCCACAAATCAGAAGCTAGAATACAGGAGTGTCCACTGCATCATCTTGTGCTTGTGGAAGTATTTCTGGAATTGTGTAGCATTAATATTTAATTTCTTTTTATATTATGGTAATAAAATTCTCTGTGAGCCGGCATGTTCTGTAAGATACTGCACCCACCTATGTTACTTTCCAGATCCATCCAGGATTAACTGGCTAGTCAATGTCTCCTATACTGAGTTTTATTGCTTAACATAAAAACTAAATTATTTATACATATAATGGCAGATAAGGCCCATCCAATTTAATTTGTGTTGTAGAAATTTAGTTCTTTGCAACTTAGCAAAATTCAAGAAAGTAAGGGATAAGCAATCATGTTTGTCTCCACCACTTCATGCATCTTCTACTCTATTCATGAAGAACTTGACCTCTTGTGTCACAATACATGACACAATATTCTAAGTGAGGTCACACCAACTCTTCCTATGCACCCTAGCATTCCTCTGATTTGGCCACTGACTTATCACACAGTTTTGCCACCCTGAGATCATAAGCTGAATACAAATAATTCTTTGCAGGTTGGGGTGCTTTTGCTGCAGTGGGCTTGCAAGCTGTAAATAGGACTTAAGCTAGAGATATTATGGAATGCATTCTGGCCTCAAGCTGATATACTGTGGCAGTGTAGGTATCTAGGTCAGCTTTAATGAAACACAGTTGGAAAAAGTTTATTTATTTACATTCTCTTATATATCGCACTATTCTGCATCAGTGCTGTTTACATTGAACAAATTGAAATTACTTTGAACAGGGCATTATAACTTGGAGATAACTATTTTACAGGGAACATGGGCTATGGAGGGTTAAGTGGCTTGCCCAAGACCACAAGGAGAACCTGTGGGACTAGAAACCCCAGTCCTTCCGGCCCAAGGTTGCTGTCCTCTAGTGGGATTTGAACCCCCGACCTTCTGGCCTGAAGTACCTTGCCCCAACCACTAGGCTACTCCTCCACTCCAGTTGGATTTGTTTGCATTGTTAAGAAAGCCTAGATTTTCAGAAAAGATGGATCATAGCACTTAGGGTTGAGGATGCTGTAGGAGAGTCCTCCCCAAGACCAGCCATTTGTCCAGGTAAGGAAAAATGAAGTGTCCTGCTCTGCAAAGGTGTGCTGCTACTACAGCAAGGCAGTTTGTTAAGACCAAAGAATTAGAGAAATGACCAAAGGGACTGGTAGTGAGTCTCCAGGAAGCTGAAGTGGAGATACTGCCAATGAGAGGGATGCTTGAGGTCTAAGGATGATAGCCAATCTACCTTGCAAATGAGGGGCAGAATAGCAGCCATTCATTTTGAATTTCAGCTTTTTTTTATGTATAGGTTTAGTTGTTGGAGATCTAAGCTAGGATGCAGTTTGTCAGCTTTCTTTGGTGTAAGGAAGTATGTCAAATAGAAACCCTTTCCACGTTGGGCAGCAGAAACAGGTTCTACAATTCTTTCCTCCAGCAAGACCTAGAATTCCCTCCGAAGGATCATGAACTGCTATCAAATTGAAGGAAACTCCAGTTGCAGTGGTGTTGATGTAGGGAAACACGAGAAATGTAGGCAGTTCACAATGTTTAGGACCAGCAATCCCAGGTGATGGCTGTCCAGATCTACTTGAAGACTGTCAGTCTGCCTCCTACTAGTAAATAGTCAAAAAGGAGGATTCAGTTTGAGGGGTGTTGCGGCGAGTGCCTGTTGCTGCTTCCAGACCTCTGATGGGGTAAGTAGGCTGGAGAAGCCTGATGCAGAGGTGCAGGTCTCACATAGTTCAGAAGAGACAACCTGAGTAAAAGTGTTGAAAATACTATTGAGAATAGGGTTTTCAGAAGTAGGAATGCTGGAATCTGCAGCACTTGTGAAAATTTTCATTTGTGGGAGAGTTCCCTAACTGTGGAACAGTTATCCTTAATTTGAATGACTGCATCCTGTACTTCCTTTCCAAAGAGGGTGTCCCTTTTGCAAGCAGCACTTGCTAGGCAGTTGTGAAAATTCTTACAAAGGCCTGAAAATTGAAGCCATGCTGTCCTCCTTGCTCCAATGGCTAAAGCTGCAACTTTGATGTCATGTCACAGGCATCATAAGTAGCTCTCAGTAGGTGATATGCATACTCTTGAATAGCAAGATTGCCCTGAGCCAAACTGTCTTTGAAGATGTTAGGCTCCATGACCTGTTCCATTAAGGAGTGATGATAGTAAACCATTTGCAGATGGTGCATTAAAATTTTTAAATGTGAGCACAGAGCTCTGATACATATTACAGCTGACAGTGTCTAAGACGTATTGGTCTTTTCTCGGAGAGATGTGACTAGATGCTTTAAGATGATTTTGAGCGTTTAAGCGCTGCCTCAGATATGACAATTACATGAGGCAACTGGAGTTGCAAGAGTTCTGGAACTCCCATCAGCCTGTATTTGGCCTCTAGGCTGTGCAAAGTCACCTTGACAGAGAGGGGCATCAGACAAGCAGCATGTAGTAGATTATGAAAGACCTCATGATGAAATAAGGCAAAGACCTCCTTAGGTGCAGATATGAAAATCCTTCCTGATGGAGGGAATCACATTATCCCCCAAGGTTAGAGTTTTGGCGAGCTTAAGTACGAATTTAGGATTGGGAGTAGTCATCCTGGGGGTTCCAGATGAGAGTTTTGTTGCATTTTAGGAATAGAAATCTTCATGCTCCACCATCTCCTTGTCATGATCAATAGAGAGTTCAACGACAAAGTTAAGGTCATCTGGGTTCCCCCAGAAGGCAGTGTGTGACTGAGATATGGTCTTGAAAGACATATCCTGGAGAGGACAACCTGGAGGTATGCTGAACACGTTGCCCTTGAAAGTGGGACTCCTGAAGAGGCTGCATTTGCAGTGAAACAAGGAGGGGGGGGGGCTTGACATGTGCATCATGCTGTGGGTCTGAAGTGTTTAGTTTTGGCTTACGTTTTGGATGGTTGTAGAGCACCGTCTATTAGCCTGGTGACCTGTGGGGGGGGGGGGGGGTGTCGGAATGGAAACGTGTCCTGGCCTGTATGGCTGCTGGCTTCTGAATTCGCTGTGGTTGCCAATGTGGTGCTCTCACCTGGATGGCCCGACTCCTCTTCTTTCAAGTTCTTTCCCCTGGCAGTGAACTTTATAGTCCTGGAGGGGGAGGAAAGTCAGAAGCACAGTGCATGTCATGTGAGGAAGTCCAGCATGACAGATGTTTTAAGGTATCTGTTGAAAAAAATTGTAAAAGCTAAAAGCACTGAGCCCATGAGTCTTCTATACAAAAAAATGTAGTTACTCACCTGTCACAGGTGATCTCAGGGAACAGAAGGAATTTAGTTTTCACATATGGGTGACATCGGGTACCGGCAGAGCCCGCGTGGGAATGATCCCCAGCTACCAATAGGAAAGCCTTTGGGAGCAGTCCACTGCATCTGTGCTGGTGCCTTCCTGCTCTTCCAACCTACTCTCCGTAGTTGAGTATATAGCTGAAGGAGAATACATAGAAGCCTACAACTCCACAGGGAGGTGGGCAGGTTGTGAAGACTAAATTTCTGCTGTTCCCGGAGGTCACTTGCTACAGGTGAGTAACTACACTATCTCCAGGAACAAGAAGGAATGTAGTCTTCACATATGGGACTTCCTAGCTCCCAAATCTCAGAGGGAGGTCCCGGTCAATGTCAGATAGGGTCGTTGACCTCCACTTCCCCATCATGGAGATCTGGTCAGAGTGGGCAGGAGGTAGGAGTTGTATCTATGTCCCAAAGAGATACCGAAGGACCGCCTGGCCAAAGGCAGCATCCCGGTGGGAGTCCTTGTCCAAGCAGTAGTGGGCCGCAAAAGTATGGATGGAGGACCATGTAGCAACTTGGCAAATTTCAGCAATGGGTACTGCACGTAAATTGGCCACAGAGGCCAACATTGCCTGAACATTGTGAGCAGTGATGTGCCCTGCAAGGGAAAGTCCTGCCTTGCCATAAGAGAAAGATATGCAGTCCGCTATCCATCGTGACAGAGAGCATTTGGTCACTGGAAGATCCAGGTGTGCCGGGTCAAAAGACACAAACAGCCGAGAGGTTTTCCTAAGGTTTTCCATTCTCTGAAGGTAGAAGGCTAAGGCCCTCTTGCAGTTGAGTGTATGCAGTGTTGCTTCTGCATGGGAGGTGTGTGGTCTTGGAAAGAAGACCGGGAGGTTGATAGATTGATTGATATGGAAAGGGGAAACCACTTTCGGGAGGGAGTGGGGGGGGGGGTGTCCGTAGGACTACTTTGTCATGGTGGAAATGCATGTATGGGGCGTGAGCTACTAGGGATTGTAACTCGCTGATGCATCTGGCCGAGGTCAAGGCAATGAGGAAGATGACCTTCTAGGATAGATAACGGAGGTCTGTGGTTGCTAGCGGCTCAAAGGGCAGTTTGAGGAGTTGAGCTAGCACCATGTTAAGATCCCACACCACTGGTAGTGGGCAAATGGGTGGCTTAGTAAGGAGCAAACCACTCATGAATTGTGCCACTATAGGAGCTGTGGAGATGAGTTTACCATCCACAGGGTTATGAAAGCTGAGATGGCACTAAGATATACTCGAACGGAGTTCGATTTAAGACCTAGTGAAGACAAATGCCAGAGATAGTGCAATAGCGTAGGAACTAGCATTCTGAGAGCACCATGTAGCACAACTACGCCACTTGTAGGAATAAGCCTTCCTGGTGGAGGGTTTTCTGGAGGAAAGGAGGATATCCTTGACCTCCGCAGATAGAGGAAGATCTCGAAAAACTATGCTTTCAGGGGCTAGGCCGTTAGGCAAAGGGATCAGAGACTGGGATGGAGGAGTGCTCCGTTATCCTGTGAGAGGAGACCCAGCCTAGATCCCAACGGGATCGATGCGGTCTGTGCCAGATGAAGCAGGAGGGAAAACCATGGTTGAAGAGGCCATTGCAGGGCTTAGTATCATGGAGCCCCTGTCTGCTCTCAGTTTGAAGAGTGTTTTCGAGATTAGGGGATGGGGGGAACACATACAGGAGTCCCCGACCCCAATGGATCATGAATGCATCTGATGCCAGTCTGAGTCTAGATGGTATTTTGGAGCAGAACTGGGGAAGCTTGGTGTTCTGTGGAGTGGCAAAGAGATCTATCCATAGAGTTCCCCAGAGGTGGTACAACTTTGTTGCTGTTATCAGATCGAGAGACCATTAGTGGGGTTGCAGGAGACTGCTCTCCCCTGGAATGTAAACTGCATGTAGGTTCATATGGCGTCGAATGGCAAAGTCACAGAGTTCGCAAGCTTCCTGACACAGAGGGAGAGAGTCGGTTCCACCCTGCTTGTTTATATAAAACATTGCCACCTGATTGTCCGTATGAGGATTGGACTGTTGGATAGTTGATGTTGAAAAATGTGGAGAGCTTTCGTGACTGCTCGAAGTTCCAAGAGGTTTATCTGTTGTTTGGACTCTTGTTCTGTCCAGAGACCATGTATGCACCCCAACCCTGTTTGGAAGCATCAGTTGTCAGAGTATGCTGCGGCTGGGGTGTATGAAAAGGTGACCCTGCGAGTAGATTTGCTTGGATGCGCCACCATTGGAGGGAGTCGGCCATGGGAGATGTTACCTGGATCATAGCCCATAGTTTCCCTGTGGCCCGAGTCCACTGGGTTGAGAGAGTCCATTGCATCTGACAGCATATGGGACTACGTGCACTGTGGAAGCCATGTGGCTTAGGAGGGATAGAAAGCAGTGTGCTGAAGCCTCTTGCTTTGTTGCATGCTTGTGCCTAATTGTATCAAGCAGTCCACTGGGAGAAAGGGTTTTGCACTGCTTGGTGTCTAGGATGGCTCCTATGAATTCCAACCTTTGATTTGGAATGAGGTGGGATTTTGAGAAATTTATCATGAAACCAAGGGATTGCAGAACTGCTAGAGTCTTTTGCTGCGATGAGCAGGATTCTCCAGGAGAGTCTGCTTTTATTAGCCAGTGGTCCAAGTAGGGGAAAACAGATCTTGTTGTTTCGAAGATGAACTGCCACGACGGCCATGCATTTGTGAACACTCTTGGTGCAGATACCAGGCCGAAGGGAAGAACCCTGTATTGATAATGGGTTCCATGACATGTGAACCTGAGATACTACCTGTGGTTTGGATGTATCAGGATATGTGTATAGGCCTCTTTGAGGTCTAGGGAACGGAGCTAGTCGTTTTCCTGGAGGTAGGGAAGAAGGGTCCCCAGGGAAATCATCTTGAATTTTTTTTTTTTTTATCAGTAATTTGTTTAGATTCCTCAGGTCCAGAATGGGCCTGTGGCCTCCTGACTTCTTTGGAATGAGGAAGTAGGGGGAGTAGAAGCCTTTGAACCATTCTTGAAGAGGAACTGGCTCTATGGCTCCTTGGGTAAGGAGAATGTTTATTTCTTGCTGGAGGAGGGCATCCAGGGGAGGTTTGGAAGGAAGTTCCCCTCTGTAATGGTGAGGGGTAATCTCTTAAAAGTTGAGTTGATACCCCTTTTGTACAATGGTGAGAGTCCAGTTTTCTGTGGTGATGGTGTGCCATCTTTGGCTGAACAGCGAGAACCTTCCTGGAATCAATATGTGAACTGTAAGATGTGGGAGGGACTGGCTATGCTCCCTATCTAGAAGTCAAAAACTCGATGTAGCAGCTGCTGATTGAGTTTGTGGTTGTGTCTTAGCTTCTTGGACTGCTTGGGGCCCTGCTGCTTCTGTTGAGGGTGGTAGACCGGCTGGGAGTAGGAAGGATAAAACCTTCTCTTTTTGGGGTAGAAGGCTTTCTTAGGTGGTGCTTTCTTTTTGGCAGGGTCAGATATCTTCCTAGAGAGTTGCTTGAGGGTTGTATCATCGGTCTCTAGTTCTGCCTTCTCATGCCAGTTCTTACCAAATAGGTTTTCACCTGTGCAGGGGATGTTGCCCAGTTTTCTTGGACTCACTGTTTCAAGTCCAAGGCCTGAAGTCAAGCAAGTCGTATTGCCCCTATAGCTATGGAAGAGACTCTGCTGGATGACTCAAATGCATCAAAGGCAGCTCTATTGATAAATTTTGATACAGCTTGGCTATGGGAGAGGACAGCCTGCAATGCTTGTCATTTTTCCTCTGGGAGAAAAGGGAGGAATCCTTCTCACTCCCTGTTCAGTTCTTTCAGGAACATCCCCATATAGAGGATGTAGGAATTAATTCTACTAGCCAGCAGCGATGACTGAAAAGAGCGTCGGGCAAAGGAATCGAGGTTTCTCAATTCATGGCCCAGAGGAACGGAAGCATGGTTCTTTCCACCGCCATGAAATGGTGAGGAAGTTGCGGTTTTTGAAAGCCGGGCATTCAGGCACTCAATACATGGTATCTAGTCGACGACTTATAGGGGACATAGTGAGAGACATCTCCACATTCATAGCATCAAGTTGTGTAGAATTTGATGCACCAGTAGGATGGTGGCTTCTTTTGGCGCTGCAGGATACTGGAAAATCTCCAGCTCCTCCACCCTCCGTTCCGGTTCCACTGCAGCCTTGATGGATAAGCCAGCCGCCATGTCCCTGATAAACTCCTGAAAGGACATGTCCTCAGGAGGGGATATTTTGCGAGGAAGGGAAAAATAGTATCGTTCGATACTGTGGTAGAGCAGAAAAGGAAGGTATTTGAAGAGTCTTCAAAGCAGTAACAGAAAACCTGTCTGCTCCGCGGAAAAAGAAGAACTGAGGAGAGTATGTTGGAAGAGCGGGAAGGCACCAGTGCAGGCACAGTGGACTGCTCCCAAAGGCTTTCCTATTGGTAGCTGGGGAGCTTTCTGCGCAGGCTCAGTCAGTAACCAATGTCACCCATATGTGAAGACTACATTCCTGCTTGTTCCCGAAGATGATAAAGTTCAGTCATTTCGTTTTTAATGAATTAGAGTGTGCCAGGGAGAAGAGCAAAAAACCATGTCTGATTGGACAGCAGAGCATCAGGATGCATGGGCACCCTCACGCATGCTCAGGGACTTAAAAAAAAAAAAGTCCTAAAGCTAGAGGAGAGCAGTGCACATTGGATCAGTCCAGAGGACATCACCTACAAGTGTACCTGTATCTCCTCTTGCTTGTTCATTGAGAAAACGTATCTCCCTCTCTCAGCCTGATTTCTGACAAGCAATAGCAAGACTAAAGAGGTCTATGTACTTCATAATAAAATAAATTCCATTTGCTCACACTTCCCCCATCATAAGCATAACTTCTTCAGTTAATTTGCTCAGTGTGATGAAGCTACCTTTGGATGATAAGCACCCAGCATTTTTTCTTTACAACCCTACTATATACTCCAACCCCATTGCATTGGTGTATGCATATTGTATTGTGTTGACAGGAATACAGACTGGCATGTTTATCCATGTTCTAAGGAAATTCCGTCTGAGGGACAGAAATGACAATTAAATTTTTCATGCTCTATACTTCTGGTGAGCTTGAAGGACTATCAAAAGGGACTACTATTTCTGGAAAGAAATCTATACTTGTATTTACCTGGTGGGAAATTCTCTAAATCTTGGGGAAAAGGGAATTCTTAGGGTTAAAGCTGATAAATCTGTGTATTTTAGTATTCAGTGTTTTTGTTAAGTCAGTCAGGGCTAAGTACCACCAGAGAGCTTTTCATTTAAATCAAATCAAAGTATAGCTCAGCATAGAAGGTAGAACAGGATAAATATTCTTTGAGTAGAAAGAAAAAAATTGTTTCTAGAGACCTTTACAAAGAGGGCTTCCAGTTAGGATGCAAGAGACCTGTGAAATGTTTTAAATATGTGTTAAAGCCAAGAGACAGTTCAAAGGGCCAATTTGAAAGGCTCCCTCTATCAAACCAAGGGCTGTGTGAATCATCCAGGAAATTGCTAAGAGTTTACCTTAGAAGCACAGGTCACGACACCATATAGCAAGTTAGAAAGTAGTTTATGTACCATCTGCCTGCCTTACATAGAAAATTTTTATTTGTTGGACCAATATAATTTATTCACTAGCACAATAAAACGGCAACAACCTTTTTAATAGGTCCTTTTTATTCTTTTTTTAATATATGCAGAAGATTCTTTTTTATTAATACCATATTCTTAAAGCATTAGGCATCTGACACAACTTCAAGGTTTTTTAGTTTTCCAACTAACATAAATAAATAGTTCTGCTTCAAGGAAAATAACTTTCAGCAAACCTTCTTTTAGCCATTCTAATAATCTTTAATACTTAGCTTATAGTTTGCTACTTTCAATCTGCAGTCCTTTCTGTACATGGTCCCTCATTTTGCCGAGGCTCCCTCTTTCAAAATGGCCTCAGCATTTGTTGTCCCTTTTATGGCATATCCAATCTCATATGTAGCCTGTGAGGATCAAACTAGTGAATCCCACTCAAATTCTGCTTGCAGACTATAGTAGCCTGTAGGGATCAGAGTATTAAATACCATTCTAGTTCTGCATTCAATTTGTGTGGCGTGATCATATTCAACCTAAAGATCCAAAATGATTTAACCGTGACAACCTATTCCCTTTTCTCTCTGTCTCAGGTATAGGTACAATTATCTGCCATTCTAGTTGTTGAAAACACTTATTTGAAAAAATTCAATAAACATCCAAACTGATCAAGTAGGTCATTATAAATGTCAGAATTGTGATATATGTAATCAAATAATAGGAAATGAATGGTGTTATTGAG
The DNA here is from genome assembly GCA_033557465.1 of Ichthyophis bannanicus. NCBI lineage: Eukaryota > Metazoa > Chordata > Amphibia > Gymnophiona > Ichthyophiidae > Ichthyophis > Ichthyophis bannanicus. Next base: position 350,858,474 of record CM066039.1, on the reverse strand, counting down.
CTCAGAAATTGGTAATGAGGCAGGCTGCAAATTGAACTATAACTTTTGTGATTTACCTGATCCTTTGTCCATGTGGCTTGATCTATGTGGGAAGAACAAAATGAGTGATTAATGTATGGTTATGTGAACACTGGTCAAGATTATTGATACAAAATGCTTTTGCTCCTATAACAGAGCATTGTCTTTTAAAAGGTCATACCTTTGAAACAACTACAATGGCAGTGGTGACTGGACCTCAATACCTTACATAGAATGCAAACACTCTAGAGCAATATGCTTAATAGCACACATGCTGAGGATGGGGCCACCACACTGGATAGGACTTCTAACCTGAAGGAGTATGCGCTGAAGCAATGGCGGGGGGGGGGGGGGGTGGAAAGAGTAGTCTGGGCATTGCCAAGATACATTCAAGTATTGCTGTGAACTGCAAGTGACTCAAAGAAGAGCCATGACCATGCACAAGAAAATAATGACTACCTTTACGACTAATTGAAAGGTATTCTTGCAAGTTGCATATTGGACATGTGATAAGCCTCTAAAACTCTGGATAGCTTAAGTTCCACTCTCTCTGGACTTATGCATTCTAATGCACAATCTGCTGCCTGACAAAGAAATACTGGATGTGAGGGGAACAGACTTGGAATCCACACTGTGTACCAACAGTAACAAGTTCACTCATGTTTAGAGCTGCAAAGAATGAAAATGAGAATGCCATAAGAAACAGTGTTATTTCAAAGGTGTGAGAAGAAATGGCAGGTAATACTAACTACAACAAAGTCAAAGGGGTATGTTTACTAAACCACGGTAATGTTACCCGCGTTAAGTTCCCCGGTAATGTTACGGATGCCCATATAAAGGAGTGGGTGGTGCATTGTTAAAGCGAGACGTGTCAGATAACGCACGTTACAAGGCGCTAACGTGCGGTACAGTGCGCCATGGACCCACCATGCGTGAACACCACAGCGGATGGGAAGCAGCAGCGCATCAGAAGGGGTTGCAATCTAAGGCGTGCTGACAGTAGAAGACGCGATGAGGGATGTGCAGACATGGTACCACATGAGAAACGGAGCCGTAGATCTAAGGCCATAGATCACAGGCAGCTGATATCTCAGTCTGTAATGGGGATGTGAACAACAGGTAACACAGGCACACACACCATGAAATGGTGTGCAGTGAACCCAGCATGCAGAGGAGTAAACAACGGTAACGGAAAGGGCGTCAGGGGTCGGTCTGAAGGGCCAGCTGTGTGGATGGTGTGTGTACAAGGGCGAAATGGGCAAGAGATCCAAAAAGGAGTAAGTGGGAATCGAACCGGTACACTGAAGAGCCCAAACATAGCTCCCGACACCAATACCAAACCACTGAGCCACCTGCCCACCCAGACAACCCAAAGAAAGGGAGCATATGTAACAGCTAGCATATGATGGATAGGCAGCATGGAGGGGACACTGCAGTATACAGTGAAGAGAGGGAAAGGTGTGTGGAGAAGGGACAAAGCTAGAGCCAATGCATGGTAAGGAGAGGAGAACAAATGAAAAGAAAGGAAAAGGAACCCTTGGGACCCAAACCCACAACCTATGTTGGCACCATGCATGTCTGCAACCACTATCCCAAACAACCACAATGAGCATAATGCAAATATGTTCCACCAAGTGACCATCATGTCTGCTAGATTATCACACAGTAGTGCATCCTACACGCATTGCAAAGAAGCGCATAGCAGAGCATCAGACGCACAGCGCGCACAATAATGTACGTGACCGTACAGAGCTTTTTACGTGCCCTATAAGATATTACTAGGCGCCTTAGCATATGTGGTCAGATTATGGCGCATAACACTTGTCCCAAGCAGATGTCACGCACGCTATTGTGCATGCTGCAACGCACATGCACTGTAACGCGCATAAGATGCAACACACATACGTTGCAATACTGTGCACTACAGTAGACTACCTGTCCATTGCCCTTCCCCTGTGCTCCCACCAGTTCTAGGACTACAGCTGTACCCCAGCACCCAACCATGGTCTGACATTCACCAGAAGCATGTACAGGAAGACTGTGCCTGCTGCACCACACCAGGTGTCCTGGCCATGCACGAACTAACCGCGGGCACTCCGCTAGCCAGTCTATCCTGCATGTTCACAGTGGAACTGTGCGCACCCAGACCTGGGTTGTATGGCACAGGCACCCGGCAGGCGCCCGAGTGACTGGCCCCCAGAACAGGGGGCACATATATATCATTTGGGACACATACTATGTAGCACTACGTGGGAACATAGCCGTGCCATGGTCACTGTTTGGTCAGTGTGAGCGTGCTCTAAAAGCAAGACATGCTGTAGCCACCTTGTCCATGCAGGTGGTGGTTGGGCACTAAAATGTCCCAGCCATTGCCCTAGGCCCTCTGCAGATGCATCCTGCCCAGTCCGCCCTGCCCAGGACATACCCACAATACCTTGCTCCTCATTATGCACATTCGCAGGCTAACACTGGTAATAGTGGGACATTGTGGACCCAGAGAGGTGTAGGCAGCCACGAAACAATGGATAGACATACACACACACACACCTACTGCAGCACTGTGCAAAGATAGGGGTGGTTGGCAACCATGCCCGCCACACTGGTCATGATCACAGTGCCGACATTGCCAAACTGTGTAGGAGGTAGTAATAGTGCTCTGGTGATAACTGCGGCTCCGTGCTGGGGCCAACAGCCTGACTTTCCATGGAGCTTTGGATAGTGGAGCCTGTGTGAGTGGGAGTTTGCACCCCTGTTGGCCGCAGCTTTGGGGATTGCACATGTTGCTGTTATAACTGCATTGTAGGGTAAAATATAGGGACGTGCTCTGCAGGATCCACAGCTGGGACCTGAACCTGTGACCCTCTGCTCCAGGACACGCTGGCTGTGTGTATTGCACCACACTGTTGCCACAGAAGCACGGCAGTCCCTGGGGCTACCGTTACGTCTCCTCAGCCAGACCTTTTCTGTTGTACTGCACACCACATACTGGTACAGGGCATTGCCTGGGTGCACTACAGGCAGGTGCCACTGCCCACTCCAGCATGAACACCCCCCCCTGCCATGCTGACATGCCCATATGCTGTTGGTGCTGGTAATGCGCAGTCCCAGGCCATCCGCTTTGCAGGTAGCGGGTCACCTAGGAAGCAGGGTCTGGGGTGGGGAGGCATACATGGACATCCTCACATCCCTTCCATCACCGCCTACAAATATTATGTCCCTTCCACCTGGGGGAGGGATGGCTGGGGGGATGTCAGGTCAGTGCACTAGCAACCTTTGGCTAGGGTGGACCAGGTAGATGTAGGTGGATTGTGTTTGGCTTTGTTCAGCTGCTGTCTTGCTGCTTTCCAGTTTCTATGTTCCTATGTGACACCTAGGCAACAACCTAGCCCACCCTGTGCCCCAGCTGCCCCCACTACATGTCCTGCTTTCAGCGCCCTATGCCCCATTTGCACCTTTGCTACAGTGGCCGTTCATACTTGGGCACTATGCTGTTGCTGCATTTGTAGCACTACTATCACGTTTCTTGAGTTCCCTGCCTATGTTGTACATTGCTGATGAGGAACTGGTTTCACCCTCCTGCATATCTGCAGCTAACGACAGGTTTTCATTCCCGGTAATGTTCAGCCCTTCAGTACCCCGCGTTAGTGCCGCGGGAGCTTCTCCCCACCCATTGATCCCTTCTCTCCACCCTCTCTCCGCCCTCTGCGGGATTTAACGCGGACGGTGACGTTAACGCACGTTAGGTAACATTAACAAGCGTTAAGGGTACCTAATGCGCATTAACGTAGCAGCTGCTACGTTAACGTGGTTTAGTAAACATACCCCAAAGTGTATGTGAGTTATCAGTCTCCAAGTATCAAGATTGCGGCTGGACTCAAATTTCCATCCCATCATCACCAAGCATTAAATTAGGCAATCCCATTGCTTTGGAGAAGAACGCTAGATCAGACAGTTGCAAATGAACTATGCCCCTGGATAGACCTGAGGTCCTGGTGCATACAATGTAATAGGTGTGCAGGTACTGGGCCCCGCTGCCAGCCATTACTTGTGCTGGAAATGGGTATCTGCTCGTATTCCCACATGCATGCCTTCCAGGTGCCCTGTGCAATGGATTTCTCTGCACCAGGCTTTAGTTGCTCCAAATGGCCATAGGTGGTCCAGGACAGGGATTCCATTGATCTGTGTCCAGTATTAGCTTCCTGAATAGGAAGCACTTGTAATGAGAGAAAGAGTGTCAGCAATCTTGCTTTGGGAACTTTGGATGTGCGTCATCTCTGCTGTAACATTCAAAAAGATCTTAGGACAATGTTTCTTAACAAGCAGACACCTAGAGGTTATCAACTGCCAACCAGCTACTGCAGCCATATTATCACACCAGAATGTTACCTTTCGATTGGTCAGATAGAGTAGTTACTCACCTGTAACAGGTGTTCTCCAGGAGCAGCAGGAATCAGTCCTCACATATGGGTGACATCGACGTCGATGAAGCCCTTGCGGAGCATTTCCCCAGCTTTCCAAGAAAGCCTTTGGGAATGCAGGCATGCATGCGCGGTTCCCTTCCTGCCTAAAGGTGCCATCTTGATCAGTCAAATGACATAGCTAAAAAACCAGCACACAAAAATGTAAAATAAACTATGTACAACTGCAACTCCCAGGGACGAGGGAGGGTTGTGAGGACTGATTCCTGTTGCTCCTGGAGAACACCTGTTACAGGTGAGTAACTACTCTTTCTCCAGGACCAAGCAGGAAGTCAGTCCTCACATATGGGTGACTCCCTAGCTCTGGGCTACCAGGAACCCAGGCTGAACAAGAGAACTCCCTCTAGTCTCAGCATCAAAGAAAGGCTTTTCACTGACAGAACCTCCACCGGTAGCCCAACAGAGGGCAGGAGGGCAGGAGTTGCCTAAACCTCAAAGAGATTCCGGGGTACTGCCTGGCCAAAAGCACTGTCCCTACGTGACTCCCTTTCCAGACAGTAATGGGTCGCAAACGTCTGTCTTGAAGACCAAGTAGCAGCCCTGCAGATGTCTACCAACGGTACAGAGCGGAGATGAGCCACTGAGGCAGCCATTGCCCTGACACGATGGGCCGTTACGCGACCCTACAAAGGAAGGTCAGCCACCCTGTAAGCCCAGGTGATACAGTCAGCCACCCAGATGGACAAGGTATGCTTGGACACAGCTAACCCCAAATTATTAAGGTCAAAAGATATGAAGAGCTGAGTAGCCCTTCAGTGCACCTGCGAACGGTCAAGGTAGAAGGATAAGGCCCTCCTACAGTCCAGGGAATGCAGAACTGCTTCAGCCTGGCTTGCATGAGGCCTAGGAAAGAATGTTGGAAGAACCACCTCCTGGTTGAGGTGGAAAGAGGAGACAACCTTTGGGAGGAACTTTGGATGAGTCCTAAGGACTACCCTGTTCCTATAGAATCTAGTGTAAGGCCTATCACAGACCAGGGCCTGAAGCTCACTCACTCGCCTAGCCGAGTTTAGGGCTACCAAGAAGAGTGTCTTCCAGGATAGGAAGAGTAGAGGACAAGTAGCCATCGACTCAAAAGGTGGGCGAGTCAGTTGCTGCAAGACCACATCAAACTCCCACTCAGGAGCAGGAGGACGGATTGGAGGCTTGAGCAAGAGCAAGCCTCTGAGAAACCGGGACACCAAGGGGTGAACCGATAGAGAATGTCCTTCCACCAGTGAGTAGTGAGCTGCTAGAGCTGAGAGGTGGACCCAAACAGAATTGGACTTAAGTCCTTGATTTGATAAGTGCAGTAAGTACTGAAGCACTACTGGTACAGTACAGGAGAAGGGATCCTCTGTACGTAGGTGACACCACACACGGAAAACCTTTTCCATTTAAGAGCATAGGTTTTCCTAGTGGACTGTTTCCTAGAGGCTAGGACAACCTCCTCAACTTCCCGAGGGAGGCCCCAGGGAGCCAAAACTACCCTTGCAGCCTCCATGCCATCAAATTGAGAGCTTTGAGATTGGGGTGCAGAAGGGAACCTTGATCCTGAGAGAGAAGGTCGGGTTGCAACCCGAGAGGCAGTGGGGGATCCACTGCCAGCTGAAGCAGAAGTGGAAGCCAAGGCTGTCTCGGCCACCTGGGAGCCACCAACAGGACCGAGGCCTTGTCCTGAAGAATCTTGAAGAGAGTTCGGGCCACCATGGGCGTGGGAGGAAACGCATACAGGACGCCCAGAGACCAGGGAATCAGAAAAGCATCTGCTGCTGTCTGCAGAGGATGCAGTTGCCTGGAGCAGAGGTTTGGCAGTTGTTTGTTCAGAGGACTGGCAAACAGATCTATGGATGGAAGTCCCCATTTCAGGAAAATCTTCTGAACCACCAAAGGATGGAGCTGCCACTCGTGGGGCTGTAGAATCCTGCTCATCCTGTCGGCCAGGTAGTTTTCCTGGCCAGGGAGATACACAGCCTTGAGGAGCATGTTGTGCCAGAGAGCAAACAAGCAAAGGTCCTGTGCCTCCTGACAAAGGAGCCTGGACCCAGTTCCGCCCTGCTTGTTCACATAGAACATGGCTACCTGGTTGTCTGTTTGAACCAGGACAGACTGATGAGCCAGGGTTGGAGAGAAGGTTTTGAGGGCTAACCGAATAGCCCTGAGTTCCAATAGATTGATTTGCTGTGCAGCTTCCCAGGGAGACCACAGGCCCTGGGTGCACTTGCCTAGACAATGAGCTCCCCAGCCCTGCAGGGAGGCATCCGTGGTCAACACCACTGTGAACCCAAAAATCTGAAAAGGCACCCCTTGCAGTAGATTGGGTAGGTGCAGCCACCAGCTGAGGGAGTTCAGAAATTGTCTGGACACCCTTATCCTGTCTCTGAGGCTGCCTGTGGCCTGTGACCACTGAGTCCGAAGGCACCACTGTGCAGGCCTCATATGGAGCCTGGCATGGGGGGTCACATGTACTGTCGAAGTCAAGTGGGCAAGAAGCCTCAGGCAGAGTCTGGTGGAGACCAGTGACCTGCTGAGAAACTGGCTTGCCAAGTTTATCAGTCTTTGGGCTCTGTCCTCTGGTAAGAATGTCTTTGCCAGCAGAGAGTCCAACCTTGCCCCTATGAACTCCAAGTTCTGGGATGGGAGCACAGTGGACTTTGCGAAGTTTATGACAAACCCCAGGCTTTGAAGAAGAGCAATAGTTCTGAGGGTGGCTTGTCTGGCCTCCTGGCACGTCTAACCCCTGATGAGCCAGTCGTCCAGATAGGGGAAGACAAAGATACCCTGATTTCTCAGGTAGGCCGCCACCACTGCCAGGCATTTGGTAAAGACCCTGGGAGCGGAGGTGAGGCCAAAAGGTAGTACTCTGTACTGATAATGGTTTCCTCCCACAATGAACCTGAGGTACTTTCTGTGGTCTGGATGAATGAGGATGTGAGTATACGCATCCTTTAGATCTAAGAAGCATAGCCAATCTCCCTGCTAGAGGTAGGGCAGAAGCGTTCCAAGAGTAAGCATCTTGAACTTTTCCTTCTCCAGGAACTTGTTGAGATTTCGGAGATCTAGAATAGGTCGAAGGCCACCGGTTCTTTTGGGTACCAGGAAATACCTGGAGTAGAACCCTTGACCTTGCAAGTGGGGAGGCACAGGCTCCACTGCCCTGTCCACCAACAGACCTTGTAGCTCCTGAAGGAGAAGATCTGTGTGCAGGGGAGGCCTTGGAGGCTCCCCTGGAAAGTATGGAGGAGGCAGTTGTTGGAAGTGTAGTGCATTGCCCCTGTGGACTATGCTTAACACCCAACTGTCTCCAGTTATGAGTGGCCACTGGTGGGCAAACAGAGCGAGGCGACCTCCTGTGCAGGGTTGGGAGAGCAAGGACGGAGAGGCTATGCCTAAGGAGTCAAAACCCCCCAACCCCGCTGAGTGGGAGCAGGGGCCGGAGGCTTGGGGGTCCTCTGCCTACGGGACCCATTACCCTGCCCCTTGGCTTGCTGACCCTGAGGGGCAGCTTGGGCAGCCTGATATTGTGGGTACTGTTTGTAGGCAGTGCCCTTCCTCGGGTAAAAGGGCTTTTTACCCGAGCCCTTCTTCTTGTGTGAAGGGGCAGAAGTCTTTCTAGACAGCCTTGTCCTTGTGAGGTGCTCGGTCTCTAGCTGTGCAGCCTTCTCGGTCATGGGCTTGCCAAAAAGGTTCTCAACTCAGCAAGGGACATCGACCAACTTGTCCTGAACCCATGGCTCGAGGTCCGATGACTGCAGCCATGCCTGGCGTCGAGCCGCGATGCCGGCTGCCGCAACACGGGGCGAAGCCATCGTAGGCAGCGCGGGAGATAAACTTGGAGCATTCCCGGATCCCAGAGGACAAGGACTTGAACCTCTGCAAGGGATCCCCGGAGAGACCAGCGGAGAACCCGGCCAGCTCCTTGGCCAGGTCTCGCAAGTACATGCCCATGTACAGCTGGTAAGACTGGACACGGCAAGCAAGCATCGAGCCCTGGAAGCACTTTCTACCAAAAACCATCGAGGTTTCGGGCCTCCCTGCCAGGGGGCACCGCGGAGTGCATCTTCTAACTTTTCAGGCGATGTATGGCCGATTCCACCACCATGGAATGGTGTGGTAGCTGTGCCTTTTGAAAGCCAGGACTCTTCCGGAGTCTATAGATCGAATCGACCCGCTTGCTTAAAACCTGCGCCGAGGCCGGTGCCTCCCACATCCGGAAGAGGAGCCGTTCCAGCATCGGAGGAACCGGGACAGTAAAGGCCTCCTTCGGAGGAGAGTCGTACTGCAGGGCCTCGAGCTCCTCAGCTCGAGGCTCCTCCTCGGGGTCCACAGGGATAGCCAATGCAGTGGCCATATCCCGGACGAACTCCGAAAACCGGGTATCCTCCGGAGGGGATCTACTCCGGGGTTCAGACAGCGGTGAGTCCGATGGGACGCACCGAGTCTTGAAGGTGTCGGGGGACTCCTCGTCCTCCGTCTCCCAGGCGGACTCGTCCGATAAAGAATTGGGCTCCGACCGTGTGGGGCCTGTGAGCACGCACCCCGACGCTGAAGGCACCGGCGTCGACGCCCTCGGTCCCGAACAGGAAGTCGAGGGAGACCGCGACCGAGGTCGACCTCGAGCCTTCATGGCCTCGAGTATCGGCTCAGTCTCCGGGGTCGACTTCGATGTCCCGGTGGTCGGGGCAGATGCGCCAGACAGGCTGGCCATCAGTGCCCGCTGCTGTTCCATGAAGGCAGACAGTCTGCTCTCCAAGGCTGTCAACCTGAGACCCAGCTCAGGAGACTCAGCAGCTCCCGACTCGGGCCCCGGCGGCGCAGGGTCCGACGTCTGCTCCCTCGGAGGAGAGTCCACGAGGACTACAGAGCTTATGTGTCCAGCAGACTCCGGCTCAAGTCGAGGGACTTTGGAAGGCTTCTCCTGTTCCACGGGCCCGGGGCGACGGTCGGGGGTCTGAGACCTAGCTCTCGAGGAGCCAGGGACCTCCTCCGATGATGCCCTCGCGAGCCTCTTCTTCCTCTTGCGTTCCCGGTCAGGGGACCCCCTATCCGAGGAGCCACGACGGTGCTCGGAATCCGATTCCAGAGATGTCGAGGCCTCAGATGAGGTTCGGGCCCGGCAGGAGGCCGAGTCAGAAAAAAGCCTTATTTTTGGTGCTGACGACTTCGCAGTGCCTTGGAAGATATTTTCCCACATGGTCCACACGTCTTAGGGTCGTGATCAGGACCGAGGCACCGAAGGCAGCAGTCGTGTGTGTCGGTGAGAGACATCAGCTTCTTGCACCGATCACACTTCTTAAAACCGCTGGAAGCCATCGGGGAAAAAAAGAGTCCCCGCGAGGTCAAAGGACTGGCCTTCCAGTGAAAAAGAAAAAAGGGCGTGAACGCCAGCCACTAAGGGCAAAAACCGAAAAAGGAAGATTGGGCTCGATACCGGTGTACCGAACCCGGCGGAAGGGGAACCGGCATCGAACCGGAGAAGAAAAAATAGCGAAAAAGCGCAAAAAATGAAACAATTTTCCGGGATGACTAGGACTCACATCCGGTGGCTTCACGGAAAACGAGAGACTGAGCAAGATGGCACCTTTAGGCGGGAAGGGAACCGCGCATGCATGCCTGCATTCCCAAAGGCTTTCATGGAAAGCTGGGGAAATGCTCCGCAAGGGCTTTATCGACATCGATGTCACCCATATGTGAGGACTGACTTCCTGCTTGGTCCTGGAGAAATATAGGCATACAACGATTGCAAAAAGTTCAAGAAAAGTGATGCTTCGTGTGAGAATCCACTCAAACCACTAGGCCAAAACAGGCAAAAGTGCCTCAGAAGCCATGCCAGAATAGGCTGAATCCAGGCCCGCCCAAAGCACTGTAATATAATTGAAGGGCAGCACTGGTGACGGTGGGGGAAGCCACCAAGAGTCCATTAAATTTTGATAAGACTCCCATGCTGCAAGGCTCTATCATAAAGGGGAGGACATTTGGATCCTATGGTGGTTGTGCTCTATTCCAATCATTACTAGCATAAACCCGTGCAATAAAACTTTGCCCCTGGAGATAACTGCATGTGAATGCTGATGTCCCAATGAGTGATTGCAACTGTTGCAATGGTGACCTTCTCCACACACGATTCCTTGATTGAGGACAGCTTTTCAGTTTGTTGCTGATATCATGTTTGTAGATTCAAGTTCAATGCCCCAAAAATATAAGGAGCAGTCTCAGAACCTCTAATTTGTCCTCAGTCAATGAGACACTATAATCTTGCGATAAAAACCTCAATCTCATCAAAATGTCACCACAGGTCATAGATGAGTCCTGCCCAATAAACAGAAAATAATCAAGACAGTGGATAATCTGAGAGCTTCTTGAAGTGCTGATGGTCTCCCAATTGCAAGAACGTGCTGTACATTTCAAAATATGCAAGATATGGAGCAACTTATTGGTAAGTATTTGTCAAAATATGCACTCTTGAAGTGAAACCTAGGAGAGGGAAGCTGTCTGGATGCGCTCAATGCTGACTCAATGTCTACCTAAGCCATTAAGGTATTTCTGCCACACTTGTTAAGTAATTCACTGTATTGTCAAAGGAGGCATACTGCATGGAGCACGGGTCAGGAGGGAGGACATCATTCACCAAATGGGCTTTTGGGTAACAGGTTGTAATTAATCCGATCTCCCAAGTTTTTTTTTTTTTTTTAGGAACCACCTCTTGGTTCTTCTCTAAATGGCCCAACAATGTGCCCCCAAGATAGCTTAGATGACAGTTTAATTTGAATGATCTCAGCACTTAGGATTTACTCAGCATTTATTGGTGCAAGTGCACTAACAGGCCTTCATAGGGTATTCTAAAAAATTCCTGAACTTGGGTAAACTGTCATTGGGATTCAAGGGATCAGCGATGGGATCCTGGACCAGATATCAATGTTATTTACCTCCATTTTCTGAGCTGCCAGAGGAAGACCTCAGAGCATTTAAGAGCAGCGTGGCTGCCTGCACCGGCACTGCATATATGTGCATATTTATGCTCGGATACTCTACGACTGTTTTTGTTGAACTGCTAACATGCCTTTGCAATATCCAGGTAGCCTCAAGCATGCTAGGGTAGGCTAGCGGGCTTTTGAAAGAGTCTACTCTGTTCTCAACCTTGTCAATGCCCTGAAGGTCACGTGAGCTAGCCATGTCCATGTTATGGGATCTCTATGACATCGTGGGCACATCAGCCATTTGCCCTTTAACCCTTTCCAGGCCGAGCCCAAAACTCTCGGGATCCAAAATTCTGACTAAATATTCCTATCAAATGGTATATAATACATGACCATAGCAGAAGGAAAATCTCTATTACCGGTAGAACATATTGAATAAGACGGGTACAATTTTCCTGAAATATGCAAAAATTAACCCAGCTGCAGAATGTGGATTAAAATTTTAAAGTAGGCCTTCAAAGGCTTAAACATCTCAACACAATTAAGCTACGCAAAAACTTTATAAAAGCAGTGACCATTAACAACAGTGTCTGATACAGTGGTTCTCAACCCAGTCCTCTGGGACCCCCAGGCCAGTCAGGTTTTCAGGATATCCACAAAGAATATGCATGAGATAGATCTGCATGCACCGCTTCCATTGTATGCAGATCTATCTCATACATATTCATTGTGGATAGCCTGAAAACCTGACTGGACTAGGGGTCCCTGAGGACTGGGTTGAGAACCACTGGTCTAATAGAACGACAACTTGGGGGCTCTGCTAAAATCAGTAACCTAGCAAATGATCAAATCCAATTGCAAACCATACAGAATACCTTTGTGGCTGCACTAGAGGGGCACAGGTTTCTTAGCCTCCTTTTGCTCACCATGCACCTTCCCAAAGAACACAGAAACCCGTCCCATGAATGTGATGCATTTCATCACTGAATGTTTTACATCAGTAGTTTGGGACGCAATGTACTGCAAACATTGTGCACCTTAAACAAAAACCAACTGAGAAGAAAAAGTCGGAAAAATCCCTGACCATAAATCTGAGGATTTTTAAGTTTAAGATTGTTCACATTTTGCATTAATGCTACACGAAGGGGGAAGGGTAACCTACAATCTGTAACTAGCACAACATTTATAATAGACAAACATTAGCTGACATCAGTTTTTAGAAAAGGTAAGCATTAGAAAAAAACTGTTTTCACTGTTCATAAGTAAAGAGAAAGGAGTTCATAGCATGGATGAGGAAGCCGCAGTCAAGTTCTCTCTTTTCTGTACACAGAGAATAAACCCTACAGCTACTGGACAATTAAATTAATCAAACGCATTGCCTGAATGCCAAATCTGTACTTTACAAGATGCCAAATTTGCTCCTAATTGCCTGTTAAAAGTTTACTTGGCTTGAGCATGAGACTGCATATGAGAAGTCACAGAGTGCACGACTAGCTGACTCTGGGGTCCTCCCATTACATAGCACACAGTACGTTCCACCACTGCCCTTCATTTCAAGAAAGATGCTCAAAATTCTAAAAAAAAAAATGCAGTACACAGCTTCCTACAAAGTCAAGCACTTGCAACAAGAATAAGTGTGTGTGCGTGCCTATGAAGACACATACACGTTTCAGCAACTGTAAAGAACCTGCTCATTCTGCATGAGGATACTATCTATTTTTTAAGCCACCGAAGGCAAATGTTTTTGTACACCCTGATAATGAGGTCCTCAGTTGCCAATTTTGGATGGAGATGGAGATTCTATTTAGAGATCAAAACGTTAGATTTTGCATGATTTAAGAAGATCACATTTCTTATTTGTCATTTGTTTCTTTTCTGTGCTCAGTTTGCCTCATTATGCAGCTTGCATCATTCTCTGAAGTGTTTTGTTAATGTTTAGATGTAGAAGGTACACCACTTTTGCATTACAAAATGTCTAGAATGTAAATGAAATATAACAGAAAACTGGCAGTATGTTTGTACTAGTTTATAATTCAATTTGTAAGGTATACACGCTGTGCCTATTCTACCACAGTGGCCACACATCAAATGCCAGAGGATGTTACAGTATTTTTTGGTATTAAACAAAAGACGATTTAAACAATTAAGGAAATAGTTTTGACATAACATGTTAGGTTTTGTAGTAACACTACATTTGATAGCATTAGTTCAATAACCATGAAAAGTAGAAATACAAAATAAACCAAATATTTTATATACAAACCAGTGCCTTTTGTTATAATCCACTTGCTTGAACTGCACACCAGTTTAGTCACTGATGCAATAGATATGTCAATATAAGACAAACCATTATAAATTAAAAGAAGAAAAGAAAATACAAGGTGCAAAACCTCCATTCAATAGCCTTCCGGTGAGAACAAACATACAACAGACCATTGTTCAATGACTATAAAAAGCAATATTCGCTTTAGCACCTAAGAGTGCAGTCTCATACTGTGCTGCCAATTACCCATAGAACTCACTTGTCCCAAACTTTAGTACAGATTAATGATTCTTTTTAAATATAACTTTTTTTCTCATTCATACCTCTGCGCAAAACCAAAATTTTGGAGCAGCCTCCACAGAACCTCGTAGAAGACCCAACATTAGAATTTCGTGGTGTGCATAAGCCAGCTACCACAGATAGCAAAGCTTCTTTCTGGAAGGAAGCAGTGAAAGCCAACCTGACACTCTGACAGGAGCGGGACTATGGCTGTCCCTGAACCAGAATTGAAAAGCTACTTGAAGAAGATACTGAATGGAACTGGATTTGCCATATGTCCACAAGAGCAGGACAGACATTCTGAGTTGGTGGGTGGAGAGAAAACCACTAGGTGAAAGCCATCTGGACTACTCATCACCAAAATAGTTGCATAGAGATAAGAATGTGTAAATTAAACTCAAAATTTGAATTAAATGGAGAATGCACAGAGAACATTAGCTGTGCTTTACTTGACAGATTGCTCTGAGGGCAGGTTTTTAACATTGTTTTTACTAACAGACCATTTTATACAACAAAGCATTTACCTCCACCAAATACGTGTACCTACAAAAGGTAGAATGCTGTACTGCACCAAAAAAAAAAAATCAAGAAAAAAATATTAAACAAAAAAAAGGTATAGTAAAAAGCCTGATGCACTCAGATTTCTCCAACATTCTGGGAAAAAAAAAAGAAAGTTACCATATGGTACAAAATACTTTTTTTACCTTCAGAACTCATGCCCTAGGTAGATCTCCTGGTATGTGGCACTGACACAGATCTTCAAAGAACTCTTGTTTTATCGTTAGTGACATTATAATCAAATCAAAAAATTAAAAAAAAAATGATAGTAATAAAAAAAATCCCTATCATAAGTAAACTTGATGTTATTAGTTTTAGTCTTTGTACCTATAATTTTTTTCTGTTACGTTTTTCATCCTGAAATGAACAAGAAAATGGAGTGCTTTGTTTAGGAAATGAGCATTGAGTTTTCATCTAAATAACGTGACCTGTTGAGTATCAGTAGTATGAAAGCCTTCTTCCTTTCATAAGTATATGTGAATGTCGGCACTCTATCACTGACCTATTAAATTCCAGACAGTACTGTGTTTCTAGTTTATTTACAGTCTGGTCCTCTTACATGTCACCGACGTAAAATCTCTGGCCAAGGAAGGCAACAAAAGGTATTGAGTTTGAAGATGATGTGTTTTGATAAACATTTTGCTTTTTAAGAAGTCTCTTTTCCTTGAACACCTGTTGCAGTTTTTATGGAGCTAATTGTCCTGTTGAACCATGTCTTCTTTGCAGCTTGGACCTCATTCAGTGCAAGACCCAAATGATGCTCCAAATCCTGAACAAAAAGAATATTTAACATTCATCACATTTAATGTTTTTTCTTAAATTCACAGGATAAAAAAAAGACTTGTTGACTGGAATTTTTATTTGGATTATACATTTGAATACTTGCCTTTTCCCAGTATAAACGCAAGGTTAGTTACATATTCACATACAAATTGTAGGTGCCTTCCCAAATGGGCTTACGACTTAAGTTGCACATTAGGTAATGCAGGGTAAAGTGATTTGCCCAAGATCACAAACAGCGTCAATGGAAAAAACAAGATTGGCTTCCTTGATTCCTAACATACCGCTCTAACCACTAGGATACTCCTCTACTCACTGGAACCTCAATGTCACAGATAAGTCTATGAGTAACAAATGTAAATGGCACATTTGGTGATGCTGATTTAATTTCTAGAAGGTCCATCATTAACTTCTACTTCAACAACTAATATCCAAAGAAACAAATAGACTAAGATTCTGCACCTATTAAACCTACAAACCAACCCACTAAAATTATAACGACTTCCATTCTGATGGAAAGAAAGCAAAACCTATGTGGCTAGCATGGAATAAAACCAATATGATGTTTGTACTGGTGCGTTGGATTACTGTAATGTCTATGCATACTGGTTGAGAAATATAATTTATCGCAGTTATGCTTTCCAGCTGCGGCAGAAGGCTGGACTACAGTGTTCTATTCATTTCTCCTTGGAAGCAAGAATTCAGCAGTAGGTCAACATTGGTACTGCTTGTGATGGCAGACATACACTAAAAGCTAATATAAAGATCACTGTTCTGCTAACCACAGTAACTTGCAAACATGTATCAACATAACATCCATTCCTCTAATCTAGTCTAAAAACAGGTGTGTTTCTGTGGTACCTCAAAGAACCAAAAGGAGGTTTTGTCATTGTAAAAAAGGGTGAAATAAGCCCTTGCCTGCTAATTTTCTTTCATGGAGTCCCTCCAGTCCAGTCCAAACATGTGGGTTATGTCCCACCACCAGAAGATGTCAGTATAGGAGTTCTGTGCATCTCTCATCAGACTACTATCCTACTGACAAAGCAGACTAGAAACAAAACCATCAATAAACTGTAACTCAGCTAGACCAAATAACTTTGAATTATTCATTGCCATTATATATATATATTTTTTTTTTTATTTAGACTACCTAAAAAGACCTTGAACGAGCCAGAGTACTTCTCTGGGAAGTAGAAAGACCTACAAGAAGAACCAGCATCAATCACTCCAATGGAACCCCAACTCCCTCCTCTTCAAGTGACACTTTGGAGATTTGATAACTTGATTCAAAACATCTAAGGACAAATCCTAGTTCACAGTATATACCGTCAACTAGAACACCAAAAAATGTATCTGATACTTCATGTAAATATGTTCAAGAAAGTACTCTGTAAACCAAGGGAATTATGTAATAATTTAACTAGATCAAACGGATGTTTGCTTGGACACTACACATTTCATGTAAATAAGTTCAAGGAATCTCACTGTAAACAATGTGATTAATGGTATATGTACGCACTATGTTAGCACTGTTCCATGTAATGTTTTTTGTTTGAGTTCTACGTAAAACTGCTTTGATACTGGAAAGGCGGTATATAAGCACACATAAATAAACGCTTCCCGTTCCAGGCTCACCAATAATGACTGAAATACATGGGTGAGTTCTGGACTGGAGGGACTCCATGAAAGAAAATTAATAGGTAACAATTTCATCTTCATTATTGTCCCTCCAGTCCAATCCAGACATATGGGATATATCATAGCAGCACTTATACCTGGGCGGGACCCGTGAGCCCGGCCGGTAAAACTTATGCTCCAAAATGCGTGTCCTGTCTAGCCTGGACATCCAGATGGTAGTGCCTTGTATAAGTATGCAGAGACACAACGTTGCCGCCATACAGATTTCCAACAGTGGCACGAGACTCAACTCAGCCCACGATGCTGCCTGTGCTCTTATGGAATGTGCACGTAAGCCCAGAGGCACAGGCCTGTACTTAAGCAGATATGCTGAAGCAATGGCTTCTTTCACCCACTGGGCTATTGAAACTTAAGCCCTGCAAACATCCAACCAATATAGCTGCCGATCATTGGATCCACTACTCTCGACTGCAAACACCGAAGGGTTACTACCTGATTCCATGAAAAGAAGAGACCACCTTAAGAAGAAAGGATGGTATCAGTCTCAAAACCACCTTCTCCTTAGAAATCACCAGAAACGGTTCTCTGCACGACAAAGCCTGAAGCTCAGAGATCCTGCGCGCGAAGCAAATGACTACCAAGAAAACAACCTTCAGTGTTAGGTCCTTTAAGGTCGCACTACCAGTGGGCTCAAAGGGAGCTTCCATCAGCACTGATAAGACCAGATTCAGA
Source organism: Ichthyophis bannanicus (assembly GCA_033557465.1). NCBI lineage: Eukaryota > Metazoa > Chordata > Amphibia > Gymnophiona > Ichthyophiidae > Ichthyophis > Ichthyophis bannanicus. The sequence continues at coordinate 350,840,832 of CM066039.1, read as the reverse complement.
TCCCAGGAGGGAATGAAAGGACATACTGGTGGACAAACCTACTTGACCGCCATAAGGAAACAATCTACAAAGAAGAGCCACCAAATGGTAAAGGGGTTGGAAGGATACCCCTATGAGGAGAGGCTTAAAAGGTTAGGGCTCTTCATTCTGGAAAAGAGACGGCTGAGGGAGGCATGATAGAGGTCTATAAATTAATGAGTGGAGTGGAACGGATAAACGCAGATTGATTGTTTACACCATCAAAAAGTAGAAAGACTAGGGACATGCAATGAAGCTACAGTGTAACCCATTTAAAACTAATAAGAGAAAATATTTTTTTACTCAATGCATAATCAAACTCTGGAATTCTTTACTGGAGAATGTAGTAAAGCTGTTAGTGTAGCTAGGTTTAAAAAAGGTTTGGACAAGTTCCTGGAGGAAAGGTCCATAAACCATTATTAAAGAGGACCTGGGAAAATCCACTGCTTGCCCCAGTACAAGCATTATGGAACCTGTTTGACTTTTTGGGAAACTGCAGGTACTTGTGACCTGGATTGGCCACTGTTCAAAACAGGATACTGGGCTTGATGGACTTTGGTCTGACCCAGTACAGCATTTCTTCTGTTCTCTTCCTCAGGGGCTCTGAAAGGAATATTCAAGGCTGCCATTAAATGTGAAATCAGAAAAAGCACCTCCTCTTTGTAAAAAACCCAGACCATAGTCAGATCCTCTCCTAGAGGGATTTCTCCCTCTTCAAGCTCCAATTCCGCAGATTCTCCATAGAGTCTGGAAGGCCCTTCCAAAGGGTCCTCTGACTATTCCGAGTGAGCTGAGGCGCACTCTTCTAACTCCTCTGGCTCCTCTTCCATTCTGCGCTTAATGGGAGGTTCTGAAGAACTCCTTAAGGTCCCCAAACTATCTGCTACTATAGCTGACCGAGACTCCCTGCCTTCAGCTTCTCCTCTCAGGAACTGCTTCATTCAGTAGGCCTGGTGAAGAAGCAAAAGAAATTCCAGGGAGAAAGACATCCCCCTTGTGACATGAGCACTGCTACCTGTTAGAGGGCTTTCTAGTTCAAACTGCTTTGTTTCCCTCCCCGAGGGAACCGCCTGCTGTCTTCTTGAGTTGGCTACCACGTTCCCATGCTGGTTCTTTAAAATAGTCGCTGCCTCCTAAGCGCGGGAAAACTCCTACAGCTGAGGAGAAATTGTAGGTAATAGACTTGAATTGTTCGCAGAGCCTTCAAGCCTTCCAATCTCAAGCTAGTGGCCTCTAAATATTTATTCACCGCCCGACCCTCACACCTTCAACTTAAGCCAGCTGAAGAGAGAGAAATGAGGCGACTGCCGCATGTGGCACAAACAGGCTTGGCCACCGGCATGACAGCCTTCTTACTGCCACTACTAAACACAAAACCCCTCTGGGCTGAAGTCAACCATGCAATCAGGAACAAAATGCCAAAATCAGTGACAGCCTGAAGCCTTACCATTCCACTGATGCTCCGCTGCAAGGCGCCCTGCTCGTGTTTTTTTTTTTTAATAGACACCGACAAACCTGAAGGGAGAAGAAATAACCAAACTTAAAGTTTCGATATAGGCAAGAATCAGCTCACAGGAGACAGGGACCCAGACCCCCAGGTATTACTCTCCTCGGGTTTAATGGCTTCTGGTGCTGCTGCAGAGGCCCTTTTCCCCACGCACTCAAGAGCTGTAAACAAGACAGTATAAAGGCAAACCACATTTTTTCCCCCAAAGTTAGTCAGTCAAGCCCCTGCCTTCTTTCTCCATTTTGCTCTTTATCTTCTTCTTTTTTTTTTTAATTGCCTGTCAGAGAAGTCCAGTCTGCACAGACGCTGACCACCATCTCCTGGAGACAGAGACTGAGCATGCCAGGTTCTGATAACGTCATTGTATAAGAACTCTGTGCACCTCTCATCAGACCAGTATTCTCAGTCTGCTGGTGGTGGGACGTAACCCATATGTCTGGTCTGGACTGGACTAGAGAACGATAATTAAGTCATATGCTATGCAACTACTGCAGGATTGATGAGGAAAGAGTAGCTACTCACCTGTAACAGGTGTTCTCCAGAAGCAGCAGGAATCAGTCCTCACATATGGGTGATGTCGGAGCCCTCGTGCGGAGCATTTCCCCAGCTTTCAAGGAAACCCTTTGGGAATGCAGCGCGCATGCGTGGTCCCCTTCCCACCCAAGAGTGCCATCTTGCTCAGTCTGATGAGATAGCTAAAAGACAGCAAAAAAAAATCAAAATGAATGATATGACTGCAATTCCAGGGGAGGAGGGAGGGTCGTGAGGACTGATTCCTGCTGCTCCTGGAGAACACCTGTTACAGGTGAGTAACTACTCTTTCTCCAGGACCAAGCAGGAAGTCAGTCCTCACATATGGGACTCACCAGCTGTAGGCTACCAGGAACCCTAAGCTGAAAAAATGGCTCCCTCTCAAGAGCCTCAGTATTCGTGATAAGAATATCGTCTGAGAACGCCCCCGTACGGTAGCCCAGCACAAGGGCCGGAGGGTAGGAGTTGCCTAAACCTCAAAGAGATTACGGAGTATTGCCTGTCCGAAAGCACTGTCCCTTCGGAAATCTCTCTCCAGGCAGTAATGGGCTGCAAAAGTCTGACTTGAAGACCAAGTTGCGGCCCGGCAGATGTCTGCCAACGGAACAGAGCGGAGATGAGCTACTGACGCGGCTTTCACCCTGACACGGTGGGCCATGACTCGACCCTGCAAGGGGAGGTCGGCTGCCTTATACGCCCAGGTGATACAATTTGCTACCCAAGTGGACAATGTACGCTTGGAGACCAGTAACCCCATCTTATTAGGGTCAAAGGAGAAGAAGAGCTGAGTAGCCCTTCGATGCTCCCACGTACGTTCTATGTAAAAGGACAACACCCTCTTACAGTCCAGGGTATGCAAGACTGTTTCAGCCGGGCTGGTATGCGGCCTGGGAAAAAAGGTCGGAAGAACCACCTCCTGGTTGAGGTGGAAAGAGGAGACCACTTTTGGAAGGAACCTGGGATGGGTCCGTAGGACCACCCTGTTCCTATAGAACCGCTTGTACGGTCTATCAGAAACCAGAGCTTGTAGTTCACTCACTTCTGGCCGAGGTAAGAGCCAACAGGAAGAGTGCTTTCCAAGAGAGTAAGCGCAAATGGCAAGTAGCCATCTGCTCAAACGGTGGGCGAGTAAGTTGCTGCAAGACCACGTTCAAATCCCACTCAGTTGCCGGTGGACGAACCGGAGGCTTGAGAAGAAGCAGACCTCTGAGAAATCGGGACACCAAGGGGTGAACCGACAGAGACCGTTCTTCCACCGGTGAGTGGTGCGCTGACAGAGCACTGAGGTGGACCCGAACAGAGTTAGACTTAAGGCCTAGGTCTGACAGATGACGTAGATACTGTAGTACTACTGGCACAAGGCAAGAGAAAGGATCTTCATTGCGCTGAGCACACCATAATGTAAACCTACGTCACTTGAGGGCATAGGACTTTCTGGTGGACTGCCTCCTAGAGGCCAAGACCACCTCCTCAACCTCCTTAGGTAGAAGTAAGGCAGCTAGCACTATCCTTTCAGCAGCCAGGCCATCAACTTGAGGGACCTGAGATTGGGATGCAGAAGGGAACCCTGCTCTTGAGACAGGAGATCGTGTTGCAACCCCAGAGGGAAAGGAGTGTCCACCGCCAACTGCAGCAGAAGTGGAACCAGGGCTGCCTTGGCCATCTGGGGGCTACCAGAATCACCGAGGCCTTGTCCCGGAGAATCTTAAATAGAGTTCGGGCCACCAGGGGCGTGGGAGGAAACGCATATAGGAGGCCCATAGATCAAGAGATCAGAAAAGCATCTGCTACCATCCTCAGGGGATGTGGCTGTCTGGAGCAAAACCTGGGCAGCTGACGGTTTTGTGAACTTGCAAAGAGATCGATGGATGGAAGTCCCCAGCAGAGGAAGATCTGCTGGACCACAATGGATTCAACTGCCATTCGTGAGGCTGGAGAATCCTACTTAGCTGGTCTGCTAGGAAATTCTCCTGACAAGTTAGATAAACTGCTTTGAGAAACATGCCTTGTTTGACTGCAAAGGAGCAAAGGGCCAGTGCCTCCTGACATAGGAGCATGGACCCTGTGTCCCCTTGTTTGTTCACATAGAACATTGCCACCTTATTGTTCGTCTGAACTAGGACAGACTGGTGAGAGAGGGCATGAGAAAATGTCTGCAGAGCTAAGCGAATTGCTCGCAGCTCCAAAAGATTGATTTGCTGCGTGGCCTCTCGAGGAGACCAGAGGCCTTGAGTGCATGTGCCCTAGCAATGTGCACCCCAGCCCTTTAAGGAAGCATCGGTCGTCAGCACTCTTGTGTGTGCTGGAGCCTGAAAAGGTACCCCCCTGAGAAGGTTTGGGAGATGTAGCCACTACTGTAAGGAGTCCAAAAGTGGTTTGGACACCTTTACTCTGTCTCGGAGGTCACCTGTGGCCTGCGTCCACTGATCTCTGAGGCACCATTGTGCAGCCTGCATGTGCAGACGGGCATTCGGAGTGACATGTACCGTGGATGCCATGTGGCCCAGCAGCAGTAGGTAGTGCTTGGAGGAGACATAAGACTTGCTTTGGAACTGGTTGGCCAAGTTTATCAGTCTGTGGGCCGTGTCTTCGGGCAAGTAAGCTCTTGCCTGAAGGGTGTCTAAGCTTGCCCCTATAAACTCTAGGTTCTGAGAGGGGAGCAAAGTGGACTTTGGTAGTTTATGACAAAGCCCAGATGCTGAAGAAGAGAGACAGTGCAAAGAGTGGCTTGTCGGGCCTCCTGGAGAGACTGGCCCCTGATGAGCCAGTCATCCAGGTATGGGAAGACAAAAATTCCCTGATTCCTGAGATAAGCCACCACCACCGTCAGGCATTTGGTGAAAACCCTGAGGGCAGAGGTTAGGCCAAAAAGAAGTACCCTGTACTGAAAATGGTTTCCTCCCACCACATATCTGAGATATTGTCTGTGGTCTGGATGAATGAGGATGTGAGTATAAGCATCCTTTAGGTCTAAGGAGCATAGCCAATCTCCCTGCTGGAGGTAGGGCAGTAGTATCCCAAGGGTAAGCATCTTGAACTTTTCCCTCTCCAGAAACCTGTTTAGGTTTGGCAAGTCTAGGATAGGCCGGAGTCCTGTCCTTTTTGGTACCAGGAAGTACCTGGAGTAGAAGCCTTGCCCTTCCAGGTGGTGAGGCACCGGTTCCACCGCCTGTTCCTTTAGAAGACTTGCCAACTCCTGAAGGAGGATGTTCCTGTGTAGAGGGAGTCTTGGAGGCTCCCCTGGATAGTAGGAGGGGGTAGCTGGTGGAAGTGGAGCATGTAGCCCTTTTAGACTATGCTCAGTACCCAGGTATCCCCTGTGATGGCTGGCCACCTGTAGGCGTACAGGGTCAGCCGACCCCCTGTGCTGAGTGGAGCCACCGGCGGAGGAAAGGCTATGCTGTGGAAGTCAAAACCCCGCTCCCTGCTGTGCAGGAGCCGGAGCTGGTGGCTTCGGGGGGGGGGGGGGTCTTCTGCCTATGGGGCCCATACCCCTGCCCCTTGGCCTACTGGCTCTGTTGGGGAGCTGGAGAGGCCTGATACTTAGGGTAGGATTTGCAGGCAGCACCCTTCCTCGGGAAAAAGGGCTTCTTTCCCGAGCCCTTCTTTTTTTGAGAAGGGGCAAAAGTCTTTGTGGACAGCCTTGTCCTGGTGAGAGTCTCAGTCTCGATTTCTGCAGCCTTTTCAGTCATGGGCTTACCGAACAGGTTGTCACCTCGGCACGGGATATTGACCAACTTGTCCTGCACCCATGACTCCAGGTCCGGTGACTGTAGCCAGACCTGACGGCGTGCACCGATGCCGGCCGCAGCTACTCGGGCCGAAGTCTCGAAGTCATCATAGGCTGCTCGAGAGATAAACTTCGAGCACTCTTGGATCCCTGTCAACAAGGCTTTGAAACTCTGCAAGGGTTCCTCAGAGAGGCCAGCTGAGAACCTGGCAATCTCCTTTGCCAGGTCCCTTAAGTACATGCCCATGTACAGCTGGTAAGTCTGGACACGGCAAGATAGCATAGAGCCCCGGAAGCACATTCTAACGAGGGCATCCAAGTTCTGGGCCTCCCGGCCGGGGGGCACCAAGGAGTGCATCTTCTGACTCTTCAGGCGGTGCATGGCCAATTCCACAACCATGGAATTGTGCGGTAGCTGTGTCTTTTGGAACCCAGGGCTCTTACGGACTCGATAAATGGAATCGACCCGTTTGCTAAGAAGAGGCGCCAAGGCCATTGCCGACCACATACGGAAGAGCAGCCGTTCCAGCATCGGAGGAACTGGTACAGTAAAGGCTTCCTTCGGAGGAAAATCATACTGGAGGGCATCGAGCTCCTCGGCTCGAGGCTCCTCCTCGGCGTCCGCAGGGAATGCCAAAGCCTTGGCCATGTCCCTCATGAAGTCTGAGAGCCGGGTATCCTCCGGGGGGGACCTTCTCCGAGGCTCAGGGATGCACTGGGTCCGGAAGGTATCAGGAGACTCCTCGCCCTCCGTCTCCCATGCCGACTCCTCCGAGGAGGAGTCAAGCGGTTCCAGCCATGTGGGCCTCGGTGCCACCCAACCCAATGCTGAGGGCACCAGCGTCGATGACTTCGGCCCTGCACAGGAGGTCGAGGGGGATCTTGACCGAGGATCGACTCGAGGATCGGCTCGGCCTCCAGGGTCGACTTAGACGTCAAGATCCCGGTGGTCGGGTCAGATGCAGCAGTCAGACCGGTGATCAGCACCCGCTGCTTTTCCATGAAGGCAGCCAAGCTGCTCTCCAAGGCCGTCAGCCTGAGTCCAAGCTCAGGAGACTCAGCAGGCCCCGGACTCGTCCACGAGGACAACAGAACTTACGTGACTCGGGGACTCCGGCTCCATGCAAGGTAGTTTGAACGGCCTCTCCGACTCCGAGAGCCCGGGGCGGTGGTCAGGGCTGCACCACCTGGCCCTCGAGGACCCAGGGGCCTCCACCGATGCCGCCCTCACGAGCTTCTTCTTCCTTTTGTGCTCCCGGGTGAGAGACCCCCTCTCAGAGGAACCACGACAGCGCTCAGGGTCAGACTCCCAAGATGTCAAGGCTTCTGACGAAGTCCGGGCCCGGCCGGACACAGACTCTGAAAAAATTCTTTCACGTTGATGCTGATGGCTTCGAAGTGCCTTCGACGACATTTTGCCGCAAGGGCCACAGACCAGCGGGTCATGGTTGGGCCCAAGGCATCGGAGGCAGCAGTCATGTGCGTCAGTGAGAGACATAAGTTTCTTGCACTGATCACAATTTTTAACCCGCTGGCATCCATCGGGGGAAAAAGGGCCCCTGCAAGGTCAAAAGACCGAGCTGCCAGTGAAAATAACAAAAAAGGCGCGAACGCTAGTCACGAAGGACAAAAACCGAAAAAAGAAATTCCGGACTCGATACCGGTGTACTGAGCCCAGGCAGGAAGGGGAACCGGCGTCAAACCGGAAAAGAAAAAGTGAAAATCTACTTTTCCCAGGTGACATGAACTCACGTCCGTTGGGCTCCACGGAAAAAGAAAGACTGAGCAAGATGGCACCCTTGGGCGGGAAGGGGACCGCACATGCGAGCTGAATTCCCAAAGGCTTTACTTGAAAGCTGGGGAAATGCTCTGCACGAGGGCTCCATCGGCGCTGACGTCACCCATATGGCCTGCTTGGTCCTGGAGAAAGAATGTTGTTGTTGTTAAGTGCCGTCGAGTCGGAGTCGACTCATGGCGACCGTCTGGATAGCTATCCTAAATTGTGTTCGGTCTTCAGTCAGGTGGCTCATTGTTGACAGACTGGTACCCGTAGCTGCTGTTATTGTATCGATCCATCTCATTGCTGGCCTTCCTTCTATCTTGCCAAGCATAATGTCTTTCTCTAATGATCTCTCTCTTCGCATGATGTGTCCAAAGTATGAAAGTCGAAGTCATCTGAGCTTCTAAAGAAAGCTTAGGTTTGATCTCCTCTAGTACCGACTGGTTTGTTCTTCAGGCAGTCCATGGTATGCACAGTATTCGCCGCCAGCACCATAATTCAAAGGCATCAATTTTCTTCCTGTCTATCTTTTTCACTGTCCAGCTTTCACATCCATATGATGTTATTGAAAATACCATGGCTTGAACAAGTCAAATCTTTGTATGGAGAGAGACATCTCTGCTTTTAAGAATCTTATCTAGGTCTTTCATAGCCATTCTGCCAAGAGCAATGCGTCGTCTGATTTCTTGACTGCTTGTTGCTTCTTTATTGATAGTTGATCCAAGTAGGTTAAAGTTGTTCACAATTTCAATTTCTTCTCCTTCAACGATGAACCTGTTGATTGTGCCAGTTGTCATGATCTTTGTCTTCTTTACATTAAGAATACTTTCTGGTAATTAATAGCCCAATGGAGGGTTTACAGGTTCAAAGAGAAGCTAATGATGCATTGAGAAACATGCCTCATCTGGAAAAGCGTAGTTACTCACCTGTAACAGGTGTTCTCCAGGAGCAGCAGGAATCAGTCCTCACTTATGGGTGACGTCGGCGCCGACGGAGCCCTCGCGGAGCAATTTTCCCCAGCTTTCAAAGAAAGCCTTTGGGAATTGCAGCGCGCATGCGCGGTCGTCTTCCGCCCGAGGGTGCCATCTTAGCCAGTCAGATGACATAGCTAAAAAAGACAGCATAAAAATTTGCAAAAAGAACATAAGCAGACGATTGCAACTCCCAGGGGAGGAGGGAGGGTAGTGAGGACTGATTCCTGCTGCTCCTGGAGAACACCTGTTACAGGTGAGTAACTACGCTTTCTCCAGGACCAAGCAGGAAGTCAGTCCTCACTTATGGGACTCCCAAGCTCAAGGCTACCGGAGACCCTAAGCACAAAAATGAGCTCCCTCTAGCTCAGCAGCACAGAAGGATAGAATCTTCGCTGAATTATCACCCACCGGTAGCCCACATCCGGGATGGAGGGTAGGAGTTGCTCAGACCTCAAAGAGATTACGGAGGACTGCCTGTCCGAAAGCACTGTCCCTACGGGACTCCCTCTCGAGACAGTAATGGACCGCAAAAGTCTGGCTCGAAGACCAAGTAGCGGCCCGGCAGATGTCTGCCAGCGGAACAGAGCGGAGGTAAGCCACTGACGTGGCCTTTGCCCGAACGCAATGAGCCGTGACTCGACTTTCTAAGGAGAGTCCGGCTGCCCCATAAGCCCAAGAGATACAGTCCGCAACCCAGATGGACAGAGTACGCTTGGAGACCGGGAGCCCCAATTTATTGGGGTCAAAAGACACAAAAAGCTGAGCAGCTTTACGGTGCTCCCGCGTACGGTCAAGGTAGAAGTTCAAAGCCCTTCTACAGTCCAGGGTATGGAGGACCGTCTCAGCTCGGCTGGAGTGTGGCCTGGGAAAGAAGGTTGGAAGTACCACCTCCTGATTGATGTGAAAAGGGGAGACCACTTTAGGCAGAAACTTTGGGTGCGTCCGTAGGACTACCCTATTCTTGTAGAACCGAGTGTAGGGGGGATCAGACACGAGGGCCTGCAATTCACTTACGCGTCTAGCGGAAGTGAGGGCTATCAAGAACAGTGTTTTCCAAGACAGAAAACGGAGAGAACATGTAGCCATAGGTTCAAAAGGCGGACAGGTGATCCGCTGCAAAACCACATTCAGGTCCCAGTCTGGCGCTGGCGGGCGCAGAGGTGGTTTAAGTAGAAGGAGACCTCGGAGAAACCTCGCTACGAGAGGGTCGCTGGAGAGAGGTCTACCGTCCACCGGCACATGATGGGCCGAAAGAGCACTGAGGTGAACTTTGACGGAGTTGGACTTAAGTCCCAGATTAGAGAGGTGTAGCAAGTACTGCAAGATCACCGACACCGGGCAGGAGAAGGGATCCTGCGACTGTTGGGTACACCAGACTGCAAAGCGACACCATTTAAGGGCGTAGCATTTGCGGGTAGAAGGGCGTCGCGAAGCCAGGATGACCTCCTCCACCTCTGCCGTCAGGAGAAGGGGAGCAAGGACTACCCTCTCAGCAGCCAGGCCATGAGGTTGAGAGACCTGAGGTTGGGGTGCAGTAGGGACCCCTGATCCTGAGTGAGGAGATCCGGTTGTACCCCCAGAGGGATCGGACCCTCCACCGCCAGTCGCAGCAGGAGCGGAAACCACGGCTGTCTGGGCCAGCGAGGGGCCACCAGGATCATAAAGGCTTTGTCTCGGAGAACCTTGAAAGAGTCCGAGAGACCAGCGGGATGGGAGGGAAAGCGTACAGAAGGCTCCCCGACCATGAGATCAGAAAAGCGTCCGCCGCAACCCGAAGGGGGTGTGGCTGACGAGAGCAGAAGCGAGGAAGCTGCCGGTTGTGAGGACTGGCAAAGAGATCCATCGTGGGGAGGCCCCACTTGAGGAAGAGCTTCTGAACTACCAAGGGATCCAGACGCCACTCGTGCGGCTGGAGGACCCTGCTGAGTTTGTCCGCAAGGTAATTGTCTTGGCCCGGGAGATAAACTGCCTTGAGGAGAATGCCGTGACTGACGGCCCAAGAGCAGAGCTTCTGAGCCTCCCGGCAGAGGAGAAAGGAGCCCGTGCCCCCTGTTAGTTCACGTAGAACATGGCAACTTGATTGTCCGTCTGGACAAGGACGGACTGTTGGGAAGTCAGGTGGGAGAAGGCCTTGAGAGCTAGGCGGATCGCCCGGAGCTCCAGGAAGTTGATCTGCTGAGCAGACTCCCACGTGGTCCAGAGGCCCTGAGTACGCGCCTCTTGGCAATGCGCTCCCCAGCCCAGGAGGGATGCATCGGTGGTCAGCACCCGGGTCGGCTGAGGGGACTGGAAAGGCATACCGAATATCAGGTTCGGCTGCCGGAGCCACCACCGGAGAGACGAGATCAGCGGCTCGGAAACGCGCACTAGGTCTGCGAGGCCGCCCGTGGCTTGTCGCCACTGCCGGCGGAGACACCATTGAGCAGACCGCATGTTCAGGCGGGCATTGGGGGTCACATGGACGGTGGAAGCCATATGGCCGAGCAGTCTCAGGAAGCGCCTGGCGGAGACCAGGGGCTGGCTGCGAAAGCGGTCGGCCAGGTCCATGAGCCGCTGAGCCCTGTCGAGCGGTAGGTACGCTCGCGCCGGAGGAGTGTGCAGCCTTGCGCCGATGAACTCGAGATCCTGTGAGGGGAGCAAAGTGGACTTTGCAAAGTTTATGACAAAGCCCAAGTGCTGCAGCAGAGTCACCGTGCGGCACGTGGCGTTGGTGACCTCCTGAGCGGACGCTGCTCTGATGAGCCAGTCGTCGAGGTACGGAAAGACATAGAGGCCGTGAAGCCGGAGATGGGCCGCCACGACCGCGAGACATTTTGTGAAGACTCGCGGTGCGGAGGACAGGCCAAAGGGCAGTACTCTGTACTGGTAATGATTTCCAGCCACCACAAACCGTAGGTATTGGCGGTGGCTTGGGTGGATGAGGATGTGCGTGTAGGCATCCTTTAGATCCAAGGAGCATAGCCAATCTCCCTGCTGGAGGTAGGGCAGAAGGATTCCAAGGGTAAGCATTTTGAACTTCTCCCGCACAAGGAACTTGTTGAGGTTGCGCAAGTCCAGGATGGGTCTGAGGCCCCCTGTTCTCTTTGGTATCAGAAAATACCTTGAATAGAAGCCTTGACCTCTCAGGTGGTGTGGCACGGTTCCACCGCCTGTTCCTGCAGAAGACCTGCTAACTCCTGAAGGAGCAACTCCCTGTGCAGAGGGGGGCGCGGAGGCTCTCCCGGAAAATAGGAGGGAGGGACCTGATGGAAGTGGAGAAGGTAGCCTTCTCGCACGACCTGAAGCACCCAGGCATCTGCGGTGATGCTGGACCACCTGCGGGCGAAGTGAACCAGCCGGCCTCCGGTGCTGGGGGGAACCAGCGGGGGGGGAGAGGCTATGCTGAGCGAGTCAAAAGCCCCCACCCTGCTGAGCAGGGGCTGGTGGTGCAGGCTTGGGGGCTTGCTGCCTACGGGACCCGTTACCCCGTCCCTTGGCCTGCTGGCCCTGTTGGGGAGCTGCAGGGGCCTGATAATGGGGGTATTGTTTGTAGGCAGCCGCCTTCCTCGGGTAAAAGGACTTTTTCCCCGAGCCCTTCTTTTTCTGGGAAGGGGCGGAGGTCTTCCTAGAAAGCCTGGTCCTGGTGAGAGTCTCAGTCTCAATTTGTGCAGCCTTTTCCGCCATGGGCTTGCCAAAGAGGTTTTCGCCTCGGCAGGGGACATCGACCAACTTGTCCTGTACCCAGGGCTCAAGGTCGGACGACTGAAGCCAAGCCTGTCGGCGGGCACCGATGCCGGCTGCGGCTACTCGAGCCGAGGCTTCAAAGCCATCATAGGCTGCTCGGGACATGAACTTTGAGCATTCCCGAATGCCCGTGGACAAGGCTAGGAACCTCCGCAAGGGCTCCTCGGAGAGACCAGCGGAGAAGCCGGCTAGCTCTTTAGCCAGATCCCGGAGATACATGCCCATGTATAGCTGGTAAGTCTGGACACGACATGCGAGCATAGAGCCCTGGAAGCACTTCTTGCCAAGGCCATCCAGGTTACGGGCCTCCCTTCCAGGAGGCACCGAGGAGTGCATCTTCTGGCTCTTAAGACGATGCATGGCCGATTCCACTACCATGGAATGGTGTGGCAGCTGTGCCTTTTGAAAGCCAGGGCTCTTGCGGACCCGATAGATAGAATCGACCCGCTTGCTCAGGACCGGCGAGGAGGCCGGACTCTCCCACATGCGGAAGAGTAGTCGTTCCAGCATAGGAGGAACCGGCACAGTAAAGTGTTCCCTCGCGGGAGAGTCATACTGGAGGGCGTTGAGCTCTTCGGCTCGAGGCTCCTCCTCGGGATCCGCAGGGAAGGCCAAAGCCTTGGCCATATCCCTAACGAAGTCCGAGAACCGGGCATCCTCCGGGGGGGACTGCTTCCGAGGCTCGGACTCCGGTGAGTCCGATGGGACACACCGAGTCCGGAAAGAATCAGGTGACTCTTCCTCCTCAGACTCCCAGACCGACTCCGACGAGGACTCGGTGGGGTCGGCCCGGGCAGGGTGCGGCGCCAGCCGCCCCGACGCCGAGGGAGTCGGCGTCGGCGACCTCGGTCCCGAACGGGAGGCCGAGGGTGACCTCGACCGAGGATCGACTCGAGTTCTCATCGACTCGAGGATCGGCTCGGTCTCCGGGGTCGACTTGGACGTCGACGTCCCGGCGGTCGGGGCAGCGACGCCAGCGAAGCCAGCGAGCAGTGCCCTCTGCTGGTCCATGAAGGCAGACAGTCTGCTCTCCAAGGCCGTCAACCTGAGTCCGAGCTCAGGTGACCCAGCAGCCCCCGACTCGGGCCCCGACGGCGTCGGGCCCGACGTCGGCTGTCGCGGAGGCGAGTCCAGAAGGACCACAGGACTTACCCGGGCAGGCATCTCCGACTCCAGGCGAGGTCGCTTCGGGATGTGTTCCTTCTCCAAGGACCCGGGGCGGCTGTCGGGGCTATGCGACCTGGCCCTCGCGGAGCCAGGAGCGTCCACCGACGCCGCCCTCGCGGGTTTTTCCTTCCGACGATGGTCCCCGGAGGGAGAACCCCGGTCGGAGGAGCTCCGGCGACGGTCCGAGCTGGAGCCTTTCGACACGGAGGCCTCCGACGAGGTCCGGGTACGGCTGGGGTCAGCGAAGATCCTCTCACGCTGATGCCGCCGACTTCTCAACGCCTTTGAGGACAGTTTGCTGCAGGGCCCACAGATCAGTTCCTCATGATCCGGGCCCAGGCAGCGGAGGCAAAAGTCGTGTGTGTCGGTTAGTGACATATTTCGGTCACACCGACCACACCGCTTAAACCCACTGGCAGCCATCGGGGGAAAAAGGGCCCCTGCGAGGTCAAAGGACCGGGCTGCCAGGGAAAACGAAAACGAAAGCTGACTAAGTCAGAAAAACCGAAAAAAAGTAAGAGGACTCGAGACCGGCGTCGCGAGTCCGGGCGGGAAAACGATCGGCGTCGAACCGAAAGAAAAAAGGATAAAATAAAGAAGAAAATCAACTTTTTCGCGGGGACAAGACGGGGACGTCTGTAGGGCTCCGCGGAAAAAGAAGACTGGCTAAGATGGCACCCTCGGGCGGGAAGACGACCGCGCATGCGCGCTGCAATTCCCAAAGGCTTTCTTTGAAAGCTGGGGAAAATTGCTCCGCGAGGGCTCCGTCGGCGCCGACGTCACCCATAAGTGAGGACTGACTTCCTGCTTGGTCCTGGAGAATCATTACTACTAATAAAAACCATCGCACTTAAATCATAGCTAAAAACATGGGCTCCCAAATTAAGGGCACACTCTCCAATATGTTTTTAAAGAGTTGCAGGCAGGCAGGTCTCACAATGATGCCCCATTCCAATCCTTTTTGCCACTGCCAACCTCTGCCTAGGAAATACAAGAGTAACAATTCCGTACAACAAAACACCAGTTGGTAAAGAATTCAAAATATAATACAGAACAGCACAACCTTTATGCATATCAAACACACAAAGGGTATTATTTTAAAAGCGCTATTTGCGATTTGGATGTCTGTAAAAGGGGATGTAGATGTCCAAAGGACAGAGATGTCCTTGGACCATTCTAGAAGCCAGGTTTGTGGACGTCCCCCACATGAAGACGACCAAGTCTGAACAGAGGCATAGCGAGGCATGGCCAGGACTTTCCTAAGAACCTGGATTTCCCTGCCTGATTTCAGAATCATCTTGGAAATTCTCAATTGCATTTAAAGTTATACTTGCTGCAGATATGAACAGGCATTGGAAAAGTGCTTATTTGTTAGGCAATCATCTGGAAAGGGGAGAGAAGGAGCTATACTAATACCCCTTGTATTTTACAATCTGTCAACAAACACTGATGGGAAACAAAGGGTTCATGTTCTCACTTTGCTAGACTGCTGGACATCCTCTCATGTTATCCTGCCTGAGATGGATTTATTTATTTATTTATTTATTTAACAGTATTTCTAAACCGCCTTATCTTAATAATCAAGGTGGTATCACAGCAAGCAATCAGGTAAAGTGTGTGTGTTGTCCATGCAGTGAGGATAAAACTTAGTTGTGTGAGGGATGTGTTGGGTGCTTGATTTGTTTGAGCTATATACAGGGTGGGCTATTTACAGTGGTGCTAGAATCATATTTTATATATATTCAGTTGTTTGGGAGGATTGGAGTGCTGTTATCCATTCTCTTAGGTTATGTGATGTGACCATAGTGCTCTATGAACAGCATGGTTTTCAGTTGTTTTCCCGGACCCAAGCGTCCCTAATGGGGATGTCTATGTGGCTGCCCACATGCACATCCACGTTGGGGTCACCTCTGTTCCTGAATTCAGACAGAGACAGATGTCCCTGGTGGGGTTTTTTTTTTTGAATATTTATTTTTATTCAAACTTGGTACCAACATTGAAAACAGGCAATGCAAACTGCTAACATTTCCAACCTTATATTTATGCCAACCCTGTTCCCCTTCCTAACCCGCCCCCTATCCCTCCTCCCGCACCCTCCCTCCCTAGAGGCATTTCAACATTTAAGATAGTCCAGCACAGGTAACCATAAGTCCTTAAATCACTCTTGCTTTTGGCACTGCGTTGCGGTCAGCTGCTCCATCAAAACAAGCAGTCTCAGCCAATTCTTCCACTGTTCCATTCCCAGTAGATGGAGCTGCTTCCATGCCCTGGCAATTTCACTTCAGGCAGCTTGAATACACGCCCTTATAGGACGTTCAGACTTCCTAATACATTCTTCAGGCCAAATTCCCAGCATACAAAGACCCATATCCAAACCCACTCGTACCCCAAAGATTCCTAATATTCGCTCTCCCACCTCCCCCCAATATATCCTTACCCTTGGACACTCCCACCAAACATGTATAAAGGATCCCTCACCCCCACATTGCAGCAAACACCTATCAGACACTCCCGGAAACATCCTATGCAACCTCGTCGGGGAATAATACCAATGATAAAGCATCTTATAGGAAGTCTCACGGACCGCCACGGACAAAGCCTGGCAGGCAATGTTCACATGCACTCTCTTCAATTCCTGCTCATTCAACTCTCTACCCAAATCCCTTTCCCACGCACTTTGGTGTGGGAACTTCCTAGGAGTACCTCCCCCCAGGCCTCGATATAATTGGGTTATCAACCCCCTAGAGCTCTCCCAACCCACCCACAGCAATTTATCGTCTAGGCCCTCCTCCCAACTCTCCCGAATATGCTTTTGAAACAGAAAATGCTTAACTTGCAAATGGGGGAAGAAGTACCCCCTATGCAACTGATATTTCACCCTGAGATCAGGAAAAGGAATCAAGTCTCCATCCAGAATAAATTTATCAAAGGTATCCAACCCCACTCTTGCCCATCTCTGAAATACCCCCTTCTCTTCCTGGGATGAATCCTGCGGTCACCCTCACCGGGGCTAAAAGCGAAAAGCTCACCCCCGTGGCAAACTTCTGCCACGCCTTACACCACTGCGCTAGCAAATGCCACATAAACGGGTTTCCCCTCCAGCGCCCTCCCGGCAGCCTACCCAACATCCAGGGTAAATGCTTCAATTGGATCCCCTCCGCCCAATATTGCTCCACCTCCCTAAACCTTTTAGAAGTTCCCCCCTTATCCCTCCTCTCAAACACCTGGCGCAGCTGAGCTGCCGCATAATATCTCCTCAGGTCCAGGACTCCCAATCCCCCCCTTTCCCGACATGCATACATTACCCTTCTACTCACTAGCGGTCGACTATTCCCCAACACAAACGCGAACACCTGACTTTGTAATTGCCGCAACTCCCCACAGCTTACCCCAACTGGCAATGTTTGAAACAGATATAATAGACGCGGTAGCAGGTTCATCTTCAAGACTACAATCCTCCCCAACCAAGACAGCTCTACCCCTTTCCATCTGGCCATGTCTTTCCGCAATTGTCCAAACAACGGGGGGAAGTTCGCACTATACAGACCTAATAGCTGTGCCGTGACCTGAACTCCAAAATATTTAATAGATCTACTCGCCCACCGAAATGGAAAAGAAGCTTTCAGGCTCTCAACCACCTGGGGCTGTAGCGAAAGTGACATTGCCTCCCGTTTGTCCCAATTGACTTTGAACCCCGAAAGCCCCCCGTATTCCCTAAGCTCCTTCATTAAAACTGGAAGGGACATGATCGGCTGTGTCAAAGCAAAGAGTAAGTCGTCGGCAAACAGTACCATCTTATGTTGGGATGCCCCTACCTCTATTCCCCTGATATCCTTCACCGACCGGATCTTCGCAGCCAACGGTTCCATAACTAACGCAAAAAGCAGCGGGGACAGCGGACAACCCTGGTGTGTCCCGCGTCCCAGTGGAAAAAACTCAGAGTAACCTCCATTTACATGGACCACTGCCTCGGGCGCCGCATAGAGTGCCTTTATCCAAGCCCGAAAGTTAGGACCTAGTCCTACGTGTTCTAGAACAGCCAGTAGAAAGTCAAAATTAACCCTATCAAAGGCCTTTTCCACGTCGATGGAGAGGAACATGGCCCGCTGTTGTTCCTTCCGTGCCAGCCACCCCAACTGAATCACTCTCCTTATCCCATCTGCCGGTTGTCTATCCATAATAAACCCGGATTGGTCCGGATGGACCAACCCCGGCATGCACGGTCCCAATCTCAATGCCAACACCTTCCCCATAATCTTAACGTCAATGTTCAATAAGGAGATGGGACGATATGATCCACAGACCGCCGGGTCTCTCCTTGGTTTAGGGATTACCACTATTGCAGCCTGACTCGTTGACGCCGGCAATGTACCCCCCCTCCCTGGTGTTTTTAATGCATGTTCTGTCCTGGATGTACCCGATTTAACTTGATGTCCTTTCTAAAATCACCTTCCTAATGTGGATTAAGATTCTGAAGCTGTTTTGTCGTGTGAGAGTTCCTATGATTCTCTCATTGCTCAAGAAGGTGAAATCTTTCACAGACGAGGATATTGAAGGACCATTGAGGAGGATAGTATGCAGGAAATATGAAAAAATACTACTTTTTTTAAAATAATGTTGGCAGAGGTGGTAGCAACGAAAACCATGACTAAAGTTAAAAACCTCTGAAATAAACTCAGCATGGCGGGAAAGGATGGTGAGAATAGCAGCTAAAAGAAATAAAACACGGGATCATACTTGAGACAGTTGTTGAGGGTGCTGGGAGACCAAAATTAAAAGGATGGGTGTAGGCATGGAGATGGGGGAAAGATGGTACTGGTTTGGGCAATGGTCATTTCTGCAGAGTATTAGAAAGGAAGAATCCCAGTCTGAGTAGACTGAATGAACTCGCTGATCTATCTCTGCATCATTTTGCTATAAATATTACTTTTAAATAATGTGTTATTTATGCTTGCTATTTGAAAATAGCTTTGGGTGATCCCTTCAGAACAGGAAAACAGTCTATAAATACTTCAAATAAGTAAATAAAACCAAAGCATATCCATCCATATTCCCCACAAATGGCTACCAGCAGCCGATACCTATGGGCCATAAATTCTCTGCTTTCTTAGAAGTTCATGCAACCATGAGGGCTTCTCCCCAGAGTGCTGATGGCGGCCCCTGAAGTGCAAGGTAAAGGATGAAAAAGTATTACAGTACCTGTATTTTGCATTCAGCCTCCACCAGTTGCAGTTTGGTTTGTGCCAGTTCCAACTCCATTTCTCTCAACTGACTCTTTAGAGACTCTTTCTCCTCATCTGTGTCTTCGTCAGAACCCTCCTTGGCAGAACTGGAAATCTTTACACGCCCTTCTTTATTGAAAAACTCTCTGCAACGTTCACAGCCATCTACTTTTTGCTATCATTAGAGACACAGAACAGTTAAAAAAATAAATATATAATATATAATTTATTAAGAGTCCTATGAGGTCACAGAGCAGAATCACCACAGAATGAAGTAAAACTCCTATATAATCCAACATATTGCAACACAATTATAGTATGCACAATATTGCTGGGCTCACCAATGAGCCTTGTGATTTACAAAGGAAGAGAAAGCACACAAGCATGTTTCATAAAACAGGAGAGAGAAAGATGTGCACAGGGGTCATAGTCTGGCAGCAAAAAACTGGCAAAAGACATGTATGAAGAACGAAAGAGAGCAGAAGAAAATAAAAAGTGAAAAAAGATATGCCATTTTCTACTGACAATAAACCTACAAAATATCCCAGCAAGGAGCAGAACAGATCTCGGATTAAGTCACTAGAACCCCCTGATGAGATTACAATTTTATCATAAATCATTAAGGGCTAAACTGTGGGATTTTATAAAGTATTATTTCAGTATACAATTGCTAAAAAAAAAATGTGTATTGACAACTACTTTGAATTTGTAGATTTCACTGGGAATTCCGGAATATTGAATAGCAGAGAAAAGACAGGTACTGGGCCTTACAGTTAATGCAAAGGCCATTAGCATGCATTACGTGTTATCTGCATTGCCCTATCTGTTGCATTAATGCTTTCTCAAGAGGTCTAGTTAACCACATCCTGCACCATCTGGTATGCAGTCCAAGTAGGGTAGCAACTAATTCTCTGAACTAACTACCGTACCGTACCGTACCTCCCTTTTGGTCTCTGCTCTCTCATTAGGGCCGCTCCCCCTCCTTCGCCTCCTCCCTCTCCTTCCACCTCCCATACCTGGTACTCTTTCCGGCTTATATCTCCCACTGAATTGTCCAAAATATTGACCACCTCATGTAAGACCTACTGTGTCCTTGACCCTGTTCCCTCCAAATGGCTGTTGGAGCCATCCCTTGCTCTGACCCTTGTCCTCCACTCCATGCTTAATGCTTGTCTGGTCTCCGGCACCATCCCTGCCCCCTGGAAGCACGCCCTGGTCCGTCCTCTTCTCAAGAATCCTTCCCTTGATCCCACCAACCCTGCCCGTCCTGTCTCTAATCTTCCCTTTCACTCTAAATTACTGGAGAAAGCTGTTTTTTCCCAACTATCCACGCACCTCGAGTCCATTAACTTTCTGCACCCCCGCCAATCTGGTTTTCGCCCCGGTCACAGTACCAAATCTATTCTCCTTTCCTTTCTCAATGAGATTCATATTGCACATGATCGAGGTGACATCTCTTTGGCTGTCTCCCTGGATCTACCCGCTGCTTTTGACTTGGTCGACTACACTCTCCTCTTCTCGTGTCTTCGGGATGTGGGTCTGCGCAGTGTAGTCTTTCGCTGGTTTCACTCCTTTCTTCACTCCCGCACCTTTTCTGTAGTTTCTTCCTCTGACACCGTTACTCCCTTGCCCTTGTCCTGTGGTGTCCCCCAAGGCTCTGTCTTGGTGCCTCTACTCTTCAATATTTTTCTTGCTCCCCTTGCACTCTTGGTATAGCAAACTGGAATTTCAGCCTATTACTACGCCGATGATGTTATCCTTCTCCATCATACCTCCCCAGTGGCCCCCGATCTCTCACCACTCAACACCTGTCTAACTCTTGTTGTGAATTGGCTTTCTTCCAATCTTCTCCACCTTAACCCCGCAGAGATATCAGCGATGTGCTTTGCTTTCGGCTCCTCCTCTCCTTCTTTGGCTCCTTTACTTCTTGATAACCCAATACCACTGGTTTCCTCCTTTAGGTACCTGGGAGTAGTCCTTGGCCATGAGCTGTCCGTCCATGATCATATTTCTGCTGCTGCACGTCGTTCTTTCTTCTTTCTCCGACAGATCAGAGCAGTTAGTGATGTCCTGTCTCCCTCCTCACTCACTACACTTCTTCTTGCACTGGTTATTTCACGTATGGACTACTGTAATATTATTTTTGCCAGTCTTCTCCAATACCAGATATATTGCCTGCAGCTAATTCAAAATACTGCTGCCTGGTTCATTTCTCACACTTCCCGTTTTAGTCATATCACACCGCATTTAATTCAGCTTCACTGGTTATCGGTTCCCCAGCATATAGTCTTTAAACTCCTAATTCTGACTCAGAGGGCAATTCACACCCACACACCGCACTACCTGGCTGACTCTTTGCAGTTCCATTCAGTGCCTTGCGGTCTCCGGTCCATCCATGTCAACCATCTTGAGCTTCCCTCCCCCGCATGTGCCCATTTGGAGCGCACCCACAATTCTGCCTTTTTCTTCCTAGCACCATCCTTATGGAACTCCCTCCCTCCTCCCCTCCGCCTGGAACCATCCTATCCCAAATTTAAGGCACTCCTTAAAACACATCTGTTCTGTCTTGCCTACGATCTCCCGCCCTGTTCTCTCAACTAGTTCTACCTCTCCTCCCCCCTGCCCTCTCTCTCTTCTTTCGCTTCCTCTTCCTGTCTGGTGTGCTTGCTGCTTTCCTGTCAAGAATTGTAGTTCTTTTCTGTTTCCTGGCCATGTCTGGTCCTGTGTGTTTTGAATACATGTAAACTGCCCTGCTGGTTCTCGAAGGTGCGGTATATTAAGAAAGCCAATAAAGATAAAGATAAAGATAAAGAACTACAAAGCAGCTCTCCCAAAAATGCAAGAAACATCCCAACAGTTATGACAATATCTGCTTTAGCAATATCATGCATTAATTTTGGATATTACCATTCAGTACCTGCAAAATTTTAGGACTCTTAAAAAACAGAGGCCTTAATGCACTACTGTGTTGACATGGCTTAACATCATTAACTCACGTTATTAGTATCTACATCTCATTGGATAAGATGGGACTTGTGGTTAAAAAAAACTTGCTTTAACCACATTATTTCATGCTAAACTAGTAGCACACATTAGAAACTACGACTGTATGTATTTTAAGACGTATCAGGGCCACTAATACTTTAGAGACAATCTCATTTTTATAGGACATGAAAAAGGCAGTTTACAAGACCCCATCTTTAATTATTATACATAAAATCAGTCTTAAGGATTTATATTTTTATGATAATTTGAAAATATTAAAAAAAATGAAATTGATTTCAAATAGCATATCAGAATTTTTCTCAGGCAAAAACTCTAAAATGAGTACCTAGTCCAAAGAACAGTAGGTGTGCCAAAGTGGGTGAAAGCAAAGGTCTATTGAGCCCAGCATCTCATCTTTAACAGCAGCTGATCTGCATCATAAGTAGAGATGTGTATATGTTGCACTCTTGAACCGCACATGTGCTATCTTAAAACTTTCAGGGCAAGCAAAATCGACTTAATGCACGTTAACCTATAAACCAATGTGTGCCGAGTTCATTCACTAACATTAAAAAGTTCTAATGTGCATTAAAATACTTTTATTAAACCAAATCTGTGAAATGAGCTGTAAAAAAAACACCCCAAAATTGAGAAAAACAAAGCAAACATTTTTTGCCTTTGCACATCCTTAGTCACAAGTACCCAGCAGCCTCTCAAAGAGCAGATCCATCCTTTGTTGCTTAATCCCAGCGAAGAGATGGTTTCCCCAATCTCCCTGGTTAATAATTCCACAGCTTGATTCAGCACAGAATGAAAACACTTTCGCTACGTTTTAAATCTGCCACTTGCTAGTTTCATGGAGTCCATGAAAAACTGCCCACTGACAGAGCAATAAAAGTGCAGTTTATTCTGGTGGGTAAACATTTAAAATAAGACTGAGGATTCCATACATCCATACAAGTATGAAGAAAGCCTAGCATGCAGAGCGCCACAGTTCTCACCCGGATTTTCTCTATTTCAGCTTTGTTTGATGATTGCTGCTTTTCCAGTCTCTCACTTAGCTGAGAACAAATCTGTGAAATGAAAGGATTTACTTGTTCTAGTGAAATCAGTTCAAAGTTCATTCTCTGTTAACATTTGCTCGACGGAATAACATGAGCCATGTCACCTGTGCTGCATGCATGATTAGAACATTGCCCAGGGAGTTTTAGGTTAAAAGCTTCTGAGCATGTGCAGTAAGGACACAGTTTAATGATTAGCAAAAATGCAAAGTTAGATCAGAGAATGAAAATTCTAGGTATACAATTTCACTTTCTTTGATGACAAGCATGCCAATGGAGATGCACCCAGGGCCACAGTTAAGGGCTGTTTTCAAATAAAGAGTAGATAGCAATAATTAAGGAGAAAAAATCCAATAATTGTGTTTGCTAGAAAACCCTCTATTTTGCTATTTTTCTCCTTCCCCCTCCTCCACCATTGAAACTCAAACTCAAAACATCTAAGAAAAGACAACAAACCTGGAAAACACCACAAAACAGGCTCTAGGAACGTGGTCAGCGGGTTTTACCCATAGAAAAGACTTTGCTGACTAGAGGAAGTGACGTCACCGAGACCGATGGAGGTGCAAGGGCACCGCTCCGGGCTAACCCTGCCATAAAAATAAGAAAAAACCCCTCACGGGGTGAAAATTAAAAGTAAAAGCAGAGGGTGAGAACCACGTTAGTAGATGGGAAGGGAAAAGCCGGATCGGAGCAACTAGACTGAGAGCGGAGCGAAGGAATAGCGGGTGGCAGTGTCGGCAAGCTTCGGGAGCAGCAAGGGAGAGAGCCGCGCGATCGGCGGCGAAGAGAAAGCCTGTAAAGCAGACTGACAGCGGCGGGAGAGGCAGAGGAGTAAGCAGCGGACCAGCGGGGTGCAGAGCAGGAGAGAAAGCATGCTGCAGCGGCGGACAAGGAGAACGGGAGTGCACAAAGAGAAAAAGAAAAAGGACAGCGAAGGGAAAAGCAGAGAAAATGGCGATCGGCAACCGCGTGGCAGACAAGATGGCTGAGTGAGCTGGTGTGTGGCATGGAAGTGCCAAAGAAGGAGGTGAAGAACACAGGAAAAGCAAGAAAAGGTGAATGCAGAAGTAGAGGAGGGGAATAGAAGAGCAGGGGGCGAAAGGAAAAGAAGAGTTTAAAGACTGACAGGCTCTTAAAGCACCCCAGTGAAAGTAGTGGGGAGAACACTGATGGGGAAAAGTAGCAGAGTGGGCAGTAAAATAAATATGATGGCAAAAAGGGAAGAAGAACAAACAAAATAGGGGTTAAAATCGAAACAGTGAAAGTAGGGAGGAAAGCACAGTTACTTACCTGTAACAGGTGATCTCTGGGAACAGCAGGAATAAGTCTTCACATATGGGTACGTCGGTACCGACGGAGCCTGCGCGGGAACGCTCCCCAGCGTCCAATCAGAAAGCGTTTGGGAGCATCCCTCAGCACCTGCGTGCTGCCTTCCCGCCTTTCCAACTGTCTCTCCTCAGTTGAGTTTTATAGCTGAGACAAAGAGAGAGAGAGGAAAGGAAAGATAGATAGAGAGATACAACTCCTAGGTGAGGTGGGTGGGTTGTGAAGACTTATTCCTGCTGTTCCCAGAGATCACCTGTTACAGGTAAGTAACTGTGCTATCTCCAGGAACAAGCAGGAATGAGTCTTCACATATGGGGACTCACAAGCTAAGATGCCTGGAGCCCTAGCATGTTGGAGATTGAAACATGCTACACCTCATATGGCCAGGCATCCTGAGGATGGAGGGTAGGAGTTGAAAAAGAGAGGAGCTGTAGAAAACAGCTAACCTAAGATAGGACTACAGGCAAGGAGTCCTTGTATGTATGATAATTATCATGAAATATATTGAAATGAATAATCACAATATGGACCTCACCTACTGGATTGCAGGAAGTAGAGAGGCTGATGGAGTCTACTGGGGATCCAGTAGAGGAATTTTCAAGGGTACCTCACTGAAGTGAAGGTGAAGGTCAAAATCTGGAAGTGACAGGTGACCCCAGGATTCAAATGGGGTAGTACAAAAACGGTAGGTCTTTAGTGGGAAGCTTTATGGAAAAAGCTGAAAACTCTTTTGGCTACCGAGTTACTCACAGTTAGGAGCAAAAGAGGAAGACTGACCGATTTGGACAAACTGGTGTAGTCCTTGAGGGAAGAAGGGGTATGGGAAAAACCCCGTATTCCCAAAGAAAGGACAGATGTCTGAGGAGTTGAAACCTCAGATCTACTGAAGATCCACCCTGTCTTTCCTAACTGGTGAGAGGTAGGAAGATATTGGAGCATGGAGCTTCAGGGATACCTAAACCTAGGGTTATGGTAGGAGCTGTCAGTACCACAGCAGTGGTTGTGTGCATAATACCCCAAACATACTGTGGAACAGTATGAACATGTGCAAAGCCCACTGTCTGGAACATATAGGAAGGTAAAACCTTTATGAGCATAGACAGTTAGAGAGATAAGTATGTAAATACATATCTACCTATAACGAAGCATCTCGACAGATACACACACACACACACACACACATATATATATATATATATATATATATGATATATATATATATGTCTATAGTGAGATCTAGAGGGGCATAACATATGCACACGCAGCTGACAGACATATGTATCTATAGAGATGTATATAGATATATATACATATATGAATATATAAGTCTAAAGAAAAATGCCTGCAATTAAGCAGAGATATGCCTATAAGAACATTCACATGGGAGATATGAAGAGGAAAGATTCATCCAATAACAAGAAGGTGGAACCTACTTGAGAAGATATAGAGAATCTATTCCCCCTGGTTAAGAAGGTGCAGGAATGCTCCAGTGAAATAACCAGGATGGTTGCGTGAAAAAACAGAGGATAATATCAGTCTGTAAACAGCAAGTCCTGAGTCCTGTAGAACTCTAGCATGGTAAATGGACAGAAAACGCATAGGATGAGATACCAGGATGACCCACTTGAGGGACAAAAAGGGATATCATGCGTTTTTTAGTTAAATATGTTCTGTCCATGAAGGATTAGGATACCATGAGGACAAGCTGCAAAGAAAAAAGCATATTCCGTGTAGGAATTGGACAACTCTTTAGACTTTCACGTACAGAAGGCTTATGTCCTTTATTTTAAAAGGAGATAGTAGGGTGTGAAGAACCCTCACAGTCATGGGGAATGACTGAGGAAGCCTTTTTCAACCATATAGGATAGTCATTAGAGAAAAAAACCCATGCTCTCTAGCAAGGGCCCATAGTGGAAAGCTTCTCTGTAGGATTGCAGAGAGCATTATGCAGAATTGGGAGATAGAACTGGCTGTTGGAAAAAACCAGCAGCCACGTCAACTATGCTGCCAAACCCAAAGGAATTGGAGATGGCAAGAATAGAAGATAGTGTGATAAGCCTGAAGTGATAAGGATTATCCAAGAAAGATGTATGCACTGTCTTGGAATCACCCAAGGCCAAACAGAAAGTAGTGGAGGACAAGACTGGAAACTTGTGGAAAAGTACCAGTAGTCCAATCACTGGAACTCCTGTATGGACAGCTGCTGAATAAGACAGCAGAGAGAATCTTTCTGTGTAAAACAGAAAGAACAGACAGAACAAGAGAAGAAATTCCTGTCCCTGTCTGATGAGCTGCCCAGGCAAAAGGAGGGAGTTTACTCAAGAGAAAAAACTCCACACTGGAATGGAAAGAAGACTAGAAAGGCTAAAGAAGTCCTCCAGTGGTATGGTACCACTCTTACAGGGGAAACCCTAGATAAGAGGGTAGAGAAACAGGAGCTGAAGGGTGACTTACCATATGGTAAGTCTGTGGAAGAAAAAATTCATGTTGGTACAGAAAAACTATCATGGGATAGTTGTTAAACCTCTCTTCTTGGCAGGAAGAAGAGGAGAAACCTGTGACCCATAGACATGAATATCCTGACAGCTCAGCATACCTAGGAGCAACTGGATGTCCTGAGAAAAGGAATCCATGTGTAGAGTTTTGAAAGAAAAACAGTGAAAAACTTCTGCTGAGAAGAAGCCAACTGTAGATTGTAAACTCCAAGAGGCAGAAAACAGATTAATCAGAACCCTATGGTTGCTGGGTTTGTTTAGCCTGGCGAGAGTTTGGATTCTTCAGACCAGGGCGATGTTTCCCCTGCTTGGGAACATCTGTATGATGGGCAGAAGAGTAAAACCTTCTTCGCCTAGGGAAAGAAGGTTTGGTAGGGCATTTCCTACCTACTGGGGAAGGAGAAGGCTTAGGATAGCCTTCAGAAACAGGGAAGTCAGTGGAGCACTGAGCAACCTGATGTAAAGACTCCTTATTGCAGAGATTTTCTCCAGTGCAAGGAGTATTACCCAGTCTTTGTTGTGCCCATTTGTTTAAGTCTGAAGCTTGGAGCCAGGCTCTACGTCGTGCCCCTATGGCTATAGCAGACGTTCTGCTAACAGACTCAAAAGAGTCTAGGGAAGCACGAGTAAGAAGCCAAGAGATACTTTGAATATGACTAAGTAGTAAGTAATAGTCTGCAGTCTTGGGCTCTGAAAGAAAAGGAGTCAAAAGATATAATTTCTTTGTGACCTCCTGAAGAGATAGACTCATATAAAAAAAAATATAAGAGAATCCTTGTTGACAGCATGGATGTCTGGAAGGTTTGACGTCCAAAGGCATCTAGTGTCCTAGACTCACGACCTGGTGGGTAAGAAGAGTGCTTCTTCTTACTTTTCACCTTCCTCATTTCTGATTCCACCACAATGGAATGATGGGGAAGTTGAGTCTTTTGAAACCCTGGAGAGGGGGGCACCTGATACAGAAGATCAATTGCTCTAGAAGGCCTTTAAAGGTGCTTCCCACATTCTTAGAAGAAAATCCTGCAAGGAATGATGTAAAGGAAGCATTATGTTTTCCTTTTCTTCAGTAGAAACAGAGCCTTGTGTAGGATCATGGCCAGGGATAGGAATAGCAAGAGATCTTGCCATATCCAGGAGGAAATTCTGAAAAGAAGGATCTCCAAAGGGAACCGTCCCTGGACAGGCTAGACCTGAAGAACTAGCCTGGGCACCGGAGGATCTACTTGAGTATACAGGAATATAAGATCCTGCACGGTGCAAAAAAGGATCCTTAAGGGATGGATGCTGGTACTGGAGGTCAGGACCTGTGACAGTCAGTACTGCATCGTCCATGCCAGGTATCGACTCCAAACTTGTTATAGAAAGGAGCGACCCTGGTGAAAGAAGCATGGAAGGAGCTGGCCCCGATGCTACTGCGGATACCGGTACCGATACCGATACCGGTAGCACTGTCGGAATCGAAGGCGACACCGACATCGGAGCAGTCATCGGTGGCTGCTCAATCGGTACCGAGGTAACCGAAGGCCTTTGGTAATCACCCTCGGTACCAAGCATCCGGTACCGGTAAGCATCGGTACCGAGACATGTCGGTACCCAGTCTTCCAGACTAGAGATCGATTCCAGACTCAGCATCGAAGGAAGCGAGTCTATCGATGCATGTCTAGAGGGTACCGACGTCGGTGGTAGTATCGGCGTTGATGCCGATACTGGAAAGTCAATCTGGAGCGTATCCACCGGTCCCGAAGGTACCGAGAAAGCCAGATGACGATCCCTGGTGAGGAGTGTATCGTCCAACACCAGTGCCGATGCCGGGGTATCGGTACCGCTCGAAGCGGATGCCACCACCGAGCATGGCTCAGGTATGTTCTGTGAGGGGTGAGCCCCAGGAACAACCTGAAACCCCTCATAGGCTTTGGAGGCCGAAGACTCCCGCCGGGGTTCTGAAGCCAATGGACCCTCGAGGGCAAGGCCGGAGCCGTCATCATGCTGTGCATGAGACCTACCACTCAAGGGTTGGCTAGTCTTAACAGACTGTTTGTGGGTTACCTGATCTTGTGGAGAAGAAGAAATGGTCGGTGCCTTGACACTGGAAGGGAACACGGTATCGAGGGAAACTCGAAATGGAAAATCTCTTCTCAAAATACTGTAGCCTAATGGCTCCGGAGGAAAACGGTCAGGACCCAAATAGGTTAGACACCAGTTTTTGGAGTCTAAAAATAAAACTGTACCGCCACAGCTTAGACATTTCTTAGGAAAAGAGGTTGGCGGCTCCATGATGGAGAGGCCTAGAAGGCCCAAAAATTTAAGACAAAAAACTGAGGGAAAAACGTCCCTGGATTTAAGAAAAAGAAAAACACCGGCGGTACCGGTGGAGTCGGGGAGACAGCCGCGACCACAAGAAAACAAAAGAATTAAAGAAAAATTTTCTGCGGTGACAGGAGGACGTCCTGCCGGCTCCGCGGAAAAACGAAAACTGAGGAGAGACAGTTGGAAAGGCGGGAAGGCAGCACGCAGGCGCTGAGGGATGCTCCCAAAAGCTTTCTGATTGGATGCTGGGGAGCGTTCCCGCGCAGGCTCCGTCGGTACCGACGTACCCATATGTGAAGACTCATTCCTGCTTGTTCCTGGAGATCAACAAGGATAATCTTGAAGAACTCCAGGTGGCTGTGGGTATAAAAAGAAAAAGAATTGAACTAAAGACCAAACTTTCATTGATAAGCAGTGGCTGAAGGGGAAGACGGAGAAAGAGTCAAGAAGTATATCATGGCTACAAGAAGGAAAACTATGGACTTGAGAGAATATGCTTTTCAGAGGGGGCGGGGGCGCCTGTGAAAATAATGCCTTGGAGAATAAAAACAAAAATGCTGAACAAATGGAGGCAGCTGAGGGGTCTACATGGAAGTCTACAAGTATTGTGGAAGAAGGAAAGGAAACTTTTAAGGATATTTCCAGAGCAGAGCTAAAGGAGTGGTTCACTGAGATAAAGAAAGAGGTGCAAGCAGTGAAAACAGAGCTCAGTGAACTAATAGGAAATTTGAAAGAAGACATAATGGAACTGACGCACACAGCGGGAAACCATGAGAATCGACTGCAAAGTCTCGAGAAGCAACAACAGGGGGTTCAGGAAATACAACAATGGCAAAAGGAGATGCAATATAAATTGGAGGACTTGGAAAATAGGTCTCGCAGGAATAACTTGAGGATCAGGGGAGTGCCGGAGGAGAAGGGCGTGCCGGAGGAGAAGGGCGTGCCAGAGGAGAAGGAAGTGGCGGCTTCAATATGCTCGGAAATACTCAGAAAGAGGGGGGGGGATGTGAGCCCTGAGGAGATTGCACTGGACAGAGGGCACAGAGCACTGGGAGCAGCGAGAGTGAATAGACCTAGAAGTATCATTATATGTTTTACTGGATACAAAATGAAGGAAAGGGTTGTAACAAAATTAAGGAGCTTCGGGGCCTTAAATTGGCAAGGATACCCAGTAACTATATACGAGGACCTGTCCACTGGAACATTGCAGAGAAGGAGAGCCATGCAACCGGTTACGCAGACATTGAGAAGTGGGGATATAAAATACAGATGGTTGCATCCTTTTGGGCTGCATTAAAAGGGAAAACCTAGAGAGTACAAACGTTAGAAGAGGCGAAAGCAGTGCTACAAGAAGCGGGGATGAGGACTGAGAAAACTAATAGCAGAAATGATATGGACAAAACAGGGAAGGAGGCGGAAAAGCGCCAAATTGCTGAAGAACAGCAAGAACTAAAGAAGGGACGGAGTAAAGAGAGCAAATAAAGAGCGAAGAGATGACCAGCTAAGGTGGTGGAGTGCTTACAGATGGACATGTTGGGAGAGGATGAGAAGGCAAAGATGGTGAACTAGCGATAAAATAGTTGTGTAGAGCACAAAGTACAGGAACAGAAGTGTTTGTAAAGTATATAAAAGGAATGGTTGAATTGTTAAAAGTTTTTACATGCTGTTTTTGAATATGGGGATATGTGGGTGGAGGGAGGGGGATGGAAGGTAATAGGGGGAAGTTGATGAAGGAGGTGGAGGGAAGGAGAAGGGGAGGGAGGTGGGGGGAGCAGGAGACGCAATACTCTAAACCTCCTGGACAAGGAGGGAGGGATTAAGGGGAGGGTGGAAGGAAGGAGGGGGGAGGGGGAAACAGAGGATAAAGAGGAGGAAGAGAAGGGGTATAGGAGGGGAGTATGGGGGGGGGAGAAGAGGGTGGAAGAGAAATGGAGGAAAGGGGGTATAGGTGTGGAGGGAAAGCTAAGCAATTAGGGGTAATTACCTTTAATGTAAAAGGGTTAAGGACATGGCAAAAACGAAGGATGTTGGCGCACGAGGGTAGGTGTATGAATGCAGACATCATTTGTATACAGGAGACTCATCTAAGGGTGGGGCAGGAGTACTTGTTACAATGAAAGCCATATCCAAAAGTGGTGTTAGCTGGGCAGAGGGCGAATCCTCGAAGGAATTTTGGTGGGGGAAGCATTTAGACATTGCATAGTGGGTGAGAAGAGAGGGAAAGATGGGAGATGGGTGGGAGTGAAGTTGCGTGTGGGGGAGGACGAGGTGTGGGTGATAAGCGTATATGGTCCAAATGAGGGTCATGGAGAAGCATTTGATAAAATAACAAAGGAATTGGAGGAATTGGGTGATGCTCAGTTAATATTGGGGGGAGATTTTAACTTAGCTAGTAACCCAAGGCTGGCTAATAGTGGAGGGCAGGGCACTGGAGGGAAGGAGGATAGACTAATCATGAAGAGGATGCAGGAGAGACTAGGGATTATAGATTTATGGAGGGCTAGACATCCAGGGGAGCGTAGGTACACATTCTATTCACAGGTGCATGACACATACAGCAGATTGGACATGATATGGGGAGGTGGCAAATGGTCATCAAAAGTAGAGGTGGTAGAACAAGGGGAAATTACATGGACAGACCAAGCCCCAGTAAGTGTGATTTTTGATATAGGAGCAGAGGAGTAGGGAATCAAGTTTTGGAAACTAAATGACTCATTGTTAGATGATGAGGAGCACGTGGGGGTGGTGAGAGCAGCTATTAAAGAGTATCTGAACTTCAATGAGACAGGAGAGGTCCAGTTGAAGACCATTTGGGATGGCTTAAAGGCAGTCATCAGAGGAAAACTAATCAGTATAGCAGCGCAACTTAAAAGGGAGAAGAAGAAAGTGGAAGGGGACCTGTTAGGGCAGATAGAACAGCTGGATGTCCAACAGAGGACAAAGGATAATGGGGTAATGGCTAAACTGATAAAAACAAGAGCAGAGCTAAGTAAGCTGAGAGAACAAGAAATTGCGCTTAAACTAAGTGTATTAAAACAAAAATATTTTGAAGGGGGAAATAAAGCGGGGAAGATACTGGCAAGTATGATGCGGGCCCAACGGCAGGCAGCATACTGTATATAGAAGGAATTAGGGACAATAAGGGGAGGATGGTACATCGCACGAAAGAGATTAGTCAGGTTTTTAGGGAATATTACCGAAAGTTGTATCAAAGTGAGTTGCAAAAGGGACAGGAGGAGATAAAGAGATATTTGCAGGAGTGTGGGTTGAGTAAGGTTGATCCAGAGGACAGGGAAAGAATAGGAGAGGAAATAAAAGAGGGGGAAGTGAAGGAAGCCATAAAGTCCTTGAAATTAGGAAAGTCCCCGGGATCGGATGGGTATACAGCTCAGTTCTATAAGAAGATGATGGAGCAAGTTACACCAATATTGACTCATTTAACAGGGTACTGGAAGGGGAAGGGATTCCTCAGACGATCGGAGAAGCGGGTAACACAGTGTTACCAAAACTGGGTAAAGACAAGGGGGTGTGCGGTTCGTACAGGCCCATTTCATTGATAAATCTGGATGCCAAAATATTTGCTAAGGTACTGGCCAATCGGATTCAGGGGATCTTGCCTAAGATCATACATAGAGATCAGACCGGGTTTGTAAAGGGGAGGCAAGGGTGTGATAACATAAGGAAAGTGATGAACATTGCATGGCATCTTCAGGGCAATGGTGAGCAGGCGGTATTAGTCACGGTAGATGCAGAGAAAGCGTTCGACCGAGTTGAATGGCCATATATGTTTCAAGTGCTGGAGCAGATGGGATTTGGGGACAAGCACCATCTTTAATCTCCCCCGAGAGGGGTCGAGCACCCAAGCCGACATCCAGCCTGGACACTCCAGCCCAATCGGGGCTGTGGGAGGAGTGCAGCAGCACTATTAATTCAAGCTGCTGAGACGGGAAGCAGCACCATCTTTAATCTCCCCCGAGAGGGGTCGAGCACCCGAGCCGACATCCAGCCCGGACACTCCAGCCCAATCGGGGCTGTGGGAGGAGTGCAGCAGCACTATTAATTCAAGCAGACGTGAGGCAGGCCCGCGCCTGAGGGCCTCGCCAGAGGGTCCTTGGGCGTGGCCCTTAGGCAGTGGCCCATATAGAATCGCCCAGGACGCCTCACAGAAGCCCCTGACATCTAAGCTGCCCAGAAAAGTACTCTGCAATTGCTCAGCCAACACCACCTCTCTGCTACATACACGCCAACGGAACAAAGTGAGTCAACGCTATTTATCACGAACTCTCACCGCTTACCATTGCTATTCAATCACAATACTATTACCAGTAGCACTGTCTTTGCTAGTTACTATCTTACTGTTGCTGTATATGACCATTGCTATCTGAATCAATGTACTATTACCAGTATTCTGATCATTGCTAGTTACTATCTTACTGTTGCTGTATATGACCATTGCTATCTGAATCAAGATACTGTTGCCAGTATTCTGATCATTGCTAGTTACTATTTTACTGTTCCTGTAAATGACCATTGCTATTTGAATTACTATACTATACTGTTGTCACTATACCGTTACCATAACATGGCCATCTACTTAGCTGCAATATTTAGTTTTTACCTCCTAGCCGACACCATTCAATATACATCAGCTTATTCACCCATCCATAACTATATCCCTATTCTGCATAGTTTGGGAAATAGAAACAACAGTAGTTACCATCACACACAACCACACGCACATCATATCAGGCATTCACATTTACTTTATGTTTCCATTAACAAATCCTATAGTCCAGAGCCTGAGAACGTTCTCTTACAGGGCAACCTAAAATGCGCTCTCATCAACTCACGTTCAATTCGAAAAAAATGGCCAGCTATCACAGACCTTATCACCAATCAGAACCTTGATATCCTCATGGTCACAGAAACCTGGCTATCAGAAACAGATACCGTCGTCATGAATCAACTCATCCCCCATGACTATGAGATGCCGCTTGCCATAGAAGCAACCGGAAAGGAGAAGGAGTCCTTATCCTGTCAAAAAGTAATCTCCAGCTTCAATCGATATCTTCAATGAGTACCCTGCACATGGACACATTATCTGTTGCTAACAAATACATCAACATAAATCTCATTTACAGAGCTCCCTCTTCACCTTCAGAAGAGCTATCCAACATTATAGACCTTGCATGTAATCCTGGAAGCCCAAGTAAACCTAATTGGCTGATTGGAGATTTTAACCTCACTTCATTGCAACCTACCTACTCTAACGCATTCCTTGATGCTATGAAGGACCTTAGTTATAGTCAGTTGGTGAACTCTCCGACACACATTAAGGGAAACGCCCTTGACCTCATTTTTGCCCCTCAGTCAGAATCAACCAAGAACATCAGCCTATCATTCACTCCGATCCCATGGTCAGACCACAATTTAATCTCCTTCCAAATCCCATACCAACATATCCAAACTCTCACCAACCATTCAAATTCAGACTCTTCTGGATCTAAAACTCGTTTCAAATCCCTAGACAGAGATGACTTCCTTAGCAACACTCTTCCAATACTCCGTCAACCATTGCAGAACCTTGACGAAATGATCCATAGATGGAACTCCACTCTTATCTCTTTCTCACAACTACCTTTGTCTAAAAAATCACCAACATCCGCCAAACTACCACGAAACAGAAAACCAGCCCCTTGGTTCTCTGCTGAATTATGTGCCTCGCTTCAGCTTTTAAGAAGGCAAGAAAGAAAATGGCGCAAATCTCGATCTACGTCCGACAAAGCAATTTATGAAAACACTCTAAAGCAACACCGTGAGAAAATTTACAAAAAAATGAGAGAGCACCACACGGAAACCCTCCTTCGATCATTAAATAAACCATGTGACCTCTTTAGCATCGCTAAATCTTTAACCAAGACACCTTCCTCCAATCAAGAAGTAGCTATACATCCCCAGGCCTTTGCTGAATACCTACAATCTAAAATCATAAAGACAAATTCTACACAAAGCTCAACACCCTCCTTCTTCCCCCAAATACAGCAACCATTAACAAAATTCACCTCACCGCCAGAGAAGCACATTGCTGACCTTATTGCCACCATCAACACTACCACAGCTCCGAATGATCCTTGTCCTGCCCATTGGATTAGATCGATGCGTGTAGAACTCAGCTCAACTCTATCCCACATAATGGAGCTCTCCTTTACAACAGCAACATTCCCAGAAACCTTGAAACAAACTTCAATACGCCCTCTCCTGAAAAACAACAAACTTGACCCAACAAAGTCAGACTCATACCGCCCGATTTCAAGTATACCCTATCTAGCCAAACTTATAGAGAAGGTGGTTCAAATGCAACTACAACAACACATAGATATATCATCCCCTCTTGATCCTTGTCAGCATGGTTTCCGAGAGTCACATGGTGTAGAGACCCTACTCACTATACTCATCAATACATTATCCAAAGGTATTGACAAAATTGAGAATGGGTTTGTACTCATATTTCTTGATATAGCAGCTGCATTTGATTCCGTTAACCATGAACAACTCCTCTCCCGCCTCCAGGATAAGGGAATTCATGGTATTGCCTGGGAATGGTGCAAATCATATCTCACGAACCGCTGGCAACAAGTACGGATAGGTTCATCAACTTCGGAACCATTCCATCAGCAACAAGGAGTACCCCAAGGATCATCCCTTTCGGCTCTACTCTTTAACATCTATATGCAACCCATTTGTGATATCATACGTTCTTTTAACATCTCCAGTCTGATCTATGCGGATGATGTACTTATCTTCGCTCCAATTAAAATCATGCACCCAAACCTTGTTCCACTTATTGAATGCTTCAATGCAATTACTGATTGGCTCCTGTCCCAGAATCTTCGCATAAACTTTAAGAAAACTGAAGTCCTTTTCATAACCAGGAACGGAAATTTCTCTCCTCCTACCTCATTGAAAGTTCGTGACGCTGAGCTCCCATGCAAGTCTGTAATACGATATCTAGGGGTTACAATTGACCAGCAGCTTAACTTCAAAGAGCATATAAAGAATACCACCAAATCCATTTACAACAAAATACGAACTCTACGACATCTGAGACCCCTACTAACCCCAGACAACTTCAGGATGATATTCCAGACACTAATAATGCCACACTTTGATTACGCCAACATCATCCTATATGGACTCCCAAAGAGCACTCTCAAGCCCCTTCAGATGGCGATGAACACTGCAGCCCATATTCTCTGCGGCATTTCCAGGAAAGACCACATAACACCCATACTTATGGATCTACACTGGCTACCATTACAATGCAGAATCACCTACAAGGCATTAATCCTATCATTCAAAGCAATTAACCGGATATCTGCCACATCCCTCTCTTCACTCCTGATCAGTACCCCGACTAACAGGTTAAGAAGGTCAACCACTAGCAACACACTATCTATACCACCTGAGTCCACTAAATGTAACCAAACAACCAGAAACAGAGCATTTACATTATATGCTCCTAAGTGCTGGAACAACCTCCCACCTCATATACGAGCAATAGCTGATCTCTCACAATTCAGAAAAGCTATTAAACATTACTTATTCTGCCTTCATTTTACCCACCCTAACCTAACACATTCACATCCAACACCTCATCTCATCCACACAGCATCTGACGTACCAACAACATAATTCTTATGATTTACAAAGGAAATCCAACAACAGGCACATTCTCAATGAGCATGATTACATTACTACTCTAATAGATAAGATAACTTAAATAACTATAAGCTCCTTTGTTTTGAACTGTATATAGTTACCCTGTTACTTCCAAGTTATAATCCCTGTTACAATGTAAGCAAAAGACAGTGTTTCTAATGCAAAATGTTATTATGTAAACCGCACTGATACTAAACAGCGCGGTATATAAGAATTTGTAATAAATAAATAAATAAATAATAAGTATATAGCGTGGATAAAAGCTTTGTTTGCAGATGATGTGATATTCTCATTGACGCAGCCCTTGACTATCTTGCCAGTATTAATGAGAATTATAAAGGGGTTTAGTAGTGTAGCAGGCTATAAAATTAATTCCGGTAAAATAGAGGTCCTTGGGTTTAACCTGAAAGGGGGGCTAGAGTAAAGGTTAAAGTAGCATTTCAATTTTAAATGGGTGAAGCAGCAGTTTCAGTACTTGGGGATGCAACTGGGGAAACCAATAGAGAGGATTAAACAGTGGAACTATCAGGCATTGACAGAAACCATAAGGGGAGATTTGGCAAGGTGGGGGCTACAATTGTCATGGTTAGGCCGTATAGCGGCAGTGAAAATGAATGTCCTGCCGAGACTGCCATTTCTGTTCACATCCTTGCCATGTAGGGTGACTAAGAAGGAGATAGGGAAGCTACAGAGCATGATTATGCAGTTTATTTGGGAAGGGAAGCACCCCAAGGTCGCAAGGGGGACCTTGTATCAAATGAGGGCAGAAGGGGGGTTGGGGGTGCCATGCTTGCTGAAATACTTTGAAGCGGCACAATTGAGGGCGCTGTTAGCGTGGCAGGAGGGGGCGGATATCTTAAATTGGGTACAAATTGAGGCAAGGGGTGAAGAATCTAAGGAGAGGAGAATATGGGATCCGGGTGGGTGGAGAGAGAATGAAGGGAAGGATAATCCATTTAGGGAGCTTATGTTTCAGGTGTGGAAAAAATGGAGGGGGTTTCTCATGGGAGGGAAAGTGTATTCGCAATATACATTTATTAGTGCGGTAGGGGAAAAGGGGCTGGGAGGGAACTCTAAGGTATTTAAGGGGTGGAGTGGAAAAGGGCTAGAGAGGCTAGGACAACTGGTACGAAAAGGGGGGGAATTAAAACATTTGAGGAACTACAGCAAGAGTATCGGATAGAAAAAAAGGACCAATATGCATATGTACAATTGTGGTATTTTATCAATACATGGGAGGTGAAATCAGATATGGAATGGAAACCTACGCAATTTGAGGAGATGATGGGGAAACAGTGGTCACAGAAAGAGTAGTTACTCACCTGTAACAGGTGTTCTCCAGGAGCAGCAGGAATCAGTCCTCACTTATGGGTGACGTCAGCGCCGACAGAGCCCTCGCGGAGCAATTTTCCCCAGCTTTCGCAGAAAGCCTTTGGGAATTGCAGCGCGCATGCGCGGTCGCCTTCCCGCCCAGGGATGCCATCTAACTCAGTCTGATGACATAGCGGAAAGACAGCAAAAGGTTTGCAAGATATGCAATAAGAATGACTGCAACTCCAAGGGGAGGAGGGAGGGTAGTGAGGACTGATTCCTGCTGCTCCTGGAGAACACCTGTTACAGGTGAGTAACTACTCTTTCTCCAGGACCAAGCAGGAAGTCAGTCCTCACTTATGGGACTCCCAAGCTTAAGGTTACCGGAGACCTCAAGCCGAAAGAGCTTCCTGAAGCTCCACAGTACAGAAGGAAGGAATCTTCTCTGAATACGCATCCGGCCGGTAGCCAAACACCGGGGCCGGAGGGTAGGAGTTGCCTAAACCTCAAAGAGATTGTGGAGGACTGCCTGACCGAAAGCACTGTCCCTGCGGGACTCCCTTTCCAGGCAGTAATGAGCCGCAAAGGTCTGACCTGAAGACCAAGTAGCGGCCCGGCAGATGTCCGCCAACGTAACAGAGCGGAGGTGAGCCACGGACGCGGCCTTCGCCCGAACCAGATGAGCCGTGACGGGACTTTCCAGGGAGAGGCCGGCAGCCTCGTAAGTCCAGGCGATACAGTCGGCCACCCAGGTGGACAGAGTGCGCTTGGAGACAGGCGCTCCCAACCAATTGGGATCAAAAGATACGAAAAGCTGAACCGCTTTCCTATGCTCCCGTGTACGGTCAAGGTAGGACGACAAGGCTCTTCTACAATCCAGGGTGTGCAGGACAGTCTCAGCTCGGCCGGCATGCGGCCTGGGGAAGAAGGTCGGAAGAACCACCTCTTGATTGATGTGAAAATGGGAGACCACCTTTGGGAGGAACTTAGGGTGGGTCCGCAGGACCACCCTATTCCTGTAGAACCTAGTGTACGGAGGCTCCGACACTAGGGCCTGTAGTTCACTTACGCGCCTCGCGGATGTGAGGGCTACCAAGAAGAGAGTTTTCCAGGAAAGGAAACGAAGAGGGCAGGTAGCCATGGGTTCAAAAGGCGGGCAGGTAAGCCTTTGTAGAACCACGTTGAGTTCCCAGTCAGGGGCTGGAGGGCGCAACGGAGGTTTAAGCAGAAGGAGGCCTCTGAGGAAACGCGCCACCAAGGGGTGCGAAGAGAGAGGCTGACCCTCAACCGGTGAATGATGAGCAGAGAGAGCACTGAGGTGGACTCTGACAGAATTGGATTTAAGACCCAGATCGGAGAGGTGAAGCAAATATTGCAGCACCACCGATACTAGACAGGCAAAGGGGTCCTCAGATCGCTGAGAACACCAGACTGAGAAGTGACGCCATTTGAGGGCGTAAGATTTCCGGGTGGAAGGTCGCCGAGATGCTAGGACGACGGCTTCCACAGCCGGGGGGCAGCAGCAGCGGGGCTAGGACTACCCTTTCAGCAGCCAAGCCATCAGGTGCAGGGCCCTGAGGTTGGGGTGCAGAAGAGTGCCCTGATCCTGGGTCAGGAGATCTGGCTGAAACCCCAGGGGAAGAGTGTCCACCGCTAGCTGAAGAAGCAGAGGGAACCACGGTTGCCTCGGCCACCGGGGCGCTACCAGAATCACGAAAGCCCTGTCCTGGACAACTTTGAACAAGGTCCGGGACACCAGTGGTGTGGGGGGGGGGGGAGGCATACAGCAGACCCGTGGACCACGGGATGAGGAAAGCATCCGGCGCCACTCGAAGAGGGTGAGGGTGCCGGGAGCAGAATCTGGGGAGCTGCCTGTTTAGGGGACTGGCAAAGAGGTCCACAATGGGAGAGCCCCACCGGTGGAAGATCTGCTGGACCACCACGGGGTTCAACTTCCATTCGTGCGGCAGCAGAATCCAGCTCAGTTTGTCTGCCAGGCATTTGTCCTGCCCCGGCAGGTAAACCGCTTTGAGGAGGATGTCGTGATCGACAGCCCAAGAGCACAGCCTCCGGGCTTCCTGACATAGAAGGAGGGAGCCCGTGCCCCCTTGTTTGTTCACATAGAACATGGCAACCTGATTGTCCGTCTGCACCAGAACGGACTGACCGGATGTCAGGTGAGAGAAGGCCCGCAGAGCTAGGCGGACCGCCCGTAGCTCTAGAAAGTTTATCTGCTGGGCGGCCTCCCAGGGTGTCCAAAGGCCTTGAGTGCATGTCCCCCAACAATGCGCCCCCCAGCCCAGGAGGGAGGCATCTGTCGTGAGCACCCGGGACGGGGGGGGGCGACTGAAAGGACATGCCGCGCACTAGGTTGGGTAGGTGAAGCCACCACTGCAGGGAGGAGACCAGACGGTCGGAAATCTGTATCAGGTCCGACAGTCTCCCCGTGGCCTGGTGCCACTGAGTGCGGAGGCTCCACTGAGCAGGTCTCATATGTAGACGGGCATTCGGAGTGACATGGACCGTGGAGGCCATGTGTCCGAGTAGTTGCAGGAACTGTCTGGCAGGGGCCGGCGACTCACTGCTGAACCTGCCGGCTAGAGCCACAAGCCTGTTGGCCCGTTCTAGAGGCAAGAAGGCACGAGCCTGCTGAGTGTCCAGTCGTGCCCCTATGAACTCGAGGTCCTGAGAGGGAAGCAAAGCGGACTTCTCGAAGTTTATGACGAAGCCCAAGTGCTGAAGCAGAGCCACCGTACGCTGGGTGGCCCGGGTGACTTCTGGAGCAGACGCTGCTCGGACGAGCCAGTTGTCCAGGTATGGGAAGACGAAGAGGCCTTGAAGCCTGAGGAAGGCTGCCACCACTGCCAGGCACTTCGTGAACACCCTGGGAGCGGAGGACAGGCCAAAGGGCAGTACTCGGTACTGATAATGGTTCCCCGCCACCACAAACCTTAGGTATTGCCGGTGGTCCGGGTGAATAAGGATGTGGGTATAAGCATCCTTTAGGTCCAAGGAGCATAGCCAATCTCCCTGCTGGAGGTAGGGCAGTAGGGTTCCAAGGGAAAGCATCTTGAACTTTTCCCGCTGCAGGAACTTGTTGAGGTTGCGTAAGTCCAGAATGGGCCGGAGGCCTCCTGTTCTCTTTGGCACTAGGAAGTACCTCGAGTAGAAACCGTGACCGCACAGATGCGGGGGCACTGGTTCCACCGCCCGTTCCTGAAGCAGACCTTGCAGCTCCTGAAGAAGCACGTCCTCGTGCAGCGGGGGTCTGGGAGGCTCCCCCGGGAAGTAGGGGGGGGCACCTGGTGAAAATGTAGGACGTAGCCGCTTTGAACCACCCGCAACACCCAGGCATCGGATGTTACGGCTGACCACCTGTGAGCAAAGTGGGTCAGCCGGCCCCCCGTGCTGAGCGAGGGCTCCTGGGGGGGAGAGGCTATGCTGGCATAGTCAAAAACCCCCACCCTGCTGGGCCGGGGCCTGCGTGGTGGGTTTGGGAGCTTTCTGCCTCCGGGATCCGTTACCCTGCCCCTTAGGCTGCTGCCCCTGATGAGGGGTTGTCGAGGCCTGATAGTGTGGGTGGTGCTGCTTATAAGCGAACACCTTCCTCGGGTAAAAGGGCTTTTTCCCCGAGCCCTTCTTCTTCTGAGAAGGAGCAGAGGTTTTTCTGGAAAGGCGAGTCCTGGTGAGAGTCTCTGACTCGAGCTCTGCCGCCTTGTCGGCCATGGGCTTGCCAAAGAGGTTTTCCCCTCTGCAGGGGACATCGACCAACTTGTCCTGCACCCACGGCTCGAGGTCGGATGACTGAAGCCAAGCTTGGCGGCGAGCCCCGATGCCGGCTCCGGCTACTCGAGCCGATGCTTCGAAGCCATCATAGGCCGCTCGAGAAATGAACTTCGAACACTCTCGAATCCCTGTGGACAGGGCTTGGAACCGCTGCAAGGGCTCCTCGGAGAGACCGGCGAAAAAACTCGCCATTTCTTTCGCCAGGTCGCGGAGATACATACCCATATACAACTGATATGTCTGGACCCGACAAGCAAGCATGGAGCCCTGGAAGCACTTCCTACCAAGGGCATCCAGAGTCCGGGCCTCCTTACCCGGAGGCACCGAGGAGTGCATCTTTTGACTCTTGAGTCGATGCATGGCCGATTCCACCACCATGGAGTGGTGCGGTAGTTGCGCCTTCTGGAACCCGGGGCTCTTGCGGACCCGATACATGGAATCGACCCGCTTGCTCAGTACCGGCGTCAAGGCCGGGCTTTCCCACATGCGGAAGAGAAGCTGCTCCAGCATCGGGGGAACCGGTACAGTAAAGGCCTCCCTAGGGGCGAGTCATATTGAAGGGCCTCGAGCTCTTCGGCACGGGGTTCCTCCTCCGGATCCGCGGGAAAAGCCAAGGCCTTGGCCATATCCCTCACAAAATCGGAGAATCGAGTATCCTCCGGGGGGGACTGCCTCCAGGGCTCCGACTCGGGCGAGTCGGAGGGGACGCACCAGGTCTGAAAGGAGTAGGGTGACTCATCCTCCTCCGTGTCCCAGCCCGACTCCTCCGAGGAGTAGTCGAGCGGCTCCGTGCGCACGGGGCCCGGGGACCTCTTCCCTGACGCCGAGGCCGGCGTCGAGGACCTCGGTCCCGAACGGGAAGCCGAGGGAGACCTAGGCCGAGGATCGACTCGGGTTCGCCTGGACTCGAGGATCGACTCGGCCTCCGGGGTCGACTTGGGCGTTGACGTCCCGGTGGTCGAGGCAGATGCACTGGCGAGGCCGGTGATCAATGCCCGCTGCTGGTCCATGAAGGCAGAGATACTGCGCTCCAAGGTCGTCAGTCTGAGACCAAGCTCAGAAGACCCAGCATCCGCCGACTCAGGCCCCGACGGCGCCAGGCCCGACATCGGTTCATCTGTGGGGGAGTCCAGGAGGACTATATCACTCACGTGTCCAGGCGCCTCCACTTCGAGATGAGGAAGCTTCGAAGGCCTCTCCCCCGAGGGCCCGGGGAGTCGGACTGGGCTGAGCGACCTGGCCCTCGAGGAACCAGGGTTGCCGTCCGGCTCCACCCTCGCGGGCCTCTTCTCCCGCCGGTGTTCCCGGCCGGGGGAGCCCCGTTCAGAAGAACTCCGACGATGGTCTGAGCCGGAGCCACGAGACGTCGAAGCCTCTGACGAGGTCCGCGCGGAGTCAGAGAAGATACGATCCCTTTGGGACTGTCGACTCCTCAGGGCTTTCGAGGACATCCTGCTGCACGGGCCGCAACTCATAGGGTCGTGCTCGGGCCCCAGGCAGCGGAGGCAGCAGTCATGCGTGTCAGTAAGAGACATGAGTCTGACACAACGATCACATTTTTTAAAACCGCTGGCAGCCATCGGGGGAAAAAGAACCCCTGCAAGGTCGAAAGACCGCGCTGCCAGGGTTGAAGGAAAAAGGTGGCGAAAACGCCAGCTGGAATAAAAATAAAATAAAAAAATACGTGAACGGGCTCAAAAGCCCGGCGGGAAGAGGACACACGAACTGAGAAAAAATAAACGAGAAATCAAACTAAGAAATCAACTTTTTCAGCGGTGGTAACAAACTACGTCTGTAGGGCTCTGTGGAAAAAAGAAGACTGAGTTAGATGGCATCCCTGGGTGGGAAGGGGACCGCGCATGCGCGCTGCAATTCCCAAAGGCTTTCTGCGAAAGCTGGGGAAAATTGCTCCGCGAGGGCTCCGTCGGCGCCGACGTCACCCATAAGTGAGGACTGACTTCCTGCTTGGTCCTGGAGAAAGGGGCAATATCAAAAATCTATAAAATGCTCCTACAGAAGGGGAGGGAGAAGGAGAGGTGGCAGTAGCGGTAGGAAGAAGATATTACAGGATCTTGGGATGATAGCCGGTGGGCAGAAATATATGCAAGAACCTGTAAGTTGGCCAGGGGAACTCCAATGCTAGAAAACAGTTTGAAGTTGAGGCTTAGGATGTACTGGACACCAGTACAAAAATAGGCAATATTCCCAGTTAGCTCAAGTGAGTGCTGGAAGAAGTGCGGGGCAATGGGGAACTTAATACACATGATATAGCAGTGCCCAAAGGTGCAGGAGTATTGGGGGAAGGTGGGAAGGATATATGAGGAGATCACGGGAGTGCCGACAATACTAACACCGGCAATGGTTGTGCTCAATGAGGGGGGGAGAGAGGGAGAAGGTGATATGGCAATATTTATGGGATATGGAATTATAGCAGCCCGTATGAGTCTTTTGCGCTGGTGGAAGAATGTGGAGGTACCTCCGATGAGGGAGGTAGTGAGTAAGTTGGAACAGCTGTGGGTTTATGTATGATCTAAGCACATAGAAGGTATCAGGTAGGAAAACATAAAAAGGTGTGGCAATGGTACGAAAATTGGAGGGGGAAGGGGGTGGAGCAAGTATGGCAAAGAGAGGGAGGTAAGGAGGGGGATGAGTGATAGGTCAGAGGGGTTGGGGGTCGAGAATAAGGGTAGGAGGGGAGGGGGTGGGAGGAGAGGAACGTATTAAGGGAGAGGTAGGGAATGGCTACAGGATAAGTTCGGTATATTAGTAGTATAAGAATGTGCATAATTCATGAATACAGTATTAAGGCATGAGATGATAGACTGGTAGAACTGTGTTAATGTAATAGAGTGATATAAGATACAGAACAAAGAGCATAAAGAAGTGCATAAATGGAAGGGGGAAGAGCAGGTTGGGGATAAAGGCTGAAGTTTACGTTCATGCTCAATGTCGGAAGGAGAGAAGGAGGTGAGAGCTGGTGTATGAATAAGTTTGTAAAAGTTGAAGTATATGTCTGTAAAGGTTGAAACATAATAATAAAAAAATATAAATTTAAAAAAAAAAAGAAAAGACTTTGCTGCACCAAAAGGCAGAATGACGGCTCAAGGCAAGAAGTGATATCAA
This sequence comes from Ichthyophis bannanicus, assembly GCA_033557465.1. Classification (NCBI taxonomy): domain Eukaryota; kingdom Metazoa; phylum Chordata; class Amphibia; order Gymnophiona; family Ichthyophiidae; genus Ichthyophis; species Ichthyophis bannanicus. The sequence goes on along the minus strand of CM066039.1, from coordinate 350,796,067 downwards.
GGCAATAATGCTAGATAAGTCTGTGGATGGATGAGTTCTATGTCATTGCCTGGCAAAGTTCTTCCAACAAAGTTGATTTTGGAGTGGGAACTGACGGTGCCACTGCCTTTGCCACACGACAGTAGTATTACAACAGGTTGCATAGGTTGGAAAGCCAAATAGGTGCCTATCACAGAGCCTTTTGTAAAAAGTATAATCGGCACGAAGAAGAGAAGAGCACTATCACTTGGCAGCTTCCACATATAGTTGGCGGCATTTAAAAGTGGAAGCAGTAATTTTGCAATGTCCACGTATTACACATTTACTAGCCCCATTTCAGAAAACTATGACTTTTAAACTGCTTAGCTGCCACCACTTTATCTAAACTTATTTGGCATCCAGCGCTGAATCTCTGGTTTCACCCAGCAGTGCCATCACTAACCGGCCAGAGGTGATATATTCAGTCGCTAACCAGATAGTGAAAATGGTTTAAAGTTAGGACAACCATTGACCTGTCCTAAGTTTAAACTACTACTACTACTACTGAGAATTTGTATAGCACTACAAGATATGCGCAGCGCTGCACAGACACATGTAAAAGACACTCCCTGCTCATCATAGCTTACAATCTAGTCAAGACAGACAACACAGTAGCTGTAGACATGGGATACATCTAGGGGGAATGGTAAGGAAACAGGTGAGTCAAGATCCGAAAGCAGCAGTGAAGAGGTGAGTTTTCAGCCTGGATTTGAAAAGGGCCAGAGAAGGTGCCTGATGTACAGACTCAGGTAGTTTATTTCAGGCATAAGGAGCAGCAAGGTGAAAGGAGTAAAGTCTGGAGTTAGCAACAGAAGGGGAGGGCACAGATAGAAGCGATTTGGCAGAAGAGCAGAAGAACGGAGTTCCCGAGGAGGGGTGTATGGAGAGATAAGAGAGGAAAGGCAGTGAGGAGCTGCAGAGTGAATGCACTTATAAATCAGCAGGAGAAGTCTGAACTGGATATGGAAACGGATAGGGAGCCAATGAAGTGACTTGAGAAGAAGGATAATATGAACACGATGAGGTTGGCGGAAGATTAGCCACGCAGCAGTGTGCTGAACAGATTGAAGGGAAGATAGATGATTCAGGGGGAGACCAGAAAGGAGATGATTACAATAGTCAAGATGGGAGGTGACTAAAGAGTGGATAAGTGTCTTAGTAGTGTATTCAGAAAGGAATGGGTGGATTTTGTTGATGTTATAGAGAAAGAAACGGCAGGTTTTAGCAATCAGATGGATGTGCATGGAGAAGAGAGAGGAGTCAAAGACGACCCCAAGATTGCGAGCCGAGGAAACAGGGAGTAGAGAGTTATCCACAGAGACTAAAAAGGAGGAAGGGGAGAGGAGGGTTTAGGGGGAAAAATAAGAAGCTCAGTTTTGGCCATGTTCAATTTCAAGCAGCAGTGAGACATCCAAACAGCAATGTCAGAAAGGGAAGCAGAGATCTGGGCCTGGATTGCTGGAGAGATTTCAGGTGTAGAGAAGTAGATATGGGAGTCATCAGCGTAAAGATGGTACTGAAAGCCATGGGAAGTGATGCATATACCAAGGAAGTGGGTATATAGAGAGAGGAGGAGTGGATCCAAGACAGATCCTTGAGGTACACCAACTGAGAGTGCATTTGCAGCAGAGGAGGATCCACCAGAACAAACAATGAAAGAGCAATGGGAGAGATAAGAAGAGAACCAGGATAGTACAGAGCCCTTAAGATTAAGTGAGGACAAAGTATCGAGGAGAAGGTTATGGTCAGCAGTGTCAAAAGAAGTAGAAAGGTCAAGAAGGATGAGGATAGAGTAAAGGCCCTTGGATTTTGTCAGGAACAAGTCACTGGAGACTTTGGCAAGAGCTGTTTCAATACAATGTAAAGGATGAAAGCCAGATTGTAGAAGATCCAGGAGGGCTTGAGATGAGAGAAAGTCGAGGCAACGGTGGTGAACCGCACATTCAAGTAGTTTAGAAATGAAGGGATGGAGGGAGATGGATTGATAGTTAGAAGGACAGATAGGATCTAGTGAGGGTTTCTTGAGGAGAGTTGTTACCACAAGATGCTTGAAGGCTGCAGGAACAGTTGCAATGGAGCGCAGTAGGTTAAGAATATGAGAGATGGAAGGGACAACAGTTTAAACTATTTAGCTATCTTGGTTAGCAACAGAATATCGCTGCTGACCGGGACTGCCCCTGATCCACCCACAGACCATCCCGGTTTTAACCAGACTTTTTTTTGTGATGATATTCAGCGTCACTCTCCGGATAGTACCTCTGAATATTGGGATCACCGCGTTTTAGCCAGTTGGTAGGTCTGCAATTAACCAACGAAGTCACTAAAGGTCTATATTTCCTTTTAAAAGGCAAAAATGAAACACAAGGATTTAAGGGTATAAAACTCCTCAATCCCTTGTCTTCACCCCTGGCCAAAACGAGCATTTTTATAAAAGTTGTGCTTGGTTCTGAGAATATGCAAAAAGCTAACAGAGAAATATTATTGCTTATATGTGTATTCTCATTGTAAAATGGAAATACAAGTCTAATTTGTTTGGCATGCCTCCTTCTAATCTTGGCATCCTGGTCATTGACACATCTAAACAGAAGGATGTAAAGTACTAACCTGTTATGGTGAAATTCAGTGGAACGTAGGTAAGTCACTAAGGCCGGAATTTCACTTCCTGCCTCCAACATCATGACCTTCAAGGTCAGGTATTAGAGCTCACAAGAGCCAAGAAAGTCATCAGCTGGGTTAAAACCATGTTGTTGTACCATAATAGTGTGTGGTCCTTTTTGGAACATTTCAAATGATGAAAGGCCAACAAACTTGACAACTAAAGGCTGAACCCGTCTGGCTCCCTTTCTCAAAAGGGAAAGTACCAATTGCAGGTAAATGGACTACAACAGGAATTGCTCATTAAAACAGCTGGAGAGGTTTATCCACTTAACAGGTTTATTTGCTTATAGTTCCTACCAGAGTGCTTTAAAGAGATGATATAGTACAAGATAGATATTCAAACAATTTTATGTAGACCCAAAAAGGAATCCAAGGCTTGCCCTCGCACCATAAAGTGAATCATTTCAGTTCAAAACCGTATGCCTGCCAGGCAGACTTCTTCCTAGAAACCAGAAGACCCTGAGAATATTTGTGCAGACAGATAAGTCCACTTAGCATTGCTCTCCGAGTATCCTAACTATAAAGGCTAAAGAGTAGATGATGAGATGAAAGAATGCATTGGGTTTTCAATGAGATGGCTTGTAGGAAAAAAAGCTGCACCACCATTAAACGTTATGAGAAAAATAGCAGAGGTTAGGCGAGGTGCCTCTCTTCAAACAAGTCATACCCTAGTAGCATTTGGCCCAATGTCACCTGGAGACCTTCTTGCACCTACTCAAGGGCTCTCCAGATGCTCCTCTGATGAAGCATGTGACTAGCAGAATAAATGCATATTTATGATACATATAGCTGCTGACAACATATAATCTATGGCTATTTCCCATGCTTAGCAATATGTGCCACCAAGAGGGATACAGAGTTAGACTCTTAGCTTAATATCCTAATGCTTGGTGTACAAAGGCCACTGAAATAAGCTCTCTCTGTGGATGACCAAGGTAAGACCTAGAGGGTAATTTTATAAAGTCTCGCCTAGTTAATGTGTGTTTTTGCACGCCTATGTCAAGCATATTTTGAAAAGAAAAGTAGATGCCTACCATTCTTCAGGAGTCTCAAACTCCAGTCCTGAATACAATGCAAATATATCTCATGCATATTTATTGGGGACATCCTGAAAACCTGAAAGATTTGGTGCACCCCAGGACTGGAGTTTGAGACCCTGCTTTATACACTACTAGCGTAACTGGCCAAATACATGCATTAATCTAAGGTGCAATCACCTACGCCAGCCCTTAGAGTTCGTATAAAGGCCCATGCCTAGATTTGTAGAAAATGCATGTAAATTATAGTATTTTCTAATTTATGTGCGTACTTATGTGTTCCCTCCCAAACTCTGTGCATGCAGACACACAGTGAAAGTATGCACTATCGGGTCGATGCACATACTTTCAGAACTGCGATTGCATCAGTTACATGAGTTAATGCCCATTTGTATGTGTAAATCACAAATACTGAGATTTAAGTTTATTGATGGCACATAACTTTAGGTGACTCCTTATAAAGTTACCCTCTTAATGGACGGCCAAGTGATGCACCAACAGAAGCGTTTCTCCTTGCAAGGGATTTGAAGAAGGGTCTGTGTGTGTGTGTGTAAGTAGAATAAGGCTTCCAGAAGCGTAGGAGGGTTTCCTTGTAAAGGCTGGACAGGAAGAACAAAACAGATTATTTTTTTCATTTGAAGGGATAATCATTTTCATTCGAAACTGTCCAACATACATAAAATTATTTCAGTTTACTTTCCACAGATTAATTAATTAAAATAAATTACAGCTAGATCACTAAATTATGTCACTTACTTGCTTATAATCACCAATGATGGAGCTGTTTTTCTTAATTTCTGACTCTGCTTTGTCCAGTTCTCTACGACACATCTCTTTCAGCTGAAATTAATAAGATAAACCAAGCCAAAAAATAAGAGTGTGTGTAAATACAAAAGCCAGCCATATGACGTTAGTGTATTCTCAGTGCCACTGGAAGACGGGAAGAGCGTTAGAAAGCTCTTTGTATTTATGCAGTAGAGTGGGGGGTTTTTTAGTCTGCTGCAGTTCTGGATAGTGAAAACATGATCATGTTTCTTCAAGGTTTTCTTCTCCCACAGACAGAATGGAGAAAAATCTTCAGGAATCAGGCGTAAAGGAGAGCTCAAAGATGAACTATTCTGTTCCATTTTAGCATGGCACACAAGTTCATTCTTGTTTGCTAATCTGAGTCATGACTATCATATTCTTCTCAGAAAATCTGGTGGTACTAGATGTTTTTGTAAATAATTTAGTCACTGGAACAAACGAAAGCACTGAGAAACTGTTTCCTTACTCTGTTTTGACTGCCTTCTGGCGGGTGCATAAGAAATTTAGTGTTCTGAAACATTCATAATAGTTTGCTTGTCTTTTGGAAGAGGAAGTGGAATGGCCTAGTGGTTAGACCTATGTGCTGAGAGGCAGGGAAGCCAGGGTTCAAATCCTGCTTCGGCCATGGACACGTTTTCTGACATTGGGCAAGTCACTATTGCCAGTGCCGCAGGTCCCCCACTTCGACTGTGAGCTCTTTGGGACAGGCCCTATTATGCCTGCATACTTATGACCGCTTTACAGTGCTGCCTACATTGCTATAAAAATAAGTACTCTTGAGTGCCATCATCAATGGAGCCAACCATGGTGGTGCTATAACCACCGAGTTTACTATACCTGCATTGTAAGGAACACAGCAGGAGAGCATTTGAAGGATGAACTGGCAAATGGAAAGAAACAAAAACTGGCTGTTGAATCTTCCTGAATGTGTCCTCAATTTAGAAATGATTCATTTTTAAAAGTTAGGCAATTACGGACTTCCGGTGATGTCATTGGCGCAAATGGCAGAGGGACTTCCGGTGATGTCATCGGCGCAAATGGCGGAGTAAAACAAAAGCTCTGCCATTAAGGCCTGCTAAAGCGGGGGAGAGCAACCTAAAAAGCGCAAAAAGTAAGAAAAAAATGAGAGAAAAGTAGCTGCGACAGCCTCAGAGAAACAGAGGAGCTGGAGCACATAGTAGTACCCACTCGATGAGCGGCAATAGCGGCGGCAGAAGCCCGATCAGGAAGCCGCATGCTGGATCGCGAGGAGACGAAGTGCAGTGAGCGGAGGAGAGTGGGTGAGTGCCGGAGGAAGATAATTGGATCGCGGCTCCGGCGGAACGGGACAAGAGATGGAGAAACCGGAGGGTTGCAGGAGAATAGCTGCATCGGCTCCTGTATGTGGCCGAACCAGTGAAGCACGTGGTTGCTGGCAGCTGAGATCGGGGGAGCAGAAAAGAGAGCGGGAAGGATAGGCCTGATAAGGAGAGCGGCACATGTATACTAATGAGCTGCTGAAGCGCAATAACGGAGGTGACTCTAGAGTGGATCAAAGTGAGAGGAGGAGAATGTAAACCTGCACGGGTGCACGGTAAGCTAGGAGGAGGGCAGAACAGAACAGCAATGGCGACAAAACGGCTCAGAAACACCACGGCTACCTGAAATAGCAGGGACCTACACAGTGCTCTCAACATAATAAATCAGAACAAAATAAATATCAAATACAGTGGCTGCCATACTTAAGGAGAAGGAACGTCCCACTTGTGAGAGCAGTAAGCAGCTTAGACGGAGCCCTGAACTGGGGGAGGGGAGAGAACTGCCGAAGCTATACAAAGCGATCACTGTCAGCCCAGTGGAGTAAAGGGCATCAATGGATAAAGCAAAAAGAGGCGGCAGCGAAAAAAAATCTGGCGGAATTTAGATCCCCATACGCGGCAACAAGAGGAGGAAAGGAGGGATGGTAAAGTGGCTGCAGAGAAAAGGCATGAGCAGAGCCTGGGAACGGCTGACAAGATCAAGCTGTGGCTTACAGAGCTGAAAGAGGAAATAAAGGGGGAAATCAGTGGCGTTAAGACGGAGTTGAAGGAGGCTTTGCAAACAATCAGACAAGATCTCAAAAATCTGGGAGACCAGGTAGAAGAAACAGAGACTCAGTTAGAACAACAAGGGGCCGCAATGGAAGGCATGAATAAAGGATGGGAGGGTTTAAAGCAGGCCCAAAAGGAACTGAAAGTAAAAGCAGAGGACTTGGAGGACCGGTCCAGTCGATGCAATATTAGAGTGCGTGGTATCCCGGAAGATCCTAAATATAAGAACTATGAAGAAGTCATACTAAAAGTCTTTGGGGCGCTTTTAAGAGTGGCTGCCCTTGAGGAGGAGGGAGAAGAGGGGTCTATACAAATAGAGAGGGCCCATAGGGGACTGGGGCCCTTACGGGACAACAGACCGAGGGATATCGTGGTCTGTCTAAGCTCTTTTAAAATGAAAGAATGACTCTTGGGAGCAGCCAGGAAACTGCGTTTTTTTTTTTCAGTGGGAAGAAAACCAGTTGGAACTTTTTCAGGACTTATCTCAGGGAACGCTACAATGCAGAAGAGCGATGAAGGAGGTCACGGCATACATGCGGCGGGCAGACCTGAGATACAAGTGGCTGTATCCTTTTGGCTTACTGATCACAGTGCAAGGGCGATCATGGAGAGTGTAGCGAGGAAGCTTGGAGAGAGCTTAGAGACTTGGGGCTAACTAACCTTCCAGAAGAGGCAGGAGCTACTGTCGCCACTCAGATCAACAGCACAACCACTTCAAGGGCGGTCAACACGCGGTGGCATAGAGCATTGGATGGGGGCAGAAGATTGGCGAGGAGAGCCAAAGGCAGCCCACGAGGAAAAGAGGGGGAAACAGTTACAGGCTGAAGCAGAGGACAATATATAAATTTGAGACAGCAGATATTGTTAGTGAAAAGGGTTGTGTGATAAATATTTCATGTAATAATTGTGTGTAAAAAGTGAGTAATTGGGAAGAAGGGGGGGTAGATGTGGACGGGGGTAGATGTGGACGGGGGTAGGGAGGAGAGTGTTCGCAGAGGGGGTGGATATGGAGGGAGGCGGGGCACGGGGAGGGCGAGGGGAAGGGCTCAGATCCCAAAGAATGTTAGTAATAGAGTCTGCAGGGGGAGAGGAAGGAGGGGGTAGGGGGTTGAGCGGAGGGGAGCGAGGGGCATAGAGGGGGAGATGGATTTAAAGAGGGATGTGGGGAGGGAAGTGGAGGAAGCGGGGTGCGAAGGGGGTGCGGAAGGTGGGGGATGGGGGGGGTAGGAGGATAGAGGGTCAAGTAGGCTGCAGCCGATAGTCAGTTACCTGAATGGAAGAAGTCGAGTCTCCCACGAGGAGAAGAGGAAGGATAGGGCGGGGGAGAGAAGGAGGAGGGAGGGGGGGAGAGAGGGAGGGGACGGGAAGGGTGGGAGGGGGAAGAGGCAGAAGAGGGACAGAGAAGGAGAAAGAAATAACAGTTCCAAGGTGAGTTGAAAGTAGTAACTTTAAATGTTAAAGGACTTAATTTGCCATTCAAGTGGCAAAAGCTTTATAAAGTAGCAGCATGCCAGAAAGCATCACTAGTGCTCATACAGGAAACAGCTTAAAACAAGCTACAGAACATATGGTCAAACTTAAGGAACACAGTGGAAAAAAAGAAGGGTGGGGTGGCAGTCTTCAGAGCTTCTAACCTTAAGGTGGAGGTACAGAAAATAATCAGGGATAAAGAGGGGAGGTATATAACCTTGCGCCTAAAAATAGGCAATTAATGGTTTTGTTTAGTGAATGTATATGCACCAACAGGGGGGCAAAGGGAATTCTGGACAAAACTTAATGATGCGGTAGGGCAATTAGGAGATGGAAAGCTCATCAGTGGGGGTGATTTTAACTTAACGTGGAACCCGGATAGGGATGCCACGGGGAAAAGAGAGGGCAAACGAGCGGACAGGAGTAGATACCGAAATTTTGTGACACAGCACTGCTTATTGGATGCATGGCGATTTCAACATCCTCGAAAATGGCAATTCTCCTATTTCTCCCCAGTGCACGGCTCATATTCCCGAATCAATGCCATTTGGGTGACAAAGGAACTGGAGAGTAGGGTTAAAGGGGCGGATATGGATTCAATAACATGGTCGGACCATGCACTGGTGGAGTTAAGACTGACAATTGAGGGGGAGGGAGGGGGAACCTGTTAGAGGATGAGAGGGTCCATAGGGAGATAGAGAGGGAAACAGTGGAATGCTTTAAATGGAATGACAATGGCGATGTGGCCTGGGGGGGGGGGGGTTGGGATGGGTATAAGGCTGTCGTAAGGGGTGTAATCATCAAATGGGGGGCCCGTAAAAGGGAGGAGAGGGAAAGTGTATTGAGAGAAAAGTTATTGCAGCTCAAAGCATTGGAAGCGCAAGATGCAAAGGGGACCTATAGAGGCCGAGTGCTGGCAGTTAGAGCGCGGATAAATGATATAGAAGCTGAAACTATACGATATCATATGCAACTATTGAGACGGGGCTTTTTCGAGGGGGGAGGAACAAGGCTAGGTGCCACATGGTACAGCAGTTGAAACAACAGAAATTACACTCACAAATTTTGAGAATTCGGGATTGGGAAGGGAAACTAGTACATAAAGAGGGGGATATTCGAGAGGCCTTCCAAAGATGCTGTATGCGGCTCGAGCCTCTTCGGACTTGGACAGAATACAAAGTTATTTAGACGCGATAAAGCTCCCGACGTTGATAGAGGAGGAACGACGACAGTTAAATAAAGCTATTACAGCAGAGGAAGTGGCGCAAGCCATAAAACAGTTAAAAGTAGATACGGCCCTGGGATAGATGGATTTTCTGCAAGGTTTTACAAAAAATTTGGCGAACTTTTAAATGCTTCAATACTGAGGTTGTTCAATTTACTGGGAGGGGGGGGGGGGGGTGTTAACGGCCACCATGGGATGGGCAGGGATCACAGTTATACATAAAGAAGGCAAGAACCCACAAGAATGCTCCTCGTATAGACCAATTTCACTGCTGAATTTAGATGCCAAACTCTTGGCTAAGATATTGGCAACACGCTTAAATGGGGTGATAGGGAAACTGATTCATCAAGATCAAGCGGGCTTTATCCCGGGGAGGCAGGTGGCAGATAATATTAGAAAGATTTTAAATATTATTTGGTCAGTGGGGCATAGCAAAAAAGAGGCATTGTTGATCTCTCTAGATGCGGAGAAGGCGTTCGACCAGGTGTCTTGGCCCTTCCTTTTTCAGGTAATAGCCAGAATGGGGTTGAGAGGAGAGTTCATGGGCTGGGTAAAAGCCCTGTATCGCCACCCGAAAGCCTGTGTTCGGGTGAATGGAGCATATTCAATCTTTTTTGAGCAAGGGAGAGGGATGAGGCAGGGTTGCCTGCTTTCTCTTTATCTTTATTTGACACACTTGATATACCGCCTAATACCGGAGTGTTAAGGCGGTATACAATAAAAAAATTAGAACTGCTTAAAGAAAAGGTAGAAAGGAACGCCAATAAATGGATAGGAAAGTAATGGAGAAAACAGGAAGAAAAGAATAAAGAACAACAGATAACACAACATGTGGTAAGCGACAAATCAAGTGACGGACAACCGGACGAAACGGCGGACAACATGAAACACAGTGGACAACATAACAACGATAGACGACTTTGTGACAACGATGGGGTAGGGAAGGGGGATAGGTAAATTGGGGAAGGGGGGGGAGAGGAGCGGATGCTAGGGAGTCTAGACTGTTGGGGGGACGCCGGTGAGGAGTGTATCTGGCTGATTAGGGGAATCTGGAGGGAGAGGAAGATCAAAAGCCTGACAAAAGAGATAGGTCTTAAGAAGAACTTTGAACCGGGAAAAAGATAGTTCAGTGCGGATAGAGTGCGGGAGAGAGTTCCATAGGGCGGGGCTTGCGAAGAAAAAAGCAGCGTGACGAGTAGATTCGAGGTGGGCCTGAGTGGGGGACGGTAGGAATAGACGGTTACCATGTGCGGACCGTAGCAAGCAGGGGGTAGGTTGAAGGAAGATAAGATAAGATAAGATCTCCCCTTTTATTCTTGCTGTCAGTGGAGCCTTTTGCAGAGAGTGTGAGAGAAAGGGAGGATTTTAAAGGTATAATGGTGGGAAAGACGGAGTACAGAATATCCCTGTTTGCGGACGATATCATACTAAGTATGGCTCGACCGCGATGCTCTATACCAATATTAGTGTGTGAGTTAGAGGAATATGGGAGGTTGTTGGGATTCACTATAAATTGGGCAAAATCTGAAATTCTGAACTTGTCGGTACAAGAGGACGAGCAGATGCGCTTAAAGAAGCAATACTCGTTTAGATGGGCTAAGGGGGTTATTAGATATCTGGGGATTCAAATAAGTAATAGGTTTGAGGCACTGTATAATCTCAACTACAAAAAGCTATTTGGGCAAGTAGAAAGTTTGCTGGCGGGATGGGGGCGGGGGTATATTTCATGGTTCGGGCGTATAGCAACTGTTAAGATGATGTTGCTACCTCGCTTTCTATTTCTGTTGCTGATAGTAATATCACATCAAAAGTTACAGCACCTACAAAGAAGCATTAATAGATTTATATGGCAAAATAGGAGCCCTAGGGTAGCTATGTCCATTTTGCAGAGGACCAGGGGAGAGGGGGGGGTTGGGGGTCCCAAAGTTCACCAAATATTACATGGCGGCGCAACTGAAAACACTCTATGATTGGCACAGAGAAAAAAGGAAGCACTGGGTTCAGATGGAGGAAGATTCGGTAAGGGGAGTGGGATTGGAACGGTTGGTCTGGCGGGGTAGGTCAGCGCTAGCAAGTAACGTCATGAACCCCTTTGTGGTACATAGTTTGAATATCTGGAAACAAAACAGGCAGGTCTTGATAAAGGATAAAGAATTTATACAAGGGATGACGCTGGAGGCATGTTTTGAGAGGGGCCAGGGGCGAGTATTCTGAGAAGATGGGGACAACAGGGACTTACACATCTTTCTCAGATAGTGGTGAAGGAGGGAGTAAGGGAATTTGAGGGCATTAACGATCTCTATGGACTATCTAGTAACGACTATTATAGTTATATACAGGTCAGTCACTTTGTGCGGCAGCAGCATGTATGGCGGGACTTATGGAGTAACAGGGAGTGGTTCAAGGCTCTCTGCTCTGGCCAGTTAGGGCGCAGAGGAGCCTTGTCCAAGATCTATAAAGGGCTAATGGAGGGTGGAGAGGGTAAATTAGATTTTATGAAGAGATGGGAGGCTGACCTAGATGTACAATGGACGGAAGAGAGGTGGGAAAAGATAATACAGACAATAGCGAGGATATCTGTCGCCACCCAAATGCATACAAACTACTCTATTGGTGGTACCGGACGCCGATACATCAAAAAAGAGCGGGCCTGGGGTCTACTGACAGGTGTTGGAGGGGTTGCCAGGAGAAAGGAGATATGCTGCACATGTGGTGGAAATGTGGCCAGATTCAGGGATTTTGGGATGAGGTATTGATGATAATACAGGAAATGACGGGTTATAGACTGCAAATGTTGCCAGAGGTATGTCTTTTACATCATTTGGAGGAAGATAAAGCAGAACGGGAGCGGGGGATCCTGAATCACTGTACAGTGGCTGCAAGAAGCGAGATAGCACAACATTGGATAGGGAGGGGGACACCACAGAGTACAGGCTTTATAAGAAGGATGGCGGACCTGTGTTTGATGCAACAATTGACCGGGATGCGACATGGGAAAGGGGAGCAATGCTTGGAACAATGGAAGGGTGTTTGGCAGTGGTTGGAGAAATGGAAAGCAGGGGAGAAGAGGTGAGGACCTGTGTACAAATGTGGTGTGCACAGTGGCGCTGATCTGGAGCTAAATGGCAAAGGTATGTACTAATATAAGACAAATGGGAAAATGACTGGGGGGGAAGGGTTGAAGGTTAAGCACTAGGCAACATAGTAAGGGATACCAGGAGATAAGTGCTAGTTTGCTGACGGATTGTTTGCATATATATGTATAAATAAGGTGATATGAAGAGGTTGGGGATTAATTGATTAATGTTATTACACAGTTTCACCTGAGGGGGGAGAAATAAGAAAACAATGCTAATGAGATGGAGGGTGAAAAATTGAAAATATTTGATGGTATATGTGAACTTCGTAGTGCTATAGGGGCATGAAGATTAGTAGGGAGAGGTAGGAGGGGAGGGAGGGGAAGGTTAGACAGAATTGCTGTTTGTATGAGCTGTTAGGGGAGAATATTGGTTAAGATTGTAAGTATTGTTAAGTGTGTGTTCAATAAGATGTCTGTTTTACTTACTGGAAATCTTAATAAAAAGATAAATGGAAAAAAAAAGTTAGGCAATTACAAAATCAAACAAGAGTACTCACAAATATATGCAGAAAATTCCTCATAAATAATGCTGACCCATATCATCATAAAATCACCTGAACCAAAATACAAATGGAACATCGTCTGGGGGCTTTATGATTTTCCAGTATAATCACTGCTTTGGAATCCTTTATCTCATTAAAGCTGGTTTCTCGTACAACCTACTCCAAATGACCAAAATTTGAATGTATTGTGCAGACTGCTCTTTTTATGGTGCAAATGTAAAGTTTTGCTCATCTTTCCACATACAGTACTCTACTGCCTCCAATCCCAGTGCCTTTCTGTTCCCTTTTTGTTTGTTGTGTAGTTGCCATGGAAATAACCCTTTTATAACCAAAGATGAGGCAAAAAGAGTAAAAGGCATGTGCACCATGAACAGGCCAAATGTTCTACATAGTACAATCTGGAAAGCTTTGCATGTAAGAGTATGGAAAGGTCGTTAAAACTTCTCATGAGATCAGAACGCAAAGCTGGCATCCCCTTGTAACTAGACTAGTGGAAGGGTGGCAGGCATGATAATAGCTAGCTACTCAATATTATTCCAAATTCTTCCTCTCTTCTCTGTGTCTAAGTAACTGTCTTTGTCCTATGATTACCAATGTCAAGGCAGACTGCGATACTAAAGTGCTGTTAAATTATCAGTATATTACTTATTTCCAGAAACAGTACATGACTGGGAAAAACTCATCTGCTGATTACATACACATTTTCTTTTCAATTTCTTGCCGTATTGTTTTAAATATTATCAGTGTTCAAGCTGCATAATGTACAAGTCCCCATACTAAAGATGACTAATCCTCCTCTCTGTCAACATGCTAATATAAGGAAAGAGAATAAACTCTCATTCACTGGTCTCAGCAAATCATTTTCCCATTAAGCACCAAATGGATGTATGAAGTGACAATAAATGTGCATTACCTGAGCAGATTCTTCTTCCAACCTCCTCTTCTCCTCTTCTGCATCAATTAGCTTCTGTTTGGTCATCAGCAATTCCTTATTCAGTGCATCAGCCTTTTCTTCAGCCTGAAAAGTACAAAAGGATGCCAAAGTGAGGCTCTGAAACGCTCAGGAGGCACAAACAGCTTATCAAACCATTTATCTCCTTATCTATAGTTACACTCCTAGGAGAGTTGCAAAACAAACATACAAAAATCAAGGAAAGACTAAGAACTGAAAAAAAATGTTGGTAAGTGTTTTGATTTGTACAAAGCTTGGTGATAAGGTACAGGAGAGGGCCTGGGTGATGGATTAAGAGTTAGAACTTGTGTGCTCATCTAGCCAAAGAGGAGACAACAAAATGACTTGGATAAGGAGTCAAGCAGTCAAGCTTCTAAATGGGACATATCTAGACCAAAATGTTCAATTATCTTAAAAATTCTTTAATATGACTGATGTTACTGGTCAACTAGCAGAATACACAACATTAAATATCCTCAGAAGGCTGTAGCAAAATGTATGTTTGTGGTATTTAGTCTGGTGCTCCACTGGCTGGATGCTACCCTACCTTTTTTCCTTCCATAGACTTATACAGTGGCTGGGTGGCAGCACCCACCTTTGAAAATATCTTGCCCTTGTTAAGTTCAATAGATGCTGTAGTTAGTGTTTTGCACTTAATCCCCTTGGCATAGATCAAAAACATTGGTGGAGGAAGATGAGGACAATGGCAAGCACGAGGATAGTAGTGGATAAAGAAGGGGTATGTTGTGTGTTTCAATAATTTTCAAATGTTTTTATGTAAACCATTCAGCTGCTATATACTTACTGTTATAGGAGGTATATACGATTTTTAATTAACAAACACACACACTCACTCATATAGCGTAGTTATTCACCTGTAACAGGTGATCTCCAGGAACAGCAGGAATCGGTCTTCACATATGGGTGACGTTGGTACCGACGGATCCCGCACAGGAATGCTCTCCAGAGGCCAATAGGAAAGCCTTTGGGAGCACTACAATGTGCCCATGTGCCTGCCTTCCCAACTTTTCTCCTCAGTTGAGTTTGTAGCTGAGAGGAAGAGAAAACAAATAAACCAACGCTACAAACCTCTAGGGGAGGAGGTCCGGCTGTGAAGACTAATTCCTGCTGTTCCCAGAGATCACCTGTTGCAGGTGAGTAACTACACTAACTCCAGGAACAAGCAGGAGTGTAGTCTTCACATATGGGCCTCACTAGCTCCCAGATACCAGACTGGCATGGGGGGAGGGGAGAGAGTGTGATCCCTGAAGCTAAAGCCTAGAGCCGAAGACTGTGGATATGAAATAGGCTCTTGGACTCAATTCCAGGAGGCTATGCCAACCCTAATGATAGTCTGGTCACTTTTAAAGTCTGGGACGGAGGTTAAGAGTTGAGTCTAAGTCCCAAAGAGGTGCTGGAGTACAGCTTGGCCAAAGACAGGGTCCCGACAGGCGTCCCTGTCCAGACAATAGTGTGCAGCAAAAGAATGAATGGAGGACCAGGTAGCTGCCTGACAAATCTCGCCCATGGATACTGAATGGATATTAGCTATGGAGGTTGCCATAGCCCGCACATTATGGGCAGTAACTGTGCCTTTAAATGAACATATATTTCTTTATTTGAAAATAAAAGATGTCCAGAGATTGTCCTGCTTGTGCATAAGCAAATGAAATGTAATCTGCTATCCATCTGGATAGAGTTTGTTTTGTCACCGGTAGTCTAAGATGACTGGAATCAAAGGAAATGAATAATTGAGAGGACCTTCTGTGATCCTTAGTTCTATCCGCGTAGTAAGCCAGTGCTCGCTTGCAGTCTAAGGTTTGTAGCGCTGCTTCAGCCCGAGACATATGTGGTCTCGGAAAGAAAATAGTAGGATTACCGACTCGTTTACATGGAAGGAGGAAATGCAGATGGGTATGGTCATGGTGGAAATGAGTATATGGCGGATCCGCCACCAGAGCCTGCTGTTTGCTGATGCAGCAACCTAACATGACGGTGATGAGGAAGATTACCTTCCAAGATAGAAACTTCAGTGAAGTGGTGGTTAAAGATTAGAAAAAAAGCTTTAGAAGTTGAGCGAGAATGACATTGAGGTCCCAGGCCACCGGAGGCGGCCTGATGGGAGGCTTGGACAGTAGGAGATCCCACATGATGCGTGATACAAAGGGGTGTGAAAAGATAGGCTGTCCATCCAGTGGTTTGTGAGAGGCCGCAATGGCACTAACTCTCACTGAGTTAGTTTTAAGACCTGCCAAGGATAAGTGGAGAAAATATTGTAGAAGGGACGCCACTTGGCAGGCAAAGAGGTCAATGCCCTTTGGGGAGAACCGGAGGGCAAACCTACACCACTTGAAGGCTTAAGATCACCTGATGGAATGCTTGTGTGATGCCAGGAGGATAGCTGAGGTCAGCGAGCACTAGCCTTTCAGCAGCCATGCTGTGAGGTGTACGGAGTATAGATTGGGATGGAGGAGCATCCCTAGGTCCTGAGAGAGGAGTTCAGATGCACATCCGAGGCTGAGAGATTGAGTCTGCAAAAGGCAAAGAAGCAGAGGAAACCATGGTTGATGGGGCCAAAAGGGGGCTTTGAGGATCATGGAGCCCTTGTCGGCCTGTAGCTTGAATAGCATTTTGGATATCAAGGGGATGGGAAGGAATGCATAGAGCAGATCGTGTCCTCAATGGAGAAAGGTGGTGTCCAGGGCCTGTTGGTGCAATGACGGAAGCCTGAAGCAGAAGAGTGGAAGCTGTGTCTTCTGGGGAGTGGTGAAAACATCTATGAGTGGGGTTTCCCACATTCAGAAGATCCAAGCAGCCATCTCCCCATGTAAGGTTCACTCATGTGAATGAAGGATACGGCGTAGCCTGTCTGCAAGGACATTCAGTTCACCCAGGAAGTACACCATTCTGAAGTTAATATGGTGTGCAATGGCGAAGGACCACATGCGAAGCACTTCCTCACATAGGGGATAGAACTTCATCCACCCTGTTTGTACATGTAGAACATGGCAACCTGGTTATCAATCCTAAGATACGTTGTCCCAAAAGTTGGGGTTGAAAAACCTGAAGGGCATTTGTCAGTGCCCGTAGTTCTAGGAGGTTGATCTGCAGAGCAGATTCCTGTTGTGTCCACAGCTCTTATGTGGTTAGGTCATTCAGATGCGCTCCCCAACCCAGCTTGGAGGCATCAGTTGCAAGGATGCATCAAGGTGGAGGCATCTGAAAAGGTGACCCGCCAAGTAGGTGCTGTGGAGAAGACCACCAATGAAGAGGCTTGATCAACTGAGGGGAGATGTAGATCTCGTCTCTGAGGCGCCCTTTTGCTTGCGTCCATTGGGAAGATAGAGTCTACTGGACATGTCACATGTGTAATCAAGGAATAGGGGACGACATGGACTGTGGAGGCCATGTGTCCTACAGATGTAGCATTTCTCAAGCTGTCACATTTCCTTCGCCAGTTAAATGAAGCGAGCACAGCAATCTTGCAGAAGAAAAGCTTGGGCCTGTTGAGTGTCTAAAAACACTCCAATGAACTCCAAATGTTGGGTTGGAGGGATGTGAGACTTTGGGAAGTTTAAGACAAAACCCAGATGTTGGAGCACTGTGATGGTGGGATGAAGGGAGAGTTTTACCTCCTGAGGGGAGTCTCCCCTCATTAGCCAGTCTTAGTAAGGGAAGACAAAGACCCCCAAAGTGCGGGAAAGGCAGTGACTACTGTTATGCACTTTGTGAATACTCGTGGTGCAGAGGCTAAGCCGAAGGGCAGCACCCGGTATTGATAATGGTTTCCTTGAAATATGAAGCGCAGATACTGTCTGTGCAGAGGATGGATCAGTAAATGCGTGTACGCCTTCTTAAGGTCTAGAGAACATAACCAATCATGCCTCTGGAGGTATGGAAGAAGAGTTCCCAGGGAAATCATTTTGAAATTTTCTTGGAACAGAAACTTGTTGAGGTCTCTGAGATCCAAGATGGGCCTGAATCCTCCTGTTTTCTTTGGGATGAGTAAATATGGAAAGTGAAAGCCCATCTTTTCTTGAGGAGGAGGAACTCTTTCTATGGTGACCTGGGACAATAGGGTGGACACCTCTTCTCTTAAGAGAGTGCTTTGAAGGAGATGGGTGGGATAGTCCCCTGTGAAGCTGGTGGGGGGTAAAGTTTTGAAGTGAATCAGTTACCCCCATTGGTTGAAAGTCCACTGTTCTGAAGTTATGAGGTGCCACCTGTGGGCATAGGAACAGAGACTGCCTGCTATGTGGAGGGGCTGGGGACCCTCCAGAAGCAAAGCAGCGATGCCCTCTAGGAAGGAGCCAAAAAAACAGGTGCAGGTTGTGCCTGAGCTGCTGGTTCAGCCTTAGGAGCCTTAGGCGTTTTGGGTCGGTGAGGGCTCTGCTGCTGCTGTTGAGGATGTTGAGGCTGGTAGGCAGCTGAAGGTGAGTAGGAAAGATAATATTTCTTCTTCTTAGAAAGGTTTCTTGGGAAGGGCTTTCCTTTTGGAGGGGTCAACCATTTTTCTGGAAATGCGCTGAGGGTGAGATCATCTGTCTCAATCTCATAAGAACATAAGATATGCCATACTGGGTCAGACCAAAGTCCATCAAGCCTAGTATCCTGTTTCCAACTTCCCTGCTTTTTCTCTCCAAACTTTCCCAAAATGGTTTTATCCCATATATGGGATATTGGCCAGCCTGTCCTGGACCCATTGCTCGAGATCTGATGCCTGTAACCATGTCAGCCTGCGAGCCCCAATGCAGACTGTTGAAGCTCTGCTTGTTGACTCAAAGGCATCAAAAGAGGCCCTTGTAATGAATTTAGAAGCATTTTGGCCTTGACGATGAGTGCCTGGAATGCACTCCGCTTATCATCAGGAAGGATGGGGGCAAACATCTCCAGATTCTTGGTGATATCCTTTAGAAACATGCCCATGTATAGCATGAAGGAGTTTATTCTGGAGGCCAACATGCATGCCTGAAAGCATTTATTTTATTTATTTATTTTATTTCAATTCTCTTATATACCGCGCTATTCTGCATCAGTGCGGTTTACATTGAACAAATTGAAATTACATTGAACAGGGCATTATAACTTGGAGATAACTATTTTACAGGGAACATGGGCTATGGAGGGTTAAGTGGCTTTCCCAAGACCACAAGGAGCACCTGTGGGACTAGAAACCCCAGTCCTTCCGGCCCAAGGTTGCTGTCCTCTAGTGGGATTTGAACCCCCGACCTTCCGGCCTGAAGTACCTTGCCCCAACCACTAGGCCACTCCTCCACTCCATTGACATCCAAAGGCATCAAGTGTCCTCGCGTCTCTACTGGGAGGCATGGAAGAGTGATTTTTGGAACTCTTTATTCGGTGCATCGCCGATTCCACCACCATTGAGTGGTGGGGAATCTGAGGCTTTTGGAAGCCTGGGCACTCTGGAACTTGGTACATCATATCGAGCCTCTTGCTAACAGGTGGAACAATGAGAGGAGCCTCCCACCTGTGGAGCATAAGATCTTGCAAGATGCAATGCACTGGTAAAGTAGTCACTTCTTTGGGCGTGGAAGGGTATTGCAGTATTCTCCAATTCCTCTGCCCTCGTTTCCTTCTCTGAAGCTAATGTGATGGCCAGCCCTGCTGCCATGTCATGCATGAAGTCTTGGAAAGACATATTTTATGGTGGGGACCTGCGCCGCCCTTGTGGAGGTGAAGGGTCTGAATGGATGTTTGGAAGTTCCTGGGAATCCAGTGAGCCCTCAGAATCAGAACTATTGGAATCAGAGTCTGGCAAAAAGTCAAAGTATTGGAGATCTTGTGTTTGACCTCGATGCTTCGTTGGCATTGAGAGTCGATGTGGATACCAATGCTCAGAGGCATCAGAATCGGGAGCCATGGCAGTTTTAGCCTGTTGGGTACTGGGGGTATTGGTCAGTTCCAATGGAGGAATCAGCCTCAGGAACTCCAACGATGTCTGTTAAACGGCCAGCATTGGGGTCAATACACTTGACTGTAGGCAGGATACTGAAGTCTGCACAGCTGGAGCTGTCAATTCTTTTGGTACAGAGGTTGCTAGGAGTGTGGCCAAACACATCTCGAAAGTCAGCATACGGTGGTCCAGAGAGATGGCCAATGTCTGGGTGGAATCACTGAAGGGACTTTGAGCCACCATCCCAAAGCATGGAACCAGTAGCTCGCCAAAGGTCGATACCTCAGTAGCACCACGGATCCCTCCTGTGCTTTGGAGGACAAGTCCTCCTTGCCAGGGCTGCTTGGCTGGCCGGTCTGCATCGAAAACACTCCTAGGGGAGTCTCAATGCTTATGCTGGGATTTTCCTCTAATCTCGGTATCTGTCTTCAATGCCGACGACTTAGTAGAAGCCTGAGACTTATTATGTTTGGACTTGAAAGAAATCTGAGCCCCATGAGAGGAGGCCCATGTTCTCAATGATGTGGTAGTCACTGAAATCGAGTCCAGGATGAACAGCAATCCATATTGTTTGGCTGTTTTTTAGACCTCTCTTTGTCATTTGTTGGCACAAAGGACAAGAATTTAATAAATGGTCAGGGCAGAAACATTTTAGACACCAGTCATGTTTATCCGTGACTGATATGGTACTGGCACATTTGGTACATTTCTTAAAACCACTAGTTGGTTTTTCCATGTTTTAAAAGTATTCCAGAATTGAAGATGAGGATATGGAGGCCTAAAGGCCTAGTTAGCGATAAAACCCGCAGGAAAAGGAAAGAAAAAGAAAATGTACAACTAAAAAAGAAAAATTTATTGGGACTGGTGTCAGGTCTGACGGAACCGGCATCGACAGAAAGACAGAGCACAGTATTTTAACCAAAAAAGGAAATGTTTTTCGGCTGTGACAGGATTGTACAACCTGGTTCCGCAGAAAATGAAGAACTGAGGAGAGGAGTCGGAAAGGCGGGAAAGCAGGTACGCAGGTGCAGTGGAGTGCTCCCAAAGGCTTTCCTATTGGATGCTGGAGAGCGTTCCTGCATGGGCTCAGTCGGTACAGACGTCACCCATATGTGAAGAATGCATTCCTGCTTGTTCCCGGAGACTGGTGAATATGGTACTAAGCTGCAGAATTAAGTATTTTTTTAACAAAAGAAGTTCAACACTGCGGCTAGCACCTACATTTCCTTCAAGTATGAATTTAGTTTACAAACTTTTTCTCAGAAGTTCAAGGCGAATTACAATCAGGTACAAAAGACATTTTCCTGTCCCCGGAAGACTTACAATCTAAGTGAAGCAGTAGAGAGTTAAGTGACTTGCCCAAGATCACAAGGGGAGCAGTAGGAGTCAAACCTTGGCTATCCTGGTTTCAGCCCACTGCTCTAACCATCAGGCTCCTCCTCCACTCCAGCAGATACCACAGAGGTGACAAATATGGCCAGCTATGAAAATGTCTGCTCTCTATGACTGGTCATTATTTCTATTAAAAGATCCCAAAAGCTTCTATATTGTTTTCTTTGCACATTATTTTTCTAGTACTATGCACAGATACTGGTAGTCAATGTTGGGTGAACAGTAGAAAAGTAGATTAGATGGACTATGCTTTTAAACTATTGCCAAAGAAATCATGGAATGCACGTCTCCCTTCTACAGGAAGAACTACTTCAGAAATAACAAGATGAAGATGACTTGTTTATGTCTAAAGATAGAATGTTTACAGACTGGAACAGTCCCTGAAAATTTCAAGTGCTGTAGCATAAATGTGTGCAGTGACAGCCAAATGCTCCTAGCAAGCTGATGATGAATAGGATGTCGGTGAATAACGTCTGAAGGTTAATAAATCTTATGTTCCAGAACACAAGGTGAAAGAAAATATTATCTGAGAGGAGGAACTGAACCACATTAAAATCAAAGCCATCACCATTAGGATAATATTTACAGAAAGCAGGAAGAAGCCACGAACCCAACTAGGGATATGCAAACAGAAATGATGGTACGTTAAGAACTTCCATAAATTTATCCACCTAAGTGAGGGTATGTAAATACCTGCATCCTGCAGTACTTTCCATATTGGTGGCACATTAACTGTGATCAGCCTTAATGCAATCTAATTCGGTAGTAGGAATACAATTTATTGGAGGGAACTAAGTTCCATGATATAGGTAATGAATGGCAGAAATCCAGGAGGCTGATTGGATGGGAGTCTTCCTATGTGTGATATTACCATATAGCACCCCAGCCAGTGTTATAGTGTCCTCTTTGATTCCTGTGTCATCGTGCATAACAAGAAAGGCACTTTTAGAAGCAGGAGGGGGTCATTCCGAACATGTTTTAGAGATAACGAGAAAAGTAATTTACCAAGACACAAAGTTCTTTCTGTTCTATCTGTCATTGTGGAAGTCATTAAAAAGATCAGAAGTTTCCGACCTAAAAAGCTTTAATATGAATCATTTATGATCAAAACCACATTTCTTTTAAAATATGCTCAATACAGAAATAAAAAAAAAATCATCATCATAGAAGCCATGCAGCAGATCCTTTGCCATCACATTGAAACCCTTTACCATTTATGTCCCTACTATGGGAATCTTGGACTTCTGGGCAATTACTTTGTCATACTTACATTATCTAAATCCTTTCGTAAGGCAATCTTGCTGGTAACCAGTTCATGTGCAAGGTCATCATTTTCTTGCTCAAGTCTCATGTTTGCTTCTTGTAGACGCCTATTTTCACGCTAAACGAGAGAGCAATATGTGAAAAAATGATAACAGCTCAAATATCTTATCATATCATGCACATGCTGTACAAATGCACTCTCCAACGTCTTAAAAGAAATTTTTTAAAAAATCCCTATTTTGTTTTCAAAATCTCACATAATATTTAACTGTATCAGAAAGTACTGTTTTGTATTAACTATTCCAAGCCTTGTCTGTGAAGCTACAAAGTTTTTCCTTCACATTAGATTAACTGGTACAGTAAACAAAACGTTAACTTGCAAACTCTGTAGTTATAAAACCACAGTGATTTTAGGAGGACTTTCAGTGAACTTCAGCTACATGAAAAGCACTAAACTGTGAATTCTGGAGAAATGAAGCACATTTACAGGAGCAAGGTAACTTCCCTACTCATCTATGCACCAGTATTGCCAGTTCATGCCAACTCTGGTTGCAATTTCTGTGAGGTGGAAACCTATCTGTGACACAAATATGCTTCAGCCACTAACTCAGCTCGCATGAAATCCATCACATTATTATATAGAAATAAAGCTTTCAGACGATTGTCAGGGTTAAAGTAACAAACTCTGTCAAGGATGAGAGAAAGCGTAGTTACTCACCTGTAACAGGTGTTCTCCAGGAGCAGCAGGAATCAGTCCTCACATATGGGTGACGTCGGCGCCGACGGAGCCCTCGCGGAGCAATTTTCCCCAGCTTTCAAAGAAAGCCTTTGGGAATTGCAGCGCGCATGCGCGGTCCCCTTCCCGCCCAAGGGTGCCATCTTAGCCAGTCAGATGACATAGCTAAAAGACAGCATAAAATTTGCAAAAAAACTAAAGCAGATAATTGCAACTCCAAGGGGAGGAGGGAGGGTTGTGAGGACTGATTCCTGCTGCTCCTGGAGAACACCTGTTACAGGTGAGTAACTACGCTTTCTCCAGGACCAAGCAGGAAGTCAGTCCTCACATATGGGACTCCCAAGCTTAAGGCTACCGGAGACCCTAAGCACAAAAATGAGCTCCCTCTAGCTCAGCAGTACAGAAGGAAGGAATCTTCACTGAATTATTACCCACCGGTAGCCCGCATCCGGGATGGAGGGTAGGAGTTGCTCAAACCTCGAAGAGATTTCGGAGGACTGCCTGTCCGAAAGCACTGTCCCTGCGGGATTCCCTCTCGAGGCAGTAATGGACCGCAAAAGTCTGGCTCGAAGACCAAGTAGCGGCCCGGCAGATGTCTGCCAATGGAACAGAGCGGAGGTAAGCCACTGACGTAGCCTTCGCCCGAACACAATGAGCCGTGACTCGACTTTCTAACGAGAGTCCGGCTGCCCCATAAGCCCAAGCGATACAGTCAGCAACCCAGATGGACAGAGTACGCTTGGAGACAGGGAGCCCCAATTTATTGGGGTCAAAAGACACAAAAAGCTGAGCAGCTTTACGGTGCTCCCGCGTACGGTCAAGGTAGAAGTTCAATGCCCTTCTACAGTCCAGGGTATGCAGGACCATTTCAGCTCGGCTGGAGTGTGGCCTGGGAAAGAAGGTCGGAAGTACCACCTCCTGATTGATGTGAAAAGGGGAGACCACTTTTGGAAGAAATTTAGGGTGAGTCCGCAGGACTACCCTATTTTTGTAGAACCGAGTGTAAGGGGGATCAGACACGAGGGCCTGCAATTCACTTACGCGTCTAGCGGAAGTGAGGGCTATCAGGAATAAGGTTTTCCAAGAAAGAAAACGGAGAGAACAGGTAGCCATAGGTTCAAAAGGCAGACAGGTGATCCGCTGCAAAACCACATTCAGATCCCAGTCAGGTGCTGGCGGGCGCAGAGGTGGTTTAAGTAGAAGGAGACCTCGGAGAAACCTCGCCACGAGAGGGTCGCTGGAAAGAGGTCTGCCGTCCACCGGCACATGATGTGCTGAAAGAGCACTGAGGTGAACTTTGACGGAGTTGGACTTAAGTCCCAGATTAGAGAGGTAGAGCAAGTACTGCAAGATCACCGACACCGAGCAGGAGAAGGGATCCTGAGACTGCTGGGCGCACCAAGCGGAAAAGCGACGCCATTTAAGGGCGTAGCATTTGCGGGTAGAAGGTCGCCGGGAAGCTAGGACGACCTCTTCTACCTCTGCCGGCAGTAGAAGGGGAGCAAGGACTACCCTTTCAGCAGCCAGGCCATCAGATGTAGAGATCTGAGGTTGGGGTGTAGTAGGGACCCCTGATCCTGTGTTAGGAGATCTGGTTGAAACCCCAGAGGAAAGGGATCCTCCACCGCTAGTTGCAGCAGGAGTGGAAACCACGGCTGTCTGGGCCACCGAGGAGCTATCAGGATCATGGAAGCTTTGTCTCGGAGAACCTTGAAAAGAGTTCGAGAGACTAGCGGTATGGGAGGAAAGGCATAGAGAAGGCTTTTCGACCATGAGAGCAGAAAAGCATCCGCCGCTACTCGAAGGGGATGCGGCTGCCGAGAGCAGAAGCGAGGAAGTTGCCGGTTGAGAGGACTGGCAAAGAGATCCATCGTGGGGAGGCCCCACTTCAGAAAAAATTTTCTGAACTACCAAGGGATCCAGTCGCCACTCGTGCGGCTGGAGGATTCTGCTGAGTTTGTCCGCCAGGCAATTTTCTTGGCCTGGGAGATAAACGGCCTTGAGAAGGATGCCGTGGCTGACGGCCCAAGAGCAGAGTCTCTGTGCCTCTCGACAGAGAAGGAAGGAGCCCGTGCCCCCCTGTTTGTTCACATAGAACATGGCAACTTGATTGTCTGTCTGGACAAGGACGGACTGGTGAGAAGTCAGGTGGGAGAAAGCCTTGAGAGCCAGACGGATCGCTCTGAGCTCCAGGAAGTTGATCTGCTGCGCAGACTCCCACGTGGTCCAGAGACCTTGAGTACATGCCCCTTGGCAATGCGCTCCCCATCCGAGGAGAGAAGCATCGGTCGTCAGCACTTGAGCCTGCGGAGGAGACTGAAAAGGCATTCCGAGTATCAGGTTCGGCCAATGAAGCCACCACTGTAGAGAAGAGGCCAGCAGGCCGGAGACCCGCACTAAGTCGGCTAGGCCGCCCGTGGCCTGTTGCCACTGCTTGCGAAGGCACCACTGAGCAGGCCGCATATTCAGGCGGGCATTGGGGGTCACGTGGACGGTGGAAGCCATATGGCCGAGTAGTCTCAGGAAGCGCCTGGCTGAGACCAGGGACTGGCTGCGAAAATGGCCGGCTAGGTCCATGAGCCGTTGAGCCCTGTCGAGAGGCAGGAAAGCTCGCGCCTGAAGAGTGTGCAATCTTGCGCCGATGAACTCGAGATGTGGCTTTTGTGACTTCTGGAGAGGACGATGCTCTGATGAGCCAGTCGTCTAGGTACGGAAAGACATAGAGGCCGTGAAGCCGGAGATAAGCCGCCACCACCGCGAGACATTTTGTGAAGACTCGTGGTGCGGAGGATAGGCCAAAGGGCAGTACTCTGTACTGGTAATGATTTCCTGCCACCACAAACCTTAGGTATTGGCGGTGGCTTGGGTGGATGAGGATGTGCGTGTAGGCATCCTTTAGATCCAAGGAGCATAGCCAATCTCCCTGCTGGAGGTAGGGCAGAAGGATTCCAAGGGTAAGCATCTTGAACTTCTCCCTCACGAGGAACTTGTTGAGGTTGCGCAAGTCCAGGATGGGTCAGAGGCCTCCCGTCCTCTTTGGTATCAGGAAATACCTGGAATAGAAGCCTTGACCCCTCAGGTGGTGGGGCACCGGTTCCACAGCCTGTTCCTGAAGAAGACTTGCTAACTCCTGAAGGAGTAAGTCCTTGTGCAGAGGGAGTCGTGGAGGCTCTCCCGGGAAATAGGAGGGAGGGACCTGGTGGAAGTGGAGAAGATAGCTTTCGCTCACAACATGAAGCACCCAGGCATCTGAGGTGATGTTGGACCACCTGTGGGCAAAGTGAACCAGCCGGCCTCCTGTGCTGGGAGGAACCAGCTGAGGGTGAGAGGCTATGCTGATGAAGTCAAAAACCCCCACCCTGCTGAGCAGGGGCCGGTGGTGCAGGCTTGGGGGCTTGCTGCCTACGGGACCCGTTACCCCGTCCCTTGGCCTGCTGACCCTGTTGGGGAGCTGCGGAGGCCTGATATTGAGGGTAGTGTTTATAGGCAGCCGCCTTTCTCGGGTAAAAGGGCTTTTTTCCCGAGCCCTTCTTCTTCTGGGAAGGGGCAGAGGTCTTCCTAGAGAGCCTAGTTCTGGTGAGAGTCTCCATCTCGATTTGTGCAGCCTTCTCAGCCATGGGCTTGCCAAAGAGGTTCTCACCTCGGCAGGGGACATCGACCAACTTGTTCTTCACCCAGGATTCAAGGTCAGACGACTGAAGCCAAGCCTGTCGGCGGGCACCGATGCCGGCTGCGGCCACTCGAGCCGATGCTTCAAAGCCATCATATGCTGCTCGAGAAATGAATTTGGAGCATTCCCGAATACCAGTTGTCAAGGCTAGGAACCTCCGCAAAGGTTCCTCGGACAGCCCAGCGGAGAATCCGGCTACCTCTTTAGCCAGGTCTCTAAGGTACATGTCCATGTAGAGCTGGTAGGTCTGGACCCGACAAGCAAGCATAGAGCCCTGGAAACACTTCTTACCGAGGCCATCCAGGTTGCGGGCCTCCCTGCCAGGAGGCACCGAGGAGTGCATCTTCTGGCTCTTAAGCCTATGCATGGCCGATTCCACCACCATGGAATGGTGTGGTAGCTGTGCTTTTTGGAAGCCAGGGCTCTTGCGGACTCGATAGATGGAATCGACCCGCTTGCTTAATACTGGCGACGATGCCGGACTCTCCCACATGCAGAAGAGTAGTCGTTCCAGCATGGGAGGAACCGGAACAGTAAAGTGCTCCCTGGCGGGAGAGTCGTACTGGAGGGCGTCGAGCTCTTCGGCTCGAGGCTCCTCCTCGGGATCCGCAGGGAAGGCCAAAGCCTTGGCCATATCCCTGACGAAGTCCGAGAACCGGGCATCCTCCGGGGGGGACTGTTTCCGAGGTTCGGACTCAGGGGAGTCCGAGGGGACACACCGAGTCCGAAAAGAATCAGGTGACTCTTCCTCTTCAGACTCCCAGGCCGACTCCGAGGAGGAATCGGTGGGGTCGGTTCGGGCGGGCGGAGGCGTCGGCCGCCCCGACGCCGAGGGAGTCGGCGTCGACGACCTCGGTCCCGAACGGGAGGCCGAGGGTGACCTCGACCGAGGATCGACTCGAGCCCGCATGGACTCGAGGATCGGCTCGGCCTCCGGGGTCGACTTAGACGTCGACGTCCCGGCGGTCGGGGCAGAGGCGCCAGCGAGGCTAGCGATCAGTGCCCGCTGCTGGTCCATGAAGGCAGATAGTCTGCTCTCCAAGGCCGTCAACCTGAGTCCGACCTCAGGTGACCCAGCAGCCCCCGACTCGGGCCCCGACGGCGTCGGGCCCGACGTCGGACCCCTCGGAGGCGAGTCCAGGAGGACTACAGGACTTACCCGAGCAGGCAACTCCGATTCCAGACGAGGTCGCTTCGGGAGACGTTCCTTCTCCAAAGACCCGGGACGGCTATCGGGGCTATGCGACCTGGCCCTCGCGGAACCAGGAGCGTCCACCGACGCCGCCCTCGCGGGTTTGGCCTTCCGACGATGATCCCCGGAGGGAGAACCTCTGTCGGAGGAACTCCGGCGATGCTCAGAGCTGGAGCCTCTGGACGCCGAGGCCTCCGACGAGGTCCGGGTACGGGTGGGATCTGCGAAGATTCTTTCCCGCTGATGCCGCCGACTCCGTAGCGCTTTGGAGGACATTTTGCTGCAGGCCCCACAGATCAGCTCTTCGTGATCTGGGCCGAGGCAGCGGAGGCAATTATCGTGTGTGTCAGTGAGTGACATATTTCTGTCACACTGAACACACCTTTTGAAACCACTGGCAGCCATCGGGGGAAAAAGGGCCCCTGCAAGGTCAAAGGACCGGGCTTGCCAGCGAAAAACCGAAAACGAAACTGACAAGAAAAATCAGAAAAACCGAAAAATAAGAGAAGGACTCGCAACGGCGTCGCGAGTCCGGGCAGGAAAGAGACCGGCGTCGAACCGAAGAAAAAAGAGAAATAAACGACGAAAAATCAACTTTCTGCGGGGACAAGAAGACCACGTCTGTAGGGCTCCGCGGAAAAAAGAAGACTGGCTAAGATGGCACCCTTGGGCGGGAAGGGGACCGCGCATGCGCGCTGCAATTCCCAAAGGCTTTCTTTGAAAGCTGGGGAAAATTGCTCCGCGAGGGCTCCGTCGGCGCCGACGTCACCCATATGTGAGGACTGACTTCCTGCTTGGTCCTGGAGAAAGGACATTCCTAACAAGGTCTCCATTGCAAGCAAGGTAATACTGTGTGACTTTTAAATACAAGCTCTTTGCCTGAGAGCTCTTAAAGGGGGTTTGGTCTTCATTTTTAAAAGCTAAATCTTTTTCTGTATTGCAAAAGGGGATTTTTTTGTGATGTTGGGTAAATCTCTGTCCATTAGAGTTCACAGTTTCTTTTTCCAGCTTTGAACTCTTTGAAGCCACTGATCCCAGCTCCCACCCTTCCATTATGAGAATTCTTGCTTTATAGGGCAACTCCCCAATTAGCTACACACAGGGACACAGAACAGCACTGTTAGAACACACATAAAATGACAGCTGAGGAAAAGTTAGGGTCTGGTAGGTCTCTCTCATTTACTTCAACAGGGACCAAAGCTCCACTAAGTGAAAGATGGCTGGGAAAAATTGTATTGCAAAAGCTGTTGCCCCTGTTACAGCTTCTGCTTCTGTCCAGACAGAGAGCCCGATGCCAGATGAAGAACTGATACCAAGTGCAGGATGCCTGCAAGCTGAAGCCCTCATGAAACTAATGGAGGCGCTCAGAGAAGAGGTGTCGAGGCTGAGAAACATTTGAGGCAGAGAGAAAAGTACATTGATGAGATGCTTCTTGAAACATACAAGCTCTCAAACAGAGGTAAAGATGGGAGTTACATAGTAAAGAGTTGGACAAGAGTCACCAGAGCTTGCAAAATCAACAATCCAACTCCACCAGCCCTTGAATTAAAGAACCTATGCAGCCCTGTAAGTGCAGGAGGTGAAAACATCCCAGGAAAAGGAAAGACCAGAGCTTGAGCACCTCAAAGTTGCAGAATCAGTGATCAAATGAAAGCAAAGGGTAGTGGTGGTTGGTGACTCTCTTCTGAGGGGTACTGAGGCATCCATCTGCCGACCAGTCTTGATGTCCAGAGAGGTGTGCTCTCTGCCAGGTGCCAAAATCCGAGATGTTACGGAGAGTCTTCTGAGACTCATCAAGCCTACTGACTATTATCCGATGTTGCTCATCCATGTCTGCACAAATGACACTGCTAGGTATCACTCAGAGTATCAAAAGTGACTTCATGGTTTTGGAACATAGGGTAAAGCAGATAGGTGCGCAGGTAGTGTTCTCTTCGATTCTCCCTGTTGAGGGAAAAGGCCAAGGCAGAGAAGCTCTCATCCTAGAGATGAATACATGACTGCGTGGATAGTGTCATCGAGAGCGTTTTGGTTTCCTGGACTATGGGAGGATGCTCCAAGGGCTGCAGAACAGAGTGGCATCCATTTGTCCAAGAAAGGCCGATGTGTCTTCCGCAGCAGACGGGCTAACCTACTGAAAAGAGCTTTAAACTAGATTTGTTGGGGATGGATGAAGAAAGCCTCCGAGTAGGTGAAACATTAAATACCTCTGCAGAAACGGGTAAAAGGGGCAACATCTGGAAAGCAGTATATATAAATGCCCGTCGCATGGGAAGTAAGATCCCAGATACTGAGGCTTTAATGGAAGAGGAAGAAGTAGATAGAGATTTAAAAGAAGACATACGCAGCATTGCCATGAAAGGAGAAGTGCTACTTATAGGTGATTTCAATGTGCCAGATGTTGATTGGCACATTCCTGCTGAGGTGTCATCTAGAAGGAAGGAGATCCTAGGGAGAACTATTCAGGCAACAGAACCCACATGTGAAGGGGCCATACTGGACTCGGTGCTTACCAATGGGAAAGTGTTTCTGATGTCATAGTAGGAGATCATCTCGCATCCAGTGATCACCAGATGGTGTGGCTCAGTTAGGTCTAGGGCTTTTCTATATCCATTCAAAAGTGAATGTCTTAGACTTTAGGAAAACTAATTTTACCAAGATGGTACAATACTTCAAGGAGTCGTTAGAGGGATGGGAACAGCTGGGGGATATAGAAAAGCAATGGGCAAAACTGAAAGGAGATATTTTAAGGGCAATAAACCTTTTGTTAGACAGGTAAATAAATGTAAAAGGAAAAGGAGGCGGCTATAGTTCTCAAAAGAAGTACCTGAAAAGGTGAAGAAAAAGAGGGTGGCCCTCACAAAATACAAGAGATCACAGAGAAAAGAAGACAAGCATCTATATTTCGAAAAACTTAGAGAAGCTAGCAAAGTAGTCAGAAAAGCAAAGATACAAAAAGAAGAAGAAATAGCCAATGCAATAAAATGGGGGGATAAGACATTTTACAGGTATGTTAGTGAAAGGAAGAAGTGCAAATGTGGTATTGTCAGACTCTAGGGTGAAGGGGAGGAATATGTAGAAGCTAATGAGGATGATGTGGAATTGATTAACAAATATTTCTATTTTGTGTTCACAGATGAAGGGCCAGGAACAGGACCTCAGAAATCACCCACAAATAGGAACAGAAGTGACGGGAGTCTTGAACAACTTTCAGAAGACTCTGTTCGTGAGGAAATAGCTAAACTAAAAGTAGACAAAGCGATGTGACTGGATGGGATACATCTAACTTGGAGATGTTCTAGCGGCTCCACTGACTGACTTTTTCAAATCTTCGTTGGATTCAGGAGTGGTCCCAAAGGACTGGAGAAAGTCGCTTGCGGTCTCTTTACACAAAAGCGGAAGTAAGGATGAGAGTGAAAACTACAGACCAGTTAATTATAAACAAACACAGCACCCTAGGGATGGACCTTAAAGTGACTGACTGGGTTAGAAATTGGTTGAGTGGGAACGCAACAAAGGGTACAGGTAAATGGAGCTCACTCGGAGGATAAGGAAGTTACCAGTGGTGTGCCACAGGGATCTGCCCTTGGTCCGATTCTTTTTAACATCTTTGTTAGTGATATTGCAGAAGGGCTGTGAGGTAAAGTTTGCCTCTTTGCAGATGATACCAAAATCTGCAATAGAGTAGAAAACCCAGGAAGGAGTAGATAGCATTCCATGATGTCGAAAAATTACTTATAGCTCTATTCGATATCCTCATCCGTGGTATGGATGACGTAAAACAGGCATTCATTCTGGTTTTCACAGACATAGCCTCTGCTTTTGACAATGTCAGCCATAATATCCTACTCTCGAGACTGGCCAAATTGGAATAGGAGGAACAATTCTTCAATGGTTTAACTCTTACATTTCTGACTAGATGCTACAAGCACAAGTAGGTCAAGAGACTTCTGTTGCCTTCCCCCACGAACAAGGAATACCCCAAGGTTCAGCCCTCTCAGCCCTATTATTCAATCTTTACCTTCAACCAATCACTAACATATTCAGAAAATTCAACATTAGATATTTCATATACGCAGACGACATCATGTTATACTTCCCCATTGATATATCGAATCCCACCTACTACAAGCTGGCAGACTGCATCAAAGAAACAGAATCTTGGCTAAACTCCAACAATCTCAGCATTATCGTCAAGAAAACGGAAGTATTATACACCTCAAGAAATCACAACTTTATCCCCCACCCCCCAAAATCACTCTCCATTCACAACACCGTGCTCCCAGTGAAACAGGAGGGTTAAATATCTAGGAATAATTCTTGACACATCTCTCAACATGCTGTCACACAAACTAACAGATCTATCTTTTTCAAACTCAAGATCATTCAATATCTTAGACCCCTCCTTGACACCCATGACTTTAGATCAGGGGTCTCAAACACGCGGCCCGCGGGAGAAGGTTGTGCGGCCCGCGACGGCTTCTGCTGCTGCCGTTGCCGAATCGACGGTCAATTAAAAAAAAATAAAAAACTGGCTTCTGCTGCTCTGTCCTGCGGCCCGTTC
Source organism: Ichthyophis bannanicus (assembly GCA_033557465.1). Classification (NCBI taxonomy): domain Eukaryota; kingdom Metazoa; phylum Chordata; class Amphibia; order Gymnophiona; family Ichthyophiidae; genus Ichthyophis; species Ichthyophis bannanicus. Next base: position 350,763,458 of record CM066039.1, on the reverse strand, counting down.
CCCTCTGCGCGAGAGCCCTGAATGTGCTTCCTCTGCGGCGTGCTTTTCAAGCCGCGAAGGGAGTATTTCCCTCTCGCGAGGCTTGAAAAGTGAATAGGCTTAAGCCGCGCGAGAGGGAAATACTCTCTTCGCGGCTTAAAAAGCATGCCGCAGAGGAAGCACACTCAGGGCTCTCGCGCAGAGGGAAAGGGGCCGCGGGACAGCTGATTTTCTGCTGCAGCAGAAGCCAGCAGCAGAAGCCAGGTTGTTTTTATATTTACCGGGGGGGGGGGGGGTATGACTGGAAATGGGCTATTGGCAGGGGGGGGGGTATGACTGGAAATGGGCTATTGGCAGGGGGGGGGTATGACTGGAAATGGGCTATTGGCAGGGGGGGTATGACTGGAAATGGGCTATTGGCAGGGGGGGGAATGACTGGAAATGGGCTATTGGCAGGGGGGGTTATGACTGGAAATGCGCTATTGGCGGGGGGGGGGTTATGACTGGAAATGGGCTATTGGCAGTGGGGGTGTAGGACTGGAAATGGGCTATTGGCAGGGGGGGGGTTATGACTGGAAATGGGCTATGGTGGGGGCTAGGACTGGAAATGGGCAGGTGGGGGTTAGGAAGGACTGGAGGTGGGCTGATGGGGGAGTTAGGACTGGTAATGAGCTATGGAGGGGCTGACTGAAATGGGGTAATGGGGGTTAGGGCTGGAAGTGGGCTATTGGCAGGGGGGGTTATGACTGGTAATGGGCTATGGGGGGTCTAGGACTGGTAATGTGCTGGGGGGTTGCTAGGACTGGAAATGGGCTGAGTGGAAGGGGGCTTGAACTGCAAATGGCTGATGGGGAGGGGGGCTTGGAATGGAAATGGGCTGTGAGGGGAGGGAGCTAGGATTGGAAATGGGCTGATGGGGGGCTAGGATTGGAAATGGGCTGATGGTGAGGCTAGGATAGGACTGGAAATGGACTGATGCAGGGACTAGAAGGGAGCGGATGCTGGGTGGGGCTGGAACTAGAAGGGAGCTGATGTTGGGGGAGGATTAGAATGGGATGGAGCTGGGAAAGTGAAATGGAGAGGGGAAAAATATTTTGTCTGGGAGAGAAGACAAATCTACAATTGGCCAGGTATTGTGAGAGTAAGTGGGGATTGAGGATGGAGGGGTAAAATTTGAGTGGATGAAATAGGAATGAGGAAAGAGAAAAAGGAGAAAGATTAGTATGTTAAAGCAGATGTAGAGAGAGAATGGAAAAAAAACTAGGAGAGAAGAAAGGGCAAATGGAAGCAGACGATGGAGAGTTAGCAGAAGACATGAAGAAACCAGAAGAAAGTGGCTGGAACAATTGCAACTGAAAAAAAATGCACAAAAGGTAGAAAAATCTCTCTTTATTTTGAATTTATTAACTGGAATATGTCAGCTCTGGGAAATGTGCATCATTAATGTTTGCGCTTTGTTTAGTACAAGAGGAAATTAATTTATAGTTTTATTTCTACAGTGTTGTTGTACATTCCAAGTTTGGCTTTTGGGGTTCCCAGTTTAATTATTGTCTTCTTGTTTCTAAATCTTTTAGTCTTTCTTTATCCATACTCATTAAAGAGGCATGTTTACTAAAAGTTAGTGTATGGTAACATTATGCAAATGTTTATGCAAATGAGGTCCCTTATGCAAATGAGGCCCCGCGTCTTATGCGGCCCCCGGGTTACTTTACAAGTCCTCATTTGGCCCTCAAAGCAATTTGAGTTTGAGACCCCTGCTTTAGATCCATAGTATAAGCTCTCATCACCCCTCGACGACTGTTAACAGCTTGTTACAGGGTACAACTAAAGAGAATGTGAATATTCTCCAGAGGGCCCAGAATGTCACAGTAAGAATTATCTGCAAAGCCCAACTAAATGATCATATCACACCCATATTATACAATCTCCACTGGCTTCCAATCGCGAGCCAAATAAAATATAAAACCCTAATGACCACTTTCAAGTTGATCAACAATATTGCCCCATACTTCCTCACCCACAACCCTACTACACATCCCCAGAGAAACTAAATCTAGAAGGGCTAGCACCCAGCACACAATCCCTCCCTCTATTCAAAAGACCATACAGACCACAAGCACCAGAGCATTCACATACACTGCCCCAAGTCTATGGAACTCCCTCCCAGATGCAATCCAATCAATAAAAGACTTCCAGGTATTTAGAAAGGAGATCAAAACACTCCTCTTCAAGGAATATCACTGTAGCATCAGAGACAATATCAGTACACACCCCATCACTCCCAGAACACACTGACTCCCTCATATACACATAGGTCATACCTTCATAACCACAATGCCCCTTACGCCTGAGTGTAGAAAGTGATTTTGTCACTCTGAATCATGTTAATCATGTACATAGTTGATATGTAAATAGTTTCTGTTTTGTTGACCATGGATACTGTTATATGTAGCATGATTAATTTCTGTAAACCGCCCCTGATCTTTGAAAGGGGCGGTATAGAAAAGTGTAACAAATAGATAAAAAGGAGGGATCTAGCTAAGCTTGAAGAATGGTCAAAAATTTGGCAGCTGAGATTTAATGCTAAAAAATGCAGGGTTGTGCATTTGGGCTGCAAAAATCCAAGGGAGCGGTACAGTGTAGGGGATGAGGTACTTCTGTCCATGAAAGAAGAGTGGGAACTGAGCGTGATTGTTTCTGATGATCTTAAGATGGATAATCAACAAACTTGCCAAAGAGCATTTGAACTCTCCATGCCATCCCTTTGAAACTCCTTGCCTGACACAATAAGGACCTTCCCTTCTTCCGCAAACACTTCAAAACCACTTATCCTCTGACCACTTTGGACCCATCACCTAACCCATCCTCTGACATGACTTCAATGACACAATCACACATATAAAAGAACCTAAACCTGTATATAGTTAAATCAGATACCGCAAGGTATAGCTATCCTAATTGTATATAGTTCACTGATGAAAATAGCTAGTTATTACACATACTATGTAATTAATGAGTTAATTGTTATGGAAACCTTTTATCTGTTAACTAAGATGTTTATACTGTTCTATGTACTAAGATGTTTATCCGTTCCATGTAACAAATGTTTTGTTACATGTAAACCACTTTGACCAGGTGGTATATAAGCCTAGTTAAATAAATAAATAAATAAATAAAATAAACAAACAGGTAGAAAAGGCGACAACGAAAGCCAAAAGGATGCTTGTGTGCATAGGGAGAGGAATAGCCAGCAGAAAAATGGAGGTGATAGTGCCTCTGTATAAGTCTCTGGCACGACCTCATTTGGAGTGTTCTTTGCAATCCTGGAGACTGCACTTCAAAAGGATATAAACAGGATGGAGTCAGTGCAGAGGGTGGCTACTGAAACGGTTAGTGGTCTTTATTATAAAGCATATGAGGACAGACTTAAAGATCTTAATACATATACGTTAGAGGACAGATGAGAGAGAGGAGATATGATAGAGATGTTTAAATAGCTCCGTGGCATAAATGCACAGGAGAGCCTCTTTCTTTTGAAAGCAAGCTCTACTACGAGAGGACATGGGATGAGAATGAAAGGGGATAGACTAAGGAGTAATATGTGGAAATATGTCTTTACGGAAAGAGTGGTAGATGCATGGAATAGTCTCCCAGTGGAAGCAGTAAAGATGAGGACAGTATCTGAATTCAAGAAAGCATGGGACAAACACAGAGGATCTCTAAAGGTAAAAAGGGGACTATTGTAGTTGATATGGAAGAGCAGACTAGACAGGCCATGTGGTCTTTTTCTGCCATCATGTTTGTCGGTTTCTCTTTATTGTACGAGATACATAAAAATGAAAATGAACTTAAAATATACCTCAAACCTCTCTACAGGATCCTCCTGCTGAGCCTGCTGTTCTCTCATGGTATGATATTCTTTCTCAAATTTCTTCAACTTTTTCTGGCTAATCTATGTAAACAAAATGCTACATTTTACAAATCAGACATATATAATGCATACTTCTCAAAAGTTACTGATGAAGTCTTTAAACCTCCCTGTCTATTGCATATGTAATACAAATCTTTCTGCTATTTTAAGAGCCAGGAAATTACAACTGTTATATCACCCAAGGATATTACCAAACCCAAACACCACTGGACCCAATAAGTATAGTTAAAGCACTGCCATATTATCACTGGTGCTTACTTAATATGGTATTGAAAAAAAGTTCTGGATTCACAAAAAAAATGTCATCTCAAGCTTGAAATAACTCAGCTGTGCCAGCAAAGTATTTGTAAGGTAATAAAGTTAGTAGTTAACACAATCATTAAGGTCATGACTTAACATTTGGATTAATAGCTAGCTTTTTTTAAAGACATATTAGCACCAGAAAGGTTTTGCTAATTATCCCCCATTATTATAAATATGAATTTACTCAGATACAGCTACACAAAGAGGACAAAACAACAAATCAAATAGTTAAGGCTACAAGTGGGGAAAGCATGAGGAGCATGGCTCATGTAATTCTTTCCAACCCAACTATATATGCGTGTAGTTGTGTGCTGGCTGTGGGCTTTTGGGTGTGAAGATATATGTGTACATGTGTTGCTTGTGAGTTTGTTAGTGTATCTGTTTGTGCTACTGTTGTCCATTGTGTAGAAGTGATAGGGTATATGCTATAAATGTTAGTTTTCATGTTATTTGTATGTCTTAGGAGATACCTAGAGGACTTAATTTTGAAACCCATTCATTGATCTTACAGCAGACAGGCTTGTAGTAGCTCAATACTTTTTTATAAACTCCACCAGTGACTGTGAAGTTGGTAAAAATGGCATCAAGCTAGGTTTTTCCATCAGTAATGAAAGATTTAGAAGGACAAATGTTATGCACGTCTTGAGTGGAAAAAAAGAGTTTAGGCTGCTACTGCTGTTGTCATTAAGGTCTGTATTGAAGTCTCTAGTTACCATTGTTTTTTTGCCTTTATGATAATGCGTGTCAGCAAGTTGAACAAAGTAGCGTAGGAGATTTTAGGGGTAGGTCATTTGTAATGGGGGAGTTTTTGAGAGTCGGGCAATTATGGGGGTGGATATTTTTATTGTGGGACAATTTGTAGGGTAGTGGGGCAGTTACAGAGGAACACTTTGTTTTTGGGGGGGGTGGGGGTGAGACAACTGTGGGGTTATAATTTTTGCCAGTGGAGGCAATTTCTGTTGTGGAGGGGCAAATTTGGTGAGGTGGTTGGCCAGTTGCAGGGAACAGTTTTTAGGGATGGTATATTTTGGGGATGGGGGATGTAGAGGTATTTTTACAGATGGACAGTTTGTTGGGTGGTAGGGCAGTTGTGGTGAGGGGGGAGAGGCAGTTTGCAGGGTGGTGAGGCAATTGTGGGGAGATTTTTTTTCATAGTGGCTGCATTTAGCGGGATAGATAGGCAGTTGTGAGAGAGTATTTTTTGTGGGAGGGACAATGTGAGGCAATTGTGTGTGGGGGAGTTTTTGGTAGAGAGAGAGGTTTGGGGGGGGGGTTGAGAAAGTAGAGAACAAGGAGAGGGAGTATGAAGACAGCAATTCCCTAACTGTTATGTTTTACCGTATCTAAATTTCTATGCTACAGCTGAACTTCTCCCATAGAAAAAAATTGGGCTAATTTTTTTTTTGGAGGGGGGGGGGTGTTATTTCTCTGAAATCCCTGGCCCATTTTGAACTTGATGTGTCTTTTTATCAGTTTTTGTCCACATGACAAGTTTCATCCCATTCCATTAAATTTTTGGAGAGCTATTTTGCCCCATACATACATTCTTGACTCATTTTAAAATAATTCTTTCCAAATTCCATTGAGTTGAAAAGCATAAAAAGGAAAGGGGATATAAAAATTGGTCAACGACAACTACAGAATCAAAACAAAATGTAAATTGAAATTCTGTACTAGTCCTGCTGCTATAAACACAGTCAATGTTTGGTCAGTCAAAATTAGTAATCACCAATCAGTATTAAGCTCATTGTATAGTATTTTATAATAGATAGATGTTTTTGAGACATGCAAGGCAATTTGTAAATAAGAAAACTAAGGGTGAAGCTCCCCCCAGTGGCCAGAAGGCAAAAAGCATTTCAGGAATACTTTTAAATTTGGGAAACAGAAAAGAGGAAACCCTCTGCAACGAGCAACAGCTGTCCAACAAAGGAGAGGAGAATGACCGCAACCACACAGGTGAAGTCTTCGTAAAACCAATTCTATTTAAAAGGACCCGACTTGGCCAAGTTTCAGCATGAATGCCTGCGTCAGGGGGTCTAAAGTATAAAAACATTAAAATAAGGAGCATTAAAAACATCCTCAAATAAAATATAGACAATGAACATCATATGTTTATGTTTATTGATTTGCTTGACCGCCCTTCAGTGGTAAGCAGAGCGGTTTACAAATGAAAATAAATTCGTCGGTTACAGCAAGGCACAGGGCCGGAGGCAGGAAAGGAAGTTACAATTTTTCTTAAGAGAAAAGAAGAGAAAGAGTAAAGGGACAGAAACACGGGGGAGGGGGGGAGGGGGAAAAGCTTAGGGAGAGGATGGGCTAGGGGGGAGGGGAGTTGAAAGCGAGGGAGAAAAGGTGGGTCTTCAGGGCGTGTTTAAAGGCAGTGTGGTGGGGCTCCAGGCGGAGAGAGGGAGGTAGGGAATTCCAGAGAGCCGGGCCTATGAAGAAGAAAGCAGAGGAGCGGGTGGATTGGAGATGAGCAAGTGAGGGGGAGGGAAGTGCGAGACGGTTGAGATGGAAAGAGCGGGGGGGGGGGGTGTCTGGGGGTATGGAAGTGGATGAGGTCGGCCAGGTATTGTGGTGTGGAGGTATGGAGAACTTTATGGATGAGCGTGAGAAGTTTGAAGTGGATGCGACAGGAGATGGGAAGCCAGTGGAGACGGAAAAGAAGAGGAGTGACATGGTCTCTAGGAGAGGAGTAAGATATGAGACGGGCGGCAGTATTCTGGATGCACTGAAATCGTGATAGTTGGAGCTTAGAAATACCAGAGAAGACAGAATTGGCGAAGTCGATATGGGAGATGACGAGGGCGAGCAGAAGGGTGGTAAGAGCGGAGGGTGAGAGGAAGGGGCGAATGGCGCGAATTTGTCTGAGGTAGAAAAAAGAGGTTTTGGAGACATAGGAGACATGGGCGGAGAAGGAAAGATCTGAATCAAAGAGCACGCCGAGATACCGAAAAGTGGAGACCAATGAGATAGGAAGACCGGGGAAAGAGGGAGCTACCGAAGGAGGGGGGTGACCGTGTGGAAACCAGATTGCTGTGGTTTTAGAAAGGTTGAGATGCAGGCAATTTTGAGACATCCAAGTAGAGACGGCAGCCAGGCAGGAGTTAAGTGGGGCAAGGTCGGGGCAGGCAGGGGATGTGTGGTGGAGGAGGAGAATGTCATCGGCGTAGTAGAAAGCTGAAATGCCAAATTGCTGAATGAGTAGTGTAAGGGGTGTCAAGAAGAGGTTAAAAAGGAGAGGGGCTAGCACGGAACCCTGTGGAACACCGCAAGATAGGGAGAAGGAATCAGAGGGAGGGCAAAGTGGGGAAGAGGGGAGAACAGCACCAGAACGGGAGGAAAGAAAGGAGTGGAACCACCGGAAAACAGTGCTAGAGGCCAGCGTCACGTAGTCGAGATAAGAGGAGGGAGTGATCGACCAGGTCGAATGCAACAGAAAGGTCAAGAGCAACCGCCACCGAGATTTCACCACGGTCGTGGGCTACATGCAGGGCGTTGGTGAAAGCAAGAAGAATGGTCTCAACGCTGTGCCCAGGACGGAAACCAGATTGACGGGGGTGAAGGAAATTAGTGGAGTCAAGGTGGTGGGAGAGTTGGGCGAAAACAACCTTCTCGAGAAGTTTAGAGAGGAAGGGGAGCTGTGAGACCGGGCGATAGTTATTAGGATCGAGGGGGTCAAGGGAAGGTTTCTTAAGTAGAGGGCGGATTAAGGCGTGCTTCCAGGGTGAGGGGAAGGTCCCAGTGGAAAGGCTAGTGTTAATGAGGATTTGAATATAGGGAAGGAAGGACTGCGAGGGAGACAGTAACCAGTAACCAAGTGGAGGGGATAGGGTCGAGAGGGCAGAAGGTTTTGTTGGAGGAGGAGATGAGATGATGAAGTTCGGCGGTGGTAGTCAAGGAGGAGGAGGACCAGGTATGAGAAAGATGAGAGACTGGGGGTGGAGAGGCAGCTGGAGGAGGAGAAGGAATGGGTGAAGGGTGAGAGGGAAGAGATGCTCTCAAGGAGGAGATTTTGTTGCTGAAAGCAGAGGCAAGAAGAGAAGGGGTGGGGGTAGGATGGGTGGGTGCGGAGGGGGCAGAGGGATGAAGGGAGGTAAGAAATTTGAGGGTGCAGTAGAGGTGACGTGTTTGGTTAGGAGCGTTGGCAATGGCAGTGGAGAAGAAGGAAGACTTGGCAAGGTGAACCTGAGAGCGGTAGTAAGAGTGCTGGGCTTTGAAGAAAGACAGGGTGGCCGGTGATGGGGATTTACGCCATAGCCTTTCGGCTCTGCGGATTTGGGAACGAAGAAGGAGGAGGCCAGGGTGATACCAGGGATGTGAGGGTCGACGTGGAGCTGGGCGTGGACGGAGGGGGGCGACATGGTCAAGGGCGGTTGAAAGGGAAGAGAACCAGGCGGAGGCCTGGGAGTTAGGAGATAAGGAAGCGAAGTCGGAGGGGAGCAGATCTGTGGCTGGGGGAAAGCGCTGAACTGTAGACTGGGTAAGGGAACGGGAGAGGCGCGGAGTGGAGGGAGGCTCAGGGGAAGGGGGTGTTGCCGCGGAATGGGAGCAGGAGACTGAGAGGCAGAGGTGGTCTGACCAAGGAAGGGAGAGAGAGGACAGATTGGAGAGTAAGAGTGTGGAGGAGGAGGGGGTCAGGAAGATGTCAAGAGTATGGCCAGCGGAGTGAGTGGGGAAGGAGACGTGTTGCAGGAGAGACAGGTCATGTAAAAGGGAGAGGAATATTAAATATTAAAATTGAAAAGATATTAGTATACATTTACTATTGGACTGAACCACTGCTTTCATCTGTCATTGTAAGCAATACTGTTCTGTGAGCAGTCTTTGCTTTGGTAGGGTATTTCCTTTAATTGTTTTTTATGTTTCTCTATTATGACTTGTGATTATGTTCTTTTACTGTGTTTTGCGCTATAACCATATTTTAGGCTGTATGTGCCTGCAGTGTTTCTATGTGTTTTTGATTGCTTTTAAAGAGTAGTTACTCACCTGTAACAGGTGTTCTCCAGGAGCAGCAGGAATCAGTCCTCACTGATGGGTGACGTTGGCGCCGACGGAGCCCTCGCGGAGCAATTTCCCCAGCTTTCGAAGAAAGCCTTTGGGAATTGCAGCGCGCATGCGCGGTCCCCTTCCCGCCCAAGGGTGCCATCTTGCTCAGTCTGATGACATAGCGAAAAGATAGCAAAAAAGTTAGCAAAACAATGGATAAGAATGACTGCAACTCCGAGGGGAGGAGGGAGGGTTGTGAGGACTGATTCCTGCTGCTCCTGGAGAACACCTGTTACAGGTGAGTAACTACTCTTTCTCCAGGACCAAGCAGGAAGTCAGTCCTCACTGATGGGACTCCCAAGCTTAAGGCTACCAGAGACCTCAAGCAGAAAAAATGAGCTCCCTCTAGCTCAGCAGTACAGAAGTAAGGAATCTTCTCTGAATACGCTTCCGGCCGGTAGCCCAACACCAGGGCCGGAGGGTAAGAGTTGCCTAAACCTCAAAGAGATTGTGGAGGACTGCCTGTCCGAAAGCACTGTCCCTGCGGGACTCCCTCTCCAGGCAGTAATGAGCCGCAAAAGTCTGGCTTGAAGACCAAGTAGCGGCCCGGCAGATGTCTGCCAACGGAACAGAGCGGAGATGAGCCACTGATGCAGCCTTCGCCATGACACGGTGAGCCGTGACTCGACTCTCTAAGGAGAGGCCGGCTGCCCCATAAGCCCAGGCGATACAGTCAGCTACCCAGATGGACAAAGTACGCTTGGAGAGAGGCACCCCCAACCTATTGGGGTCAAAAGAAACGAAAAGCATAACAGCCTTTCTATGCTCCCGCGTACGGTCAAGGTAGAAGGATAAGGCCCTCCTACAGTCCAGGGTATGCAGAACTGTCTCAGCCCGGCTGGTATGCGGCCTGGGAAAGAAGGTTGGAAGAACCACCTCTTGGTTGAGATGAAAAGGGGAAACCACTTTTGGAAGAAACTTTGGTTGAGTCCGTAAGACCACCTTATTAGAGTAGAACCTAGTGTAAGGAGGCTCAGACACTAGGGCTTGTAGTTCACTAACGCGCCTAGGGGAGGTAAGGGCTACCAAGAAGAGAGTTTTCCAAGAAAGGAAACGAAGAGAGCAGGTAGCCATAGGTTCAAAAGGTGGACAGGTAATCCACTGCAAGACCACATTGAGATCCCAGTCAGGGGCTGGGGGGCGCAAGGGAGGCTTAAGCAGAAGGCGGCCTCTGAGAAAACGCGTCACCAAGGGGTGTGAGGAAAGAGGCCTGCCGTCCACAGGCGAATGATGTGCAGAGAGAGCATTGAGGTGGACTCTTACAGAGTTGGACTTGAGGCCGAGATTGGAAAGGTGAAGCAAGTATTGCAGAATCACCGATACCAAGCAGGAGAAGGGGTTCTCAGATTGCTGAGAACACCACACAGAGAAGCGACGCCATTTAAGGGCGTAAGACGTCCGGGTGAACGGACGCCTAGAGGCCAGGACGACCTCTTCCACCTCCGGAGGGAGGAGCAGCGGAGCTAGAACTACCCTTTCAGCAGCCAGGCCATCAGGTGAAGGGCCCGGAGGTTGGGGTGCAGGAGAGTGCCTTGATCCTGAGTCAGGAGATCGGGCTGAAACCCCAGAGGAAGGGGCGTGTCCACTGCTAGTTGTAGCAGGAGTGGGAACCAGGGCTGTCTCGGCCATCTGGGCGCTACCAGGATTACCGAGGCCCTGTCCTGGAGAACCTAGAAAAGCGTCCTGGACACGAGTGGCGTGGGAGGAAAGGCATACAGTAGGCCCGTGGACCACGGAATGAGGAAAGCATCCGCCGCTACTCTGAGCGGGTGCGGGTGCCTGTAGCAGAACCTGGGAAGTTGCCGGTTCAGAGGACTGGCAAAAAGATCCATGGTGGGGAGGCCCCACCGGAGGAAGATCCGCTGAACAACCAGCGGGTCCAATCTCCACTCGTGTGGCTGCAGAATCCTGCTCAGTTTGTCGGCAAGGTAATTTTCCTGTCCAGGCAGGTAAACCGCTTTGAGCAGGATGCCATGGTCGACTGCCCAAGAGCACAGTCTCCGAGCCTCCTGACATAGGAGGAGGGAGCCGGTGCCCCCCTGTTTGTTGACATAGAACATGGCAACTTGATTGTCCGTCTGGACTAGTACAGACTGATGAGAGGTGAGGTGAGAGAAGGTCCGCAGAACTAGGCGGATCGCTCTGAGCTCCAGGACGTTTATTTGCTGAGCAGCTTCCCAAGGGGTCCAAAGGCCTTGAGTACATGTCCCTTGGCAATGTGCTCCCCATCCCAGGAGAGAGGCATCTGTCGTCAGCACTTGGGAAGGTGGAGGAGACTGAAAAGTCATGCCGAGAAGCAGATTTGGCAGATGAAGCCACCATTGCAGAGAGGAGACCAGGCGGTCGGAGATCCGTACTAAGCCCGCAAGGCTCCCTGTGGCTTGATGCCATTGAGTGCGAAGGCTCCACTGAGCAGGCCTCATATGTAGACGGGCATTCGGAGTGACATGGACCGTGGAAGCCATATGGCCGAGCAGCCGCAGGAATTGCCTGGCCGAGACCAGGGAAGAGCTGTGAAAACTGCTGGCCAGAGCTACGAGCCGGTTGGCCCGTTCCAGAGGCAAGAAGGCACAAGCTTGCAGAGTGTCCAACCACGCTCCTATGAATTCTAGATCCTGAGAGGGGAGCAAAGTGGACTTTGCGAAGTTTATGACAAACCCCAAGTGCTGAAGCAGAGCTACAGTGCGACGAGTGGCCTGAGTGACCTCTAGGGAAGACTGTGCCCGGATGAGCCAGTCGTCCAGGTAGGGAAAGACAAACAGGCCTTGAAGCCTCAGGAAGGCTGCCACCACTGCCAGGCATTTGGTGAACACCCTGGGAGCGGAGGACAGGCCAAAGGGCAGTACCCTGTACTGATAATGATTTCCTTCCACAACAAATCGTAGATATTGTCTGTGGTCCGGATGGATAAGGATGTGAGTATAAGCATCCTTTAGACCCAATGAGCATAGCCAATCTCCCCGCTGGAGGTAGGGCAGCAGGATTCCAAGGGTAAGCATCTTGAACTTTTCCCTTTGAAGGAACTTGTTGAGGTTGCGCAAGTCCAGGATGGGTCTGAGGCCTCCTGTTCTTTTTGGTATCAGAAAGTACCTGGAATAAAAGCCGTGACCTTTCAGGTGGTGGGGCACCGGTTCCACAGCCTGTTCCTGAAGAAGACTTGCTAACTCCTGAAGGAGTAAGTCCCTGTGCAAAGGGGTCCTTGGGGGCTCCCCTGGAAAGTAGGAGGGAGGTACCTGGTGAAAATGCAAAAGGTAGCCCTTTTGAACTACCTGAAGCACCCATGTATCTGATGTTACGGCTGACAACCTGTGGGCAAAGTGGGCCAGCCGGCCTCCCGTGCTGAGAGAAGCCAGCGGGGGGGAAGAGGCTATGCTTACGGAGTCAAAAACCCCCACCCTGCTGAGCAGGGGCCTGTGTAGTGGGCTTGGGGGCCTTCTGCCTACGGGACCCATTACCCTGCCGACCCTGATGGGGAGCTGCTGAGGCTTGATATTGTGGGTGGTGTTGTTTATAGACAGACACCTTCCTCGGGTAAAAGGGCTTTTTCCTCGAGCCCTTCCTCTTCTGTGAAGGGGCAGAGGTCTTTCTGGACAGGCGAGTCCTGGTTAGAGTCTCTGTCTCGAGTTGTGCAGCCTTTTCAGCCATGGGCTTGCCAAAGAGGTTTTCACCTCTGCAGGGGACATCGACCAACTTGTCCTGCACCCATGGCTCGAGGTCGAATGACTGAAGCCAAGCCTGCCGGCGGGCACCGATGCCTGCCCCGGCTACTCGAGCCGATGCTTTGAAGCCATCGTAGGCTGCTCGAGAAATAAATTTTGAGCACTCTCGAATACCAGTGGACAAGGCCTGGAACCTCTGCAAAGGTTCCTCGGAGAGACCAGCAGAGAACCCGGTAATTTCCTTTGCCAGGTCTCGGAGATACATGCCCATGTAGAGCTGGTATGTTTGGACTCGACAAGCAAGCATAGAGTCCTGGAAGCACTTCCTACCGAGGGCATCCAGGTTCCGGGCCTCCTTGCCGGGAGGCACCGAGGAGTGCATCTTTTGACTCTTGAGTCGATGCATGGCCGATTCCACCACCATGGAATGGTGCGGTAGTTGTGCCTTCTGGAACCCGGGGCTCTTGCAGACTCGATACATGGAATCGACCCGCTTGCTTAACACCGGCGTCGATGCCGGGCTCTCCCACATGCGGAAGAGAAGTCTTTCCAGCATCGGAGGAACCGGTACAGTAAAGGCCTCCTTCGGGGGAGAGTCATACTGGAGGGCCTCGAGCTCTTCGGCTCGAGGCTCCTCCTCGGGATCCGCGGGGAAGGCCAAAGCCTTGGCCATATCCCTCACGAAGTCCGAGAACCGGGTATCCTCCGGGGGGGACCGTCTCCGAGGCTCAGACTCGGGCGAGTCGGAGGGGACGCACCGAGTCTGAAAAGAACCGGGTGACTCGTCCTCCTCCGTGTCCTAGCCCGACTCCTCCTCCGAGGAATCGAGCGGCTCCGTGCGGGCGGCCGCCGAGGACCTCCGCCCCGACGCCGAGGCCAGCGTCGACGACCTCGGTCCCGAACGGGAGGCCGAGGGAGACCATGGCCGAGGATCGACCCGAGCCCGCATGGACTCGAGGATCGGCTCGGCCTCCGGGGTCGACTTGGACGTCGACGTCCCGGTGGTCGGGGCAGATGCACCGGCGAGGCCAGCGATCAATGCCCGCTGCTGGTCCATGAAGGCAGCGAAACTGATCTCTAAGGCCGTCAGCCTGAGTCCAAGCTCAGGAGACCCAGCAGCCCCTGACTCGGGCCCCGACGGCGTCAGGCCCGACGTCGGCTCCTTTGGAGGCGAGTCCACGAGGACTACAGTACTCACGTATCCAGGAGACTCCACTTCGAGACGAGGATGCTTCGAAGGCCTCTCTGACTCCGAGGACCCGGGGCGGCTATCGGGGCTATGCGACCTGGCCCTCGAGGAACCAGGAGCGTCCTCCGACGCCGCCCTCGCGGGTTTCTTTTTCCGACGATGTTCCCGGGTGGGAGACCCCCGCTCAGAGGAGCTCCGACGACGCTCGGGGCCGGAGTCACAAGACGTTGAAGCCTCTGACGAGGTCCGGGCCCGGCCGGATGCGGAGTCAGAGAAGATTCGCTCCTTTTGAGACTGCCGACTCCTCAAACTCCTTACAAAACTCCTTACAAACTCCTTACAAAATACAAACTGCCGACTCCTTAAACTCCTTACAAAATACAAGCACGAAATCAACCTGGCGAAAAAAATCCACCACACCACCATACTTAATAAAGCCCTCAACAGACCTCGAGAACTATTTGAACTTGTCAAATCTCTCACCAAGACGTCTCAACCTACAAACCAAAACGGCACAATGACGGCCCAAACACTAGCCGACCATTATGCCAGAAAGCTCAGCCCACCAAACAGCAAGCCAAACCTACAAACACCCGCACACTGCACACAAGAAATGGCTACAATCACCACCCAGCAAAAAACCCTCACATCAAAAAGTGCAAACCAAAACCAAGAGTGGGTCACCCTCCGAAGCATAGACGACAGACAAATCATCAACATAATTACCAACTTGAACTCCACCACATCCCCCCTCGATCCCTGTCCAGCAGCCTGGATCAAAGCAGTGAAACAAGATGCCGCCAAGTATATCACCCATATAGTAAACCAATCTCTACTACAAGGGATCATGCCAGCACAACTAAAGCAATCTCTCATACGACCCATCCTAAAAAACAAAACTCTCAACGAGAGCGACCCTGCCTCCTACCGTCCGATATCCAGCATACCCTTCTTAGCCAAGATTATTGAAAAGGCTGTGCAACAACAGCTGCAGGACCACATTGATACTACAGATGCCCTAGATGATCATCAATACGGCTTCCGCCAACATCATGGAGTGGAAACCCTTCTACTAGCTCTAATGGACAAACTACACAAGGGTCTTGAGAACAAAAGCAAAATGTATATGCTCATTTTTATAGACATATCTGCCGCTTTTGATTCAGTGCATCATGCCACACTCCTGGACAGACTTGCCTCCATAGGCATATCAGGAACCCCCCTGAAATGGTTTGCATCATACATAAATAACAGAATGCAGCAAGTCCAGTTCAACAATGCTAAAGCTTCTGCATTCCCTCAAACTCAAGGCATACCACAAGGCTCTGCCTTATCTTCACTCCTGTTCAACCTATATCTACGGCCCATTTGCGAAATCCTGCAAAAACACAAGATCAGTTACCACATCTACGCAGACGACTTGATGCTCTACACTCATCTTGACATCAACAACCCCAACCTCAATCAGCTTGAAAAATGCCTAAGTGAACTACAAAACTGGCTGCAACAAAATAATATGTATATCAACCACAAAAAAACTGAAGTGATGTGCATATCAAGAAAACCTGACTTCAACCCACCTCCAACGGTTACCATGAATAATAATGTATATACCACAAAACCTGAAATAAAATACCTGGGTGTAATGCTGGACAGCAACTTAAATATGGAAAAGCACCTCCGCATCACCAATCGGGCCATCTTCCGCAAATTAAGAATCCTGCAACCACTTCGGAGCATTATCGACCACGCCGACTTCAGGACAGTAGCACAAGCCCTCATCATCCCCCACCTGGACTACTGCAACGCCATTTTACAGGGTCTGCCCAAAAAAACGCTTAACATTCTGCAACTAGCACAAAACGTGGCGGCTAGAGTTATCATGAAAAAAGGCCTAACCGAACACATCACTCCAGTACTAATCGAACTTCATTGGCTCCCCATCAAAGCCCGCATCCAATACAAGCTCTTAGTAACCACGTTCAAACTTGTTTACAACATAGCACCCTCATACCTAAACACCTTAATATCCGAGCAACCAATCATCAGAAACAGAAGAACAGTAAATAGCAACACCCTCCATGTCCCGAATAGCATGAGAAATTGTAACGCAAACACCACCAACAGAGCGTTCTCATTTACTGCACCAACACTCTGGAACCAACTGCCCTATGAACTAAGAGCAAACAAAGACTTGAAGGACTTCAGGAAGAAGCTGAAGACTCACCTCTTTAAAACTCACTTCAACCTGACCTAGTCAGAGTATGTAAGATACGTGTATATGGATACATGAAAAGCCTCCACTAGTACAATCCAATGTAGATACGTAAAGTCTCCTCTTTTACAATCAATGTAAAAATTGTAATTGCTTGTTGTGCCTTTCACCCCCCCTGAAATCAATGTATGTTCAAATTCCGGCCTGTACAGCCGCCCCATTATGTATAGAATACCGCTGCTGATCGCTGGAAGCAGCGGGATACAAGTGTACACTAAATAAATAAATAAATAAATAAATAAATAAAAATGCCTTCGAGGACATTTTGGTACATGGACCACAAATCATCCGAGACAGCGGATGCAGCAGTCGTGTGTGTCGGTGAGAGACATAAGCCTCGTACACCGATCACACTTTTTAAACCCGCTGGCAGCCATCGGGGGAAAAAGGGCCCCTGCGAGGTCAAAAGACTGGGCTGCCAGAGAAAAAGAAAAAAGTGGCGGGAACGCCAGTCACGAAGGACAAAAAATGAAAAATAGTGAACGGACTCGACACCGGAGTATCGAGGCCGGGCAGGAAAAGGACACAGTGTCGAACCAAGAAAATAGAACGAAAAAAATCAACTTTTTCAGCGGTGATCACAAACTACGTCTGTAGGGCTCCGCGGAAAAAAGAAGACTGAGCAAGATGGCACCCTTGGGCGGGAAGGGGACCGCGCATGCACGCTGCAATTCCCAAAGGCTTTCTTCGAAAGCTGGGGAAATTGCTCCGCGAGGGCTCCGTCGGCGCCGACGTCACCCATCAGTGAGGACTGACTTCCTGCTTGGTCCTGGAGAATTGGTTTTATCATAATTTATAAACTTTTAACCCTGTTTTATTTATTTTCTTATGGCACTGAGTATTTTGTTATCTATGTTATACATTTTTATATTTTTATTGTTTCTGTGCTATCTTTCAATTTTAATATTGTAATGATGTTCATTGTCTATCTTTTATTTGGGGGTGTTTTTAATGTTCCTTATTTTGATGTATTTTTATGTTTTTGTACTTTAGATCCCTGACACAAGCTTTCATGCTGAAACTTGGCTAAGCCGGGTCCTTTTAAATAAACTGGTTTTACGAAGACTTCACCTGTGTGGCTGTGGTCATTCTCCACTCCTTTGCTGGAATACTTTTAAATTTGGCCAAAGTATTTTTTTGCTTTTTCATTTTAAACAAAACCTCCATCTGAATACCTTGTAGAATACTGGAAAGAGAACTTTGTGCAGCTGGAAGACTGAGGTATACACACTGGAGAAGATGAAATCCAAACAAAATGGTAGAAACACAGCAGCTCTGTAATAATGACAAGGACCAGCTGGCTCGTAGTACAAGAGTCTCTAGTTTCACTGATGCACTAGCCTGGTGGCTTATTGCTTCTGCCTTTATTCCACATTGCGGGGTATTAGAATAACAAAGAGGGAACTATCATTAATCCGCATCTGGAATTAGTGAACTCTGTACCATAAAAGCCCATTATCAAAAAAAGAGAGCTTTACAAATTTAAACTAAAAGATCTGAGCCTGGGACATTTAAAAAAATGGTCTTGTGGAGTCAAACCAAGCTTACAGGAATGTTAACATTAAAAGAAGGCCAAATGAATATTTCAAAATTTTGAAATCTTGATTTGGTGTCACAGGAAGAGTTTGGAAATTCAGACCCTACTTTAAATTCTATTGTAAGATAAGTTCACTTTTCTTTGACTATGGAAATGACGGCGAGACAGATCTATTTGAGCTCTGAGGGAGCAGAAGGTGACAACGTTGCCACCCAAATGTTCACAGTCAAATTTATTTATTAACTGAAACAGGTTATGTTTTTTTAAAACTTCTATTCAGCTAAGAAAAATAAAACTAAGGGAAAATATCTAATTCTTACAGACACTCTACCATCCTGCCATGCATTAGAAATATACTTTCTGCAATCATAGGTTCCGTTGTTTTACTAAACAACTCCCTAAGATTTGGCAGGGGAAAGGGAGTTTGCCTGGAGCAGTGCTTAGTTTTGTAGCTTTCCTTTATTTATATGGAGAAGTCACTGGACTGCAGAAGTCAAAGGCTGCTGTGTGTTAAGTAAGGCACCACTGTACTCTTACAAGGTTATCTATTTATTTATTTATTTAACATTTCTTCTATACCGCGCTATTTTAGATCAGTGCGGTTTACATTCAACATCAACTATACAATGCAGGCAATCTGAGTTGTATTTACAATGAATGGGGAGATCAACTTGGAAATAACTGGGGAAACTATCTACATTGTATTTACACTGGTACCTACTTTCAGGCAGGGTCTATCTACATCTTATTTACATTGGGTGTCTAAATTCTGTTTCAGGGAGTACTGTTGGGAGACCGAGATCTATGTTTTCTTTAAGCTGTGAGCCTGCATGAAGTGTCCAACTAGGGCAGTGTGTAGAGCCAGATTGGAAAGAGCAGCAACCACAAGTAAAATACCTTAACAGGAAAAAAAAAGGGGGAGGGAGGTGGGAGAGAAGAGACTGTAGTGAATAAACAGTGTATGCTGGAGATGCTGCAAGTTTCAGAAAAGTACGGGAGACTAGAAGGATAAGTGACAGACTAGAAAAGGGAAAGGGGACAAGGACAAGTAAGGAACAACAGTCAAGAAAGCGTAGTTACTCACCTACAACAGGTGATCTCCGGGAACAGCAGGAATTTAGTCTTCACATATGGGTATCGTCGGTACCGACGGAGCCTGCGCGGGAACGCTCCCCAGCGTCCAATAGGAACGCTTTTGGGAGCATCCCTCAGCACATGCGCACTGCCTTCCCGCCTTTCCAACTGTCCCTCTTCAGTTAAGTTTGAAGCCGAGTGAAAGGATAGAGGGAGAGAGGAAAGAGACAAAGAGAGAGAGAGAGACAACTCCTAGGGGAGGTGGGTGGGTTGTGAAGACTAAATTCCTGCTGTTCCCGGAGATCACCTGTTACAGGTGAGTAACTACGCTATCTCCAGGAACAAGCAGGAATGTAGTCTTCACATATGGGGACTCCCTAGCTGAAGATGCCAGGGAGATAGCCCCAGGAAGGTGCCACCCTAACAAGGTAGGCATCCTCCCTCCCATGGATCTCTGGCATTCCACCAGGGTTGGTGGGTAGGAGTTGAATTAGGTCTGGAAGAAATTTTGAAGAACAGCTTGGCCAAAGAAGGCATCCCGACGGGAGGCTTTATCCAGGCAGTAGTGGGCTGCGAAGGTGTGTACCGAAGCCCAGGTGGCTGTTCGACAAATGTCATCGATAGACACAGAGTGGAGATTAGCCATAGAAGCTGCCATGGCTCTCACATTATGAGCTGTGACATGGTCATGAAGAGGAAGACCCTTACTCTCATAAGCAAAGGATATGCATTGGGCAATCCATTTAGATAAAGTTATTTTGGAGACTGGAAGTCCCAAATGACTAGGGTCAAAAGCTATAAAAAGTTGAGAGGACTTTCTATGTTGCTGTGTTCTTTGTATGTAAAAGGCTAAGGCCCTTTTACAATCCAAAGTATGAAGGTTTCTTTCTGCATTAGAGGCGTGAGGCCTCAGAAAAAATACAGGAAGATAAATTGATTGGTTTAAATGAAAAGGCGAAACCACCTTTGGCATAAAGTGTGGGTGAGTTCGAAGAACAACCGTATCATGATGAAACCTAGTATAAGGAGGATCAGCCACTAAAGCTTGCAAGTCACTAATGTGACGGGCAGTGGTGACTGCAATTAGGAAGATGACCTTCCAGGTCAAAAACTTAAGGGCTGTAGTGGCCAAAGGTTCAAAAGGCAGCTTCATGAGCTGCCCGAGAACTAGATTTAGATCCCATGCCACCGGTGGTGGCTTGATGGGAGGTTTAGTTAATAAAAGGCCTCTCATAAATCTTGATAGGAGTGGATGAGAGGAAATTGGTTGTCTATTTAGAGGCTTATAAGAAGCTGCAATTGCACTAAGATGAACTCTTACCGAATTGGTCTTTAAACCAGAATTCGATAAGTGAAGGAGATACTCTAGTATCGATTCTAAGGGTATGACCAGGGGGTTTAATCCCTTCCTGGAGCACCATATAGTAAATCGTTTCCACTTGAAGGCATAAGATCTTCTTGTGGAAAGTTTCCTAGAAGCCTGAAGGATATCTTTTACCTGCTGGGACAGGTTGAAATCTTGGAGGTCTCAGCCTTCAGCAACCAGGTCGTGAGGTGCAGGGACTGGGGATCCGGGTGCCATAGTGTCCTGTTCTCCTGGGAAAGGAGATCTGGAGTGTGCCCTAACTCCAGAGGTGCCGCTTGAGAGAGATGTAGAAGCAGGGAATAACACGTTTGGCGTGGCCATCGTGGCGCTATGAGAATCAGGCGACCCTTGTCTCTCTGAAGCTTGAAGAGTGTTTTGGGGATGAGGGGAATGGGTGGGAAGACATAAAGGAAGTCCTGACCCCAGTGAAGGAGGAAAGCATCCCTTGCCTGACAGTTGTGAGCCGGAATCCTGGAACAGAACCGGGGAAGTTTGGCATTCAGTGGACTTGCAAAGAGGTCTATGTCTGGAGTGCCCCAGAGATTTATTTCTTTTTATTTTATTTATTTACATTCTCTTATATACCGCGCTATTCTGCATCAAGAGATGAAATATCTTTGCCACCTGGTCTAGGTGGAGGGACCACTCGTGAGGCAGCAGTATTCGACTGAGTTTGTCCGCCCAAAGGTTTTGAATGCCTGGAAGATATACCACTAGAAGGTGAATTTGATGCTCTCTGGCGAGGGCCCACAGTCGTAAAGCTTTGTTGCATAACGACAGAGAGCCTGTTCCCCCCTGCTTGTTCACATAGAACATGGCTACTCGATTGTCCGTCTGGACTAGGACTGTCTTTTAGCTGAGCTGGGCGTGGAACACTCGAAGAGCTAGATAGATTGCTCTTAATTCCAGGAGGTTTATGTGTAAACCAACCTCCTGTGCAGTCCAGGTGCCCTGGGTAGAGAGATGATTCAGGTGTACTCCCCAATCCACCTGTGATGCATCAGTTGTTAGGGTGGCCTAAAAAAGGGGTTGATGGAAAGGAGACCCCATTGTCAGATTTTTTAGTGATTGCCACCATTGGAGGGACAAAATTAGTCATTGACAGATTGTTATTTTGTCGGACAAATGACCCATGGCCTGTGTCCACTGTGTGGAGAGGGTCCACTGAGCTGCCACATGTGGAGGCGAGCATATGGGACTACATGAACTGTGGATGCCATATGTCCCAGTAACTGCAGTAGCTCCAGAGCATTGAGGGAGGATTTGCCTGCTGCTTGAGAAGCTAGTTGCATTATGCGAAGACACCGGGCTTGTGGAAGGAAAGCCCTTGCCTGTCTGGTATCCAGACAGGCTCCTATGAATTCTAGGCATTGGGAAGGAACTAGTTGAGATTTTGGGAAGTTTATTACCAATCCCAAGTATTGGAGGATTCGCATTGTATGGGACAGTGCAATGCTGGCCTCTGCAACTGTAGGGGCTTGAATGAGCCAGTCGTCTAAGTAGGGGGAAAATCCCCAGGGTTCGTAGAAATGCAGCTACTACTGCCATGCATTTCGTGAATACCCTTGGTGCTGAAGCCAGACCAAAAGGTAGAACCCTGTACTGTGAATGTCTTCCCCTGAAAAGGAAACGTAAAAATTTCCTATGATCTGGATGGATGAGAATGTGAGTGTATGCATCCTTTAAGTCTAGAGAGCAAAGCCAATCCTGGCTTTGAAGGTATGGCAGAAGAGTTCCTAGAGAAATCATTTTGAATTTCTCTCGAAACAGATATTTGTTCAATTCTCTGAGGTCTAGAATGGGTCTGTGTCCCCCTGTTTTCTTTGGAATAAGAAAATAGGGGGAGTATTTATTTTATTTATTTATATTCTCTTATATACCGCGCTATTCTGCATCAGTGCGGTTTACATTGAACAAACTGAAATTACATTGAACAGGGCATTATAACTCGGAGATAACTATTTTACAGGGAACATGTGCTATGGAGGGTTAAGTGGCTTGCCCAAGACCACAAGGAGCACCTGTGGGACTAGAAACCCCAGTCCTTCCGACCCAAGGTTGCTGTCCTCTAGTGGGATTTGAACCCACTAGAGGACAGTAGAACCCTGCACCCTGTTGAAGAATGGGTACTTCCTCTATTGCCCCTTGGGCAAGAAGTGTGGAGACCTCGTGATCTAGCAGATTGTCTGCAGAGGTTTGTGAATTGAATTGCTTTAGAATTGTAGGAGGGGGCATGCTGTGAAAATGAAGCTTGTACCCCTCTCCTACAATGGACAAAGTCCAATCTTCTGCTGTTATCTGCTGCCATCTGTTGACAAAGTGGCCTAACCTGCCCGGAATATTGGGGGGCTGGGGACCCCTCAGAGGCAGGGAGGCAAAGCTCTCTAGGAATGAGTCAAAGCCCTTGAGGGGGCTGAACCTGGAGAGCTGGTTGGGCTCTCGGGCCTTTTGGCTTCTTTTGCTGTCTAGTTTGTCCCTTTTGGGCAACCTGACCTGGAGTTTGACGCTGCTGGGTATAGGAAGGATAAAACTTCCTCTTTTAGCAAAAAGAGGGTTTTTTATAAGGCTTCCTTTTGGCTGGAGTGGCTGTAGATTTTGACAATCTATCTAAGGTAGAATTGTCAGCATTTAACTCGTTAGCCTTTTCCTGCCAGTTCTTGCCGAAGAGATTCTCCCCCGTGCAAGGAATGTTACCTAACTTGTCCTGTACCCAAGTCTCCAAGTCTGATGCCTGTAGCCAGGCAATCCGTTGTGCGCCAATGGCAATAGCAGAGGTTCTGCTGATGCATTCAAAGCAGTCAAAGGCTGCACGATTGACAAACTTGGAGACATCCTGAGCATGCTTAACTAGAGCAAGAAAATCTTCCCTCTTATCATCTGGGAGAAATGGGCTCATAAGTTCCAAGTCTCCTGTGACTTCCTTGAGGAACATTCCCATATATAGGATATATGAACTGATCCTAGCTGAAAGCATAGAAGCTTGAAAAGTCCTGCGTCCAAAAGCATCCAGAGTACTGCATTCACGACCTGGAGGATTGGATGCATGCCTCTTTGCACTTTTCATCCTACGCGTGGCTGATTCCACTACCATTGAATGGTGTGGCAGCTGAATTTTCTGAAATCCAGGACATGGCGGAACTCGATACATAGTATCAAGTCTCCTAGAGTGAGAAGTAGTCAGAG
The DNA here is from genome assembly GCA_033557465.1 of Ichthyophis bannanicus. Classification (NCBI taxonomy): domain Eukaryota; kingdom Metazoa; phylum Chordata; class Amphibia; order Gymnophiona; family Ichthyophiidae; genus Ichthyophis; species Ichthyophis bannanicus. Next base: position 350,739,913 of record CM066039.1, on the reverse strand, counting down.
GTGTCTCCCACATTCTGAGCATCAAGCTATGTAGAATTTCATGGATAGGCAGAGTGGCTGCCTCCTTAGGATATTGGAGAATTTCCAATTCCTTTGCTCTGGGTTCATCTTCAGGAGCTACTGTGATTGAAAGACCTTTGGCCATATCACGGATGAAATCCTGAAATGACATGTCCTCTGGAGGTGACATTCTGCGTTGGGGAGAAGAGGGATCTTCTAGGAGAAGCCCTCTAGTGCCAGCAGAATTGTCAGAGTCTTCGGAATCGGAGGAATCGAAGTATTCCTGACCCCGATGCTCTTGCAAAACACGATCCCGGTACCGATCGAAGTTGGTACCGAGCTGACCCAGTACCGCTTTGTCAATTCCAGCCAGAGATGGCATGGGAAGAGTTCCCACCGGTGCCAGTACCGTCAGTACCGGTGTCTGTACTGGCATCGGTGCCGATGTCGGTACCGGTGCCCGTGGGACCACCGGTACCGCAGCTGAAAGAAGAGCTGCGATGCTGCGCTCGATAGTGAGGAACCTCTGGTCTATCGACACTGCCGATGCCTGGGTGTTGGTACCGGTAAGGACGGCCGGAACCCCTTAGCATGGCACAGGTAGTTCTTGCGAGGTTGAGGCCTCGAGAACATCCTAAAGCCCCATCGATGCTTTGGAAGCCGAAGCCTCCCACTGGGGCTGTTCTGCCGGTGTGGTTCCCTCAAGGGCAATGCCAATGGCCTCTCGATGCTTAGCAGGAGAGCTACCCTTTGAGGACCGGCTTTTATGTTTAATTACCTGAGATCCATGGGAGGAAGAAGAGGCCCTTGACGATGTCGATGCAATGGATCTGGCATCTGAAGAAAAGAGGGTACCGAGCTTTGCAGCCCGGTTCTGTCTTCCTCTTTTAGTCATCCCCATGCAGGAGAGACATTCAGTTGGAGAATGTTCAGTTCCTAAACATTTCAGACACCAGTCATGGGTGTCAGTGACAGAAATGGTACCGCCACACTTAGTACATTTTTTAAAACCACTAGTTGGTTTTTCCATGATTTAGGAATATGGGGTCTAATGCCCAAAATGGCGCCTAGCACCAAAGAGAAAAGTTTCTGAAAAGAAACATTCTAAAGCCTAAGTTTTTTGGGTTTTTTTGTATGAAAAGAAAAGAACCGGTGGTACCGGTAGGCGTCGTGTAGTAGGCAAATGCGACCACAAGAAAAGAAATTTAAAGACGGAATTTTCTCCGGTGACAGGGAATAGATCCTGTTGGCTCCGCGGAAAACGAAGAACTGAAGAGGGACAGTTGGAAAGGCGGGAAGGCAGCGCGCATGTGCTGAGGGATGCTCCCAAAAGCGTTCCTATTGGACGCTGGGGAGCGTTCCCGCACAGGCTCTGTCGGTACCGACGATACCCATAGGTGAAGACTAAATTCCTGCTTGTTCCTGGAGATAAGGAATTAGACTGAGATGGGAAAAAAAGGAAATAGGAAAAAAAGCAGCCTGAAAGGAAATCAACCAGTGCATACACTGCAGTAAGTTAATATAGCTGACAGAAAAAGCTAACAAAACTAACTGATAGATATTGTTTAAATCCCAAATACGCATGACAGTAAAGATAGGCCTCCGAGATGTGCATTCTGGGAAAATTCCGCCACACACTGGGAGAACATGAGTAGCTGCCACCTTCCTACCTTCAGTGAAGTAAAGGCCAATCTGCAGCGTTACTGGGTGGCACTGCCCGGGCCTTTCAGCTTCGGCCGGCAACTGACCAAAGAGCATCCTGCCACAGTTCTTTTCTTTTTGTACTTGACATTCATAAAAATAAAAATTGACACAACAAACAGGCCGATCTGTAAACCCCAAAAGGCCCTTTGGTCGATAAAGCCTCATAAACTCATACACTCAGATAAAGGTTAAAAATTATGACAGAGTAATACTTATCCCATCAATTTAACAGACAATACACTATTATATAAACACTATGATCCAATTCCAGAGTACCCTCTACATGTAACTGTATATAGTTTTTTGTACATAGTTTAATAAGCCAGTTTTGCTATTTTGCATTAGTTCAGGCTGTTAACCATTACTTTTATTGTTACAAAAATGTTCGATGTAAAACTAAGCTTATGCTTTGTGGAATGTTGTTCTATTGTGAACCGCAACTGAACTCTGGAAGTTGCGGGTTATAAATATATGTTAAATAAATAAATAAATAAAATAAATAAGGGAAGTTTGGCTCATATTTAAAACAAAATATTCAATAATATTAAATACAATGTTTAATCTCTTTTTTTATATAATTTGTCTTTCTGTATTACGTTACCTGCTTATACTTACAAGCGCTGCCACTTATTAATCAGAACATACATAAAAGGGAAGAAGGCTAGTATCCTTACCTTTATATTGCAAGCTAACTCCATCAATCTTTTGGCGTTTTCCTCTGAACGATACCTCTTGGGGAGTTGTACACGGAAGAACTTTAAGGCCCCTTCAAAGTCTGTCAGTAGCAGGTCATCCTTAGAGGTCTGACAATGTGAATAGAAAAAAATAGAATAAGTTGGCTCGGAAATACTCTAGGTGATTTGTAACATTTAACGATCATTAGAAAAATGGAAAAACAAGCTATAAGGTGCTGATATAATGCTTCTAAGCACATCTCTTTATATTCTGTGTTTTGGATTGGTGGAAAACAAATAGTTTAAATAAATACAGCAGATATTATGAATTTGGTAGAGACTGGAGATTAGACTGGACTGGTAAGATCAGGGTGCACTATGAAGGTGCTATGTTGGACATCAAGCTTTCTGCTAGTTTCAAAATACCTGTGATGAGCTCAGCATTGGAGGAAGAATCTTTTTTGGCTTAATCCTAAAGCACCCATGAGGAGAAGCTTCATAGGGTGCATGGAACTCAAGTATAATCTATACGAACTGAGTAAGTAGTATGATCCTCAATAGTTCATTACTGCTCAATAGACTCATTCTGTACTTATTAAAATACATTTATTTGCAGTTCTGCTGCAAGAAAACATTGATGAAAAGAATAAGTCTAAAAAATTAGGAAAGATAAGCACTGGAATCTTATGAAACTTATTTTGCTATAATATTTTAGTTCTGGGCTTGACAAACCCCAGGCACCAGGTTGCAATAGTGACTATAAATTACACCTGGTATTTCATTGCCCCCTCCTTCAGCTATCATCTGATATGTTTTACCATTCTGCCGCGTTGCTGTGATCTGCTCTACATGTAGCTTGAGCCGTGCAATGGAGGAAGTTTGCTGATTTTGCACTTTCAAGTCTTGCAAGATCAGCAAACTTCCTCCACTGTGCAGCTCAGATTATATGCAGAGCCGACTGCGGTGGAGAGGTGAACATCGTGGAAGAATGGTAAGACACACTGGGTGATGCCTGGGGGAGGAGGGCAATGAGACACACACATTGGGTGATGGTTGGGGGAGGGAGGATATGAAAGAGAGACAGACAGACACTGGGTGATGGCTTGGAAGGGCAATATGAGAGAGAGAGAGAGAGAGAGAGACGTTGGACGGTATCTGGGGGGCTATAATAAAGAGAGAGACACTAGACGATGGCTGGGGGGAAGGGAGGCATTGAAAGAGAGCCTTCACTAGTCTTCTATGTGTCTCCTTACCGTTCCCCTAGATTTATCCTTGTTTTCAGTTGTTGTGCTGTCTGCCTTGACTAGATTGTACAACACTAAATCACAAGGGTATTTTTTTCTAGAGTGTGCAACAATACTTAGAAAAATGTGTATACACTCCAAATATATCACCAGTCTCGTTAAAGATGTTCCTGGATGTTATTTGACATCTTTAACGAGACTGGTGATATATTTGGAGTGTATACACATTTTTCTAAGTATTGACTAGATTGTAAGCAGGAACCGTCTTAACACATGTCCTTGTACAGAGCTGCGCACATCTTCTAGTGCTATAACAAATGATCAGTAGTAGTAGCAGCAGCACTAGATCCTACCTGTCCTTCCAGTTATTGGCCTCTCTCCTCCCCCCTTTGCTTCAAAAATACCTGAACAAGCAGTTCACTGCCACTGTCTTGACTTTCTTTCCTCTCAAGCCCTTCTGGATCCACTGCAATTTGGCTTTCATTCTCTACATTCCACAGAAGCCAAAGTCTCCAGCAAACTGTTCCTTGCCAAACACAAAGGCCTCTACTCGATTCTCATCCTTTTTGATCTTTCTGCTGCCTTTGACTCTGCTGATCACCACCTTCTCCTCGATACCCTATTCTCACTTGGATTTAGGGGCTCTATTCTATCCTTGTTTTCTTTTTATTTCTTCCATCGCATTTTTAGTGTATGTTCTGGTGGATCCTCTTCTACTGCTTTCAGTTAGTGTACCTTGGGACCTCTCCTTTTCTCTCTTTACACTCAGTCCCCCCTTGGTGCACTTATTTCCTCCCATGGTTTTCAGTATCATCTTTATGCTGATGACTCTCAGATCTATCTTTTTGCCCCTGAAATCTCTCCTGGAATCCAGGCACAGATCTCTGCTTCCTTATCCAACATTGCTGCCTGGATGTCTCACCGCCATCTGAAACAGAACGTGGCCGAAACTGAACTCCTTATCTTTCCCCCTAAACCCACCTCCCCCCCTTCCTCCCATATCTATTTCTGTGGATAATGCTACACTCCTCCCTGTTTCCTCAGCTCGCAACCTTGGTGTCAACTTTGACCCAACCCTTTTTCTCTGCACACATCCAATAGATAGCTAAAACCTTTTGCTTCTTTCTCTATAACAATGGCGAAATTTGTCTCTTCCTTTCTACACACACTACTAAGGCCCTCATCCACTTACCAGTCACCTCCCATCTTGACTATTGTAACCTGCTCTTCACTAGTCTCCCTCTGAATCATCTTTCTTCCCTTCAATCTGTTCAAAACTCAACTGCACGGCTTATCTTCAGCCAGTGTTGCTATGCTCATGTAACTCCTCTTCTCAAGTCGCTTCACTGGCTCTCTATTAGTTTCCGCATTCAGTTCAAACTTCTCCTACTTACCTCAAGTGCATTCATTCTGCAGCTCCTTGCTATCTTTCCTCTCTTATCTCACCTTACACTCCTCCTCGGGAACTCCACTCCTCTGGCAGATCCCTTTTATCTGGGCCCTTCTCTGTCACTGCCAACTCCAGACTTCATTCATTCCACCTTGCTGCTCCATATGCCTGGAACAAACTACCTGAATTGGTGTGTCGAGCTCCTTCTCTGGCCCTCTTCAAGTCCAGGGTGAAAACACGTGTTTGAGGCTGGCTTTTGGATCCTGATCCTCCTCATTCTCTTGTCCACTACTTATGTGGATCTTGCCATGCTCTAGTCCCTGATTTTGAGATGTTTTTTCATCTTGATTAGATTGTAAGCGCTGATGAGCAGGGACTGTCTCTTCCATCTATATGTACAGCGCTGCGTATACCTTAGAGCACTATACAAATGATTAGTGGTAGTAATAGTAGTAGTAGAGAAACTAGATGAAGGTAGGTTGTAGGGGTTATGGGAGATTTTTTTGCTTCAAGTATTACCAGGCCGTGGTGATACGTGAAGCAAAAAAGGAAGATGCCTCAGGTGCAGCTATAAAGAGTCACCAATATGCTGCTGACAGCGTTCTCATTGGGGGTGGTGGGAGTGGGAGGAGGAGGAGAAGGGTCACTGCCTTCTGTTGGCACATTAAAAGCCTGATTTATTAAGCTTTCTTTCCTGCAGAAATGGGAAAGCAGTAAACCAGGGCTTTAAAAAGGAACTGTGATATATCTTTTGGGGGGGGGGGGGGGTAGTAGAGGAGCATTGTGTCCGACGTCTTGGCAACTGACTCCTACAATGGTGTGTAAAATTCTGGAATCACTTGTGAGTTTTGCATTTTTCATACTTTCTAACGTTTCTTTTTTTTTTTGCGTTAGCCCAGCATATTCATCTTTCTACCACGTTAAAAGTGATACATTTGGCTATTAGAGTTAACTTTTTTGCATTCCTTGCTTCCAATTTAAATACTTTACAGACACTGGGAGATAGCTACTGCGATTTTTGTGGATCCTGCGTCAAAACTGGATCGAGATTATCCAATATGCACACGTTATTTCTGACCAATCAGGAGGCTGGTTTCACTAACCAATCACAATGCAGATATCTAGCCAACAGTGCAGCTATAAAAACACATGGAATTTTTGAATTTCATACGCTTTCTGGATCGACCATGAAGATGACTCGGACCCTGACATTGGAGGAGTTTGTTTGTGTGTCCTTTATGAGCGAGGAAGGATTTTCAAGCCATCAGATAGCCAGGAAAGTTGGCTGCAGTCACAGCGCTGTTGTTAAGATTGTACAGAAGAAGAAATAAACGGGTTCAGTGGTGGACAAGCCTCGTTCAGGTTGTCCACGTGCATCAACATCACGCCAAGACCGCGCACTACGACGCATTTCACTGACTAATCGCAAGTTGACCTCTCCTCAGCTACTTTGAGAGTGGTCAGACAAGAGTGAGGTCAGTATCAGCTCATCAACAGTTCATCGCCGGTGCCTGCAGTTTGGTCTCTGGGGCTGCAAATCACGGAATAAGCCACTGATGACTGACATACAAAGGTGCAACCAGATCGTGTGGGCGAGAAAGCACTCAACCTGGTTGACTGAAATGTAGGAAAAGGTGTTATTCAGCGATGAAAGCACCTTCTGACTGTTTGGTAACCAAGCCCACACCTATGTGAGGAGATTTCCTGGAGAGGAATTCAAGCCTGAGTGTCTCAACCTCACTGTGAAGCATCCTTTGAAGGTCATGGTCTAGGCTGCATGGCTGCCCGTGGCGTTGGATGTCTTTACATCGTCGATGGAATGGTCAACAGGGCCAAGTACATCACCATACTGCAATAGTGCATGGTGCCATGAGCACACCAGCTGTTTCCTGGCCAGTTCCTTTTCCAAGATGACAATGCACCCTGCTATTGCTCCAGACAGGTGATCAGCTCGAAGCAGCGGAACAACATCAAGTCAATGGACTGGCCTGTCCAGTCTCCAGATCTGAATCCAATCGAGAACCTGTGGCACAAGCTGGCCTTGGAAATATCCAAGAGGCATCCGACATCAAAGTGTGAGCTGACTGAGTCACTCATTGCAGCTTGGAAACGCGATGTCACCAACGATCACCTTGTCAGACTGGTTCATTCAATGCCGACAAGGTGCAGTCAGGTGATCAAGAACAAAGGGTGGCCCATCAAATACTGCGCCATCACTGACACATAAAAACGGCCTTTTTCAAGGCCACATACATTAATTTGAAGGAAACCTGGCGTGCGTCCATAATATTTTAAAGCATACTTACAATAATATAGCATTGGCCAACGATGTACATTGCACGATTTTCATAGAAAATCTATCAACATGACAACTGTGGGGAACAAACTCAGAAAATAAGGGCCAAACCAATACTAAAACTTGGCCCTAATAGCCAAATCTATCACTTATCATGAGATACACAGAAAAAGCCGCTGGGAGGAAAAAGAAATTAAGATATAAGCTCACGAAGTTGAAAAAACGTCAAATTTACAAGTGATTCCAGACTTTTGTACACCACTGTATATGTTTAAGCTGGGTCCTAAATGCCACGGAAATCTGTCAAGGCCCGTTTTAGTTATTATGTAGTTATTACCCTTGCAGACACTCGCCCTTTCTCCAAACCCTAGTATCTTATCCTGCAACACCTTGCCGAACAGATCATCTAAACTAGTCTCAACTGTACAGAAATGTTAAGGTCAGAATCAAAGAAAGAGTCATAATCTGGTCCATGTGCCTGCCTCCAGGTATGAGTAAATTTACTTCCAACAGACAGAGAGTTATCTAATCTGTAATTTACAATACCGTAACATATTAACATGTAAACATCACTAAAATAATGCAATGCAATAATAAAAATGAACATATAATCGCATAATTGTACAACATACATGAGCAACACTAAGGGCTCAACCTAATGAGACATTTTCTCAACACTCTTTGGCTAGCAAGGAGTCCTTAGAAACAGTACTGGGAGGGCAAAGAGCGAGGGGAGGAGAAGGGAATGAATAAATTTAAAAAACATGTTACTTACTTTTAACAATCCAAGTGCAACATTGAAAATAACACTTATTCCCTAAAAGGAAAAAAAGAGAACATTTTCAGTATATTTACTAGTTTCTCTGATGGGTCTTAACTTGAAAAGTAAAGAGAAAAGATCACAAGACACCCTACATTACTAAAGTAGCAGTGAATCCTACTCGAGGAACAACTGAATTTTGCCACAAAGAAGAGGGTGGATTGAAGAAAGCCCCTGGGAATCAATACATCACCCTTGTGTACTTTTTAAAAAGAAACCTATAAAATTAAGAATGGGGCTCCAGCTAAATAAACTCTGAGCACTAACAAAAGGCCAGCATGGTTGCATTGTTTGGTTTCTCTCATTCATTAAGTCACCATTTGGGAGCTATCAGATCTAAAAAGATTTAATGGCTGAAAATGTCAATTTCTCATCATTTCTCAAACAACTTACAGCAAAATTATATGGCTGCTGTTTCAAGGATCAGCATTATTTTCAATTCAAGAACAAAAGAAGCTATAAATAAAGACAAAATATAACAATATTAGAACAAATAAATTCTCATCAGGTCCATTACACCGGCCGATGGCTTGATAAAGTCCAAAAGAAGCACAGCACATACTGTTACACTCTCACTTTGCCTCATTTCAGGCAACTGACTGCAGTCATTATTTCCTGCCTTAATAACCATAAATTACGGGGATGCCTAATGAAGAGCATGTATTATACAGGCTCACACAAAATGCAGGCCTTCAATTTCAGTTCTGTCAAAGGAGAAAATGTACAGTGGAAATCCTTGTTGTGCGAGAAACAGATCTGTTTACACAAGCAATTTATACTGCACATGAATACTAGGGCTGGGTGCACTAATAAATTATAGGGATGTGTGCTTGTGAGTGTGCGTTGGATGCTCACACATCTAACTATGAATTAACACTTGTACAAAGTGTGTACTAAAAACCATTCTTGCTCACACACAATGGGCCTGATGTAGAGTCACGGGCTGTGGGACATGCAGCTCCGCAAGTCGTCCTAGCCCAATTCCCCCTCCGGCTCTCCCCATACATCCTGAGCAGCAGGACAGGGGGCGGGAGGGCACAGTGCTGTACGTCCTGCCGGGTCAAAGAGGACGTGCTGTTTATTCTACCTCAAAGGTGGAATAAGCAGCACTGACCCGGTGATTGGGCCCAGGGATCCCCCCTCCCAGGGCCAGGTATGGGGGAGGTGGGGGGTCCCCGGCTGGCTAGTTGCAACCAGGGGAGCTTGCGGGGAAGATGTCCCCGAAGGCAGGCAGGGGCATGTCGAGCCGTCCTTGGGCCCGATTCTGTGTACGTTCCCACGGTTCAGAATCGGGTCCTAACAGGCCTGTCTTGCACGGGGACATCCGGACGTGTCCCTTTTAGAATCGGGCTCAATGTGCACCAAAAAAACGAATGTGTGAAAAATACCAAAATAATGCAAAACAATTTTGCCATTTCAAATCAACATTAATCACATTTATTAAACCATTCACATCCTCTAATAAGCTTTTGATAAATGTATTATTTCTGCCTTATGCTTTAATTTCTGTTTTCCTTACTGTAATTGTTTTTATTTTAACTGTAAACCTTTTGAATGATGTAACTCACTAAGATAGTATATAGAAATGTTTCAATCAATAATAAATAGTTGCAGCACTGCAGATGTCTACCAACGGTACAGAGCGGAGATGAGCCACTGAGGCAGCCATTGCCCTGACACGATGGGCCGTGACCCGACCCTGCAAAGGAAGGTCAGCCGCCCTGTAAGCCCAGGTGATACAGTCAGCCACCCAGGTGGACAAGGTACGCTTGGACACAGCTAACCCCAAATTATTAGGGTCAAAGGATATGAAGAGCTGAGTAGCCCTTCTATGTCCCTGCGTACGGTCAAGGTAGAAGGATAAGGCCCTCCTACAGTCCAGGGTATGCAGAACTGCTTCAGCCTGGCTTGCATGAGGCCTAGGGAAGAATGTTGGAAGAACCACCTCTTGGTTAAGGTGGAAGGAGACGACAACTTTTGGGGGGAACTTTGGATGAGTCCTAAGGACTACCCTGTTCCTATAGAAGCGGGTGTAAGACCTGTCACAGACAAGGGCCTGAAGCTCACTCACACGCCTGGCCGAGGTTAGGGCTACCAAGAAGAGTGTCTTCCAGGACAGGAAGCGGAGAGGACAAGTAGCCATCGACTCAAAAGGTGGGCGAGTCAGTTGCTGCAAGACCACATTCAACTCTCACTCAGGAGCAAGACGACTCTGAGAAACCGGGACACCAAGGGGTGAACCGACAGAGAATGTCCCTCCACTAGTGAGTGGTGAGCTGCTGGAGCTGAGAGGTGGACCCGAACAGAATTGGACTTAAGTCCCTAATTTGATAAGTGCAGTAGGTACTGAAGTACTACTGGTACAGCACAGGAGAAGGGATCTTCTGTACGTAGCTGACACCACACAGAAAACCTTTTCCATTTCAGGGCATAGGTTTTCCTAGTGGACTGCTTTCTAGAGGCTAGGAGAACCTCCTCAACCTCCTGAGGTAGGCCCCAGGGAGCCAAAACTACCCTTGCAGCCTCCATGCCATCAAATTGAGAACTCTGAGATTGGGGTGCAGAAGGGAACACTGATCCTGAGAGAGAAGGTCGGGTTGCAACCCAAGAGGCAGTGGGGGATCCACTGCCAGCTGAAGCAGAAGTGGAAACCAAGGCTGTCTCGGCCATCTGGGAGCCACCAGCAGGACCGAGGCCTTGTCCTGAAGAATCTTGAATAGGGTTCGGGCCACCAAGGGCGTGGGAGGAAATGCATACAGGAGGCCCTGGGACCAGGAAATCAGAAAAGCATCTACCGCCAGCCGCAGAGGATGCAGTTGCCTGGAATAGAACGTTGTCAGTTGTTTGTTCGATGGACTGGCAAACAGATCTATGGTTGGAAGTCCCCATTTCAGGAAAATCTTCTGAACCACTAAGGGATGGAACTGCCATTCGTGGGGCTGCAGAATCCTGCTCAACCTGTCTGCCAGGTAGTTGTCCTGGCCAGGTAGATACACTACCTTGAGGAGCATGTTGTGCCTGAGAGCAAACAAGCAAAGGTCCTGTGCCTCCTGACAAAGGAGCCTGGACCCAGTTCCGCCCTGTTTGTTCACATAAAACATGGCTACTTGGTTGTCTGTTTGAACTAGGACAGACTGATGAGGTAGTGTTTGAGAGAAAGTCTTGAGGGCTAAACAAATAGCCTTGAGTTCCAGGAGATTGATCTGCTGTGTGGCCTCCCAAGGAGACCACAGGCCCTGGGTGCACTTGTCTAGACAATGAGCCCCCCAGCCTTGCAGGGAGGCATCCGTGGTCAACACCACTGTAAACCCAGAAATCTGAAAAGGCACCCCTTGCAGTAGATTGGGTGGGTGTAGCCACCAGCGGAGGGAGTTCAGAAATTGTCTGGACACCCTTACTCTGTCTCTGAGGCTGCCTGTGGCCTGTGTCCACTGAGTTCGAAGGCACCACTGTGCAGGCCTCATATGGAGCCGGGCATTGGGGGTCACATGTACTGTCGAAGCCATGTGGCCAAGAAGCCTCAGGCAGAGTCTGGCGGAGACCAGTGACCTGCTGAGAAACTGGTTTGCCAAGTTTATCAGTCTTTGGGCTCTGTCTTCTGGCAAGAATGCCTTTGCCAGCAGAGAATCCAACCTTGCCCCTATGAACTCCAAGTTCTGGGAGTGGAGCAAAGTGGACTTTGTGAAGTTTATGACAAAGCCTAGTTGCTGAAGGAGAGAGACAGTACGGAGGGTGGCTTGCCTGGCCTCCTGGAGAGTCTGACCCCTGATGAGCCAGTCGTCCAGGTAGGGGAAGACAAAAATACCCTGGGTTTCTCAATTAGGCCGCCACCACCGCCAGGCACTTTGTGAAGACCTGTGGGGCAGAGGTTAGGCCAAAGGGCAGTACCCTCTACTGAAAATGGTTTCCTCCCACAATGAACCTGAGGTACCTTCTGTGGTCTGGATGAATGAGGATGTGAATGTACGCATCCTTTAAATCTAAGGAGCATAGCCAATCTCCCTGCTGGAGGTAGGGCAGCAGTGTTCCAAGAGTAAGCATCTTGAATTTTTCTTTCTCTAGGAACTTGTTGAGATTTCTGAGGTCGAGATTAGGCCAGAGGCCACCGGTTCTTTTGGGTATGAGAAAATACCTGGAGTAGAACCCTTGACCCTGGAGGTGGGGAGGCACAGGCTCCACTGCCTTGTCCCGCAACAGACCTTGGAGCTCCTGAAGGAGAAGATCTGTGTGCAGGGGAGGCCTTGGAGGCTCCCCTGGAAAGTATGGAGGAGGCAGCTGTTGGAAGTGTAGCATATAGCCCTTGTGGACGATGCTCATCACCCAACTGTCTCCAGTGATGAGTGGCCACCTGTGGGCAAACAGGGTAATTCGACCTCCTGTGCAGGGTTGGGAGAGCAGGGATGGAGAGGCTATGCCTAAGCAGTCAAAACCCCCACCCTGCTGAGTGGGAGCAGGGGCCGGAGGTTTGGGAGTCCTCTGCCTATGGGGCCCATTACCCTGCCCCTTGGCCTGCTGACCCTGAGGGGGAGCTTGGGAGGCCTGGTACTGTGGGTACTTTTTGTAGGCAGTGCCCTTCCTTGGGTAAAAGGGCTTTTTACCCGAGCCCTTCTTCTTGTGAGAAGGGGCAGAGGTCTTTCTAGACAGCCTTGTCCTTATGAGGTGCTCGGTTTCGAGCTATGCGGCCTTCTCGGTCATGGGCTTGCCAAAAAGGTTCTCACCTCGGCAAGGGACATCAACCAACTTGTCCTGAACCCATGGCTCGAGGTCCGATGACTGCAGCCATGCCTGGCGTTGAGCTGCAATGCTGGCTGCTGCAACACGGGCCGAAGCCTCGAAGCCATCGTAGGCAGCGCGGGAGATAAACTTGGAGCATTCCTGTATCCTTGAGGACAAGGACTTGAACCTTTGCAAGGGTTCCCCGGAGAGACTAGCAGAGAACCCGGCCAGCTCCTTGGCCAGGTCCTGCAAGTACATGCCTATGTACAGCTGGTGAGACTGGACACGGCAAGCAAGCATCGAGCCCTGGAAGCACTTTCTACCAAAACCATCCAGGTTCCGGGCCTCCCTGCCAGGGGCACCGCGGAGTGCATCTTCTGACTTTTCAGGCGATGCATGGTTGATTCCACCACCATGGAATGGTGTGGTAGCTGCGCCTTCTAAAAGCCAGGGTTCTTTCTGAGTCGATAGATAGAATCGACCCGCTTGCTTAGAACCGGCGCCGAGGCCGGTGCCTCCCACATCCGGAAGAGGAGCTGTTCCAGCATCGGAGGAATCGGAACAGTAAAGGCCTCCTTCGGAGGAGAGTCATACTGTAGGGCCTCGAGCTCCTCGGCTCGAGGCTCCTCCTTGGGGTCCGCAGGGATAGCCAACGCGGTGGCCATATCCCGGACGAACTCCGAGAACCAGGTATCCTCCGGAGGGGATCTACTCCGGGGCTCAGACTGCGGTGAGTCCGACGGGACGCACCGAGTCCGGAAGGTGTCGGGGGACTCCTCGTCCTCCGTCTCCCAGGCGGACTTGTCCGATGAGGAATTGGGCTCTGACCGCGCGGGGCCTGTGAGCACCCGCCCCAACGCCGAAGGCACTGGCGTCGACACCCTCGGTCCCGAGCGGGAGGTCGAGGGAGACCGCGCCCGCTGCTGTTCCATGAAGGCAGACAATCTGCACTCCAAGGCTGTCAACCTGAGACCCAGCTCAGGAGACTCAGCAGCCACCGACTCGGGCCCCGGTGGCGCCAGGCCCGACGTCGGCTCTCTGGGAGGAGAGTCCATGAGGACTACAGGATTTACGTGTCCAGCAAACTCTGTCTCCACACGAGGTATTTTTGGAGGCTTCTCCTGTTCCACGGGCCCGGGGCGGCGGTCGGGGGTCTGAGACCTAGCTCTGAAGGAGCCAGGGACCTCCGACGACGATGCCCTTGCGAGCTGCTTCTTCCTCTTTCGCTCCCGGTCGGGGGACCCCCTGTCCGAGGAGCCCCGACGGTGCTCGGAATCAGATTCCCGAGATGTCGAGGCCTCAGACGAGGTCCGGGCCTGGCTGGAGGCCGAGTCGGAGAAAAGCCTTTCCTTTTGGTGCTGACGACTTCGAAGCGCCTTGGAAGACATCTTTCCACATGGTCCACAGATCTTAGGATCGTGGTCAGGACACAGGCACCGAAGGCAGCAGTCGTGTGTGTCGGTGAGAGACATTAGTTTCTTGCACCGATCACACTTTTTGAAACCACTGGAAGCCATCGGGGAAAAAAAGAGTCTCCGTGAGGTCAAAGGACCAGCCTTCCAGGGAAAAAGAAAAAAAGGGTGCGAACGCCAGCCACAAAGGGTAAAACCCAAAAAAATAAAATCGGGCTCGATACCGGTGTACCGAACCCGGCAGGAGGGGAACCGGCATCGAACTGGAAAAAAAATAGCAAAGGAATCGCGAAAAAATCCAACTATTTTCCGGGAGGACTAGGACGCACGTCTGACGGGCTTCACGGAAAAAGAGAGACTGAGCAAGATGGCACCTTTAGGCGGGAAGGGGACCGCACATGCGTGCCTGCATTCCCAAAGGCTTTTATAGAAAGCTGGGGAAATGCTCCGCAAGGGCTCCATCGACGTCGATGTCACCCATATGTGAGGACTGACTTCCTGCTTGGTCCTGGAGAAATTTAATTATTAGTATCTTTTCTTCTTTTTTTTTTTTTTTTTTTAAAACACAGTCAGCAAACAGTTTAAAATGAAATAAGACTAACGAAAAGCAAATAAAATTTTTTTATATCCTTTGAAACAAAGATTCCCTTACAAAGAAACATAAGAAGAATGAAAACACCATTCAACTCGCTGTTTGCTGTTTTCACATTCACCTACTGTTTGGCGTTTCGCCGTGCACACGCTAAAAACAGCACGGCCTGCAATGAAACCAACTGCCACCAGAGAATAACTGCGCAGCAGAAAACCAGCCCCTTGAATCTTATTTGCAATCAACCGGCTCCCCGACGCCTTTTTCAGCGTCGGATGAGAAACCGGAAGCGCCACATAACCAGGAAGTAAAAATTGAAAACTTCGGCAGCTCAATAAAAAGATGCGCCTCTCAGAAAATAGTGCTTCTTAGAAAACAGCACTTACCAGACAACAGCAAAGAGCTGTCCTGACTCTGCCAATAAGTACTCCTCACCTACAGTAAGTAGGTTCGGGAGACTTGTTAAAATGAATTGAGCCAGCCAGAAAACAAACGCGGCTTTAAAACCAGCAGAGAAGAACATTTAAAGGAGAGGGGGGGGGGGGCACGTCTTTGGCTTTAAAGCCACAGTAACTGCACTATTTAACTAAAATAAATTAAAATAATACTTAATTGTCCCTTCAGTGAGCTTAGAATCTCTAGGCTCATCAACCTCCAGCTCCTTGGAGACTGAACAAACTGGAGCAGGGAGGCGGTCCCTCGAGTATTTATGCTGGTGACATCAAAGAATGTCATTGTTCACTCTCCAAGCTGCTGGAGGAACCTATATCCCAGAGATTCCAGGACTGGATTGGAGAGACGATAAGGAAACCACCCTTTTGTAAGGGTATGTACAGAGCGGTTTACAATAAAAAAATGTATATAAAAAAAAAGGGGGGGGGAAAGAATGTGTAGGATAGCATTAACATTAAAAAGGTAGTTAATGCTTGCCGGGCCCTGAGTCCTCTTCTTCGCCCTGCCCAATTCCGAATGCCTGCATGAACAAGTGTATTTTTTGAAAGAGGGTTCTAACCGAAGGGGAGGGAGTAAGCAATTCCATAACGATGGAGCAGTAGAAGAAAAGGCAGAACGCCTAATGGACTCCTTCTTAACCCTCGATAGGGGGAGGGGAGGAGAATAACAAGCCTATTCCCATGAAGGGACCGAAGGCATAAGAGGGTGCATATGGAACAATAAGTCCAGAAAGATATTGGGGAACATTGTCAAAAAGGGACTTGTGAACTAACGAGAGAATCTTAAATTGTTTATGCTGCTGTACTAGCAACCAGCCAAGGTGGATCAATAGAGGAGTCACGTGATCAAACCTTTTCGCATGCGCCAGAACACAGACTGCATGTTCGAAAATTATAGGCCAGTCACCAAGAATAGTGTTATCACATCCTGTTTTGGCCATTTATTTTATATTTTCTGCTCTACAATGCTTTGAAATATGAGCAGCATATTATTAAGTCTATTTCATGTTAATATCTCAGAAATTTCAATAACGGGCATTGTGCAGTCAATTCACTGAAGCTGAGATAATTTACATTACTGTGACCAACATCACTTGGCTTTAGAAACAGATGCTACTGACTGGAAATCCTTTTTCTTCTGTTTATCCATCAACAGAAAATGATTAAAAATTGTGTCTATTCAGCAATTTTACTATAGTAAAGTCGCCAGCACCATCTGCCTTAATGTTCAGCAGCCTTGAGAAAGGAAAAGGAACTAATAAGTGAAACTAAAAGCTAACAGTCTGTTCAACGTTCAGTGCAAAAACTGTAAAAAATACTTTAAAAACTGCTAATTTTGCACTTAAAATATCTTAGGAATGTGAAAACTCTAAGGATTCAGAAGACAATGAATGACTGGCAATAAGATACCTATGTTCTATTTGATTATAAAAATGTTCTATAAATTCCACACTATATTCCTTGTAGAGATGCATTTTTCTCATCACTGTTTTTGGCCCTCACTTCCTACTTATCAAAATTCAGGATTGTATGACCTGAGGGCAAGTCAGTTTCTATGCCTCAGTTTACTCAAACGTTATAACATCGGTTGTGTTTATAAAGGGGTTTTGCCCATTTTGTGCCCATAAGAAAATTCTTTGAATGCTTCTAGGCATTGCATGCGCCAATAAACATGCGACACACCACCCACCTCTGAGATCTGCATGCACAAAATTAGAAAATATTATAATTCTAGTTTGGATGAAAGTCATTTTGAATTGAAATGTTTATACCAATATGGCCCTATTAGACCAGTGTGTGCAATGCACTTCAGCGACTGTGCACCTGCGACATCCTGAAGAGCATGTACTTGATACAAATTTCTTGTAATGCTGTGCTGCTCATTTAATGACAGTATGTACAGCTGATCTTGCCAATAACTATCCACTCAGTGCCATCTCCTGGTATTCTCTGGGAAATCTTTAGCATTCGCATTAGGAGTCTGGCAATCGCGTAGCTTCAAACAGGAACATGACAAACAAGGTATGCTGTGCAATCCCTTAGAGACAGTAAGAACGGCAAGACTTTTAAATGAACGATAAGGTGCACGATGCTAGGCTGCAATACTAGTGATTACTTCTGAAGAACAAACAATAGCAAAGGAAAACGAAAAAGAAATAATCTGGTTTCAAAAGAAAAATGGAAAGGAGCACTTGTATATGAGCTGCAAATGTACCGCAGCATTACAGCCTGACTATTTAGTATAACATGGGGAGGATCAAATTAAAAAGTGGAGTGTTACACTCACATGCCATTTTACCTAATTTACAGTATTAATGCCGTGATAATACCAGATGCAACATGATCTGCATAGTCTATTCCAGACCCTGAAAATAAAGATGCTGTTATATACAGTCTGACAAGGGCTGCAAAATCGCGCATATAATAGAAATCATAGTACTTAACTTGATAGGATAAGCAGCAGGATCCATTGACAGGCAAAAACTAGCAAAGTCCCATAGTGTTACCACATCAGCTTAATGATAATTATGGGATGTGTGTAGTCCACATCTGATTCAGATGAGTTTCAATACTCAAATACCTGTTTTTGGGGAAAGTACTCATGTACCAGATGTGGACTACATATTATAGGACTTAAAGTTTTTGCCTGCAAATGGATCCCGGTTTGCTTTTCTAAACAAGCAAAGTACTATAAATAAGGCTCCTAAATTAGCCTCTTTAAAAGTTTACTAGGGCCGAGTTCCTAAATTTGTACCCAAAATTTCAATGAACTCCTAAATTAGGAGCCTAAACACTGAGTAACAGAAGGGATGGATTTAGAATGTGGAAAAAAGTTAGGAGCTTACCACTGATTTTCAGTACTAGGTTCATAAATCTATGCAAATGAATGGTAGCCCTAGTTTTATAAGCATAATTTTTAAACTCCTAACTTAAGGTAAATTTTCAGCTGACAAGTTAAGCACCAAAAGGGTATGTTAACTAACCCGCAGTAGAGGAGCCTATTCTAACTGTGCATGTACACACTTAGTGCATGCAAAAATCCACTTTAGTGTGCGCTAATGGTAGAAGCCACTAGCACACACTAACGGTACCTGTGGGTGGAGAGAAGCCGTGCGCACGAGGCAGAGAGTGGGAGGTCAATGGGCGGGGAGTGGGCGGGAACAAGGCTTGCTCCCTTAACGCAGGCACCTTAATGGCAGGTATCCTAATACAAATCAAAACCTGGCGGAAAGGGTCTTTTTTGAGGAGAGAGCGCCTATTTTACATCTGCAATGTGATTCACAGACAGGGGAGCCCAAAGGAATGCTAGTAGTGCTCCATTAGCAGCAACAGCATAGTGCCCAAGTATGGAAGGGCATTATCTTGATGGTGCAAATGGGGGCAAAGGAGGTGGCACATGGGTCATGCAGTGGGGGTTGCTGGTGCACAGGGGGGGGACTAGGCAGCTGCCTAGATGGCACATAGGAAAGCGTAGTTACTCACTTGTAACAGGTGTTCTCCGTGGACAGCTGGAATCAGTTCTCACATATGGGTGATGTCGATGCCAATGGAGCCCGTGCGGAGCAAATCCCCAGCTTTCAAAGAAAGCCTTTGGGAGTTGCTAGCATGCATGCGTGGTCCCCTTCCCGCCCAAGGCTGCCATCTTGCTCAGTCAAATGACATAGCTAATATACGGCAAACAAATGAAGAAAAAAATAATTGGACTGCAACTCCAAGGGGTGGAGGGAGGGTTGTGAGGACTGATTCCTGCTGTCCCCGGAGAACACCTGTTACAGGTGAGTAACTATGCTTTCTCTGGGAACAAGCAGGAAGTCAGTCCTCACATATGGGACTCCCCAGCTACAAGTTACCTTGAACCTATAGCCCAAAACAAAAAGGCTCTCTCAGCGAGAGCCGCAAGCAGCCGCAATGAAACCCTAACTAGGTAAGTAGCACTCCGGTAGCCTGAACACAGAGGGGTCAAAGGGCAGGAGTTGCCTAGACCTCAAACAGGTTACAGAGCACAACCTGACTGAAGGCACTGTCCCGTTGGGGCTCCCTATCCAGGCAGTAATGGGCCGCAAAGGTCTGACCCGAAGACCAGGTGGCAACCCGGCAGATGTACGACAAAGGAACAAAGCGCAGGTGAGCTACTGATGCCACCATGGCCTTGACCCTATGAGCCGTAACACGGCCCTCCAGCAGAAGCCCCGCTGCTTCATAAGTCCAGGCAATACAGTCCGCCACCCAAATGGACAATGTGCACTTTGTCACCGCCTTCTCCAGCTTACTGGGGTCATAGGAAATGAAAAGCTGAGAGGCCTTTCTGTGACCTTGCGTACGCTGGATGTAGAAGGACAGGGCCCTCTTACAGTCCAGGGTATGGAGGTCCGCCTCTGCCCGACTGGCATGTGGCCTGGGAAAGAAGATAGGAAGAAACATCTCCTGGTTGAGGTGAAACAAGGAGACCACCTTCGGAAAGAACTTGGGGTGTGTGCGAAGCACCACCCTATTCTTGTAGAACCTGGTATAAGGCTGCTCCACCACGAGAGCCTGCAGCTCACTCACTCTCAGAAGTGAGCGCAACCAAGAATACCACTTTCCAGGAGAGGTACCAGAGGTGGCACGTGGCCATTGTCTCAAAGAGCAGCCGGGTAAGCTGTCCCAACATGATATTAAGGTCCCATTCGGTCGCTGGGGGACAGACTGGGGGTTTCAACAGGAGCAGGCCCTTTAGAAACTGGGATACCACTGGGTGAGCAGAGAGAGGCTTCTCGTCCACGGGAAAGTGGTTCGCCGCTAGGGCACTGAGGTGCATTCTGACGGAGTTGGACTTCATCTCGGAAAGGTGGAGAAGGTATTGCACCACCACAACCACCAGGCAAGAAAAGGGGTCCACCTTTTGCCCAGCACGCCAGAAAGCAAATCTGCGCCACTTAAAGGCATACATCCAGCAAGACCACCTCAAGATCCTCCGGAAGGAGTAGCGGGGCGAAAGTCACCCTCTCAGCAGCCACGTCGCCAGCACCATCTGCCTTAATGTGCAGCAGCACTGAGAAAGGAAAAGGAACCAATAAGTGAAACTAAAAGCTAACAGTCTGTTCAACAAACAAGTCCATCACTGGTTCCCCCCAGGTCTGGAAAAGCCCCGATGCTGGTTCCCCCAGAGGGGAGTCTTCGACAAGAACAGCTGGTACTTGCCTAGGCTGGTCTGGTACCCGATGAGAAACTTTGGCCAGGCACTCCTTCTCCATGACCGGCCTCGAGAGGAGCCCAGTCGTTCGGAAGCATCCAGAGACGCCGCCTTCGAGGATTTCTTCTTCCTCTTGTGTTCCCTCGAGGGAGACCTCCTCTCTGAGGAACTCCAATGACACTAGGGCTCGGAGTGCTCCCCCTGAGACATAGAGGCCTCAGATGAGGTCCTGGCTCTCGGAGGCACGGGGGATTCGGGAAAAATCTTGTCATGCTGCTGCTAGCAGCTCCTCAGGGCCTTGGGCGACATTCTCTTACAGAGAGTGCAGACTGTCGGGTCGTGGTCCGGCCCGAGGCACCGGAGACAGCAGTAATGCATATCGGTGAGGGAAATAATTTTCATGCACCGATCGTATTTCTTAAAACCGCTGGTAGCCATTGGGGAAAAAAGGACCCCGGCTAGGTCGAAGACCCTGCTGGCTGCCAGCGAAGGAGAAAAAGGGAGCGAAGATGCCTCAAAGAGAAAAGAACCGAACAAAAGATAAAAAGACCGACCCGATACCAGAGTACCGAGGCCAGAGGCGGGAAGAGTATCGGTATTGACCGGTCAGGCCAAAAGGGCACACAGAAAAAAAAATCAACTTTTTCCGGGACATAAGAACATAAGAACATAAGATATGCCATACTGAGTCAGACCAAGGTCCATCAAGCCCAGTATTCTGTTTCCAACAGTGGCCAATCTAGGTCATATGTACCTAGCAGTTTCCCCAAGGGACACAGGTTCCACAATGCTTGTATTGGTTCAAGCATTGATATCCTGGGTCCCTTCTTAATAATGGCTTATGGACCTTTCCTCCAGGAACTTGTCCAAACCTTTTTTAAACCCAGTTACACTAACAGACAAGAGGGACAACGTCCGATGGGCTCTGCGGAAAAAAGGAGACTGAGCAAGATGGCACCCTTGGGCAGGAAGGGGACCACACGTGTGGTAGCAACTCCCAAAGGCTTTCTTTGAAAGATGGGGATTTGCTCCATGCGGGCTCCGTCGGCGACAATGTCACCCATATGTGAGGACTGACTTCCTGCTTGTTCCCGGAGAGCATAAGACTACAAAATATGCCAAACTGTGTCAGACCAAGGTCCATCACGCCCAGTATCCTGTGTCCAACAGTGCACAATCTAGGTCACAAGTACCTAGCAGTTTCCCCAAAAGACACACAGGAGCCCCAAAAACTGTAATGGGGCAAGCAGTGCATAGCTCGGATCCTGTTTAGCAATGGTTTATGGACTGTTACCCAGGAACTCATCCAAACCTTTTTAAACCCAGCTACACTGACAACGTTTACCACATCCTCCGGTAATGGATTGCAGGGTTTGATTACGCGTTGACTGAAAAAATATTTTCACCTAGAAGACCCAAATGGGTTACACTGTAGCCGCATTGCAGGCCCCCTAGTCTGTCCACAATCTGATGCTACTCCAGTGAATAATCTATAGACCTCTATCATATTTTCCCTCAGCCGTCTCTTCCCCAGGTTGATGAGCCCCAACCTTTTTAGCCGCTCCACAAAGGGGTATTCTGCCATCCGCATAACCATCTGTGATGTTCGTCATGATCCCACAGTGACAGTGGCATCACACTACTGCTACTCCTGTGGAAAGGCAATATGCCACATGGGACGGCCCAAGGGTCCTGGCACCCCAGGCAGAGATCTATGCTGCTCCCCCCCCCCCCAGCTGCCGCAGAACCCAGATGTGGGGGCAGAGGCCAATAGTACCAGACGCTGTAGCCCTCCAGGGACCTGGAAAATGCAGGTGCCCAGGAAATACTACAGCAGTGGTTGCTATCGTCCCTCCGAAACATATCGGTGGCAGGTGGTGATGGGGCCCCTGCATGGGCAGCTGGTGGGGAGGCTGCATGGCCATCCATGTGTGCCCCTGCCCCTCCCATCCGGACCTTTTGCCCAAGGCGCCCGACAAATCCGCATGTTTAACATGATGGGACTGCGACCACCACCACTGACAGTGCATGGACATGTCTGCATGGTGCGGTGTTGGTGCTGGGCTTTCTGTATTGCATATTCCTGTGGACAAGGTTTAGCTGACAGTGTAAGCACAGTTCCAGCATGTGCAACCCTCAAAGAGATGGCCAGCAAGGGTGGAAACACCCATCAGCAACATTGACAGGCTCCACTATCCACAGCTAGTTGGAGGCTAATAGCACACAGTAATACAGCACGTGCAAACAGTGCACACATTATCAATCTGTGGTGAGGGCAAGGCATGGTAATATAGCAATCCTTGAGCTGACATTGAGACAGGAGTGTCAAGCAGGAATGCCACCCATTTCCGCTTTTGCTCAGTATGCCAATGAGAGTGTATGTGTTGTGTGCATGGCTCCCCTTTGTCCTGTGGCTTTCTGCACTGCACTTTGGCTCACATTGTCTGAGTTTTTCCCAGCCTGTTTGGAACATGTGAATAAGGCGAGGCAGAGGATCGTGGTATTGACCTAGATATGTCTGCCAAAATGGTAGGGTCACTGGCTGAGACGCCATTGTGCCTGTCTGCCATGTGCATTGCCTGGGTGGCGACTATATATCATGCTGAGAAGGCCCTCTCACTATGACCAAAAAGTGACCATGGCACGGTTATGTATCCACATAAATCTATTATAATGTCTGGCTCCAGTGATGTGGGTCCATTCTCTGTCTGGGGATGCTAATCACTGAGTAAATGGCTGGGTGTTAATGTTGAGTGTCTCAAGGCAGAGTGCTCTGGTCACACTACGCATATGCTGTGCATGCTGACCAGCAGACCTACTGTAGTTGGTTTGTGCTTGGCTGACACAGCCCAGTGAAGGGTAGCAGGGCAGTCTTTCTGCCTGTGCTGTAGTTAAATTGTTAGTCCTCAATGGTTGGGGCAGCAGTCATTCATGGCCTACTCACTGGGCTCCCGACAGGATTGTAGCAGTAGCCACACACCAGCCTATACACCCCCACTGCAGTGACAGTCCATGGCAGCAGCATATTGACACTGGCCACTAACCTGCACTGTTACTGGAGAGTTAGTGTCCAATGGGCAGAACACAGGGCTGAGCTGCTGCTGTCACTGTCATTATCAGTATGCAGGAAAAAAGCATAACACATTGTAGACAATACCTGCTAAACCCTAGCAGTGATGTGGACCTACAGCACAGCCCACAGAGATTATCTCTAATAGTGCGGTTTCAGTGGACCAGGTACTGGGACCCCTCCTCACCCTCAGGGTGACAGCTGAAACCACTATGCAACACGGTCTGCTGTTGTTATGTGCATGTAGCACACACAGCCAGTGCGTCTTACTGAGCTGATATGCTGGATCAGTGCATTCTCCGTTGGTTCTTCAGCTGCAGACCGCTGTTTTGCATGTGCAGTGCCTCATGGGTAGTAGAGGGCCCAACCTATGCCGGCATTACTTGCCCCACATGGAGTAAATGGGTTCAATTTATCCCTTTCTATCATGCCACTTTGTCGGGTATATGGTCTTGCAGTTGCACAGGCTGAGGCACCAGTCCCACCCGCACAAATGGTGTTTCATGTAGTCCATGGCACCGCTCCTTTTGGTTCACACACCCAATGCCTTTGGTCTGTATGATCACATATATCCAGCCACCACACACATTGCACTCTCTGCTTGGAAAATCCATGGCACAGCCCTGCACCCACCATTTGACCATCAGGGAGATTCATGGTGGGGAAGCTTACTGGCAGTAAACTGCCCCACCATGGCCATCATGCAGCAGTTAGCCATATCACACACACCTCTCTTGTGACTGCTCCACATGAGCACTCATGGACAATCCTCACATTGCTGTCCACATCAGGACCATGCTGCCTCCACCCATCTATGGGATGCCACACACTGACAGTACATTTGAATACCTGTCCACACCTCACAGACATTATAATGTAGCTAACGGCACGGTGTATGCTTTCAGGAGTATCTAGGACTGCACGCCTGTCACAGCGCTCCCCCCCCCAATGCTGCATCCCCTTTGCTGACTCCACTGCCACCACCACCCACTCATGACACAGCCAACATCCACACTGACCATCATCACTAGGCAGTCACCTATCTCGCTTAGTCAACAGCATAGGCCACATTGCCAGGCATCAGGTGAGTCAACTCCATCAGCTACCAATTGTGCTCGCATCCATACCTTCTCCAATGGCTTCCCTGCCCTCCTTTCAGAGTTTGAATGGCTTTCCTGCATTAAGGTGTTTGCCAGACACCTTCCCGCAGTATGTCCCATTACCGCACGGTAAGTGTACATTACCATCCCTTAATGTCCTGTTACCACACGGTAAGTGTCCATTACCACTCCTTAATGCAGCATGTGCTGTTACCACACGGTAAGTGTCCACTAGCACCCCTTAATGCCAGAACTCCTCTGACACTCCCAGCACACTTACCACCCTTATTGCTGCCGTTAACGCACAGAAAAGACTGCTCCTTTACCACGGTTTAGTAAACATACCCCTAAGTTTGGCTGAAAACAGGGCACAAATTAGGAGCTCATCAGTTTTGGTTAACAGGCTCTACGACTATACAGAGAAATCTTGGAAATGCTGCTGTGTATATATTCTTGCTAAATAGAGAAAGACTGAAAATGCAATACTAAGAAAAACTGATAGGGCCAATGAAAACGGCCATAAAAAAATCTCACTGGGAAACCTTTGGAATTAGTGCAATTTGCAAGTTCTTTCATTTTGCCTTCTGCAAGAGTGCTCTACTGTAGAAGGGCTGCACAACTCTGAAAAGACATCCATTAAGCAGATCACATCCAAAATTGGGGATTAAGGTAAAAAAATGCATGGTACATACAATCTATTGTGGACTCGTATGTGTTTGTTTTTCAAAACCCTCCTCCTTGTATATCTTTTAACAAAGTAAGCATATAAAATCTGTACAATGCCAAGTCAAACATATGAAAATTTGGCTATAAATGGAAAACCTGGAAAACGGTGACAGCGTAGTGAAAAAGCTGAAGACGCCATTGCTGTGAAAAAAATATCCACAAACATCATGCCAGTGTCCACTTCTATGAAATGCCGAACTCTTCTGAGATGATAATTCAATGGCGGCAATCAAAGGGCATATTCACAAAAATGTATTGTTTATCCATTGTTCTGTGCCTCTGAGTCAATGCCGACTCCTGGCGATCCTGTGGATAGCTGTCCATGTTGTGGCTATCTCCTGGGTTTTCTTGGCGAGGTGAGATTAGAAGTAGATTGCCAAGTCTCTGTTCTGTGCTGCAGGCCTACAGCACCTGGTATTCCAAAGTGGTCTCTCCCATTCAAATACTAACTAGGCCTGACCCAGCTTAGCTTCCAAGATCAGATGAAACCAGGCTCACCTAGGGTGGGGTGGCCATAGTTTAATAATCTATAGGCCTCCATAAAAAATAAATGAGTCCTATTTTTTAAATATGTATTAATGCATTAGCACATTAAAATAAGTATGCTTGCAATTACAGACCAGTGTGCTTGATTTGGGAAAACCTACAACTCCTAGGGGAGGAGGGTGGGCTGTGAAGACTAAATTCCTGCTGTTCCTGGAGATCACCTGTTACAGGTGAGTAACTACACTATCTCCAGGAACAAGCAGGAATGTAGTTTTCACATATGGGACTCCCTAGCTCCCAGATGCCAGAGAAAAATGACCTCAGAACAGGTAGGTTTGACTCGGGGTAGGCTTCAAGAGGTCATGAATCCCCCATGGATGTCTGGTATCGTTAAATTCCGGGACGGAGGGTAAGAATTACCTTTAAGTCTGGAAGAGGTGCTGGAGAAGAGTTTGACCAAACATGCAACCTGGCAGACGTCCTTATCCAGACAGTAATGAGCAGCAAAGGTATGGATCTAAGACCAAGTTGTTGCTTTGCAGATTTCGTCAATGGCTACAGAACATAGATTTGCCATTGAGGTGGCCATGGCATGAACATTATGGGCAGTGACATGACCCTCAAGGGATAGTCCTGCTTTATCATAAGCAAAAGAGATGCAATCTGCTATCTATTTAGAGAGAATACGTTTGGATACTGGCAACCCCAGGTGACTAGGGTCAAAGGAGATGAACAACTGAGAAGCCTTACGGTGTTCTCGAGTCCTTTGAAGATAAAATGCTAAGGCACATTTGCAGTCAAGAGTATGGAGGGTTGCCTCTGCCCTAGATGAATGTGGTCTAGGAAAAAAGACAGGAAGGTAAATTGACTGATTCAAATGAAAGGGAGACACCACCTTCGACATGAAGTGAGGGTGCGTTCTAATGAACCATGGAACCGTGTATAAGGTGGGTCTGCCACCAAAAGCTTGAAGCTCACTAATGCATCTAGTTGAAGTGAAGGCAATAAGGAAGATGACCTTCCATGTTAGAACCTATAGCTAGGTCATGGCCAAAGGTTCAAAAGGCAGCTTGAGAAGTTGCCCTAGAATGACATTGAGATCCCACGCCACCGGTAGTGCTCTGATGGGAGTAAAAGGCTTCTCATGAAGTGCACTACGAGCGGCTGTCCATCCAAGGGATAATGAGAGGCTGCAATTGCACTTAGGTGCACTCTTACCGAGTTGGTCTTAAGACCAGATGAGGACAGGTGGAGGAGATACTGGAAGAGCGCCTCTACTAGAGCCGAGAAGGGATTGCAATCCTTCTGGGAACACTAGTGAGAAAATCTACGCCTCTTGAAAGCATATGAACATCTGGTGGATGGCTTTCCAGAGGCTAACAGGATCTCCTTTACCTCCTGAGTAAGGTTAAGATCTTGCAATGCTATGCTTTCAGCAGCCATGCCGTGAGATGGAGAGACCGTAGACTGGAATGGAGCAGCGTCCTCTCCTCCTGGGAGAGGAGATCAGGAGCAGATCCGAGATCTAGGGGTTGAGTCTGAGACAGACGTAGTAGGAGAGGAAACCACAGTTGACATTGCCAGCATGAGGCTATGAATATCATGAAGCCCCTGTCCGCCTGGAGCTTGAAAAGTATCTTGGGAATTAGGGGAATGGGAGGGAAGGCATACAGGAGCCCTTGACCCCGGTGGAGATGAAAAGCATCCACCCGTTGGTTGCCCAACACAGGAGTCCTGGTGCAGAAGCGAGGAAGCTTGGCATTCTGCAGAGTGGCAAACAGGGCTATCTCTGGAGTCCCCCAGGTCTGAAAGATGAAGGATGCTGTCTCTGTATAGAGGGACCATTCGTGAGGAAGACAGATCCGGCTCAATTTATCTGCAAAAATAATTTGCTACCTTGGGAGATATACCACTTGGAGGTGCATCTGATGAGCAATGGCAAAAGACCAGAGATGGAGAGCCTCCCTGCAGAGGGGCCAAGATCCTGTTCCTCCCTG
The DNA here is from genome assembly GCA_033557465.1 of Ichthyophis bannanicus. Classification (NCBI taxonomy): domain Eukaryota; kingdom Metazoa; phylum Chordata; class Amphibia; order Gymnophiona; family Ichthyophiidae; genus Ichthyophis; species Ichthyophis bannanicus. Next base: position 350,712,064 of record CM066039.1, on the reverse strand, counting down.
CTTGTTGACATAGAACATGGCTACCCAATTGTCCGTCTGGACCAGGACCCTGTGAGATTGTAGGTGCTCCTGAAACACCCTGAGGACATTGAAGATAGCCCAAAACTCTAGTAGATCTATCTGGAGTTGCGACTCCTGTTCTGTCCAGAGGCCCTGAGTGGAGAGATTCCCCAGATGGGCATCCCATCCCAGTTTGGAGTCATCCGTCGTCAGGGTACAATGATGTGGAGGCATCTGAAAAGGTGACCCAATGAGGAGATTCTCTGGGGAACACCACCATTGAAGGGATGTGGCCAGAGGGGCAGAGACTCAGATTTTGTTCCTGAGACAGCCTGAGTCCTGTCTCCACTGGGAGGCCAGTGCCCATTGGGCTATGCGCATATGCAAACGGGCATATGGAACTACATGTATCACTGAGGTCATATAACATAGAAACTGCGGCATTTCTTGGGCAGTCAGGAGGTCTCTGAGACGTACCTGAGATGCTAATTGAATGAGACAAGAACAGCAGGGCTGGGGTAGAAATGCCCTTGACTGCCGAGTGTTTAAGAGAGCTCCTATGAGCTCTAATGTTTGAGTAGGAGCGAGATGGTATTTTGGAAGATTTAGCACAAATCCCAAATGTTGCAGTACCTGCATGGTAAGGGAGAGAGACAGGCGGACCTCCTGGGAGGTGCCTGCCTTTATGAGCCAGTCGTCTAAGTAAGGGAAGAAAAATATCCCTAGAGATCTTAGAAATGTGGCTATGACCGCCATGCACTTTGTGAAGACTCTTGGGGCAGAGGCGAGTCCAAAGGGAAGGACTTTGTATTGACAGTGTCTTCCATGAAACATGAAGCGTAGATATTTTCCGTGTTCTGGATGAATGAGTATATGTGTGTACGCTTCTTTCAGATCAAGAGAACAGAGCCAGTCCTGATTCTGGAGATAGGATAGGAGGGTCCCCAGAGAGACCATCTTGAACTTCTTGTGGACGAGGTTTTCTTTGGGATGAGAAAGTATGGAGAATAGAAACCCATTCCCTGTTGAGATTTTGGAACCTCCTCTTTGGCACCTTGTGATAGAAGAGAACTTACCTCCTGCAGCAAAAGAGCAGTGAGAGGGGGGCAGGTCTTGTAGATGAAGTCTGTACCTCTCTCTCACTATTGTCAGTGTCCACTGCTCTGAAATGATTAGATGCCACCTGTGGGCATAATGACAGAGTCTGCTGGCAATGGGGAGAGGATGGGGGTTCTCCAGAGGCAGAGTGGCTATGTTCTCTAGGAAAGAGTAAAAAAACAGGAGCTGGTTGAGCCTTAGGAGCCTGTGGTTTCTTTTGTTGTTTGGGAGGATGTTGACTCTTTTGAGCGCCCTGAGGTTGGTATTGAGAAGCAGGGGTATAAGGAGGGTAAAACTTATTTTTCTTACTAAAGAAAGTTTCCTTTGCAGCTGTTTTCTTCTTAGCAGGGTTGGCATGGTCCTAAAAAGTCTATTTAAAGTGGTATTCTCAGATTCTAGCTGAGAAGCCTTATCCTGCCAGTCCTTGACAAAAACGTTTTCACCTCTGCAAGGAATATTACCCAGTTTATCTTGAACCCATTATTCAAGATCTGATACCTGAAGCCAAGCAATCCTGCATGCATCGATGCAGATTGATGTGGCTCTACTGGTGCACTCAAAGCAATCAAAAGTTGCTCTACTGACAAACTTTGAGATGTTCTGGGCATGCCTTACCAATATGAGATAGTCAGCTCTCTTATCGTCTGGGAGAAGAGGTGACATTGACTCAAGATCTCTAGTAACGCCCTTGCGGGGCATACCCATATAGAGTATGAGCTTATTCTGGCTGACAGCATGGAAGCCTGAAAACACCGACGCCCAAAAGCACTGAGGGTTCTCGATTCTCTACCTGGAGGATTAGAACAACGTGTCTTAGAACTTTTAATTTGATGCATCACCGATTCCACTACCATTGAGTGAAGCAGGGATATTCTGGTACTTGATACATGGTATCGAGTTGTCGAGTATGTGGAGAAATAGTAAGGGGTGTTTCCCACATCTGGAGCATGAGATCATGGAGACTGCAGTGAACTAGAAGTGTGGCCAGCCTCTTTAGGAGCTGTAGGGTATTGGAGAATCTCCAATTCCTCTGCCCTGGGTTCTTTCTCAGATGTCACCATTATGGAAAGGCCCCTCGCAAGATCTCAAATAAATTCTTGAAAAGACATATTCTCAGGAGGGGACAAGCACCGTTCCGGAGAAGGGTCTTCCGATAGCCTCTGAAGTCTTCGGGTATTGATCGATTCATCATGGGAAGAATTGGAATCGTAAGATTTAAAGTATCAAGTGAACGGATGTCCCTGCTTCGCTAAAACTCGATATCAATTAAAGTCGGTATCGGAGCGAGGAATCTGCCTGGACGAACCCCTGGTACCGGGAATGGACTCGAGGGCAGGCATGGGTGGTAGCGCATCGAGTGGCATATAACCTGATGAAGTTTGCATCGATACTGTAGACGGTGCCGGCAGTACTGCGGGTAAAAGTTTGACCGGAACAGAAGCCACCAGTAGAGCTGCTAAGCTCCGCTCAATGGCCAGGATTTGCTGATCCATACAGCCCGCCGATGCTTGGTATCAGTACTGGAGATGCGGGCTACCGTCCCAGAGCAAGGCACCAGGAGCTCTCCAGAGGTGGAGGCCTCGGGGGGCATCCTGGGACCCCAAGATGACTTTGGAGGGAAGGTTCTCCCGTCGATCCACCTCAAGGGCAACATCCAAGGCATCTTGATGCTTAGAAAGAGATCTACCCGTGGGGAGGACAGCCTGTCTTCGAAGAAGACTTATGCTTCGATACCTGGGATCCATTAGAGGAAGACGACGTCCTCGATGACGTCAATGCCAAAGAAACCGCATCTGAGGCAAAGAATGTGCCTAACTTCGCAGCTCGATTCTGAAGGCCTCTCTTTATCATCTTCTTACACAGAGGACACGCTAATGGCTGGTGGTTGGGACCAAGGCATTTCAGACATCAGTCGTATGTGTCGATAACAGAGATGGTACCGCCACACTTAGAACATTTCTTAAAACCACTTGCTAGTTTCTCCATAGTGTCAGTAGACAAAATAGTAGGCTCAAAGCCTAAAATGATGTTGATGCGTCCAAAGAAAAGTTCTATTTTTTTTTTACAGGAAACAAACAAAAAAGAAAGGAAAAGACCGACAGTCAGGACAGGAAGGCAGATGCAAACCACAAATAACAAAAAAGAAATAGGATTAACAAATTTTTTGCGGTGACAGGATTTGCTTCCTGCTGGCTCTGCGGAAAATGAAGAACCGAGGAGGGAGAGTTGGGAAGATGGGACGGCAGCAACACAGGCACAGTGGGATGCTTCCAAAAGCTTTCCTACTGGATGCAGGGGAGCGTTCCCATGCAGGCTCCGTCGGTACCAATGTCACCTATATGTGAAGACTACATTCCTGCTTATTCCTGGAGATTTGCCTATACCCCGAAGAGTTTACGGAGCATGGCCTGGCCGAAGATGCGGTCCCTTCAGGACTTCCTCTCCAGACAGTAGCAAGCTGCAAAGGCATGGCAGATTTCCATAACAGGTACAGAATGCAGATTTGCTACAGAGGTAGCCATGGCTCAGATGCGGTGCGCCGTGACCCAGTGGTCTAGCGAGATCCCAGCCTGCTCATAGGCAAGGCAGTCCACCATCCAAGTGGACAGAGTTCATTTAGTTACTGGAAGCCCCAGTCGACTGGGGTCAGAGGAGACAAAGAGCTGAGGTGCTTTGCGGTGGCCCCGAGTCCATTGCAGATAGAAGGAAAGGGCCCTCTTACAATCCAGGGTATGGAGAACGATCTCCGCCTTGCCGACGTGAGGCCGCAGGAAGAAGGTGGGTAGCACCACCTCCTGATTGAGGTGGAAGGGGGATACCACCTTTGGCAGAAACTTGGGGTGTGTGCAGAGCACCACCCTGTTCTTGTAGAACCTCGTGTAGGGCGACTCTGCCATCAGAGCCTGGAGCTCGCTGCCCCTGTGAGCCAACATGAGTGCCACCTGGAAGACAACCTTCGAGGAGAGGTACTGCAGGTGAAGGTAGGCAGGGGCTCAAACGACGGTTCAGTGATCTGTGAGAGCACCACATTGAGATCCCACTCCGCCGCTGGTAGGCGGACAGGGGGCTTGGACAACATAAGGCCCTGCAGGAAGCGAGAGATAAGGGACAGAGCCAAGAGGGGCTTGCCCTCGACAGAGTGGTAGGGTAGCCACAATAGTGCTGAGGTGCACTCTGAGTTAGACTTCAGTCCCATCTGTAACAGGTGGAGTACGTACTGGAGCACCAGCGGCACTGAACAGGAGAAAGGGCTCACCTGCCTCTTAGCGCACCACAATGAAAATCAACACCATTTGAAAGATTGTGCCCTTCTCGTGGAGGCTTTATGGGAGGCCAAAAGGACTTTCTCCATGTCATGTGGGAAGTTGAAGGGAATTAGTGCTACCCTTTCAGTAGCCAAGCCATGAGCGACAGGGACCCCCAGCTTGGGGTGCAGGAGAGAGACCTCCTCCTGTGAGAGTAGTCCTGGGGCACAGCCCAGGGGAATCGGAAGCACTGCCAACAGACAGAGAAGCAGCAGAAACCAGGGTTGCCTGGGCTACCAGGGAGCTACCAGAAAGCACAGTTACTTACCTGTAACAGGTGATCTCTGGGAACAGCAGGAATAAGTCTTCACATATGGGTACGTCGGTACCGACGGAGTCCGCGCGGGAACGCTTCCCAGCGTCCAATCAGAAAGCCTTTGGAAGCATCCCAACACGCCTGCGTGCTGCCTTCCCACCTTCCCAACTGTCTCTCCTCAGTTAAGTTTGAAAGCTGAGACAAAGAGAGAGAGAGAGAGAGCAAGGAAGGGAAAGACAGAGATAGAGAAAAAGCAACTTCTAGGGGAGGTGGGTGGGTTGTGAAGACTTATTCCTGCTGTTCCCAGAGATCACCTGTTACAGGTAAGTAACTGTGCTATCTCCAGGAACAAGCAGGAATGAGTCTTCACATATGGGGACTCCCAAGCTCAGATGCCCAGAGGGAGTCCTAGCATGTTGCAAGTCTAGAACGAGCCATGCTATTGCTTAAGACCTCAGGCATCCTGGGGATGGAGGGTAGGAGTTGAATACAGAAGAGGAGCTGTGGAACAGCTGGCTAGAACAGGGTTTCTAAAGGGGAAGACCCTGTATAGAGGGTATTTTGTAGTAAAATATTGTAATCTGGGTCTCCCTTGTAGACCTTGCACAATTCCACTGAGGTACATATGGATCTATTAGAAGAGCCAGTGAATGTACTCAAGGGGTACCTCACTGAGAAGTAGAGGTAATAAAAGCAGGGAAAAACAAGTGGAGGTCAGAACCCCTCAGGGTGAGAAATGGCCCCAGGGGGAAAGACTGGGGTAGTATAAGAGGTAGAGCTTCAGCGGAGACGCAGAAGGCAGTATTAAAGAAAGCTTAAGCTGTTTAGGTCCAAAAACAGTATAAATTTAGGACCCAAAGAAAAAATGAGTCTGACCTAACTGGACTGGGGATGGAATCAGTCCATGTAGGGGAGAAAGGGTATGGAGACCCTTGTATCTGATAAGGAAGGACAGACTCAGGAGCGCTAAGCGTTAGGTTAACTGAAGCTCCGCAATGCCTTTCCTAAATGGGGTCAATTAGGAAAGAAGAAAGGTACATGGAGAGCTTCAGGAGTACCCAACCTATATGGTAAGGAAAATTTTGTTAATTACCACAGGAAGTGGTTATAAGTGTCGCCCCCTAAGTATGCTGGCATAGCATTGATAGGGGTAGTGCCCATCTGTCAGGATCATATAGGAATATAAGGATATCTGAACCTAACAGAACAGATAGATGAGTATATGGATACATATCTATCTAAAAATATATCTCAGTAGATCTATAAATATATCTATGTATATATACATATATATATTGAATATATACACCTATGGGTATATATGCATATATCGATAGGAGATATGTAGGGGCAGAAGACACACAGATAGATATAGATGAATATATATATATATATATATATATATATGTGTGTGTGTGTGTGTATATATACATATATGAATATGTAGACATATAGACACATATCTCCAGGTATGTGGAAGGAGAGAGGTCTATAGAAGCTGATCCCCCCTAGGGATATAGGGAGAGAGGAAGATTCATCTAAGAGCAAGAAGGTTAATACCTGCTTGACTAGACATACAGAGAAATCTCTTTTCCTGGTTATGATTGGCAGAGTCAGAGGAGTGGTCTCCCTGACAAGAAGAAGTCTGGATTCTTTTCAGAATTTGAGCTCTTGAATAACCAGGATGGCCTACGTGAAAAAGGCAGAGGATAACTTCAGACTGTAGGCAGGAAGTCCAGATTTCTTCAGAATTGCCATATGGAGAATGGACAGAGGACGCCACTGGAGGAAGATACCCTAGTGACTTGCCTATGAGAGCAAGAGGGGTAATGGGTGTCCTCTAGCTGCCATTGAAGAAAATTATCTCTGACGAGAAGACCGAAGGAGATATGGGCCAAGCCAGGGAATTGGCCCTTCTTTAGGTTTTCACATAATGAAAGGCCTGAGACTGATGTCTCAAAAGAGATTTAAGATGAAATGGTAAGGGTAGGAAATACCTACCAGTCATGGAAACATGACTGGGGGAACCTCTTTTAACCATCTGGGGTTAACTGCTAGGCAAGATAATAATGCTCTCTAGCAAGGGCCCATAGTGCAAAGCTACTCTTTAGAGTTGCAGAGAGCATGCTGCAGGTTGGTTAGAAGAAGAACTGGCTGTGGAAAGCCAGCGGGTAACAAAGTATTCTGCCAAGGACAAGGGGGCGAAGAATAGAAGTTAACCAACCAGGCTGTGATAAGAGGGTTTCCCAAACGAGGTTGATAACCTGTTTGGGACTTAGCACTGAGGCTAGAAGGATTGCTAGTGGAGGAGAATCCCTGGTTGTGTGGTGGACAGAACCAGTGGCTTAACCACTAGGAATTGCTGTATCTGCAGCAACGTACCAAGGCAGCGGAGAAAATTTCTTTTCCCTCTCCCTCTTTTAGATTGGGAAAAAGAAACAACAGACCTGGTAGGATTTCCTATTGTCTGATGGGCTGCCCTAAGGTAACAAGGGGGGAGACAACTCCGGAAGGGAGAATCCCCCGGTAGAACAGGTAGAGGACCATAGGGGCTTACCAGTGTAAAAGGGTCCCTCTTACAAACCAAATGTTATAGTAAGAGGGAGGTAAGACAGAGTTAAAAGAGACTGACTATGGAGGAAGTCTCTGACAGGTGAGATGATACATGCCAGTACAGGGAAAACAACTGTCTATTAATAGTTGTTAGTTCTCTTTCCTCCAAGAGGAAGAGGAAAGAGTAGTTACTCACCTGTAACAGGTGTTCTCCAGGAGCAGCAGGAATCAGTCCTCACATATGGGTGACGTCGGCGCCGACGGAGCCCTCGCGGAGCAATTTCCCCAGCTTTCAAAGAAAGCCTTTGGGTATTGCAGCGCGCATGCGCGGTCCCCTTCCCGCCCAAGGGTGCCATCTTGCTCAGTCTGATGACATAGCTAAAAGACAGCAAAAAAATTAGCAAAAACGAAATGATAGGACTGCAACTCCAAGGGGAGGAGGGAGGGTTGTGAGGACTGATTCCTGCTGCTCCTGGAGAACACCTGTTACAGGTGAGTAACTACTCTTTCTCCAGGACCAAGCAGGAAGTCAGTCCTCACATATGGGACTCCCAAGCTACCGGAGACCTCAAGCAAAAAAATGAGCTCCCTCTAGCTCAGCAGTATAGAAGGAAGGAATCTTCCCTGAAAACGCCCCCGATCGGTAGCCCACCACCAGGGCCGGAGGGTAGGAGTTGCCTAAACCTCAAAGAGATTATGGAGGACTGCCTGACCGAAAGCACTGACCCTGCGGGACTCCTTCTCCAGGCAGTAATGTGCCGCAAAAGTCTGGCTTGAAGACCAAGTAGCGGCCCGGCAGATGTCTGCCAACGGAACAGAGCGGAGGTGTGCCACTGACGCATCCTTCGCCCTAACACGATGAGCCGTGACTCGACCCTCCAACGAGAGGCTGGCTGCCCATAAGCCCAGGCGATACAGTCAGCTACTCAGATGGACAAGGTACGCTTGGAGACAGGTAGCCCCAAGTTATTGGGGTCAAAAGAAACGAAGAGCTGAACAGCCCTCCTATGCTCCCGCGTACGGTCAAGGTAGAAAGACAAGGCCCTCCTACAGTCCAGGGTATGCAGGACCATTTCAGCCCGGCTGGAGTGCGGCCTGGGAAAGAAGGTCGGAAGAACCACCTCCTGGTTGAGATGAAAAGGAGAAACCACTTTTGGAAGAAACTTAGGGTGAGTCCGTAAGACCAGCCTATTCCTGTAGAACCTAGTGTAAGGAGGATCAGACACTAGGGCCTGCAGTTCACTAACACGCCTAGCAGAGGTAAGGGCTACCAAGAACAAGGTTTTCCAAGAAAGAAAACGAAGAGGGCAGGTAGCCATAGGTTCAAAGGGCGGACAGGTAATCCGCTGCAAGACCACATTCAGATCCCACTCAGGGGCTGGTGGACGCAAAGAGGCTTAAGCAGAAGGAGGCCTCAGAGAAAACGAGCCACCAAAGGGTGGTTGGACAGAGGCCTGCCATCTACCGGTGCGTGATGTGCAGAGAGAGCACTGAGGTGGACTCTGACAGAGTTGGACTTAAGGCCCAGATTGGAGAGGTAAAGCAAATATTGCAAGACCACCGCCACCAAGCAGGAGAAGGGATTCTCAGACTGCTGAGCACACCACACGGAGAAGCGACGCCACTTAAGAGCGTAGGACTTCCAGGTGGAGGGCCGCCTGGAGGCCAAGACGACCTCTTCCACCTCCCGAGGCAGTAGGAGGGGAGCAAGGACTACCCTTTCAGCAGCCAGGCCATCAGATGAAGGGACCGGAGGTTGGGGTGTAGGAGAGACCCGTGGTCTTGTGTCAGGAGATCGGGTTGAAACCCCAGAGGAAGAGGAGTGTCCACCGCCAGCTGCATTAGAAGCGGGAACCAAGGTTGCCTCGGCCACCGGGGAGCCACTAGGATCAGCAAGGCTTTGTCTCGGAGAACTTTGAAGAGCGTTCGAGACACCAGCGGCATGGGAGAAAAGGCATACAAGAGGCCTGTGGACCATGGAATCAGAAAAGCATCCGGCGCTACTCTGAGAGGATGCGGTTGTCGAGAGCAGAAAATGGGTAGTTGCCGGTTCAGAGGACTGGCAAACAGATCCAAGGTGGGGAGTCCCCACTTGAGAAAGATCTGCTGAACCACTAATGGATCCAATCTCCACTCGTGTGGTTGGAGGATCCTGCTTAGTTTGTCTGCCAGGTAATTTTCTTGACCTGGGAGATAGACCGCTTTGAGGAGTATGCCGTGGCCGACTGCCCCAGAGCACAGCCGTCGTGCCTCCTGACAGAGAAGGAAGGAGCCTGTGCCTCCTTGTTTGTTCACGTAGAACATTGCTACTTGATTGTCCGTCTGGACCAGTACAGACTGGTGAGAAGTGAGGTGGGAGAAGGCACTCAGAGCTAGGCGGATGGCTCTGAGCTCCAGGAAGTTTATCTGCTGTGCAGACTCCCAAGGAGTCCAGAGGCCTTGAGTAAATGTCCCTTGGCAATGTGCTCCCCATCCCAGGAGAGAAGCATTGGTTGTTAGTACCTGAGAAGGAGGAGGAGATTGAAAATCCACTCCCAGTACTAGGTTTGGCAGATGAAGCCACCACCGCAGAGAAGAGACCAGCAGGTCCGAGACTTGTACTGAGTCAGTCAGGCTCCCCGTGGCCTGATGCCATTGAGTGCGAAGGCACCACTGGGCAGGTCGCATGTTCAGGTGGGCATTGGGGGTCACATGGACCGTGGAAGCCATATGGCTGAGCAGTCTCAGAAATTGCCTGGCAGAGACCATGGAATTGCTGCGAAAGTGGCTGGCGAGATTCATGAGCCTGTGGGCCCTGTCCAGAGGCAGGAAGGCCCGCGCCTGAAGTGTGCTTAACCTTGCGCCGATGAATTCGAGATCTTGAGAGGGGAGCAAAGTGGACTTTGCGAAGTTTATGACAAAGCCCAAGTGCTGGAGCAGAGACACAGTGCGATGAGTGGCTTGAGTGGCCTCTTGGGAAGACTGGGCCCGGATGAGCCAGTCGTCCAGGTATGGAAACACAAAAAGGCCTTGAAGTCTGAGATAGGCCGCCACCACTGCCAGGCATTTGGTGAAAACCCGTGGGGCGGAGGATAGGCCAAAGGGCAGGACCCTGTACTGGTAATGATTTCCTCCCACAACAAATCTGAGATATTGTCTGTGGTCTGGATGAATAAGGATGTGAGTATAGGCATCCTTTAGATCTAAGGAGCATAGCCAGTTCCCCCGCTGGAGGTAGGGCAGCAGGATTCCAAGGGAAAGCATCTTGAACTTTTCCCTTGCCAGGAACTTGTTGAGGTTTCACAAGTCCAGGATGGGTCTGAGGCCTCCTGTTCTTTTTGGTATCAGAAAGTACCTGGAATAAAAGCCGTGACCTCTCAGGTGGTGGGGCACCGGTTCCACAGCCTGTTACTGAAGAAGACTTGCCAACTCCTGAAGGAGTAAGTCCCTGTGCAGAGGGAGTCTTGGAGGCTCCCCTGGAAAGTAGGAGGGAGGTACCTGGTGAAAGTGTAGAAGATAGCCTTTCTGAACTATATGAAGTACCCAGGTATCTGATGTGATGGCTGACCACCTGTGGGCAAAGTGGACCAGCCGGCCTCCTTTGCTGAGAGAAACCAGCTGAGGGGAAGAGGCTATGCTGATGGAGTCAAAAAACCCCACCCTGCTGAGCAGGGGCCGGTGTAGTGGGCTTTGGGGCCTGCTGCCTACGGGACCCATTACCCCGTCCCTTGGCCTGCTGACCCTTTTGGGGAGCTGCTGAGGCCTGATACTGAGGGTAGTATTTATAGGCAGCCGCCTTCCTCGGGTAAAAGGGCTTTTTCCCCGAGCCCTTCTTCTTCTGAGAAGGGGCAGAGGTTTTTCTGGACAGCCTAGTTCTGGTCAGAGTCTCGGTCTCGATTTGTGCAGCCTTTTCAGCCATGGGTTTGCCAAAGAGGTTTTCACCTCTGCAGGGGACATCGACCAACTTGTCCTGGACCCATGGCTTGAGGTCGGATGACTGAAGCCAAGCCTGTCGGCGGGCACCGATGCCGGCTCCGGCTACTCGAGCCAATGCTTCAAAGCCATCGTAGGCTGCCCGAGAGATAAACTTCGAGCACTCTCGAATCCCAGTGGACAAGGCTTGGAACCTCTGCAAAGGTTCCTCGGAGAGACCAGCCGAGAACCCGGCAATTTCCTTTGCCAGATCTCGGAGATACATGCCCATATAGAGCTGGTAGGTCTGGACTCGACAAGCAAGCATAGAGCCCTGGAAACACTTCCTACCGAGGGCATCCAGGCTCCGGGCCGCACCGAGGAGTGCATTTTTTGACTCTTGAGTCTATGCATGGCCGATTCCACCACCATGGAATGGTGCGGTAGTTGTGCCTTTTGGAAGCCGGGGCTCTTGCGGACTCGATAAATGGAATCGACCCGCTTGCTTAACACCGGCACCGACGCCGGGTTCTCCCACATGCGGAAGAGAAGTCGTTCCAGCATCGGAGGAACCGGTACAGTAAAGGCCTCCTTCGGGGGAGAATCATACTGGAGGGCATCGAGCTCCTCGGGATCCGCGGGGAATGCCAAGGCCTTGGCCATATCCCGCACGAAATCCGAGAACCGGGTGTCCTCCGGGGGGGGGGGGGACCATCTCCGAGGTTCGGACTCGGGCGAGTCCGATGGGACACACTGAGTCCGAAAACTACCAGGGGACTCTTCGTCCTCCGATTCCCAGTCGGACTCCGTGGAGGAGGATTCGAGTGGCTCCGGTCGGGCGGGCACCGATGCCCTCTGCTCCGACGCCGAAGGAGTGGGCGTCGACGACCTCGGTCCCGAACTCCGAGGCCGAGGGAGACCGCGACCGAGGATCGACTTGAGCTCAGATGGACTCGAGGATCGGCTCGGTCTCCGGGGTCGACTTGGATGTCGACGTCCCGGTGGCCGGGGCAGACGCATTGGCAAGGCCAGCGATCAATGCCCGCTGCTGGTCCATGAAGGCAGCTAAACTGCTCTCCAAGGCCGTCAACCTGAGTCCAAGCTCAGGAGACCCAGCAGCCCCTGACTCGGGCCCCGACGGCGTCGGGCCCGATGTCAGCTCCTTCGGAGGCGAGTCCACGAGGACCACAGTACTCACATGTCCAGGCGACTCCATCTCGAGGCGAGGATGTTTCGAAAGCCTCTCCGACTCCAAGGACCCGGGACGGCTGTCGGGGCTATGCAACCTGGCCCTCGAGGAACCAGGAGCGTCCGCCGACGACGCCCTCGCGGGTTTTTTCTTCCTATGATGTTCCCGGGTAGGAGACCCACGCTCAGAGGAACTCCGACGATGCTCAGGACCGGAGTCCCGGGACGTCGAAGCCTCTGACGAGGTCCTGGCCCGGCCGGACGCGGAGTCAGAGAAGATTCGTTCTCGTTGATGCTGCCGACTCAACACTTTTGAGGACATTTTGCCACACGGACCACAGATCATCGGGTCATGATCGGGTCCGAGGCAGCGGAGGCAGCAGTCGTGTGTGTCGGTAAGAGACATGAGTTTCTTACAGCGATCACACTTCTTAAACCCGCTGGCAGCCATCGAGGGAAAAAGGGCCCCTGGGAGGTCAAAAGACAGGGCTGCCAGTGAAAAGGAAAAAAATGGCGCGAAAGCTCGTCACGAAGGACAAAAAAACAAAAAATAAAGAAACGGACCCGATACCGGCGTAGCGGGTCTGGGCGGGAAAAAGGATCCGGCGCCTAACCAAAAAATAATAAATAAAAAGAGAGAAAATCAACTTTTTCAGCGGAGATCACAAACAGCGTCTGTAGGGCTCCGCGGAAAAAAGAAGACTGAGCAAGATGGCACCCTTGGGCGGGAAGGGGACCGCGCATGCGCGCTGCAATTCCCAAAGGCTTTCTTTGAAAGCTGGGGAAATTGCTCCGCGAGGGCTCCGTCGGCGCTGACGTCACCCATATGTGAGGACTGACTTCCTGCTTGGTCCTGGAGAAAACCCTGTTAAGTATGGGCATGATCATCATAAAAACTCTTAAAGTTAAAGAAAAGATGTCTCATGAAGAGATATCTAGGAAGGTTAGAATAAATTTAGTGCAGATACTGCAAATGAAAAGAAGCAGACTGCTACTCTAACCACCAACCAAGAGGGGCAATGATCATCTTTTTGAAATCCTGCGACTGCTGGGTTTGTTGACCCTGCTGAGGTTGTGGATTCTTCAGACCAGGGTGATGTTTCCCCTGTTTGGGAACATCTGTATGATGGGCAGAAGATGGATAAAATCTTCTTCCCCTAGGGGAAGAAATTTTGGCAGGACATTTCCTACCAACTGGGAAAGAAGGTGTAGAACAGCCTCTGGAAACAGGACAGTCAGTTGCTAACTGAGCAACCTGGAGTAAAGACTCCTTGTTAAAGAGATTTTCTCCAGTGCAAGGAGTATTTCCCAGTCTAACATGCCCATTTGTCCAAGTCTGAAGCTTGGAGCCAGGCTTTACGTCGTGCTCCTATAGCTATCGCAGAAGTCCTGCTAACAGACTCAAAGGAGTCTAGGGAAGCATGAGTAAGAAATCTAGAGATACTCTGAGCATGACTAACCAGTGAGGAATAGTCTGCACTCTTGGGCTCTTGAAGAAAAGGAGTCAAAAGATGTAATTTCTTTGTGACCTCCTCAAGAGATAAGCCCATATAAAAAATATATGAGAGAATTCTTGCTGAAAGCATGGATGCCTGGAAAGTTTGGCGTCCAAAGGTATCTAAAGTCTTAGACTCACGACCTGGCGGATAAGAAGAGTGCTTTTTAGTACTCTTCACCCGCCTCATTGCTGATTCTACAACAATGGAATGATGAGGAAGTTGAGTCTTTTGAAATCCTGGAGAAGGGGGCGCCTGATATAGAAGATCAGTTGCTCTGGAAAGTGGGGGTACCTTTAAAGGAGCTTCCCACATTTGTAGAAGGAGATCCTGAAAGGAATGATGCAAAGGTAGCATGATGTTTTCCTTTGCTCTCTCAGGAATATAGAGGGATCCTGTATTGCCTTGTGTAGGACCTTGTCCAGGAATAGAAATGGCAAGAGATTTTGCCATATCTAGGAGAAAAACTTGAAAAGAAGGTTCCCCAGAGGGAACTTCCTTTGGATAGGCTAGATCTGATGAAGAACTAGCGTTGGCACCGAGGGATCTATCTAAGCTTATAGGAATAGAAGATCCTGGATGGTGCAGTATGGAATCCTTATAGGATGGTTGCTGGTACTGCGGGACCAGTGCCAGTCGGTAGCGCATCGTCCATGCTAGGGATCAATTCCAAACTCGGTATCGAGGGAAGCGAGCCTGACGAGAGAAGCATGGAAGGCACTGACAGCAATGGTAATGTGGATACCGGTACCGACTTCGGTACCATATCCGATACCGGTGGATGAAGGCCAGCCGGTGGCAACTCTAACGGTATCGAAGAAACCTAGAGTTGCGGATCCGAATTATTGGAACCAAGCCTTCGGTACCATCTGGTGTCGGTACCAAGGCGAGTCGGTACCCAGTCCTCCAGACTAGAGATCGATTCCAGACTCGGCATCGAAGGAAGCGAGTCTATCTATGCATGTCTGGAGGGTACCGACGTCGGTACTAGTATCGGTACCGGTACCGATACTGGAAGGTCGGTCTGGCAGAGGGAGTACAATCCTGTGCCTCCTTGTTTGTTAACACAGAACATTGCTATTTGGTTGTCCATCTGGACCAGCACCAACTGGTGCTACAACCAGTGGCGAAAAGCTTGGCAGGCCAGAAATATTGCCTGTAGCTCCAGGAGTTTGATCTGCAACTGGCACTCCATCTGGGACTATGTGCCTTTGGTGCGGAGGTCCTCGCAATGAGCTCCCCATCCTTGCAGGGAGGCGTCCATGGTGAGGACCCTCGGGGGGGGGGGGGGAGTGCCTGGAAGGGCATCCCAGCCTGAAGGTGATGGGGGATCTTCCACCAAAGGAGGGAGTCTGCTAGTTAGCAGATCACTTTTACCCTGTCCCGAAGTCTGCCTGTGGCTTGTGTCACTGTGAGCAGAGGCACCACTAAGCCGCCTTAATATGCAGGCGGGTGTACGGGGTTACCCGGACCATGGAGGCCATGTGGCCCAGCAGGCAGAGGAGATAGCAAGTGGGCACCGACCAGCGATGCTGCACTTCTGCAGTTAGCGCCCTGAGGCGCTCTGTCCTCTCCAGAGGGAGGAAGGCCTTGGCCTGGAGGGTTCCAGCTGAGCCCCTATGAACTCTAGGTACTATGCTGGAGAAAGGTAGGACTTGGGGTAGTTGATGATGAACCCCAGACGATGCAGGACATGGATGGTGCGCTTGGTGGCATGGTGTACCTCTGCAGCTGTGCCTCTCTTTATGAGCTAGTCGTCCAGGTAGGGAAAGACAAAGGCCCCTTGGAGATGAAGGTGGGCTGCAACTACCGCTAGGCACTTGGTGAAGACCTTTGGCGATGATGCCAGCCTGAAGGGTAGCACCCTGTACTGGTAGTGACCTCCTCCCACCACAAACCGGAGGTATTGTCGGTGGCTGGAATGGATCAGGATGTGTGTATAAGTATCTTTCAGGACTAAGGAGCATAGCCAGGCTCCCTACTGGAGGTAAGGCAGCAGTGTCCTAAGGGACAGCATCTTGAACTTCTCCCTCACCAGAAATCTGTTCAAGTCCCATAGGTCCAGAATGGGCCTGAGGTCCCCTGTTTGCTTGGGAATGAGGAAATATCTGGAGTAGAAGCCTTTGCCCCAAAAATGTTTGGGCACTGGCTCCATGACCTTAACAGTGAGGAGGCCTGCAAGCTTGGTGAGGAGCAGAGTCTGGTGTAGAAGAGACCTTACAGGTTCTCCTGGGAAGAACAGGGGGTGGCGTCTGTTGTAGGTGGAGGAGGTATTCCTCTTTAGCTACTTGCACCACCCAGGAGTCGGTGGTAATGGAGAACCACCTGTGGGCAAACAGGACCAGATGTTGCCGAGGACCTCCTGGGGGAGAGGAGGCCATATCCAAGGAGTCAAAAACTTCCTCCAGACTGGGCTGGGGCCAGGGCCTGGGTCTTAGGAATCTTAGGCCTGCACGGGCCATGCCCTTGTCCCTTGGACTGTTGCCATTACTGTGGGACAGAGAAGGCCTGGTACTGTGGGGCATTAGAAAACACTCCCTTCTACCCCGGGGCCTTTTTATGGGAGTGCACTGAGGTCTTCTTTGAGAGTCTGGGCCTGGGCATCGTGGGCTACCGAGGTACCAGAAGGAGCCCTGGAACATGGCGTTGCAGGGGATTCCGGCGCAGAGTAGGATCTATGGAAGAACTTTTCCTGCTGTAGCTGGTGGCTCTTGATGGCGTTTGTGGACATGGACTTACAAAGGATGCAGCCCAAGTTATCGCAGTCCGGCTCAAGGCAACCGAGGCAGCAATCATGTAGGTTGGTGAGGGACATCATCTTACTGTACCAATCACATTTCTTGAAGCCACTGGAGGCCATGGGGAAAAATGGGCCCTTGAGCCCGGGTGAGGATCTGAGGCTTACTGGTCAAAAAGAGTGCGAAGCACCAGTTGAGGGACACCTCAAGGAAAACAAATCCAAGGAGCGATGCCGAGGTGAGCTGGCTTGTGGGCGGGAAGAGGAATCAGAACGCATACCAGAAAAGAAAAGTTTTAAGACAAAAAGAGACACTTTTTCAGGAAACGGGACAGACGTTCGGTGGGCTCCGTGGAAAAAAGGAGACTGAGGCAAGATGCCACCCTTGGGCAGGAAGGGGACTACGCATGTATGATACATTTCCCAAGGGCTTTCTTTGAAAGCTGGGGAGATGCTTCCGCGCGGGCTCCATCAGCGCAGATGTCACCCATATGTGAGGACTGACTTCCTGCTTGTTCTCGAAGAAAAACTGCTTGAAATTTAGTGATTTGAATATGTTCGTTTTTAAAATTTACAACCATTATCTTTATATTTAGCATAGTAAGGAGAACTGCATCACTGTTTCTATTTCTCTGTCAATTAGTCTGTTTGGAAGTGATATTGTTGCTGTCATGGGATGGATGGGGGCCAAGGTGATGATTCCTTTTTATTCCACATCTTGTTGCCCAACCTGAACTTAAGTTGTCTCTCCCCTCCCCTCACACCCACACTTCCGATAAGTGCCCCAGATTTGACTGCAAAAAATCTAGCAACCTTATTTGCTAGATAGCAAACACACAGCTCCAAATTTTCTGAATATTATGCTACCTGACAAAAAATAAGAGTGCATGTGACTTCCTGAAATATCTTATGCTACAAAGAACTAGTGCATATTCAAAATGACTTCAGTGTATCAGCAGTTAAACTACAACATAGGTTTTTTGTTCAGACAAAATGATGACACAGCAAATTTGTCTGCACAAATGGATTAGTGTTTATTACAGCAATGATCTAAGTTGTAGAATCTATTATTTTTATTAAAAGAGGTTTCAAAGAAATGCTGAGTTAGTCATAATGGGGCTAACTTTATAACAGTGCACAAATACTGATGCACAAATTAAAACCTTTCTGAAAAAGGTTTGTGCGTGTGTGTACTCTACATGTATATCCTCATATTTTTGAATATGCATGTACACGCGACTCTGCTTCCACGGCGCACAAACTATACCCCCTGGGAATAACTACAGATCACGCAGAAATAGGTGCACAATTTTTGTGTGCCTACTGTTTCCATGCATATGTGGTCACAGATTTTTATAAAAGTCCTTTTTTGTGTGTAAACCAGGCTTTAAAGAGAGAAATGGCTTCATAAAATTATCCCTATTAAGTACAATTGCTGATATATTGCTATACTGAGCTAACTGCACAGAGGAAATGGGGTTTTGCATATGACATGGACACAATCTTCATGGCAAAAAACTGGAGGCAAAAATGTCTACCCACTGAGACCTCAAAAGCAAGAGGAGTGACCATAGCAGACAAGACGTGGCACATTCTATTAACATATATTCTATCTTACTGTCTTGTCACTGTAACGAGGATCCCTTGCATTTTAATCTAAAAATGCAATGTGTGCCTTCGAGTCAGTCCTGACTCCTGGCGACCCAGAAGCTCCTGGGTTTTCTTGGCAGTGTCACCGGAAGTAGATTGCCAGGCCTTTCTTCTGAGCCAATGGAGGGTTAAGTGATTTGCCCAAGGCCACAAGGAGTGCTAGTGGGAATCGAACCCTGGTTGCTTGGTTACCAAGCCAGTGTTCTAACCACTAGGCTACTCCTCCACTCCTATTTTATTCTATTTTAATCTAAGGCGACTAACAAAAGGCGAGTTGTTTCTGTAGTTGTGACTTGTTAGCTTCTCCATGGAAGCCAATAGCTCAGAGTTTTGGAAATTGCAGCAAAAATGCTGCAGCTATGGCATGTCAATATCTGGCCCTAGATAAATTATTATTTTGGTCTATCATGATCTTCACATATATTTCTGGGTAATCTTGGTTTGGTTTATCTTTGAAACACACAAATACATGCCTTAAGTGCTGTTGCAGGCTTTAAATTGAAAAGCTCTATTGGAAAGCATGTCGTCATTTCCTAATTATAGAAGAAGCAAAATATCTGAAAGTCATCATTTAATATCAAGTATTAACTTGAATATTTTCCTGGACAGATGGATATCACATTAACTGCTGAGCTCATGAGCAGGTCTGGATGATACAGACATAAAAGGAAATGCCCTCTAGTGATAAGCTGAAGCTAAGACTTCATAAGGAGACATCACAGCAATGAAACACCCAGAGACAACTTATTTATGATTGCACATTGAACTCGACAAAATATTGACTGGCAGATATCCAGGGTCCCTGTGGACTCTGCAACAAGTCAACATTTCAAAGGATATCATAAATGGTCAAAGAATGGGATTAATTGCAAATTGCTACTGAATTAGGTTTTTTTTTTTTTTTTTTAACTGTTCTACGAAGTCATCTTCCCATATGCCATATAATCTGTAGGTGGTTACAAACCGAAGAAGCACAAAACTTTCCAAGAGAGTTCAGAAGCTAGCATGAATATTTAATTCTTCTATGAGCTCTACCACAAAAAAGCGCTTTCCATAATGCTCAAAACAAAAAGGATAGGTAAATGTGAACCTTACTGCTTCGCCGCAGCACACCAGAATTATCAAATCCAAAAATAACCTCTTTTTGGCTCCTGATAACAGTACTATCCAATAGCAGAGCACTAAGTATCTTAGAATAAGAATTCCTGCCTAGACAATGGGGAGGAGTAATTTTAATCTGAAGCCATTCAGATAAAATCAGTCAGTGAACGAGATTATTGGATATCTGGTTAAAAATAAATCCACGCGTCCTGGATCACAGCTCTTCTTACTTAACCAAAACCATAATTGTAGTTTTGTAAAATCTGGGAACATATCAGAATATTGCTTAGGATCACTACAACCTGTCCAGACTTTGAAAAATGAAAGAGGATGTTTTTAACACCTACCTCACATAACAGCAAGTCAATGATATGGAAGACCATGTAAAGAGGGAATTTTGCAGTGAAGAGTGTCAGAAACCACTGGGAGGCATACATATGGGCTTCCAGGCTGATGTCCAAGAAGTGGTTGTACAAATCAGGAATGTATTCCTGAAACAACAAACTAATTAATTTTTTGGGGAAAAAAGGCAACTGTTAACTTACAGCCATAATTCTAAAGACTAACTGAGCAGGACATACAGTATTATGCAAGATATTTAATGGCTCTAATATACATAAATCCTTAAAACTACAGGCATAATTAACCACTTCTTAAAGTGATATATATATATATATATACATATATACACACACACACACACACACACACACACATATACAGGGTGGCCCAAAAAAGGTGAGAACATATTGTAAATTAAAAGCTTAAATAGTTTACTTATTTACCTTTTTTAGATATATAACGTCTTTATTTCGACAATTTCCGGTCGCTATCTTTTTTTTTAAAATTTGTCAATCGTTTACATCTGTCTTTTTGAATTTTTAAATAACTTATATGCTACGAGATGTTCTCACTTTTTTTGGGCCACCCTGTATATACATACATATACACATCTTTTTCTGTTGTAATGTGACTTAAATTTTTCAGTCTATTTGCCGCTCTGTATTAAGATAGATCATCTGCAGTTCAATTCTATGTAGAATGTCTGTGTCAGAAAATGAACATTTATTTCCATGGAGTGGAGGAGTAGCCTAATGGTTACAGCACTGGATTGGGAACCCAGAGCCAGGGGTCGATTCCCACTAGCAGTCGTTGTGGCCTTGGGCAAGTCACTTAACCCTCCATCGTCTCAGAAATATCCACGTTATCAATGTCCCTATTTAATGTACATTACCAAGTTTAAGTTACAATGTGAACCGCTTTGACTGAAATGATAAAGCGGTATAAGAAAACCTGTTAAATAAATAAACAAATCAAGTGTGTGTAGAACTGTGATAGTATTTTACAAAAGGCGCGCTACACATGGATCACTAGGAAAAATACATATATCTAGCATGATGCATAGGGCCAGTGCAAAGACATGAAGTGCTCTACGCCAATCTTATTCCTCATGTCCCCTGCTTCTGTTGCTGCTGTCCCTCTACAGGACCTGTGGTGGCGGCAATGACTTCAAACAGCCCCACAGGACTTATCTAAACCTCTGGCGCTGCTAGGCTGTTTGTGCTTCTGTCCCCTCTGATGCCCAGTTCCTACTGTATGGGGATGGAAGAGGGAGCTATATATCCAATGTGTTTACTACCAGCTTCCACCATAATATCCCAGGCTTCATGTGCTTCACAGACACCCCTACTAAGTCACTCAAAGGTCATCCCTTCCAACCAGCCACAAACCACATCTCTCGCTACTCACTCCTTTCTTCTCCTAAGTGCATGGTTAGGCTATTCGTATTCAAACACAATTATTTCCCCACACATTCTCCCTCTCACTCAGGTTGAAGACGCTCCATATATACTCTAGAGAGTCATGATGCAGGCAACTCTTCCAACTTTTCTACAAAGTTTTAAATGTCTTCTTTTGATTCAACAACCTTGGTGGCCCCTTCTTAGGATATTTTCGGCCTGGCCAGATATTGTAAACTAAACTAAATTTTACTGCTTTTGCAGAGTCTGGAGCAGTACGGTGTTATTTCTCATCTTTTAACCTTAAGCTGTCATTCTGTTCAACGACTCACTCTACAAAGTGCACACTACTGCTGGAGATCTCACGCTTTCATGCCTGATTTCCACACTCGCTATGGTGTTGTACTGTCACTCTCTCTCACCATCCCTATAGAGCCTCTGAACTCCTCCAGGTAGCACTTCTGACAAGATCAGACCTGACCTGCTCTGCTTCCTAGCATGCCACCATGCTCCTCTCCACACTACGAGGACAGCCTCTCCAGTACTGCACAGCTTACTTTGCCAGGTTGGTAAAGACACGCTACATCTGGGTAAACATCTCCATCCTCACTACTGGGTTGCTGGTATATCTTTAAAGCAGCTGGTTTATTTGCCTGTATTCTTATAATGGTTTATAAGCTATAATGGGAGATGGGGGATCAAAGCCGCTAAACTAGACATCCATGTGGGCTGGTGGCTCTGCCCACTTTTAGAACAAGACTTTTAATGAGGCCAGGTGAAACTTTTCAACTATTTAGAGCAAAAGCTGAAGCTTATTTCAAAGAATATTACACCCATGTTATTTTGGGAGCACAGAGAGGGCAATTTTCAAAGCCATTTACTGAGATAACAAGCAATTTGCACTGTTTAAAAATGTTTCTTCCTCAATCCAAGTTCCAATAAAAGTATGTGTGCTTTTAGAGGCAGCGGTCCTGCTAAAGGGTGACTATGCTATGTTTAGATGTATGTATTGCATTTTCAACTCTATGCACATGTTTTCCTTAGGCAAAAAAATGATCTGAAAAAGAGCAGATACAAAAGTCCATAGATACTTCTTGCTTGTAGCAGGAGTCAAAGTGAAAGCATAAAGGTAGTTTCTCTGAGAAAACTGGTGCAAAGGCCGTGGGTGAAACGTCCATCTGAAAATTGTCGCCGTCCATCTTGTCCTTTTAATACTCTACCTGTAAACTACTTGACACAACCTCTGCCTTCATGTACCCAAGGCAAAAGCTCTTTTCATATGTATCATACTAAAGTTACGAGGCACAGAATTCTATTAATTCTGTCACTGCTGAACTACTAGTTGCAAGGATACTGGAGACGCTCCATATCTCTAAAGCAGCCTGATATCTGACCGCATCAGGACACACTTACGAATAATATGGAGCTCTGACTACTCATTGCCTTTAGTGTTACCAGTTCTCACCTGCATCAGGCGCTCCAGCTGATAAAACTTGCAGTGCAAATCTTCAAAGTTTTGTTTGAAAAGTTCCCTGAGTCCATAATCGAACATGATTTTGACCAGAACACTGAAAGCCTGTTCTTCAGGCATCTATCAAAAAATAAAATACAACTTGTGTAATTTTCTTGTTTATACTTTTCTAAAGTCTCCTTCCTGTATATTGTCCCAATCAGTTGAACACCCTTTATGATGACTACCACTCAGGCTATTCCCATATTGCACACAAAGAGAATTAATCAGTGTCACACCAGTTCCTAAACAGAGTACATTCTGACCTCAAGTAAAGTCCACAGCACCTGAGGACTGACTTCCTGCTTGTTCCTGGAGAAAACAATGTTTTCTACCATATAATAAACTTTAATGCAGAAATGTTTTTCTGGAAATTAAATCTTACTCCAGGGAACTGTAGCGAGTTCCTACATGGTTTAAATGGCACATCATCTGCTTATACTTTACAGATAATGACATAGTTACAAGAAAAGTAACAGATTGGGGATGGGGGGAGCACACCAATATCATTAAAGTGAAACATTCCATCCCACCAACATTTTAATCCTCAAGTTCACTTTGATAACATTGGAGTGTCTGTTTCTCATTTCCTCTGTTTTGATTGTTGGCTTATGTGGTTGTTTCTACCATCAGGAACAGTGCGTCCATATACTGTATTAGATTTTTTTTTTAAGTTAAAAGCAATAGTGGTGTTGCTCATAACCATATAAAGGGTCCAAGGACCCTTTTATTAACAACTAGGCTCTGCTCTGTGGAAAACCTAATTTTAAAAGCCATTTTAGTACATAAAACTGAAGTTTATGCATGGAAATCGTTTCTTGTAAAACATAAAATAATCAACAATCCAGTAAAGGGACGAGAATTTATTATAAATCTTCCAAAGATCGCATCCAATACCTATACTGTTTCTTTATATATAAATATATATATATATTGTATATATGTAGGACCATTTCAATCATTCAAACAAATCCAATTTTTAAACTATTTCATGTTTTTTTTTAAATAAAATCCCGTGTAGGACTGAATATGCTCACACTACATTATAAACAAACTGATCCAGTCTTCATAAATCTCTAAAATTCTTACACGGATGAATCTTTGGAAGATTTGTTATAAAACTGCCCAGAGTATATTATATATATTTATATACCACATATCACACAAACATCTATGTGGTTTACAATAAACAATCACATAAATACAATAAAACAGTTTACATTACAGTAAGACAAACATACTTAACCTGTTTTGGACCAGCGTATGTTTTACATACATAAGGTTTCCATACTTACTACTTAACTGTTTACTAATTAATGGTTATAAATTCAATGGAACTATGTTTAGCTATTATCATTATGTCAAAAAGCGTTATATACAGATTTTTTTATCTGAGATCTAGTTAGTTTAATAGGTATTCGAAGTTTGCTGATTTTGACGGTACTGGCGGCTCAACATAAAAAGATCACAAAAAATAGTAAGTAGCTTATAATGCTGTAGTAGCTACTATTTTGCAAATAAAAATATTTGTAGACTTTAGAAAATAGGTTTAGATAACTGTAAGTTACTTAGTGTCAGAGTTATTGGTGCGTATATTGGCCTTGTATGTTTTTCATACGCTGGGCTAATATGTTGTCGAAACTAATTGCTGTCAAGCATTCTGTACTAGGTGTTTCAATGGTGCAATATCGACACATTGCATCAGAAGTGTTTTCACGTGTATCATATTCCGCCGTCAGAATGGACTGTTGACAAACTATATTATATCATAATAAAGTGTGTTAAATGAAAACTGCAGTTTCAATAGTATCATACAGTATGTTTATGTCAATGAATATTGGAACTGAATCCTATCTTTTCTGAAGACGGACAATATACTATACTGGACCAGTGTATGAAAAACATACACTATGAAACTTCTATTTTCTGCAGAGTTTTAATATTTTTTATTATTGCCGGTATTTCATAGTTGTTTGAGTGTAACAAATCTAATAAATCATCCAGAACAGAGAAGGAATATGCGAGCTGTCCAAAACGGGTTAATTTAAAATAAGCCAGGCAGGCAGCGTGGTGTGGCATGACACGTGACAGAGATCCTTTCGTGCTGCTTCAAAGCTTGGCCTTAAAACACATGCACACCGTCACAGCCTACCCACTCCTATCCCCTTTGGCAGGAAGTTGCGTCATACGTGTGTACATTCAGGCCCACTGCAGCTTTCTGCCACCACTTTACAGAAGTAAGGATCTTTATGCCACAATCCCTCTCCCAGGTGAGAGGATGGATGATTTTGGGGAGGTTGGGGGTGGCTTGCCTAGGGCAGCAGAAACCCTTGCGCCAGCCCTACTGGGATGGCATGTGCATTTTCGTAAGTATGCCTGTACATTTCTCAAGATTGTGAGTGTACTAAATAGCACGGGTACACATGTGCATGTAGTTTCAGTAGGGCAATTTTCAAAGGTAAAGCGTATTCAATGTATGTGATAGGGAGCAAGAGGTTGGTGTGCATGGACCAGAAGGACCTCGGAGTGATCGTTTCTGAGGATCTCAAGGTGGCAAAACTGAGTGACAAGGAGGTAGTCAAAGCCAGAAGAATGCTGGGCTGCAAAGAGAAAGGATTTACTGGCAGAAAGGAGGAGGTACTAATACCACTGTACAAGTCACCGGTGAAGCCTCACTTGGAATGCTGTGTTCAGTTTTGGAGACCATAACTCATAAAGGATATAAAAAGACTGGAAATGGTTCAGAGGAAGGTGACCAAAATGATTTGGAGCCTATGCCAGAAGACGTATGAGAAGGGACTTGAAGACCTAAACATGTATATGCTAAAGGAGAGGAGTGTCAGGGGAGATATGATATAGACCTCAAAATACTTAAAGAGTATTAATGAACAAACAAACCTTTTTCAGGGACGAGTAAGCTGTAAAACTAGATAGCATAACATGAAGTTGCAAGGGGGTAAACTGAAAGACAACATCAGGAAATACTTTTTCACTAAAAGGGTGGTGGAATGCCCTCCCGATGGAAGTGGTGGGGGCAAATACAGTGACAGAATTCAGAATGGCATGGGACAGACACAGTGGATCCCTTTATAACAGGATAAAATCAAAATAAACTTAACTATCTCTTAAATATCAACAAATAGGGGTGACCTGCACGGAGCGGTGCATACACCTCTAAACAAAGGCATGGGGAGGGGTGACCTGCACAGAGCGGCGGGTGCACCTAACTCTACTACCTTGCTGGGCAGACTAGATGGACCATGCTGGTCTTTATCTGCTGTCATATACTATATGTATGTTCATAAGGGTACAACACTACCAAGCAAGTACCACGCAAGATGCAGAAACCAGTCCAAGAGCGTGGGTTGGCATTTGTTTAATAAAGTTTTCGTTTTTCCTCCACACCACGCTCTTGGACTGTTCATAATTTAAGAGCATACCTGCTGCACATATAAGAAGGTCCGTTACAAAATTATCCCATTTGCTATGGCACTCCTCTCTAGAAGTGATCACAATATAAGGACATTCAAGAATATTCTGGTCAGAGGGTCTGGAGCTGGGAGAAAGTTGTTCAGTCTCCTGTCTCTTAGACTGAGAAGTGAGCTGAAGAGGGAGAAAACTTGCAGCTTGTCTCAGAGTGCCTGCATGGTATAGTCCCCTGTGTTGATGCTTCTGGCATTTCATTATATGTAGCTGTTCCTGAGGGATCCAGCAGTTGAGCAGAGAGTCTCTCTAGCTCTTGGTCTGTCATTCATAGGGAATGAGGACCCCGACTTGAGTTCTAGCAGTGAACTAAGTACGTCCCAGGAATAGCTAGAAGAGTACTTCAAGTGTCAATCATAGATATCCAGCTGTGGAGAAGGAAATAAGCAAAAGAAGGGAGTTGCCCATCCAGTGCTTTGGTTCAGATGTCAAGGAGGAAAGAGTCAAGTGTTTGAAGTGAAAGGTACAGCAAGGGTCTATAGGGAATCAGAGCCCAGCACCAGCCCAAAGGAAGCCTAATGTCCAAAGAAGGGAAATGAGTATCTGAGGAGTTTGCAACAGAAGATACCAGAAACCCCTATTCTGCTCTGTAGATCTTTTCTGTGAGAGCTGCAACAAAATCTGTGAGAACTGTATTTGGTGTTGCTTAACTGTTTTGCTGAAAGGTTTCGTTGCTATTTTATTTGCTGAATTTCAATAAACATTCTTTCAAAAAATATTAGTTCAAATGTCTGCAATTTTGATACATAAGTGAATAATATCAGTGCAGGGCTTCCCAAACTTGCCCTAGTGACCACGTAGCCAGTCAGGTCTTCTTGATATCCACCAGGAATATCCATAAGATAGATTTACATGTGCTGGAGACTCAATATACACAAATTTATCTCTTTTTATAGTCACTATGGATATCCTGAAAACCTGAGAGGCTGTGTGGTCACCAGGATGGGTTTGAGAAGCCATGCACTAGTAATTTTGAGATATTTCCTCCTTTTACAGATAAAATATTTTCTTGTAGCACTGGCAGGAAGTCTGGCTTTTGTAGGAGCAAAAAATTATTTTTATTTAGTTTCATAACATTAGCTGCAATTGCTCAAAGCAAACAGGAACACAGGATATTTATTAGTTTGGCACTATTGTCAAAGTCACATTTTTCCAGACAATGAAAGCTAAAATAAAAAATTTATTAGCTACAAAATCTGCTAAAAATAACACTGCATTCTTCTTCAGGTTTAAGAGCCATACTCTAATGGGGTTATAGCAAACACAAAATATAAGGACAGTAAATGACTGCAAGGACCATCTAATCTGCCCTTTTAACCTTCTTAATGCCATATCAAGACACACTGCGCTTGATCTACTTAATGCACAAGGCGGCACACCGCAACAATAAAGTTTCAACTATCTATGTGCAAAGCTCCAACGCTACCTTGCAGTATTACTCCACTAAAATCCCATCAAATCCACCTGTAGTTTCACTGGACTAACCTGATTTGAGATTGGTTACTCTTAATGAGCATGAGCAAGATTTAAAGCCAAGAGAAAACGAAAACTCACATGTAAAAGCAGCACAGCAGCAAGGAATGACTGACCTTGGCAATAGCCAATCTCCTCATCGTATACGGAATAAGCCTACAAAAAAATGAGATTACTTCCAGATTAGTCTCTATAACTGCAGTGTGAAAAACTAGACACAAACATTGTGATCTAAGAGCCACATATATGCTTCGTATTTAGCTCTAAATTCATCTTTAACAACCATGATGAAAATGGGTCACTGCAGGCTTAACAAGAAATAAAGAAAGCACCATAAAAAATGCATATAATAAAACGTTCAGCTTGGCAGTGCTAGTTTTATTAATTTACTAAACCAAAGAACAGTACTACTTTTATGTGTACTAAGAGCTAACCAACTTATTTTCAAAATAGATCTCCTTTTTAAATCTTTAAAAAGTCTGTTTGCAGTACCTCATTGAACTCAGATAACACAAGGAGTGCAGAGATTAGGGGGAGAAGGAAAAGTGGGAAGGGCAAACACTGATTGAGATCTCTAAATTGAATCAGATGGAATGTCAAAGGCTGTACAAAATAGGTGGGTCTTAAGTTGTGCCTTGAATTTTACAAAAGAAGGTTCTAGACAGAGGGACGAAGGGAGGCTATTCCTAAGGGAGGGGCCAAGGAAATAGAAGGCAGAGTGGTGTGTCGTTTCCAGGTGTGCCTGAGAGGGAGAGGGTAGGAAAAGGCGATTCATATGGATGGAACGGAGGGATCGCCGAGGGGCATGCAGGATGAGTGAAGAAGGAAGGTATTCTGGATAGCCGGTGTAAAGAGTTTTGTCAATCTGTGTAAGAATCTTGTAATGGATGCGAGGTGGAATAGGAAGCCAATGAAGATGGATAAGAAGAGGAGTTACATGGTCAAAGCGGGATGTGTGATAGATTAATCTGGCGGCTTGTGCTGAACTAACTGGAGACGTTTCAGGGAGCATAGTGGGAGACCTGCAAGTGCTGCATTACAAAAATTTAGTCAGGATAGAACGAGTGAGACTACAAGTGTGATTAGAGCAGGGGTAGACAAAATGGGGCGAGCTACTCTGATCCATCGAAGGAAGGAAAGGAACATTGGACGACCTGGCTAATGAAAGAGCAAAATCCAGAATGATCCCGAGATAGTGAAAGGATGTTGTAAGCTAGATAGATACACTGTGAAGGATAGGAGGAGTAATTGGACCAGAGAGCCATTTAGCAGTGGCCTTGAAAGGATTAAGTTGGAGATTGTTTGTAAATAACCAGTTGGCAACAAGGTGGAGACATGCATTTAGGGGAAAGAGGTCGGGGAGGGAGGGATCAGTATGAAAAAGAAGAATGTCATCCGTGTGAAAGTAGACTAAAATGCCTTGTTGCTGGATCAGGAGGGCTAGTGGTGAGAGAAAGCAACGGTGCTAGCACTGAGCCCTGAGAGAAACCACAGGTGAGAGGAAATGGACAGGAGACAGAAAAACAGGAGGCGACACAGAAGGAATGCCGAGAAAGAAAAGACACAAACCGCTTGAGGATAGTGCTACAAAAACCAATATCAAGCAGTGGGTAAGAAGATGATCATGGTGGACCAGGTCAAATCAAAATCAATGACAGCAAGTTGGGGAATGAGAAATAGGGAAAGTATCTCCCCACCAAAATCTTCCAAGTGACCAGGAATGGTCACTGTCCTAGCTAGGATGCTGGGTCTATGGACCATTCTTCTGACCCAGCAAGGCACTGCGTCTGCTTGGCAGTCCACCACTTGCCTTATCCCTCACCCAGCCACCTCATTTCCTGCTTCTACTATATAATACGCCTGATTCTACCAGCCTTAACCAGTGGAATAAATTATCTATCAATCTATCTTTTCAGGCTGCTTTAAATGTTACCCCAGGCTGTAATGGATAATAAATCTTTAATCTAACTGCATATGATCAACCTGCATGGATTAATTCCTGCCAATCATGGCTTCACTTTTGCAACTTAATGACATCTATGCTTATTTACACAAAATAAGAAATATTTATTGTCACCCCCTCCAAACATTATATTGCATGATACTAAATCAACATCCTCACCTACTTTAATTATTCTCAGTCATGGGCTTGCTGTTTAAATCAAAGGCTCCTATTTGTTTATTGCTGTATTTCTTGACTACATTGTAAGCTACACAGAGAAGGGACCATCTCTTCTGGGTTACTTCAGCACTACGTATAACTTGTAGATCTATATAAAAACATTTGGTAGTAATAATGTTCAGGCTTGGCTTATCTGCCAAAAAGGAGCATCAGCTTTGCATAGGGAAGAACATCATTTTAAAAGTCTTTGGGTATTGTAACCTAGTCCTTGTTATAATGAGTTATGGCTGAGTAGCAGACTAGAATGCTTTCCTCTGTACATACTCTGAATGATTTTCAGCCTAAACAAACACTTTTCAGATGCTTGTTTTTATGCATGCCTCTGAACTGCTTTAAAGTTAGACATGATGCCAGATGTCCATGACATTTCTGTAATCAGGTGGAGACGTCCTGGTCCACACCTCCATTCAGCCAGACATCCTCAAGCTGAGGACGTCCCCAGAGCTGGTTTTTAAAATGGCTCTGGAGACGTCTCTGTGCTTTGGACTTCTCTATACCCGTTTGTAGACATCGAAAGTATGAATAGGGCTTCTAAACGTTTACCCAATATGTGTTGCAGAGCCATTGTTAATAAGAATAAACTATTTTGCAGCTCATTTCCTCATTAGCATTGATTTTGTGTTAACACCAAAGCAAGCCAGTTTAAGCTTGTTAACAATGTGCAATAAACAGCCCCATTTATTCAAATGAGGCCCCGCAATGAGCCTCTGCCCATGGCCCGCATCACTCCACATCTCCCCACAGGCTGCTCCTGGCAGTAGATAATGTAGGCATTTAACGTGTTCTTGTTTGTGCTACCATTAACAAACTTAAGTTCAAATCCCTGTCGAAGGTTTGACAAGTTATCACAGCTTGCAAGCATATCCTCATAAAGAAAGATGTAAGAACAGGTAACCTAGTTTGCATGAGATTAAATATTTAATTTAGCTAAAATTAAATTTAATTAAATTCCCAATATTTATCAGTAGCTCCTTTTCTGCAATGCCCTTGACTCCTGTTTAGGTACTTGAAAGAGTAGTTACTCACCTGTAACAGGTGTTCTCCAGGAGCAGCAGGAATCAGTCCTCACATATGGGTGTCATCGGCGCAGATGAAGCCCCAGCGGAGCATTTCCCCAGCTTTCTATGAAAGCCTTTGGGAATGCAGGCACGCATGCGTGGTTCCCTTCCCGCCTAAAGGTGCCATCTTAACTCAGTCAAATGACATAGCTAAGAACAGCACACAAAAATGAAAAATAAACTATGTACAACTGCAACTCCAAGGGGAGGAGGGAGGGTTGTGAGGACTGATTCCTGCTGCTCCTGGAGAACACCTGTTACAGGTGAGTAAACCGAGTTACTTACCTGTAACGTGAGTTCTCCAGGGACAGCAGGATAAGTCAGCCACAAGTAGTGACGTCATCCGACGGCGCCAGAGACGGAGTACTCTCACTAGCCCAAAGGGCTTTAGCCCCCTGGGCATGAACACTAGCCCCACCTCCAGATCCGCCCCTAGCTGGCCAGGTTTCCCAAGCTGAAGCGATACTCAGGCTAGGAGGCGGATCGCGAGAGACAGGAGGTCCCCTGACTTATCCTGGCTGACTTATCCTGCTGTCCCTGGAGAACTCCCGTTACAGGTAAGTAACTCGGTTTTCTCCCAGGGCAAGCAGGATGAGTCAGCCACAAGTGGTGTCTCCCCAGCTACATATTCAGCGGCGGGGAGGGCCTGAAGAAACCGAGGCACTCATAACCAAGGTGCAAGTAAGTTTAATCAATGAACGCGCCTAGGGTGAGGGCGTAGTTCAAGCCAATACTGACAGAATGTGCAACTATCAAAAGTGCTCAGAACAGTGCACAAAACAACACTCGTGTGATAAGGCAGGAAGTGCAACAACAGCAAGAACAGTGAGCGTACACAACAAGTAACAATGGGCACTTGTGTGAAGGTGAGAGCAAAATAAAAAAACGTCTTACTGGCAAGGCGGAAGACGAAGACTGGCCAGCTAGGGGCGGATCTGGAGATGGGGCTAGTGGTCATGCACAAGGGGCTAAAGCCCTTTGGGCTAGTGAGAGTACGCCGTCTCTGGCGCCGTTGGATGACGTCACCACTTGTGGCTGACTCATCCTGCTTGCCCTGGGAGAAACTACTTTTTCTCCAGGACCAAGCAGGAAGTCAGTCCTCACATATGGGTGACTCCCAAGCTCTGGGCTACCGAGGAACCCAGGCTGAACAAGAGAACTCCCTCTAGTCTCAGCAGCAAAGAAAGGCTTTTCAAGGACACAACCTCCACCGGTAGCCCAACAGAGGGCAGGAGGGCAGGAGTTGCCTAAACCTCAAAGAGATTCCAGAGTACTGCCTGGCCAAAAGCACTGTCCCTACGGGACTCCCTCTCCAGGCAGAAATGGGCCGCAAACGTCTGGCTTGAAGACCAAGTTGCAGCCCTGCAGATGTCTACCAAGGGCACAGAGCGAAGATGAGCCACTGAGGCAGCCACTGCCCTGACACGATGGGCCGTGACCCTACCCTGCAAAGGAAGGTCAGCGCCTTGTAAGCCCAGGTGATACAGTCAGCCACCCAGATGGATAAGGTACGCTTGGACACAGCCAACCCCAACTTATTGGGGTCAAAGGATACGAAGAGCTGAGTAGCCCTTCTATGCCCCTGTGTATGGTCAAGGTAGAAGGATAAGGCCCTCCTACAGTCCAGGGTATGCAGGACTGCTTCAGCCTGGCTAGCATGAGGCCTAGGGAAGAATGTTGGAAGAACCACCTCCTGATTGAGTTGGAAAGAGGAGACAACCTTAGGGAGGAACTTTGGATGAGTCCTGAGGACTACCCTGTTCCTATAAATCCTGGTGTAAGGCCTGTCACAGACCAGGACCTGAAGCTCACTTACGCGCCTAGCCGAGGTAAGGGCTATCAGAAAGAGTGTCTTCCAGGAGAGGAAGCGTAGAGGACAAGTAGCCATCGGCTCAAAAGGTGGGCGAGTCAGTTGCTGCAAGACCACATTCAGCTCCCACTCAGGGGCAGGACGACGGATGGGAGGCTTGAGCAAAAGCAAGCCCCTGAGAAAGCGGGACACCAAGGGGTGACCAGATAGAGATTGCCCCTCTACCAATGAGTGGTGAGATACTCGAGCTGAGAGGTGGACCCGAACAGAATTGGACTTAAGTCCCTGATTGGATAAGTGCAGTAAGTACTGAAGAACTACTGGCACAGTACAGGAGAAAGCATCCTCTGTACGTAGGTGACACCACACAGAAAACCTCTTCCACTTGAGAGCATAGATTTTCCTAGTGGACTGTTTCCTAGAGGCTAGGACAACCTCCTCAACTTCCTGAGGTAGGTCCCAGGGAGCCAAAACTACCCTTGCAGCCTCCAGGCCATCAAATTGAGAGCTTTGAGATTGGGGTGCAAAAGGGAACCCTGATCTGAGAGAGAAGGTCGGGTTGCAACCCCAGAGGCAGTGGAGGATCTACCGCCAGTTGAAGCAGAAGAGGAAACCAAGGCTGTCTCGGCCACCTGGGAGCTATCAGCAGGACCGAGGCCTTGTCCTGGAGAATCTTGAATAGGGTTCGGGCCACCAAGGGCATGGGAGGAAACGGATAGAGGAGGCCCTGAGACCAAGATATCAGAAAAGCATCCGCTGCTATCCGCAGAGGATGTGGTTGCCTGGAGCAGAACTTTGGCAGTTGCTTGTTCATGGGGCTGGCAAAGAGATCCATCAAAGGGAGACCCCATTTCAGGAAGATCTTCTGAACCACTGAAGGATGCAGCTGCCACTCGTGGGGCTGCAGTATCCTGATTAACCTGTCTGCCAGGTAGTTGTCCTGGCCTGGAAGGTACACAGCCCTGAGGAGCATGTTGTGCTGGAGGGCAAAAGAACAAAGGTCCTGAGCTTCCCGACAAAGGATCCTGGACCCAGTTCCGCCCTGCTTGTTCACATAAAACATGGCAACTTGGTTGTCTGTCTGAATCAGGACAGACTGTTGAGCCATGGTAGGAGTGAAAGCTTTGAGTGCTAATCGAATAGCTCTGAGTTCGAGGAGATTGATCTGCTGTGCAGCTTCCCAGGGAGACCATAGGCCCTGGGTGCACTTGCCCAGATAATGCGCTCCCCAGCCTTGCAGTGAGGCATCTGTTGTTAGCATCACTGTGTAACCTGTAATCTGAAAGGGCACCCCTTTCAGCAGATTGGGTGGGTGTAGCCACCAGCTGAGGGAGTGCAGAAATGGTCTGGACACCCTTATCCTGTCTCTGAGGCTACCTGTGGCCTGTGACCACTGAGTCCGAAGGCACCACTGTGCAGGCCTCATATGGAGCCTGGCATTGGGGGTCACATGTACCGTCGAAGCCATGTGGCCTAGAAGCCTCAGGCATAGTCTGGCTGAGACCAGGGAACTGCTGAGAAACTGACTTGCCAAGGCCATCAACCTTCGGGCTCTGTTTTCTGGCAAGAATGCCTTTGCCAGGAGAGAGTCCAACCTTGCCCCTATGAACTCCAAGTTCTGGGAAGAGAGCAAAGTGGACTTTGCGAAGTTTATGACAAACCCCAGGCATCGTAGAAGAGCAATGGTCCTGAGGGTGGCTTGATTGGCCTCCTGACCTGTCTGACCCCTGATGAGCCAGTCGTCCAGATAGGGGAATACAAAGATGCCCTGATTTCTCAGGTAAGCCGCCACCACTGCCAGGCATTTGGTAAAGACCCTGGGAGCGGAGGTGAGGCCGAAAAGCAGCACTCTGTACTGATAATGTTTTCCTCCCACAATGAACCTGAGATACTTTCTGTGGTCTGGATGAATGAGGATGTGAGTGTACGCATCCTTTAGATCTAAGGAGCATAGCCAATCTCCCTGCTGGAGGTAGGGCAGAAGGGTTCCAAGAGTAAGCATCTTGAACTTTTCTTTCACTAGGAACTTGTTGAGGTTCCTGAGGTCCAGAATGGGTCGAAGGCCACCGGTTCTTTTGGGCACCAGGAAATACCTGGAGTAGAATCCGTGACCTTGCAAGTGGGGAGACACAAGCTCCACTGCCCTGTCCACCAACAGACTCTGAAGCTCCTGACGGAGAAGGTCTGTGTGCAGAGGAGGCCTTGGAGGCTCCCCTTGAAAATATGGGGGTGGCAGTTGGTGGAAATGGAGGGCATATCCCCTGTGGATGATGTCCAGCACCCAACTGTCCCCGGTGATAAGGGGCCACTGGTGGGCAGAGAGGGTGAGACGACCTCCTGTGCAGGGTTGGGAGAGCAGTGGAGGAGAGGCTATGCTCAAGGAGTCAAAAGCCCCCACCCTGCTGAGTGGTAGCAGGGGCCTGAGGCTTGGGGGGTCCTCTGCCTACGGGGCCCATTACCCTGGCCCTTGGCTTGCTGACCCTGGGGGGCAGCTTGAGTAGCCTGATATTGTGGGTACTGTTTGTAGGCAGTGCCCTTCCTCGGGTAAAAGGGCTTTTTACCCGAGCCCTTCTTTTTATGAGAAGGGGCAGAGGCCTTCCTCGACAGCCTTGTTCGGGTGAGGTACTCGGTCTCGAGCTGAGCGGCCTTCTCGGTCATGGGCTTGACAAACAGGTTTTCACCTCGGCAAGGGACATCGACCAACTTGTCCTGAACCCCATGGCTCGAGGTCCGATGACTGCAGCCATGCCTGGCGTTGAGCCGCGATGCCGGCTGCCGCAACTCGGGCCGAAGCCTCGAAGCCATCGTAGGCGGCGCGGGACATGAACTTCGAGCAGTCCCGAATCCCCGAGGACAAGGACTTAAATCTCTGCAAGGGTTCTCTGGAGAGACCAGCAGAGAATCCGGCCAACTCCTTGGCCAGATCCCGCAAGTACATGCCCATGTACAGCTGGTAAGACTGGACACGGCAAGCAAGCATCGAGCCCTGAAAACACTTTCTACCGACGCCATCGAGGTTTCGGGCCTCCCTGCCAGGAGGCACCGCAGAGTGCATCTTCTGATTCTTCAGACGATGCATGGCCGATTCCACAACCATGGAATGGTGTGGTAGCTGTGCTTTCTGAAAGCCAGGGCTCTTCCTGAGTCGATAGATCTAATCAACCCGCTTGCTAAGAACCGGCGCCGAGGCCGGTGCCTCCCACATATGGAAGAGGAGCCGTTCCAGCATCGGACGAACCGGGACAGTAAAGGCCTCTATCGGAGGAGAGTCATACTGCAGCGCCTCGAGCTCTTCAGCTCAAGGCTCTTCCTCGGGATCCGCCGGAATAGCCAAGGCAGTGGCCATATCCCAGACGAACTCCGAGAACCGGGTGTCCTCTGGGGGGGGACCTACTCCGGGGCTCAGACTGCGGTGAGTCCAAAGGGACGCACCGAGTCTTAAAGGTGTCAGGAGACTCCTCGTCCTCCGTCTCCCAAGCCGACTCATCCGTGGAAGAGTTGGGGTCCAACCCCACGGGGCCCTGGAGCACCCGCCCCGACGCCGGAAGCACCAGCGTCGACGCCCTCGGTCCCGAGCGGGAGGTCGAGGGGGACCGCGACCGAGGTCGTCTCCGAGCCACGATGGACTCGAGTATCAGCTTGGTCTCCGGGGTCGACTTTGACGTCGATGTCCCGGTGGTCGGGGCAGATGCGCCAGACAGGCTGGCCATCAGTGCCCGCTGCTGCTCCATGAAGGCAGACATTCTGCTCTCCAAGGCTGTCATCCTGAGACTCAGCTCGGGAGACGCAGCAGCCACCGACTCGGGCCCCAGTGGCGCCGGGCCCGACATCGGCTCCCTGGGAGGAGAGTCCACGAGGACTACAAGGCTTACGTGTCCAGCAGACTCCGGCTCCACACGAGGAACTTTGGCAGGCTTCTCCGGTTCCACAGGCGACGGTCGGGGGTCTTAGACCTGGCCCTCGAGGAGCCAGGGACCTCTTCTGACGATGCCCTCGCGAGCCGTTTCTTCCTCTTGCGTTCCCGGTCGGGGGACCCCCTGTCCGAGGAGCTTCGACGGCGCTCGGGATCGGAATCCCGAGATGTCGAGGCCTCAGACGAGGTCCGGGCCCGGCCGGAGGCTGAGTCCGAGAAAAGCCTTTCCTTTTGCTGCTGGCGACTTCGTAGTGCCTTGGAAGACATTTTTCCACAGGCCCCGCACGACTTAGGATCTTGGTCGGGGGGCTGAGGCACCCAAGGCAGCAGTCGTGTGTGTCGGTGAGAGACATTAATTTCTTACACCGGTCACTTCAACCACTGGAAGCCATTGGGGAAAAAAAGAGTCCCCGCGAGGTCAAAAGACCGGCCTTCCAGGGAAAAAAAGAAAAAAAGGGCGTGAACGCCATCCATGAATGGCAAAAACAAAAAAAAGAGGAATCGGGCTCGATTCCGGTGTACCGAACCCGGCGGGAGGGGAACCGGCGTCGAACCGGAAGAAAAAGAGCAAAAAAATCACTGAAAAATCTAATTTTAACAGGGAAAACTGGACACACGTCCGGTGGGCTTCACGGAAAAAAAGAGACTGAGGAAAGATGGCACCTTTAGGCGGGAAGGGAACCGGGCATGCGTGCCTGCATTCCCAAAGGCTTTCATAGAAAGCTGGGGAAATGCTCCACTGGGGCTTCATCGGCGCCGATGACACCCATTTGTGAGGACTGACTTCCTGCTTGGTCCTGGAGAACTAATAGTGCTTTCCACCATTATCCCCATCAGTAGCTGCTTTTCTGCAATGCCCTTGACTCCTGTTTAGGTGCTTGAACTAATAGTGCTTTCCACCATTATCCCCATCAGTAGGTGCTTTTCTGCAATGCCCTTGACTCCTGTTTAGGTGCTTGAACTAATAGTGCTATCCACCATTATCCCCATCAGTAGCTGCTTTTCTGCAATGCCCTTGACTCCTGTTTAGGTACTTGAACTAATAGTGCTTTCCACCATTATCCCCATCAGTAGCTGCTTTTCTGCAATGCCCTTGACTCCTGTTTAGGTGCTTGAACTAATAGTGCTTTCCACCATTATCCTCATCAGTAGCTCCTTTTCTGCAATGCCCTTGACTCCTGTTTAGGTGCTTGAACTAATAGTGCTTTCCACCATTATCCTCATCAGTAGCTGCTTTTCTGCAATGCCCTTGACTCCTGTTTAGGTGCTTGAACTAATAGTGCTTTCCACCATTATCCTCATCAGTAGCTCCTTTTCTGCAATGCCCTTGACTCCTGTTTAGGTGCTTGAACTAATAGTGCTTTCCACCATTATCCTCATCAGTAGCTCCTTTTCTGCAATGCCCTTGACTCCTGTTTAGGTGCTTGAACTAATAGTGCTTTCCACCATTATCCCCATCAGTAGCTGCTTTTCTGCAATGCCCTTGACTCCTGTTTAGGTGCTTGAACTAATAGTGCTTTCCACCATTATCCTCATCAGTAGCTCCTTTTCTGCAATGCCCTTGACTCCTGTTTAGGTGCTTGAACTAATAGTGCTTTCCACCATTATCCTCATCAGTAGCTCCTTTTCTGCAATGGCCTTGACTCCTGTTTAGGTGCTTGAACTAATAGTGCTTTCCACCATTATCCCCATCAGTAGCTGCTTTTCTGCAATGCCCTCGACTCTTGTTTAGGTGCTTTCCACCATTATCCCCATCAGTAGCTGCTTTTCTGCAATGCCCTTCACTCCTGTTTAGGTGCTTTCCACCATTATCCTCAGTACTCAGCACAAGTTCAACTATAGCAGCAGCGGAATTTGAACCCTGCTGCCCTGATGTAAGCTACTTCTCTAACCATTATGCTCTCCGAGATGTCCAAGTTCTGAAATATGGTTCTGGGGAAGTCTAAGTAGACGCCCCTGCAGATTTTCCTATCGGGTACATTGGCACCTGGGCATGCTTGCATCATTTTCAGACATTCTGGCTTAGACGTCCCATATTGCACTTAAATGGATCTTCTAAATTCTCCTCCCCAAAATGTAACACAGACATTACTGCAAAAAATATATTTACATATTTACATCTTGGGGAGGTATATTTAAGGTTCTGTGTTACCAACCATAGAAAAGCATGCCTCGTTTGATCATATTAATTTTGACTATTTATTATGGGTGTGAAAAACAACATTTAAATGTGTTAATAACCAATGTTTATGCAGGTGGTACACTGACCCCACCATAGCATGGGAACATTGTAGATAATAGCCTGGAAAAGACCAAGCAATCCATCCAGTCTCCTCAGCTATCCCAGTTTCCAAACAGAGAACTTGACAATCTATAAGACATCACTCTCTATCCAGAATGTTTTTTGTTATCCTCCTCTAACATGCAACCACTATGGTAGATAAACATACAAGATCCTCTATTTAGCTCACTTCTAGTATCCCCATCATCCTATGTAACATAACAACATACTATATGATGGCAGATAAAGACCAGTATGGTCCATCTAGTCTACCCAGTAAGGTAGCCAGGCTGGAGGTACCTGCCGCTCCGTGCAGGTCACCCCCCTCTACGCTTTTGTTTAAGTTGTACCTGCTGCTCTGTGCAGGTTACCTCCCTCTGTTGTTGAAGTATAAAAGATATTTAACTTTATTTTGATTTTATCCTCTTGTTGCCTCTGTGTAAGCAGCCAGGCAACTAGCAGCTTTACCACCGGGATTTTGTAGCCTGCCACACAGATTCAGCTGCTAGTTTATGTCCATACCCCTAATTGGCCCATTTTCTCTCAACTTCACCTCTTTCACACCCATTTTCTTTACACATGTTCTCTTCAAAATGATATCCAACAGAGGAGATAGGACAGTTCCTGGCAGCATGGTTTTATCAAATGTAGGTATTGTCAGATGAATTGATCAGTTTCTTCTTTTATTGGGTGACTGGAGAGTTGGATCAGGCAAGAGCAATAGAAAGGAACATTGTGTAACTCCTTGTTTATTGTAAACCGCGCTGATGCTGAATAGTGCGGTATATAAGAGACTATAAATAAAATAAAGAAATAACATAAGAACATAAAGAAATGCCATACTGGGTCAGTCCAAGGTCCATCTAGCTCAGTATCCTGTTTCCAACAGTGGCCAACCCAGTTACAAGTACCTTACAGGTTACCAAAAAAATACACTGGTTCCACAATGCTTTTCCCAGAGTATGCAGGTAGATTCCATGTTGCTTATTCCTAGGGATACGAGGTAGATTTCCCCAAGTCCACCTCAATAATGGCTTATGGAGTTTTTTCCTCCAGGAACTTGTCAAGATCTTTTTTTAAGCCAGTTTCACAAGCAGCTTTTACTGTATCTTCCAGCAGTGGATGCCACAACTTAAGTATATCTCCATATCTTAAAAAGAATATAGCAGAATTAAAAAAGGTATAGAGAAGAGCCACCAAAATGGTAAAGGGGATGGAAGGATACCCCTATGAGGAAAGGCTAAAAGGTTAGGACTCTTGAAATGGCTGAGGGGAGATATGATAAGAGGTCTATAAATTAATGAATGGAGTAGAATGGGTAAACGTAGATAGGTTGTTTACTCCATTAAAAAGTAGAAAGACTAGGAGACATGCAATGAAGCTACAATGCAACTTATTTAAGAGTAATAAGAGAAAATATTTTTTCACTCAATATGTAATCAAACTCTGGAATTTGTTACTGGAGGATGTAGTAAAAGTTGTTAGTTAGTGTAGTTGGGTTTAAAAAAGTTCCTGGAGGAAAGGTCCATAAAAACCATTATTAAAAGAGGACCCGGAAAATCAACTGCATTTTTGGGATCCTGCCAAGTACTTGTGACCTGGATTGGCCACCAATGGAAAAAGAATAATGGCTTTAATGGACCTTTGGTCTGACCCAGTATAGCAATTCTTATTTTCTTATGGAATTCAGCAATTTAATCTTTCAACAAATACACAGATTATGGGAGAGGTTCCAAAGCACAATCTTTTCACTCCATTAAACAAAGGCTACCTATGACATAGCTTGCAATGTAAAAATTATCTTTTCTTTCTCTTTGAAATAAGCCGCTTGGCATTTTCAAATCCTCAAAGCTAAACTCACATTTGATACATCTTTCATAAAAGCAAAATGGGCCCAATATTCAGAGGTGCAGCTATCGCTGCTAAAGTGGCTAGCAATCGCCACTGAATTAAAGACCCAGATATTCAATGCCAGGAATGTGGCTGGGTTGGCCAGATATCAGAAAAGTTAAGCGGGTAGTGGCGATGGTCAGCTTCTGAGGAGAAAGTTAGACTACCCTTTCAGGTGTCTTTCAACGGCTGGCGATAAGCGGGCAGTGGCTCAATATCGCTGCTGCCCAGTTATCTCTGCTTCTGGAACACCTCGATGCTATCAGGGCGTTCAGTGACGACACTCAAAGATATTCAACGATACTAACTGTGTTAATGCCACTGAATATCCCATTACTGTGATTAACATGGACAGCAGGGGTCTGTTAATCGCATTGATCATCATCCCAAAGAGCTTTGATTAGACATAAGCTGTTTCAATTAAAGAACATTTTGCAACATATAGAGGGCCCTTTTCAACCATAGTTTTGAATGTGAAGCTATTACGTAGCAGGAAAGTTGGTTCAGATCTCTCAAAAGCAGTGCTTCTCAAGCTGGTCTTGGTGTATCCCCTAACCAGGCTGCTTTTCAGGATATCCACAGTATGCATGAGATAGATTTGCATGGACTGTCTCCACTACATACAAATCTGTTTCATGCATATTCATTGTGGATATCCTAAAAACCAGGCTGGCAAGAGGGATAACACCAGGGCCAGCTTGAGAAACACTGGTCTAAAGCATCTGTCTATAGTATCTGTGCAAGCTACAATAGAGTCACTCATTCTCCTAAGGCAAATAGAACGTGCCAATTGCACTTGCAAATGATACTGCGCTCTGAGCAAAGGCACAGTGTGTAACTAGTCATTTTCTCATAAGCTATTTCTTTATCAGGCATGTTTGCATATGTATATAAAGACAGAGATCTAAAATTTATGCACTGAAAACTTTCAGCCACATTTTTATAATACCTTGCATATTTTGTAGAGGGAATCCTGACCATCTCCTCCAGTATCCTTAAAGTAATCATGAGCTGGGAATGTTCGATTGATATCCCGGGTGATTGCACTGTCTTGAGGAGACTCCTGTGTGAATACCAAAAACATGTCCACAAAAATTAGCTATGTAGACAAACCAACCAATCCCTGACCATTTCATAAACATTTTCCTATCAATATAAGCTATGGCAGATCATCTTTTAGTGCACTCTGGCAAAATCTTCAGAATGTCAGCTCCATTGTACATGTATCTTATTATTTAAACCACCCTAGGCTGTTAGGATAGGATAGAAAATCAAATAAAATAAACTGAATAGTTAGAAATAAATGTTCTCTTTTGCAAAGAGAGCTGATCTATAAGAGATGTCTTCTGATACCACCGTACAAGGACCCCAAAACAGGAGAGGACATGAAAAGGAATGTGGGAAGATAATTAAAGATAACGCCTGTGGATACCAAACACCAGCCAGTGATGATCCTATGCCAACATTATCACGTTTCCTATACCGAATAATATTCACAGGGCAGCTCATAGAAGATTGAATGCTTTGTTTTATGCCTAAGGGCACATTTTTAAGGACCTGAAAGAGGAGGATTAAAATGTCTAATGTTATATTAAGAACATTCCCATAATTTTCCATGCTTTTCTTTGACCCTTTGAAATGGAAAATGTGTACAGAATTCCAAATACCATGTGATGCATTTCACGTTAACTGAGATTAATTTAAGAATCTAGGACAAATAAAATTAAAATTGAGTAATTGGGGCTTATTTTTCCCTTAATGTTTTGAATACTGAAATTCACATGAAAATAGTGATCCCATGACCAGCTAGGTTATCAAGATATTCACTGTGGATATGAATAAGGTAAATTTGGACATACCGAGGGTAATTTTATAAGGGGACACCTAGTTTAAGCTAGTAGGTGCCTCCTTGTCTTTTTATGGCTCAGTGGTTGGGACAGGTTACCTCAGGTCGGAGGGCCAGGGGTTCAATTCCCACATAGGGACAAGTAACCTAAGGCTGGAGGGACTGGGGTCTCTAGTCCTATGGCCACTCCTTGTGGCCTTGGGCAAGCCACTTAACTCTCCATTGCCTCAGGTACGCTTAATCTGTGAGCCCTTTGGGGATGAAGGAATAAAAAGTGCATGTTAGCAAATGTTTGTAAACCGCTCTGATACACAAGGTAGAGTGGTATATCAAGTGCCTAAACCATAGCTTAAGTGGCAGATCTAGTGCCTAAACCATAAACCATAGCTTAAGTGGTATATCAAGTGCCTAAACCATAAACCATAGCTTAAGTGGTATATCAAGTGCCTAAACCATAGCTTAAGTGGCAGATCTAGTGCCTACATTGCAGGTGAAGACATTTACACCAGCCCTGGCGCTGGGGTAAATCTCTGTGCCTATGTTTATTGATTTGTTTAAATCTTTATATACACTGATTATACAATTCTCAGTGGTTTCCACTATACATTGATAAAGGTTTAGTAGTATTTAATAAACAACGCGTGTACTTGTGCACTCTGCCAGAACTCCTCCCCTGTGCATGCCTACTGGCAAAGTATGCACCATTGCATGGATGGATGGAATTTTATAAGAGACCATTTACGCACACATGGCTACATGCATGCAGAAATGACTTTCCAAAAGTTCCTCCACTGGGTCTCCAGTGTATTCCGATTTCTCTCATGCATAGTCAGTTTGGGATATCCTGAAAACCTGACTAGCAGTGGGATAAATGGGAAGTGATGTCCAAGTGCTATGTCCTCAACAAGTACTTCACCTCAGCATAAATATCTTTTGCAAGATATGTAACTCTCTCCTATTAGCAGCAGAAACCGAATTCTGTGATATTTAGAAAAAAAGTTAAAGCATGGAATGATCTGAGTAGCTGGGAGGTGGCTTCTGGAGGTAGTAGTAAGGTCTATATAAGTGGACATTCATGGGTGGATGGCTCTTGTCCATGACTGCTGTGAGTGATCTGATCTGAACTTCAATGATATGTGATTGTCCGTATCTCTTTATTGGATTGAAATGTATTGAGCATCCCTGTGGGCAGGACCGTACCCTGTGCGAGTGGTGCGGCCGCACAGGGCACATTTTAGCTGTCTTCCGTTGCCTGCCGCCGCCGCCACTTTTTCTTCTCTCAGCGGCGGCAGGCAATGGCAGGACAACTAAAATGTGCCCCTTAAGCCTTCTCGCTGGCATGCTAAGCAGATCTGTCCCTCCCTGCTCTTGCAGGGAGGAAAAGATCTGCTTAGCATGCCGGCGACTTGCACATCGGGCGTGCCTCTTCTCTCTCGCAGTGGGGGGGGGGGGGGGCGCGCCCCCAATGTGCAAGTCGCAGAGGACGTGCTCTTCACTCGGTACGGCCCTGCCTGTGGGGTCAAGGTGAC
Source organism: Ichthyophis bannanicus (assembly GCA_033557465.1). NCBI lineage: Eukaryota > Metazoa > Chordata > Amphibia > Gymnophiona > Ichthyophiidae > Ichthyophis > Ichthyophis bannanicus. The sequence goes on along the minus strand of CM066039.1, from coordinate 350,668,075 downwards.
AGCATAGAAATGCTAATAAATAAACATTCCCGAAGACTTGAAGACCCTGTGTGCTGGAACAGCGATGCTAAGTGAACTACTTGCTGGTTTCAGTCAGCACAACATCTTGGAACTAGTTAATGGCATATTCTATTCTTGATTTGAAGACACGTGTCTCTGGTTAAAACTGATGTTTATAATCCATGTTCCTTTAAAAGTTTGCTGTAATGCAAATACACTAACACAACTATTTTTAAGACAAGTTGGGAAAGGAAAATTCACCAAAATATTATTTCTTCAGCAATATAAACAAATCTATTCAAACAGATAGCATGTGGGCTAATAAAAAGAAATCTAAGCAAAAGATCATTTACATGCCACGACAGTCCAGAAAGTCAGTGTTAGTACTGAGTGATAGCAAATTTGAAACAGAAAACATTTCAAGTAATTCACTTTATTAATCAACAATAGTTTTAGCTGTTATTTTCTCCAAAAGCATATTTAAAATATAGGGAAAAGTACAAGGACTCTTTTTCCTTTGTTTAAGCTAAATGCATGAGATGCTTTGCAACTTTATATTTGCATATAAAGCTAACATGAGACATAACTGTAGCCTTCTTCATATGAGTGATATTTAACCATGTAAAACATTAAAACATTTGTAGTAACGTAATAACTAATTTAAGAACAAACTGCTTCAGAAAAATAATCCAGTTATGCTTCTCAGAAAGTAAGTGTTCCACAGAATGTGATTTTGAAGCAATGCCATAAACAGTTAGGTCCTGGGGCATCAGCTCTCTACATGAGAAATCTGTGGCCACACATCAAAGATACCCTAGAGAAGAGGCACAATAAGGAGGATATGAGAGAGATTCAAATTATAAATTAGGAAGAAGCAAAACTTTTTGAGAGAAAAAAAAAGATCCAAGAACTAGGCCACAATATGAGGCTCCGGGGTAAGAAGGAAAGACTCAAGCAACATCGAAAATTATTTCTTCACAGAAAGGATAGTAGATCCATGGAGTGGACTCTAAGAGGAGGAAGTGGAACCAAGTCTATAGATATGATAGAGGTCTATAAATTAATGAATGTACTGGGTCTGTTGTTTACGCCATCAAAAAGTACAATGTAACCTATGTAAGGCTACTAAGAGAAAGCACAGTTACTTACCTGTTCTCAAACACCTGTTCCATACTTAATCAACTCCTACCCACCATCCCTCATGGGATGCCAGAGATCCAGGTGGGGAAGTGCAGCCCTGTCCCAGGGACACACAACTTATGGGCTCTCTCCATGGCATCAAAAGCAAGGGAGTCCCCATATGTGAAGACTCATTCCTGCTTGTTCCTGGAGATAGCACAGTTACTTACCTGTAACAGGTGATCTCTGGGAACAGCAGAAATAAGTCTTCACAACCCACCCACCTCCCCTAGGAGTTGTCTCTCTCTCTATCTCTCTCTTCCTTTCCCTCTCTCTCCCTCTTTGTCTCAGCTATAAAACTCAACTGAGGAGAGACAGTTGGAAAGGCGGGAAGGCAGCACGCAGGCGCTGAGGGATGCTCCCAAAAGCTTTCTGATTGGACGCTGGGGAGCGTTCCCGCGCAGGCTCCATCGGTACAGACGTACCCATATGTGAAGACTCATTCCTGCTTGTTCTTGGAGATACTATTTTTTCACTCAACGCTTAATCAAACTCTGGAATTTGTTACCAGAGGATGTAGTAAAGGCTGTTAGTGTAGCCGGGTTTAAAAAAGGTTTGGACAAGTTCCTGGAGGAAAGGTTCGTAAACTATTATTAAAAAGGACCCAGGATATCACTGCTTGACCCAATACAAGCATTGAGGAACCTGTGTCTTTTGGAGAAACTGCTAGGTACTTGTGACCTGGATTAGCCACTGTTGGAAACAGAAACTGGGATTGATGGACCTTGGTCTGATTCAGTATGCCATTTCTTATGTTCTTATGTATATCAACAGAATCCAAAAACTGGGATAAGTAGAGAGAAGCCCAGGTGATATAAAAGAAAGGACAAAACCAGTGATTAGCTGGATCTATGGCATTGTGCCAGAGGTAGAATATAAAGGTTTTTATCGCAGTACGTAATCTTCAGCTACAGTTTTTTACAAAAAATACTGATTTTGCTACTTATGATTATTTTGTAGAGCTTATTGAGTTGAACAGCCGCATGTCAGACTGGTATGATCAGAGAGCTGGAATCCCCCGAAGAAACCGCTTGCGCGGTGAAACACACAAGCGCGCATGATTGGCGTTGGGATTGCATTCTACTTCTGACATCATTACAGATAAGCTTACAGCTATGTTGTTCACTTTTTTGAATTGAGTCTAACTTTTAAAGAAGATTGACAGAATTTGTGTCTCAGCGAGTTTTACATTTAAACGGAAAAGTTAAGCTTTATTGAGTTTATTGTTGGGACTGAATTCTGCCTTGAAAAGATAAACATCCATGAAGAGGGAATATACGGGGTCCTTGATGCAATTGAGCGGTTAGGTAACCACAGCAGAGGTATACCTCCTGGGTTCCATTCCCAACACAGTCTGAGACCTGTTCCCTGAAATTTTTTTGTGATAGTGAGAGTGTGGAGTAATCTTTTGTTTTGTTTAGAGGTAGAATATGGCAAAATGGCTGGGGCAATTCGTGTTGAAAAAAAGCATGATATGGCAATATTGCAAGCTACAGGGTAGCTGAGTTAGTACTACCAGGCTTTAACTTCCCAGAAACCAAGTGGGTCAGGGCCAGTAGCTCAATGGTAGCCAAATATTGTCCAGTTGTTCCATGGGGATCTAGAGGTTGGACAGTCGAGTAATAGACTCTCTGCTGTTTTAGACTGTTGCAGAGTTTGTCAGTAAGACATGAGAGGTATAGAATCTTGTATGCTCATCCACCCAAGACAGGTAGGGGACAAATGAGTAAAACAAAACCTAACTTGGATAACGTAATAACCTACAAGCATGCATCTATGGCCTTTTTTGGCATCATATAATATTAGCATTGAAAGTCTACAGATAAAGATAGACTTAACATACTTACAGTACATTTATACTCTAAATATTCTCTAAGATTTACTGTTGTGCTTATTAAATGTTTAACATAATGCGATTCATATTTAGTGACTGAGTTAGCAGATAAGTAAACCTGGCTTCCAAACCAGTTCTGGTGACCCCCTAAGCCAGTTGGAATTTCTTGATATTCACTAAGAAAGTGCATCAGAAAGACTTACACACTGTAGAACCAACAATCGTACATTTCTCATGCATGCTCATTGTTGATATGCTGAAAACCCAACTTGGCTGTGAGGTCACCAGGACAGGTATGGGGATCCCTGATATAAGCCGCTAAAAAGGATCAAGCACATGAAAAAAAAAAAGATTCCCTAAGCAAAATGTCTTCCACAAAGTTCTGATCAGCTGGTTCAGTATTGATGATGATTATACTACCCACTAGAATGTCCTTGAAAACTTCCTGTATGCACACTTTTTTAATCCGTCTTTCAAACATTGTATTTTTGTTTATTTCTTGGCAACTTTTGTGCTTGCTGTCATGTAGGCATTGCATTTATTTGCCAGATTTATTTGGTTTACCAACACAGTTAACATCAGATCCTTTGATCATGATATTTTAAAATGTCTTATTTATTTATTCAGTTTATTAGAACACTTTCAGATGATGTTTTGTATTTATGATACTATTTGCCGTTTTGAGCTATACTGGAAATGTGTTACACAAAAAAGTCAAATACATAAATTAACCTGGTCATATCTGTCTTCCTTGGAAGCATTTTATAGGAAAGAAACCACTTTTTACTCATTTAGAGGGGTGGCTGTTAAGCTGCAGTAAAGTCACTCTTTAGGGGACAGAAAATATTTTCAAACAAAATATTTTGGGCTCTATTCTGTCTTGGTCTCCTTCTTCTATTTCCTATCACTTTTTTTTTTTTTTAGTTTATGCTCTGGTGAATCCTCCTCCACTGCTATCTCACTATCAGTCTTGGGACCTCCTCTCTTCTCTCTCTATACTCCTTCCCTTGGTTCCCTGATCTCCTCCCATGGTCTTCAGTACCATCTTTAAGTGGATTTCCCAGATATACTTCTCGGCACCAGAAATCTGTCTGGGATCCAGGCGTGCATCTCAGTCTGCTTCTCTGACATTGTTGCCTGGATATCCCACCATCATCAAACTAAAGATGGCCAAGACTGAACTTCTTGTCATTCCCCCTAAACCCACCTCCCCCATTTCTTTAGCTCTCTGGATAGCACGGCCATCTTCCCCATCTCCTTAGCTTGTGAACTAGGGATCACCTTTGACTCCTCTTTCTTTCTTTCTTTGCACATAGCCAACAGATAGCTAAAACCTGTCACTTTCTTCTCTATAGCATCAGCAAAACTCATCCCTTCCTTTCTGAACATGCCAACAAAATTCCTATCCACTATGTCACCACTGCCCACTTAGACTACTGCGACCTGCTCTTTGCTGGCTCCCGATGAACCATCTCTCTCCCCTTCAATCTATTCAAAACTGCTGCCTGATTAATTTTCTGCCAGTATTGCTATGCCCATGTAACCCCTCTTTTCAAGTCACTTCATTAGCCCCCTATTCAATTCTGCATACAGTTACAGTTTATTGATTTGATATACTGCCAATCAAGCTATATATCTCAGCGGTTTACAGAAAAAGTAAAAAACACAGAACAAACAACATAAAACAGGATGAGCGACCAAGACAAGAGAAGGAGAAGAAGCCTAGGTTACAGAGTCACAATAAAGCATCTAAAGGCATACCAGGGAGGGGAGACCAGGTACCCTACGGAAATCAAAACCACTCTGTAGCAGGATCCGACAGCAGCACAAAGCTGACCAGAAAGACAGTTTCAAGAAGGAGCAGACAGAAAGCCTATACATTTCAAACTTCTACTACTAATCTACATGTCCATTCATTTTGCAGATCATTACCTCTCCTCCTGTCCCTCCTTCAGGAACTCTGCTCATCAGATAAATCACTTATCTGAGCCCTTCTCCTCCACTTACTAACTCCAGTCTCCATTCTTTCCACTTTGTATGCCTGGAACTGACTTCTTGAATCATACATCAGGCTCCGTCTCTAGTCCTGCTGAAATCCTGGCTAAAAATCTACCTTTTAAAGGCTGCTTTTTGATCCTGGCTCCCTTTTCTCCTGCTCTGTACCCTTGTATTTTTTAATCATTTTCTAGTCTTTTGTTTGTTGTGTTTTTTCTGTCTTGAATAGACTAAGCTCTGTCAAGCAGGGACCATCTCTTTTACATGTATATGTACAGTAGGAAGTTGAAATCCAGAACTTCCAGGGTAGCGTTCTCTGAAATGCTTCCCGTTCCACGCGCAGGACCCAAAAGGCAGGCAGAGCTCCGGAGTCTCAATGCGTGGATGAAACGATGGTGCAAGGATGAGGGTTTTGGATTTGTTAGGAAATGGGGAACATTCTGGGGAAAGGAGGGGCTCTTCCGAAGGGATGGGCTTCACCTTAACTGGGATGGAACCAGGCTGCTGGCATTAACCTTTAAAAAGGAGATAGAGCAGCTTTTAAACTAGGTAATAGGGGAAAGCCAACAGTCGCACAAGAGCACATGGTTCAGAAGAATGTATCCTTGAAGGATACTACCAAAAGCAGAGAGGTTCCAAAAAAGAGTAAAGTAGCCCAAATGCCCTCGAGTATGGAGCAGACAGAGCTTAAAGATCCCAACATCTTGACATGAAGCAACACATAGCGAACACTGTTAGAGCGATCTACTTTAAAATCAGATCCCTCAGACACTTACGCCCATTACTCGAACCAGATGATTTCCGCACCATTTACCAAGCCCTCATCATTCCTCATTTCGATTATTCAAACGCCATCCTACAAGGACTCCCCCGAGCAACCTTAAACCCCCTGCAACTGGCCATGAACAGTGCAGCACGGATACTATTCGGAGCATCCAGAAGAGAACATATCACACCCATCCTGAAACAGCTGCACTGGCTCCCCATTCAAGCCAGGATCAGTTTTAAGACCTTGTTGATCACGTTCAAAGCTATCAAGGGGCTCTCCTCCCCCTCTCTGTCTGACATCATACAACCACTTGCCCCCAGCAGACTAAGAAGAACCGCAGAGACCAATATGTTATCTATACCGAAGGAAACGACAAACTGCACCAAAACAACATCCAACCGAGCCTTTAGTATTTGCGCCCCAAGTCTATGGAACACCCTACCACCACACATCAGAGCAATCCCCAACCTGAGCCAGTTCAGGAAGGCCCTGAAACATTTCCTCTTTATCAAATATCTCACTTACAGCCCTGAACCCCAGCCACTCTTGTATAGTTCGTCCCCAAAAATGTAAATCACTAAACAGGAGCCTTTCCTATTGAACTTCTTATGTATATAGTTGTTTGTTGTTCTCCAAGTTACATTCCCTGTTCAATGTAATGACCAGACATATGTATATTGTCGGATGTTTTTGTTCTATGTAAACCGCGCTGATTGCAAATAGTGCGGTATATAAGAATTGTAAATAAATAAAATAAATAAATAAATTACCTATGTCTACCAACAGCCAAATTAATATGAATAAAATACAGTCTCTAAAATGCTTGTATGCAAATGCTAGAAGTCTAAAAAATAAGATGGTAGTGTTAGAATATATAGCACTAAATGAGAGGTTAGATATGATTGGAATCTCAGAGACAGGGTGGAAAGAGGACACTCAGTGGGACACTGTGATACCTGGGTACAAACTATATCGTAATGATAGAGCTGATCAAATTGGTGGAGGGGTTGCGCTCTATGTTAGAGAGGGCATTGAATCAGAAAGGATTAAAGTTTTGCAGGAAACAAAATTTGCTGTAGAATCTCTATGGATTGAAATTCCATGTAAAAATGGGAAGGCAATGGCAGTGGGGGTGTACTATCGACAGCCTGGCCAGAATGAACAAATGGATGATGAAATGCTCAAAGAAATCAAGGAAGCTAACAAAAGTTAAAGCACAGTAATAATAACGGGTGATTTCAATTACCCCGGTATCGACTGGGTCAGTGTCACAGCAGGACATGCTAGGGAGATAAAGTTCCTAGATGAAATAAATGACTACTTCTTGGAGCAGCTGGTTAATGAACCGACCAGAGGGGAAGCCATATTGGACCTAGTCCTGGGTGGAACACCAGATCTGGTGCACGAGATAAGGTTGTTGGGGCCACTTGGCAAGAGTGACTATAGCATGATCGCGTTTGATCTAATTAATGGAGGACGGATGGTAAGGAAATCCACAGTACTACCTTTTAACTTTCGAAAGGGAGACTATGATAAAATGAGGAAAATAGTTAAGAAAAAACTAAAAGGAGCAGTTGCAAAGGTTAAAGACTTACATCAAGCTTGGGTGATGTTGAAAAATACTATCTTAGAAGCCCAGACCAGCTGTATCCACGCTTTAAGAAAAGTGGAAGGAAGTCCAAAAAACTGCCAGCATGGTTTAAAGGTGAATTCAGAGAGGCTGTTGTTTCCAAAAAAGCATCTTTCAGGAAATGGAAAAAAGAGCCAAATGACAAAACCTGGAAAAAGCACAAGCACTGGCAAGTTAAATGCAAGGCATTGATAAGGCAGGAAAAGGGAGAATTTGAGAAGAAGCTTGCTGCGGAAGGAAAAACACGTAATAAAGACTTTTTCAAGTACATTCACAGCAAAAAACCTGTGAGAGAGTCAATTGGTCCATTAGATGATAGAGGAGTTAAAAGGGCACTAAGAGGCGACAAGGCGATAGTGGAGAGACTGAATGAATTCTTTGCTTCGGTCTTTACTGAGGAAGATATAGGGATGTTACCCATGACTGAAGTGGTATTTAAAGGTGCGGAAAAATTGAAGGAAATATCGATACATCGGGAAGATGTATTACAACTATTAGATAAACTGAAGAGTAGCAAAACACCTGGGCCAGATGATATACATGCAAGGGTGTTGAAAGAACTGAAATATGAGATTGCAGACCTGCTATTAGTAATCTGTGAACTATCATTATAATCATCTGTAATATCTGAAGATTGGAGGATGGCGAACGTAACACCAATTTTTAAAAAGGGTTCCAGGGGTGATCCGGGAAGCTACAGACCGGTGAGCCTGACGTCAGTACCAGGAAAAATGGTAGAAACCATCATAAAGAACAAAATTGCTGAACATGTAGATAGTCATGGCTTAATGGGAGACAGCCAACATGGCTTTAGACAAGGAAGATCTTGCCTTACTAATCTGTTATGTTTTTTTGAAGATGTGAATAAACAGGTAGACAAAGGTGAGTCGGTTCATATAGTGTATTTGGACTTTCAGAAAGCCTTTGACAAGGTCCCTCATCAGAGACGTTTGGCAAAACTAAAGAGTCATGGGATTGGAGGCAGTGTACTATTGTGGATCAGGAAATGGTTAAAAGATAGAAAGCAGAGGGTAGGGCTAAATGGCCAATTTTCCCAATGGAGAAAGGTGACTAGTGGTGTACCCCAGGGATCTGTGCTGGGTCCACTGCTTTTTGACATATTCATAAATGACCTGGAAAAGGAAATAACGAGTAAGGTTATCAAATTTGCAGATGACACAAAACTATTTAAAGTTGTTAAAACCCAAGAGGATTGTGGAAAATTGCAAGAGGATCTTGATAAATTGGAAGACTGGGCATCAAAATGGCAGATATAATTTTATGTGGACAAGTGCAAAGTTATGCACCTAGGGAAGAACAACCCAAACTATGGTTACACGATGCAAGGATCCACATTAGGAAGCACCAACCAGGAAAAAGATGTAGGCGTCATTGTGGATAACATGTTAAAACCCTCGGCCCAGTGTGCAGCGGCAGCCAAGAGAGCAAATAGAATGCTAGGTATCATAAGGAAAGGAATGGAAAATAAAACAAAGGATATTATAATGCCTCTATATTATTCCATGGTGAGACCACACCTTGAATATTGTGTGCAATTCTGGTCGCCGTATCTTAAAAAGGATATAGCATTATTAGAAAAGGTTCAGAGAAGAGCCACCAAAATGTTAAAAGGGATGGAAGGATACCCCTATGAAGAAAGGCTAAAAAGGTTACGGTTCTTTATCCTGGAAAAGAGATGGCTGAGGGGAGATATGATAGAAGTCTATAAATTAATGAACGGAGTGCAACGAGTAAACGTAGATCGATTGTTTACGTTATCAGAATATAGACAGACTAGGGGACATGCAATGAAGGTGCAGGGTAAACTATTTAAGACTAATAAAAGAAAATATTTTTTCACTCAATGTGTAATCAAACTCTGGAATTTGTTACTGGAGGATGTAGTAAAGGCTGTTAGTGTAGCTGGGTTTAAAAAAGGTTTGGACAAGTTCCTGGAGGAAAGGTCCATAAACCATTATTAAGAAGGGACCCAGGATATCAATGCTTGACCCAATACAAGCATTGTGGAACCTGTGTCTTTTGGGGAAACTGCTAGGTATGTATGATCTAGATTGGCCACTGTTGGAAACAGGATACTGGGTTTGATGGACCTTGGTCTGACCCAGTATGGCATATGTTATGTTCTTATGTACAGTGTTGTGTATACCTAATAGAAATTAGAAGCAGCAACAGTAGCAATATGAAGCTGTTGCCCTTCATTACACACTTAAATACAGCACAATTTAGAGGTGGCTTTCCTTTAAGAGAAAAGGGAAAACATTCCATTAAGCATAATTGCATACCTGTAAGGATGGGCAGCAGGATCCTACAGCCATAAGGGTGGTAATGTCGCCAAGACAGAGAAGAGTCTAGTTAGCCTTCCAAACTCAGAAAACTGCTCCTCCAATGATGGTTTCCTTCAGTCTGTTTCTTTAGCCAACTTTAACTTTGGACAGGAGGGGCAGGTTTGTGTGGCTGTAGGATCCTACTGTCCATAGGGAACACTTATTACAGAAAGGCAAATGCACTTTCTCAATGGACAGGGCGAATCTCTATGGGCACATAGGTGGTGACTCCATAACTTGAGCGCTGCATAAGTAATTGCAGTTCATGGCTGTTGAAGTGTCACATGTTTAATTCTGAAGCACTGCTTCACAAAAGGCGTTGTCTAATTCTGTGGCCTAATCAAAACAGTAGTGCTTGGAGAAAGTATGAACAGAAGACTATGCTGCACACTTACAAATGTCTAACTTGAGTAAACATGAATCTAAGCTATTGTCACTGTAGCTCTCAGCTGATGAGTGAATAATAGGAAGAGTGGTACTAGCTTGATGACAGCAATATGAAACACAGTCTGATAACCAAGATGATAAAGACTTTTCTTAATAGGAACTCCCTTCTCTTTCGGTTGAAGGAGGATAGAAAAAGGTTGCAATGGCTTTTTTGCTGATGCAATCCTTTGCAAATAAAAATGAATTGCTCTATTCCAATCTTGTGTAGGGAGCTTTTCTTCATATATGTTTGTGGCATGTAGGTTTGTGGCAGTGGATAAAATATAGGCAGCACTATCAGTTGATTGCTATGAAATTCCAAAACTATTTTGGGGAGACATTTAGGGTGAGTTCGTACAACTACTCAGTTTTCAAAAAGTTGGGCGTTGTTATGAGAACAATTTCATAGTGAATGCTAGGTTCCATATCTTTTGAGCTCTCGACATAGTCAACAGGGGTCCATACCTTCCTATTTGTTGATACAGAACATGGCCACCAAATTGTCTGTTTGGATATGAAGAACAGATTCAATAATTCAATTTGCAAATGTTCGAAAGGCATAAAAAATTGCCCCAAATTCTTGTTAGTTAATATGCAACTGTTTGTCTGCAGTCTTTCATGCACTTTGCTTTTGAATGCAGCTCAAATGTGCACCCCAGCCTGTGGGAGATTCATCAGTTGTCAGTATCTTATTTATTTACTTATATCTGATGAGGCTGTGGAGGAAGAATACCCTTTTCTTGAAGAAGATTGGATGGTTTTATCCACTACTGATTAGTTTCCTTGAAGAGTTCTGTTATTTGTAGCTTGTGCAAGAGGGGGTGGTGGGTATGCAGATTCTATTGACACGTCAAATGCTAATGGAAGTCCTTCATGTGCAAATAGAAAAACTAAGAACATAAGATTTCTCATACTGGGTCATACCAAAGGACCTTCAAACACAATATCTTGTTTTCAATAGTGGTCAATCCAGGGCACAAGTACCTGGCAAGATCTCAACAGATAGACAGATTCCATGCTGCTTATCCCAGGGACGTGCAGTGGATTTCCACAGTCAACTTTAATAATGGTTTATGGACTTTTCCTTGTCCAAACCTTTTTCTTTTACTACATCTTCTGACAACAAATTCCAGAGTTTAATTATACATAGAATGAAAAAAATATTTTCTCTGATTAGTTGTAAATGTACTACTTTGTAACTTCATTGGGTGTCCTCTAATCTTTGTATTATTTGAAGGCATAAATAACAGATTCACGTTTACTCGTTGCACTCCACTGAATTTTATAGACCTCTATCACATTTCCCCTCAGCTGCTTTTTCTCCAAGCTCCAGAGCTGTAATCTTTCAAGCCTTTCCTAACAGAAGTATTTTTCCATCCCCTTTATCATTTTCATTGCCCTTCTCTGTACCTTTTCTAATTCTGCTATATCATTTTTTTTTTTTAGATGCGGCAACCAGAACTGTAGACAATATTCATGGTGCAGACACAATATGGGGTATGTTTACTAAATGGCGCTAATGTCGCAGCTGCGACGTTATCGCGCGATACGTGATGTTAACGCGTGATAATGGCGCTTTACCGTGCGAGAACATCACATATCACGCGATAATGTCTGCAGCGGCGTTAAGGTGCACAGAGGGTGGAGTAAGGCTCCCCAGAGGGCGGAGTAAGGCTCCCCAGGGGCGGAGATGAGAGGTCAATGGGCGGAGAGTGGGCGGGGAGAGGCCCCATGCACACTAACACCGTGAAATGAAGATCTGAAAGTTAGCGCCAGTGAAAACCTCGGATAGAGGCACATTTGCAGAAGAGAGAAACCATTTCAGTCAGCAATGTACAGCAAAGCCAGGGAAACCCAGAAAAGTGATAGTAGTGATACATCTGCAGGAACCAAAAAGGCAAATAAACATATTAAATGACAGAACCACATTTGAAATCCCCATAACCAAGCCGGCCAATAGTGCTACTAATGATAAACATAAAGCAACACTATTGACAAAGCGTAAAAAGGAAGATATCATGTTTGGAAGGGGCTATGCTCTGTCCCCCTACAAAGTGAATGATCCCACAGTGAAATAGCAGTGATCAGGGTTTTGTCATTTATATTGGGCAGGTTTGTTATGCTGTGGTCCAGCTGGGGCACAGTGCGGACTAGGCATATGCCTAGGTGGCACATAGGAATGCCGAAACTGTAAAGCAGCAAGACAGCAACTGACGAGGGTCCAACATGGGCACGAGTGTGTGTCCCACAGTGTCACAGGGGATATTACCCAGCAGGTACCCACAAGGGCACATGACATTGGCAGGTGGTGCCAGGGGGAAGTGCGCATGTCCATGTAGGCACCCCTACCCGAGAACCCACACCATTGGTAGCTGCCTACCAGCACACTGGATGGCCTGGGACAGCGCACTACCAGCACCACTGGCATAAGGGCATATCAGCATGGTGGCGGAGGGTTGCTGGTGGTGGAGGGGGCAGTGGTATTTGCCCACAGCAGACCAAGGCCAAACCCTGTTTAGGTGGGTGCAACAGACAAGGTCTGTCTAACGAACACTAATGGTAGCCCCAGGGAATGATCTGCCACTATGCCAACAGTTTGGTGCAGTACACACAGCCAGTGTGTTCAGGGGCAGAAGGTCACAGGTTCAAGCCCCAGCTGTGGCTCCTGCAAACCATGTCCCTATATTTTACCTAGTACTAAACCGTGGTAATAAAGAAGGAACTGTTATTGCAGATTAAATAAACAAGCCATAAACGCCTATATTTTACCCTACAGGACACATACACCATAAACATGTGCAATCCCTAGAGCAGAGCTTCCCAACTGCAGTCCTGGAGGACCAAACACCATTCAGGTGTCATGCTGTCCCTAATAAATATGCCAGTGCTGCATTTGTATGCGCTGCCCCCATTGTATGCAAATGTATCTCATGCATATTCATTAGGGACAGCATGAAAACCTGAACAGTGTTTGGCCCACCAGGACCGGAGTTGGGAAACTCAGCCCTAGAGCAGAGGCCAACAGGGGTACAAACACCCACACCCACAGGCTCCACTATCCAACGCCTGATGGAGAGTCAGGCTGTTGGGCCCTGCACGGAGCAGCATCTCCCAATACTGGCACCTGCATACCTTAGCAATGTCGTCCTAAACTTGGGAACACGTTCCACATATATCCAAAGGTTGCTATGATTAATGTCAGCTAACAAATCCTAAGTTAAACATGATTTGTTGATAGAGATTCATCATAGCAACCTTTCTGATATCTGTGGAGTGTGTTTCAGTTATTGATTCTGACAGTGTTTACCACCCCGGGGAGTGACCCCAACAGTTTTGCGTACCATAGCAATGCCTGCACTGTGCCCAGGACTGGTGTGGTGGCCAGGGTTGCCACAAACCTCTATATTTACACAATGCTGGCATAGGAGTGGGAGTGTGTGTCTGTCTATCCAGTGTGTTGCGGCTGCCTACACCTTACAGAGCCCACACTTCTTGCACTGTTTCCAGTGTTAGCCTGCCAATGTGCATAATGAGGAGCAAGGTACTGTGGGTATGGGCCAGACAGGGTGGCCTGGGCAGGATGCATCTGCACAGGGTATAGGGCAATGGCTGGGACATTGTAGTGCCCGACAACCACCTGCACGGACAGGGTGGCCACAGCATGTCATGCTGGGAGGTCACTCTCACCCTGACTGAGCTGTGACCACGACATGGCTAGGTTCCCCCATAGTGCTATACAGTATTTCTCTCAAGTGATATTTATGGGTTCCCTTTTCTGGGGCCCAATCACTGACATACCTGCTTGGTGTGTGTGCTCACATCCCATTTTTGGGTGCACACAGTTCCTCCAGGAACATGCACTATGTACTAGCTAGCAGACTGTCTGCAGTTAGTATGTGTATGGTGGGAACACCTTGCAGGGTGCAGTGGGTGGAGACTGACTGTGCCCTCTGCTGGTGAATGCCAGATAGTGGTGGGGTGGGCAGCTGAGCTGAGCTTTTCCAGCATTCTGCCTGTCTGCCATTGCCTTATTGATGCATACAGATCTGCATTGACTGCCCTGTAGGGTGCCTGTTTCCTAGCAGGACTGGGGTTGATGGTCCTCTCTACTGCCACCATTGCAGAGATGTACAATGTGGATCTGTTGGTGAGAGATCCTGTTACCCCATCCTGAGCCACAGAGGGCAGGTTGGGTGGCGCTACATAATCCGCCTTGGGGTCCAAACACCCCCCCTTCACTTATAACATGTGACCATGGCACCCACACAGGATATGCACTATTCTGGGTGCATCATAGTCCACAAGGGCTATACGTGACTGGGAAATACAGATGGACACAGGTGTATCCTAGGTGTGTCTGCAAGGACTACCTATCACACACTGGCACTGATGGCAACCTGCAGCATAGCCTATCTCAGCAAAGCTAGGTACTGCGGACCTGGTGCTGGCCGCCCCACCTCACCCTCAGGGTGAGCACAGGACCCGCACAATGTCACGGTCTGTAGCTACTCTGTGCCAGTAACACACACGGTCAGTTCCCCCTACCAGGCCGAGGTGCTGTGGGGGTGCATACCCCATCTTGTGATCAGCTGTAGACTGCTGATCTGCATGTGCAGTGCATCATGGGTACGGGTGGGTTTACCCTATCCTGGTAACCACAGCAGTTTGTGTGGTGACCTGCAGTCTTTCTGTAGCCAGCCAGCACTGTGGTAGTAGCTATAGAGATGTAGCCTAATGGTTACTTCAATGACTGTGGAGGCAGAGGTCATGGGTTCGATCCTGCAGTGGTGTAATCTAAAAAGGCTGTCCGAGGCATTTTCTTTTAATTTAAATCAGTGCTGCCAGCAGAAACACCCTCACAGAGCTGTAGCCTAAGGTGCCTCATAGGCACCCTATAGGGCACTATATAGGGCGCTCTGTAAGGCACCCTATATAGTGCCCTATAGGGCACATTATAGGGTGCCTTGGCAGACAGGGCACTTTATAATGTGACCTATGGGGCGCCTTATAGGGTGCCTATGAGGCACCTTAGGCTACAGCACTTTGAGGGTGTTTCTGCTGGCAGCACTGATTTAAATTAAAAGAAAATGCCTCAGACAGCCATTTTAGATTACACCACTGCAGGATCGAACCCATGACCTCTGCCTCCACAGTCATTGCAGTAACCAGTGGGCTACATCAGTATAGCTTCTAACACTGCGCTGGCATGTACTTAGGGTTAACGTGTGTTAACGTGCCACGGCGCCCACTATCGCGCGATACATATTCTTGCTACCTTAGGACTGGAACGCCCACTCCTTATATGGCATTCTTCACATTATCGCTGCAAATAGCGAAGGAAACATTAGGACGGTTCAGTAAACATACCCCTATGTGTGAAAGAGAGCATTATGATAGGCTTTGTTATATTCTCCATGCATTTCATTATAATTTCTGGCATTCTATTAGCTTTACTAGACTTCTGTTTGTACACTGAGAAGAGGATTTAGAGTAGTTACTCACCTGTAACAGGTGTTCTCCAGGAGCAGCAGGAATCAGTCCTCACATATGGGTGACATCGACGTCGATGGAGCCCCCATGCAGAGCATTTCCCCAGCTTTCTAAGAAAGCCTTTGGGAATACACCCACGCATGCGCGGTCCCCTTCCCGCCCAAAGGTGCCATCTTGCTCAGTCAGATGACATAGCTAAAAGACAGCACAAAAAACACAAAAGAACTTATACAACTGCAACTCCAAGGGGAGGAGGGAGGGTTGTGAGGACTGATTCCTGCTGCTCCTGGAGAACACCTCTTACAGGTGAGTAACTACTCTTTCTCCAGGACTAAGCAGGAAGTCAGTCCTCACATATGGGTGACTCCCTAGCTCTGGGCTACCAGGAACCCAGGCTGAAAAATAGAGCTCCCTCTGTGAAGCCCCAGCATCAGGGAAAGAATTTTACTGAGAAGAGATCCCACCGGTAGCCCAACAAGAGGGCTGGAGGGCAGGAGTTGCCTAAACCTCAAAGAGATTCCAGAGTACTGCCTGACCAAAAGCACTGTCCCTACGGGACTCCCTCTCCAGGCAGTAATGGGCTGCAAAAAACTGGCTTGAGGACGAAGTTGCAGCCCTACAGATGTCTGCCAACGGTATAGAATGGAGATGAGCTACTGATGCAGCCATTGCCCGGACACGGTGGGCTGTGACTCGACCCTGCAAGGGAAGGTCTGCTGCCCTGTAAGCCCAGGTGATACAGTCCACCACCCATATGGACAAAGTACGCTTGGAGACAGGCAACCACAAGTTGTCTGGGTCAAAGGAGATGAAGAGCTGAGTAGCCCTCCTATGACCCTTAGTACGATCAATGTAGAAAGACAAGGCCCTTCTACAGTCCAGGGTATGCAGGACTTCCTCAGCCCGGCTGGCATGGGGCCTAGGGAGGAATGTTGGAAGAACCACCTCCTGATTGAGGTGGAAAGAGGAGACTACCTTCGGGAGGAACTTAGGATGAGTCCTAAGGACTACCCTGTTCCTACAGAAACGAGTGTATGGCCTGTCACAGACCAGGGCTTGAAGTTCACTCACTCGTCTGACCGAAGTCAGTGCCACTAGGACAGGGGTCGGCAACCCGCGGCTCCGGAGCCGCATGCGGCTCTTTCTCACCTTTGCCGCGGCTCCGGAGCACACTGCCCGCCCGGTATTTAAACGTGGCGTTATGGGCTCCCTCCATGTCAGCTCCCTCCCTTCTTCTGCAGCCGCGGCTCCCTGCCTCTTAGGGAACCGCGGCTGTGCTTTTAAAATCATCTCGGAGCCCTTCCTGTCTTGACGGGCTCCGTGCAGCATTGTCCCGCCTCCAAAACTTCCTTTAGAGGCGGGACAATGCTGCACGGAGCCCGTCAAGACAGGAAGGGCTCCGAGATGATTTTAAAAGCACAGCCGCGGTTCCCTAAGAGGCAGGGAGCCGCGGCTGCAGAAGAAGGGAGGGAGCTGACATGGAGGGAGGGGGGCTGACATGGAGGGAGGGAGCAGATATGGATGGATGGATGGAGGGAGGGGGGCTGACATGGAGGGAGGGAGCTGATTTGGAGGGAGGGTGGGAGGGAGCTGACATGGAGGGAAGGGGGGCTGATATGGATGGAGGGAGGGGGGCGGACATGGCGGGAGGGAGCTGATATGGATGGATGGAGCTGACAGGGAGGGAGGGGGGCTGATATGGATGGATGGAGGGAGGGGGGCTGACATGGAGGGAGGGAGCTGATATGGATGGATGGATGGAGGGAGGGAGCTGATATGGATGGATGGAGGGAGCTGATATGGATGGATGGATGGAGGGAGGGTGGGAGGGGGGCTGACATGGAGGGAGGGAGCTGATATGGATGGATGGAGGGAGGGAGCTGACATGGAGGGAGGGAGCTGATATGGATGGATGGAGGGAGGGGGGCTGACATGGAGGGAGGGAGCTGATATGGATGGATGGATGGATGGAGGGAGGGGGGCTGACATGGAGGGAGGGAGCTGATATGGATGGAGGGAGGGGGGCTGACATGATGGATGGAGGGGGCTGACATGGAGGGAGGGAGCTGAAATGGATGGATGGATGGATGGAGGGAGGGAGCTGATATGGATGGAGGGAGGGGGCTGACAGGGATGGATGGAGGGGCCTGACATGGAGGGAGGGAGCTGAAAAGGAAGGTGTGAGGGGGGCTGACATGTAGGGGGCTGACATCGAGGGATTGGGGAGGCGGGCTGACATGGAGGGAGGGAGCTGATATGGATGGAGGGAGGGAGGGGGCTGACATGGAGGGATGGAGCACTGGTAATGGGGTTGAGGGGACGAGCACTGGAAATGAGCTGATTAGGGGAGGCTAGGACTGGTAATGAGCTGATGGGGAGTAGGACTGGTATTGGGCTGATTAGGGGAGGCTAGCACTGGTAATGGGGTTGAGGGGGGATTAGCACTGGAAGCGAGCTGATTGGGGGGCTTTGACTGGGCACGGGCTGATTGTGGGGAAGGGAGGATAGAGCTGCTGGCCCTGGAAGATAACTGGGGGCTAAGGCTACAAATGGGCTGATATGAGGGGATGGGAGAATGGAACTGGATCTGAGAGGGGCTGCCATGGTATTTGTACTAGAAGGGACTGGTCAGTGGGGAAGGAGGGGGACTGGAAGGAAATGGACACCAGTGGCAATCATGGGAATGCAAGTTGACATTGGAAGGTACTGGGAGTGAGGACTGGAAAGGGGCTGATATTGGGGAGGGTTACTGGGACTGGAAATAGGCTGATGGAAAGAAGTGAAGAAAACGAAAGAAGAGATAAGAAATGGCAGATGGACCATAGACCACAGAAAGAGAGCTAAGAGAAGACAGGAAAGCAGAAGCCTCAGATCAGGACCAGCATGATCAAAGAATAAATTGGTCAGACAACAAAGGTAGAAAAAATAATTTTATTTCATATTAGTGATTTGACTACAAAATCATCATAATTTTGAAATCAAATATTGTTACTTGTTGTTGTGATATTTTCTGGCATATTTTTTTTGGTGTGCGAAGGAAGAGGGGTAGTCTTATACGGCGAGTATAGGCCAAACACCTATATTTTAACAGGAAAAGTAGGGGGTCGTATATAGCATTAAGGTAAGAAACAATATATGCAGTGTTAGATTTGTTTTAAATGTCGCAATGGTTTTGCGGCTCCCAGTTTTTTTTTTCCCTTCGGAAACGGGTCCAAGTGGCTCTTTATGTCTTAAAGGTTGCAGACCCCTGCACTAGGAAAAGAGCCTTCCAAGAAAGGAAGCAGAGAGGACACGTAGCCATCGGCTCAAAGGGAGGGCGAGTAAGCTGCTGTAAAACCACATTCAACTCCCACTCAGGGGCTGGTGGACGGAGAGGAAGCTTTAGCAAGAGCAAGCCTCTGAGGAACCGGGACACCAAGGGGCGAACCGATAAAGAGTGCCCTTCCACCATTGAGTGGTGGGCTGCGGAGCAGAAAGGTGTACCCGAACAGAATTGGACTTAAGACCCTGATTAGACAAGTGCAGCAGGTACTGAAGCACCACTGGCACAGGGCAGGAGAAAGGGTTCTCCTGGCGTTGGTCACACCACAAGGAGAACCATTTCCACTTCAGGGCATAGGTCTTTCTGGTGGATTGCTTCCTAGAGGCCAAGACCACCTCTTCAACTTCCTGATGCAGGCCCCAGGGAGCCAGCACTACCCTTGCAGCCTCCAGGCCATCAAATTGAGAGTTTTGAGATTGGGGTGCAGAAGGGAACCCTGATCCTGAGAAAGAAGTTCGGGTTGCAAACCCAGAGGGAGTGGGGTGTCCACCGCCAGATGTAACAGAAGCGGGAACCAGGGCTGCCTCGGCCATCTGGGGGCTACCAAGATGACCGAGGCCCTGTCCCTTAGAATCTTGAACAAGGTTCGGGCCACCAGGGGCGTGGGAGGAAACGCATACAGAAGGCCCTTGGACCATGAGATCAGGAAGGCATCCGCTGTGAATCTCGTGGGATGCGGGTGCCTGGAGCAGAACTGGGGCAGCTGCCTGGAGCAGAACTGGGGCAGCTGCCGGTTCAGGGGACTGGCAAAGGGGTCGATGGATGGAAGTCCCCATTTCAGGAAAATGTTCTGAACCACCAAAGGGTGCAGTTGCCATTCGTGAGGTTGTAGAGCCCTGCTCAATCTGTCTGCCAAGAAATTTTCCTGGCCAGGAAGATAGACTGCCCTGAGCAACATATTGTGTTGAAGTGCAAAAGAGCAAAGGGCCTGTGCCTCCTGACAAAGGAGCCTGGACCCCATGCCCCCTTGTTTGTTCACACAGAACATCGCTACCTGGTTGTCTGTCTGCACCAAGACAGACTGGTGGGCCAGGGTGTGAGAGAAGGCTTTGAGGGCTAAGCGTATCGCCCAGAGTTCCAGCAGGTTGATTTGTTGCGTGGCCTCCCATGGAGACCACAGGCCCTGTGTGCACTTGTCCAGACAATGTGTACCCCAGCCCTGAAAGGAGGCATCGGTTGTGAGTACCACAGTGGAAACAGGTACCTGAAAGGGAATTCCCTGTAGAAGGTTGGGGGGGGGGGTGTAGCCACCACTGCAGGGAGTCCAGAAATGGTTTGGACACCCTTACTTTGTCTCGGAGGCTTCCTGTGGCCTGCCTCCACTGAGTTCTGAGACACCACTGTACAGGCTTCATATTCAGGCGGGCATTGGGGGTCACATGCACTGTCGATGCCATGTGGCCCAGGAGCCTTAGACAGAGTCTGGAGGAAACCAGTGGGTTGTCTAGAAACTGGCTGGCCAAGTCCATCAGCCTTCCCGCTTTGTCTTCTGGCAAGTAAGCTTTTGCTTGCAGTCTGGGAGTGGAGCAAAGTGGACTTTGTGAAGTTTATGACAAAGCCTAGTTGCTGAAGGAGAGAGACAGTACGGAGGGTGGCTTGCCTGGCCTCCTGGAGAGTCTGACCCCTGATGAGCCAGTCGTCCAGGTAGGGGAAGACAAAAATACCCTGGTTTCTCAATTAGGTCGCCACCACCGCCAGGCACTTTGTGAAGACCTGTGGGGCGGAGGTTAGGCCAAAGGGCAGTACCCTGTACTGAAAATGGTTTCCTCCCACCATGAACCTTAGGTATTTTCTGTGGTCTGGATGAATAAGGATGTGAGTGTACGCATCCTTCAGATCTAAGGAGCATAGCCAATCTCCCTGCTGGAGGTAGGGCAGCAGTGTTCCAAGAGTAAGCATCTTGAACTTTTTCTTTTCTAAGAACTTGTTGAGATTTCTCAAGTCCAGAATGGGCTGGAGACCTCCAGTTCTCTTTGGCACAAGAAAGTACCTGGAGTAGAAGTCCTGACCCAGCAGGTGGGGAGGTACAGGCTCCACCGCCCTGTCTTGAAGGAGACTTTGCAGTTCCTGGAGAAGGAGTTCTCGATGCAGAGTAGGCCTTGGAGGCTCCCCTGGAAAGTAGGAGGGGGGTACTTGATGGAAATGGAGCAGGTAGCCCTTCTGGACTACGCTCAGTACCCAAGCATCTCTTGTGATGAGCGGCCACTGGTGGGCAAACAGGACCAACCGACCTCCTGTGCTGAGATGGGCTAGCAGAGTTGGAGAGGCTATGCAGTGGGAGTCAAAAACCCCCTCCCTGCTGAGTAGGAGCAGGAGCTGGAGGCTTGGGGGCTTTCTGCCTACGGGGCCCATGTCCCTGCCCCTTGGCCTGCTGACCCTGCTGGGGAGCTGGGGAGGCCTGATAGTGAGGGAAAGGTTTGTAGGCAGATGACTTCCTCGGGGAAAAGGCCTTGTTGAGATTCCTGAGGTCGAGAATAGGCCTGAGGCCCCCGGTTCTCTTTGGTACGAGGAAGTAGATGGAGTAGAACCCGTGACCTTGCAGGTGGGGAGGTACCGGCTCCACCGCCTGGTCTAGAAGCAGACCTTGAAGTTCTTGAAGGAGGAGGTCTGTGTGCAGAGGAGGCCTTGGAGGCTCCCCTGGGAAGTAGGTTGGAGGCAACTGCTGGAAGTGGAGCATATAGCACTTGTGGACTATGCTCAATACCCAAGCATCTCCTGTAATGGGTGGCCACCTGTGGGCAAACAGGACTAGATGACCTCCTGTGCAGAGATGGGACAGCAGAGGTGGAAAGGCTATGCTGTGGGAGACAAAATCCCCCTCCCTGCTGAGTGGGAGCAGGAGCCGGAGGCTTGGGGGCCTTCTGCCTACGGGGTCCATGTCCCTGCCCCTTGGCCTGCTGACCCTGCTGGGGAGCTGGGGAGGCCTGGTACTGAGGGAAAGGTTTGTAGGCAGCTGCCTTCCTCGGGTAAAAGGACTTCCTACCCGAGCCCTTCTTCCTCTGAGAAGGGGCAGAGGTTTTTCTGGACAGCCTTGTCCTAGTCAGGTGCTCAGTTTCGAGCCATGGGCTTGCCAAAAAGGTTTTCACCTTGGCAAGGGACATCGACCAACTTGTCCTGCACCTAGGGCTCGAGGTCCAATGACTGTAACCATGCCTGGCGTCGGGCCCCGATGCCGGCTGCCGCTACACGGGCCGAAGCCTCGAAGCCATCGTAGGCTTCTCGGGACATGAACTTTGAGCATTCCCGGATTCCCGAGGACAAGATCTTGAACCTCTGCAAAGGTTCCCTGGAGAGGCCAGCAGAGAACCTGGTAAGTTCCTTCACCAGGTCCCGTAGGTACATGCCCATGTACAGCTGGTAGGACTGGACATGGCAAGCAAGCATCGAGCCCTGGAAGCACTTTCTGCCGAAAGCATCCAGGTTCCGGGCCTCCCTACCGGGAGGCACCGCAGAGTGCATCTTCTGGCTTTTCAGATGATGCATGGCCGATTCCACCACCATGGAATGGTGCGGCAACTGCGCCTTCTGGAATCCAGGGCTCTTACGGAATCGATAAATAGAATCGACCCGCTTGCTGAGAACCGGCGCCAAGGCCGGTGCCTCCCACATCCGGAAGAGGAGCCATTCCAGTATCAGAGGAACAGGCACAGTAAAGGACTCCTTCGGAGGAGAGTCAAACTGGAGGGCCTCGAGCTCTTCGGCTCGAGTCTCCTCCTCGGGGTCCGCGGGAATCGCCAAAGCCTTGGCCATGTCCCTGACGAACTCCAAGAACCTGGTGTCCTCCGGAGGGGAACTACTCTGGGGCTCGGACTGCGGTGAGTCCGAAGGGACGCACCGAGTCCGAAAAGTATCGGTGGACTCCTCGTCCTCCGTCTCCCACGCGGACTCATCCAAAGAGGAGTCAGGGGGCTCCGACCGTGCGGGCCTCGGTGGCACCCGCCCCGATGCCGAAGGCACCGGCGTCAACGCCCTCGGTTCCAAGCGGGAGGTCGAGGGTGACCGTGACCGAGGACGACCTCGAACCTTCATGGTCTCGAGTATCGGCTCGGTCTCCGGGGTCGACTTAGACGTCGATGTCCCAGTGGTTGGGGCAGATGCACCAGCAAGGATGGCCATCAGTACCCGCTGCTGATCCATGAAGGCAGACAATCTGCACTCCAAGGCTGTCAGCCTGAGTCCAAGCACAGGAGACTCAGCAGCCACCGACTCGGGCCCCGGCAGCGCCTGCCTAGGAGGAGAGTCCATGAGGACAACAGGACTTACGTGTCCGGCGGGCTCCATCTCCACACGAGGTATTTTGGATGGCTTCTCCTGCTCCAAGGGCCCGGGACGGTGGTCGGGGGTCCAAGACCTGGCCCTCGAGGAACCAGGGACCTCCTCCGATGCCGCCCTCACGAGCCGTTTCTTCCTCTTACGTTCCCGATCGGGAGACCCCCTGTCCGAGGAACCCCGGCGATGCTCGGGATCAGACTCCCGAGACGTCGAGGCCTCGGACGAGGTCCGGGCCCGGCCAGAGGCAGAGTCAGAAATAATCCGTTCTTTGTGATGCTGGTGGCTTCATAGTGCCTTGGTGGACATTTTGCCACACGGGACACAGACCTTAGGATCATGATCCGGTCCGAGGCATCGAAGGCAGCAGTCGTGTGTGTCGGTGAGAGACATCAGTTTCTTGCACCGATCACACTTTTTGAAACCACTGGAAGCCATCGGGGAAATAAGGACCCCTCCGAGGTCAAAGGACCGGCCTTCCAGGGAAAAGACAAAAAGGGCGCGAACGCCAGCTACGAAGGGCAAAAACCGAAAAATAAAAGACGGGCTCGACACCGGCGTACCGAACCCAGCGGGAAGGGGAACCGGCATCGAACCGGAGAAAAAACACGATGAAATCGCATGAAAAAACATCAATTTTTCCGGGTGACACGGACAGACATCCGGTGGGCTCCACGGAAAAAGAAAGACTGAGCAAGATGGCACCTTTAGGCGGGAAGGGGACCGCGCATGCGTACAGTATTCCCAAAGGCTTTCTTAGAAATCTGGGGAATTGCTCTGCACGGGGGCTCCATCGACGTCGATGTCACCCATAAGTGAGGACTGACTTCCTGCTTGGTCCTGGAGAATGGCTACATTCTCAACATTCCCTGTGTTTCTCGAGCAACCTCAAGAGTATAAGATGCTCTGCTTTCTTCTTTACATTTCCCACTTTGTGGAGTTCTTTACCCCATCATCTTCAGTCTGAACTCTCTTATATACACTTTAAGGTATGTCTGAAAACTCACTTATTCAATCTAGCCTTTGAGGGACTGTAGGGGGGGATAATGATAGGTTGGAGATGGCTCATGGCTGTGGAATATGTCTTTATTCATATTTTTCTCTCATGTCACGACTAACTCATTTCCTACTATAATTTGATTTTAGTCATTGTACTCCATTTTGTCATTGTTTTAAAATGGTTTGGTTTTATATCCAGTGTTTTCTGAAGGCCCATGCATAGCATTCACCAGAGGAAGGAATCTTTGTGATAGTTTGGTACACTCTGATTTTGGCACACGGATGACCCATAAGATCAACATGCCCCATGTGGAGAATGTAATGTGTGATACATCGTTGGACATGAACAACTGAAGGGACCCCAAGTCAGAATGTCAGTTTGTTCTTAAATATCTGACCGACTGCAACCCGACATGGGCTATTTATATGATTATGTGTCCATGCGTCAAACCGTATATTGGAAGAACATATCACAAAATTAAAAACAGATTAAGTGAACATAAATCAAAACTTGCAAATTCAGTTATTACGACACCCATAGTACAACACTGCCTGGAACAAGCACATCAATGGCAGGATTTATGATGGGCAGCAATTGACCGAGTAGATAAAGCACAGTTACTTACCTGTAACAGGTGATCTCTGGGAACAGCAGGAATAAGTCTTCACATATGGGTACGTCGGTACCGACGGAGTCTGCGCGGGAACGCTTCCCAGCGTCCAATCAGAAAGCTTTTGGAAGCATCCCAACACGCCTGCGTGCTGCCTTCCCGCCTTCCCAACTGCCTCTCCTCAGTTAAGTTTTAAAGCTGAGACAAAGAGAGAGAGAGAGCAAGGAAGGGAAAGATAGAGATAGAGAAATGCAACTCCTAGGGGAGGTGGGTGGGTTGTGAAGACTTATTCCTGCTGTTGCCAGAGATCACCTGTTACAGGTAAGTAACTGTGCTATCTCCAGGAACAAGCAGGAATGAGCCTTCACATATGGGGACTCCCAAGCTCAGATGCCCTGAGGGAGTCCTAGCATGTTGCAAGTCTAGAACGAGTCATGCTATTCCTCAGGACCTCAGGCATCCTGGGGATGGAGGGTAGGAGTTGAATACAGAAAAGGAGCTGTGGAACAGCTGGCTAGAACAGGGCTTCAAAAGGGGAAGACCCTGTATCAAGGGCATTTAGTAGTGAAATATTGTAATCTGGGCCTCCCTTGTTGGCATTGCATAAATGCACTGAGCTACATATGGATCTGATGGAAGAGCCAGTGAATGTGCTCAAGGGGTACCTCACTGAGAAGTAGAGGTAATAAAGTAGAATAAAAACAAGTGGAGGTCAGAACCCTTCAGGGTGAGAAATAGCCCCAGGGGAAAAACTGGGGTAGTATGAGAGGTAGAGCTTCAGCGGAGACGCAGAAGGTACTATTAAAGAAAGCTTAAGATGTTGTGGTCCAAAAATAGTACAAATGTAGGACCAAGAGAAAAAATGAGTCTGACCCAACTGGACTGGGGTTGGAATCAGTCCATGTAGGGAAGAAAGGGTATGGAGACCCTTGTATCTAATAAGAAAGCAAGGACAGACTCAGGAGCGGTAAGCGTTAGAGCAACTGAAGCTGCGCAATGTCTTTCCTAAGTGGGGTCAATTAGGAAAGAAAAAGGGTACATTGAGAGCTTCAGGAGTACCTAACCTGAAAAGGTTATGGTAAGGAAAAATGTGTTAATTACCACAGGGAGTGGTTATAGGTGTAGCCCCCTAAGTATGCTGGCACAGCATTCATAGGGGTAGTGCCCATCTGTCAGGATCAGATAGGAATGTAAGGATATCTGAACGTAACAGACAGATAGATAAGTAGATGAATACAGATCTATCTAAAAATATCTCTCATATCTATAAATATCTATGTATGTATGTATATATATATATATATATATATATATATATATATATATTTTGAAATATATACACATATAGGGTATATATGCATATATGTATAAAGAGATATGTATGGACAGAAGACACTCAGATAGATATAGATAAGTATATATATATATTTATATATATCTAAATATACCTAGACAAAATAGGTAGGCATATAGACACATGTCTCCAGGCATATGGATGGAGAGATGTCCAGAGAACCCCATCCCCTCTAGGTATAGAGGGAGAGAGGAAGATTCATCTGAGAGCAAGAAGGTGGATACCTGCTTGAATAGGTAAATAGAGAATCCTCTTTTCCTGGTTATGACTGGCAGAGTCAGAGGAAAAGTCTCCCTGACAAGTAGAAGGCTGAATTCTTTGCAGAATTTGAGCTCTTGAATAACCAGGATGGCCTATGTGAAAATGGCAGAGGATAACATCAGTCTGTAGACAGGAAGTCCAGATATCTCCAGAATTGCAGTATGGAGATTGAATAGAGGAGGCCTCTGGAGGAAGATACCCTAGCGATCCGCCTATGAGGACAAGTTGGGTATTAGGCGTCCTCTAGCTGCCATTGGAGAAAGGTATCTCTGACGAGAAGACTCAAAGAGATATCGGCCAAGCCAGGGAATTGGCCCTCCTTTAGGCTTTCACGTAATGAAAGGCCTGAGGCTTATGCCTCAAAAGAGATGTAAAAGGCAGGGAATACCCGCCAGACATGACTGGGGGAACCCCCTCCCCCTAACCATCTGGGGTTATCTGCTAGGCAAGATACTAATGCTCTCTAGCAAGGGCCCATAGTGCAAAGCTACTCTGTAGAGATGCAGAGAGCATGCTGCAGGTTGGTAGAAGAAAAGCTGGCAGTGAAAAGCCAGCAGGTGACCAGCTATTCTGCCAAGGCAAAGAATAGAAGTTAACCAACTAGACTGTGACAATAGGGTTTCCCAAACAAGGTTAATAACCTGTTTGGGACTTAGCACTGAGGCTAGGAGGATTGCTAGTGGAGGGGAAGCCCTGGTTGCGTAGAGAACACAACCAGTGGCCTAACCACTAGGAATTGCTGTATCTACAGCAACTACCAGGGCAGCATAGAAAAAAAAATTATTTTCCCTTTTCCCTTCTTTAGAATGGGAAAAAGAAACAACAGTCCTGATAGGACTTCCTATTGTCTGATGAGCTGCCCTAAGGTAACAAGGGGGAAAAAGAACACCAGAAGGGAGAATCCCCCAGTGGAACAGGTATAGGACTATAGGAGCTTACCGGTGTAAAAGAACCACCCTTACAACCAAATGTTGTAGAAAGAGGGAGGTAAGACAGAGTTGCAAGAGACCGACTATGGAGGAAGTCTCTGACAGGTGAGATGATACATGCCAGTACAGGGAAACAACTGTCCATTTATAGTTGTTACCTCTCTTTCCTTCAAGAGGAAGAGGAAACTGTTAAGTATGGGCATGATCATCATAAGACTCTTAGAAAAAAGAGATCTCATGAAGAGATATCTAGGTAGGTTAGGATAAATTTAGTGCAGAGACTGCCAGTGAAAGAGGCAGACTGACACCCTAACCACCAATCAAGAGGGACAAAGAACTATTTGAAACCCTGCGACTGCTGGGTTTGTTGACCTGTTGATGTTGTGGATTCTTCAGACCAGGGCGATGTTTCCCCTGTTTGGGAACATCTGTATGATGGGCAGATGATGGGTAAAACCATCTCCCCCTAGGGCAGGGGTACTCAAATCCAGTCCTGGAGGGCCACAAACCAGTCAGGTTTTCGGGATATCCCTAATGAATATGCATGAGATATATTTGCATGCACTGCCTCCATTGTATTTGACTCTATCTCATGCATATTCATTAGGGATATCCCGAAAACCTGACTGGTTCATGGCCCTCCAAGACTGGATTTGAGTACCCCTGCCCTAGGGGAAGAAAGTTTGGTAGGACATTTCCTACCTACTGGGAAAGAAGAAGGCGTAGAACAGCCTCTGGAAAAGGGAAAGTCAGTGGATAACTGAGTAACCTGGAGTAAAGACTCCTTGTTGAAGGGATTTTCTCCAGTGCAAGGAGTATTTCCCAGTCTTTCTTGTGCCCATTTGTCCAAGTCTGAAGCTTGAAGCCAGGCTCTATGTCGTGCCCCTATAGCCACAGCAGAAGTCCTGCTAACAGACTCAAAAGAGTCTAGGGTAGCATGAGTAAGAAACCTAGAGATATTTTAAATATGACTAACCAGTGAGGAATAGTCTTTACTCTTGGGCTCTTGGAGAAAAGGAGTCAAAAGATGTAATTTTTTTGTGACCTCCTCAAGAGATAGACCCATATAAAAAATATATGAGAGAATTCTTGCTGAAAGCATGGATGTCTGGAAGGTTTGACGTCCAAAGGCATCTAGTGTCTTAGACTCACGACCTGACGGACAAGAAGAGTGCTTTTTATTACTCTTCACTCGCCTCATTGCTGATTCTACCACAATGGAATGATGAGGAAGTTGAGTCTTTTGAAACCCTGGCGAGGGGAGCACCTGATATAGGAGATCAGTTGCTCTGGAAGGTGGGGGTACCTTTAAAGGAGCTTCCCACATTCGGAGAAGGAGATCCTGCAAAGAATGATGCAAAGGAAACATTATATTCTCCTTTGCTTTGCTAGGAACAGAGAGGTATTCTGTATTCCCTTGTGTAGGATCTTGTCCAGGAATAGGAATGACAAGTGATTTTGCCATATCCAGAAGGAAAGTCTGGAAAGAAGGATCCCCGGAGGGAACTTCCCTTGAATAGGCTAGATCTGATGAAGAACTAGCGTTGGCACCGAGGGATCTATTCAAGTATATAGGAATAGAAGATCCTGAATGGTGTAGTATGGGATCCTTAGATGTTGGACTCTGATACTGTAGGTCAGAACCAGCAACAGTCGGTAACAGATCGTCCATGCTAGGGATCGATTCCAAACTCGGCATCGAGGGAAGCGAGCCTGAAGAGAGAAGGTACCGACAGCAATGGTACCGTGGATAGCGGTACCGAGCTCGGTACCGTATCTGATATCGGTGGATGAAGACCAGCTGGTGGCAACTCTAACGGTATCGGAGGAACCGAGAGTTGCGGTTCCGAATTATCGGAACCGAGCCTTCGGTACCGACGGGAGTCGGTACCCAGTCCTCCAGACTGGAGATCGATTCCAGACTCGGCATCGAAGGAAGCGAGTCTATCGATGCACGTCTGGAGGGTACCAACGTCGGTACTAGTATCGGTACCGATACTGGAAGGTCGATCTGGAGCGTATCCACCGGGCCCGCAGGTACCGAGGACGCCAGACGACGATCCTTGGTGAGGAATGTTTCATCCAACACCTTTGCTGATGCCGGGGTATCGGTACCGCTCGAAGCGGATGCCACCACCGGGCATGGCTCAGGTATTTTCTGTGAGGGGTGAACCTCAGGAACAACCTGAAACCCCACACAGGTTTTGGAGGCCGAAGACTCCCACCAGGGTTTTGAAGCCAGTGGATTCTCGAGGACAAGGCCATAGGCATCTCTATGCTGTGCATGAGAACTGCCGCTCGAGGACTGGCTAGTCTTAACAGACTGTTTTTGGGTTACCTGATCCTGTGTAGAAGAAGATATGGTCGGTGCCCTGAAGTTGGAGGGGGACCGCGTGTCGAGGGGAACTCGATGTTGAAAACTTCTTCTCACAATACTATTGCCCGAGGGCTCCGGAGGAAAATGGTCAGGACCCAAGCAGGTTAGACACCAATTGTAAGTGTCTAAAAATAAAGTTGTACTGCCACAGTTTGTACATTTCTTGGGGAAAGTGGCTGGCGGTTCCATGAAGGAAAATAGAGAGGCCTAGAAGGCCTGAGAACCGTGAGACACTAAGGAAGAAAAAATATATTCCTTAAAAAGGAAAAATTTTACAAGAAAAGAAAAAAGAAACACCGGCGGTACCAGTGGCGTCGGGGAAGGCAGCCGCGACCACAAGAAAACTAAAAAATAAAAGAAGAATTTTCTGCGGTGACAGGAGGATGTCCTGCCGGCTCCACGGAAAAACGAAAACTGAGGAGAGGCAGTTGGGAAGGCGGGAAGGCAGCATGCAGGCGTGTTGGGATGCTTCCAAAAGCTTTCTGATTGGACGCTGGGAAGCGTTCCCGCGCAGACTCCGTCGGTACCAACGTACCCATATGTGAAGACTCATTCCTGCTTGTTCCTGGAGATTCTACAATATGACAATGCTCAAGATCGTTTGGCATGACTTGAGCAGAAATGTATTTTTGTTTTAAATACGCTACTGTCTAATGGACTAAATGAGACTCTAGAGTGGGTCTCGGCACTTTAAGAACCGACTTGGTGGGTGTTCCCTTGTCTGTTTACATACTGCTGCATGCATTTAAATTCAACCAAATTTCTGTGGAGGTAATTCTGTGCACCTAAGTAGGCTATTTCTCACTGTGGATGAGTCCTGAGACAGCCATAGTTCAATAATCTGACAAAACTCAAGTTGACATCATCCAGCATGCCTGAGATTTGGTGTTTGGAGGATTTACTCGTCAGTTAAGTGGTTTATTTACTTTTTAAATGCATTTCAAAAAATAAAAACTCTTACTAATGACCGATGAAAGATATATATGGGGGGTTATAACCTGTGCTTTGAAGTGTTTGCTGTGGAAACTAAGCAACAGCCAGGTCCCTCAGCTGAGGTCTTATTAAATCTCCAAAGGCAGCACACAGGGTAGTTTCTAAGATTTGATACATTCTTTCATTTTGATGCCGGATTGAAAAACTGTAGGTTTGTATTTGCTATCCCACTGGTTGTTACAATTCATTGTTTTAAAAGCGGCATAGTACACACAAATAAACCATAAACTTTGTTAAAGGCTTTCTGAAAATCCAGATACATTACATCAATTGATTCAACTTTATCTACCTATTCATTCTTACCTTCCAAAAATGTAGTAGATTGGTGATGGCAAGACTTCCCTTGGATAAATCCATGCTGGCTTTCTCTCATTAAACCATAACTACTGTATCTGTATGTTCAATATTTTTTTTTAAATGGTTTCTATTATTTTGCCTGCACTGATGTCAGGTTCACCAGTCTGTAGTTTCTTGGATCACCCCTGGAAGTCTTTAAAATTTGGTACTACATTGGCCATTTTCTAATCCTCAGGTACTATAGATGATTTTAATGCTTGTGGATCTACTATTAGGAATTTGTAAGCTATTTAATTTTTGATCTTCCAACACCCTGGGAGGCAACCATCCAGTCCAATTGATTTGCTACTTTTTTAGTTTGTTAATCTTGCAGATTCACAGACATTTGTTTCAAATCCTGATTCATCACCTATAAATATCATTTCTATCATGGCTATCTCCCCTACATCTTCCTCAGTAGAAACTGAAGCAAAACATTTAGTTTCTTCGCTATGGCCTTGTCCTCCCTTAGTGTCCCTTTTACCTCTCTATCTTCTAATGGTCTGTTTTCCCTTGAAGTTTTTATTATGAGTTTTTGCTTCCAAGGCAATCTTCTTTTCAATTTTTTTCTGCCTGCCTTATTAATGCTTTGCATCTAACTTGCCAGTGCTTATGCAGTTTCCTGTTTTCTTTATCTGGATCCTTTTTCCATTTTTTAGAAAGTTTTTTTTGGTTGTAACTCATCTCACCTTTAAACCATGCCAGTAGTCATTTGGCCGTCCTTCCACCTTTTTTTTAAGTGTGGAATACATCTGGTGGGCTTCCAAGGTGGTAGTTTTATACAATATCCAGGTCTGATGTAAACTCTTAACCTTTGCAACTGCTCCTTTTAGTTTTTTTCCTAACCAGTTTTTAAATTTTATCAATTTCATTTTTGAAAGTTCAATGCTAGCACAGTAGAATTCCTTACTGTCCTCTTCCCATTTATTAAATCAAATTTGATCATGTAATGATCATTCAACGTCCCATCACCTCTTGTACCAGATCCTGCATTCCACTAAGGACTAGGTCCAAAATAGCTACCCATCATGTTCGTTCCTGAACCAGATGCTCCATGCAGCAATGTCATCTAGAAACTTTACCCTCCCTAGCACATCCTTATGTGCAATGATGTAGTCAAATGCAGGGGGTGGGGGTGGTAAATTTAGATTAGCAAAAAAAAGGAAAGGGGACACCCTTATAAAAAGGCACACACAAAGACTTAAAGCAGTGGCGAATAGAGCGCCACAGAAAAAAATCTTTATTAGCCTGATATGACCATGTTTTAGAAAAATATGCCTACTTCAGGGGCAATTAATATCAAGTACTACATATTCATAAACATAAAATACCAGAAATGTTATATGTAGTATTTGATATTAATTGCCTATGAAGGAGGCATCTTTTGCCAAAACATGGGCTGTCAGGCTAATAAAGATCGTTCTTTTGAGTTCTATTCACTCATACTGTGTTTCTTTTTATAATTTATTTATTTAGCTATTTTTCTATACCGCTGTATCTGAGAATCACAGTGGTTTACATGAAACAACATAGCTCAACAGGGCTTTACAGAGAACCAATTATAACAATTGAAGAATGTACAATGGGAATAGAACAGGGTTATCAACTTAACATGAACAAGGCATTAATTTGTAAGGGAGGGATGGAGAAGGGACAGGGGGAGAATGCTTCAGGCTGTAGGTGGTGGAGGGGGGGGAGGGAGGGATGGTTTGGTATGTCTATTGGGAAGGTGGTCCTGTATTATCAGGAATGTGTTCCAAGAATAAGTGAGTTTTTAGGTTTCTGCAGAATGTCATTAAGTTATCTGTGGCACATAAATCATGTGGGATGGCATTCCAGAGTGTAGGAGCATTATAAGGAGAAGGCTCTTCTTGATGTGGGGTGGCTGGTTCTTGACTTGCTTGCTGGTAGATAGAGTATACTGAGAGTTTATTCTTCTTGCTCAGTTGCTGGTAATTTCTGTAGAAATGATTGTAGGTAGGTGGAGGAGAGGTCATGATTGATTTTAAAGATGGTGAGGATGGCTTTGTATTTGATTCGCTCTGAGATGAGTAACCAGTGTAGTTGTTTGTAGAGTGGAGATATGTGGTCAGTTCTGGATGTGTTGCAGAGGATGCGTGCAGCAGTGTTCAGAGCCTGCTGTATTTATCCTGTTATATGTAAACTTATCACAATTTGTTGATTGTAATGAGTATTTCTGTTTAATGTAAACCGCGCTGATGAAAAAGAGTGCGGTATAAAAGAACAATAAATAAATAAATAAAATAAATAAATAAGAGCGTTTTTGGGAAGACCTTGAAGGAGGAGATTGCAGTAGTCAACGTGAGGGAAGATGAGAGCTTGGAAGACGGTACGAAAGTCTTGATGGTTGAATAGTGGTTTCACGTGTTGCACTGTTTTGATTTTTCTGTAAATGGCTCTGGTGGTATTGTGGATGTGGGGTGTTAGGTGCTGGTCAAGTGTGATGCCTAGATAGAGAACTTCGGGTTTTACGATTAGATTTGCTCTGTCAATGGAGATGATATGTGGTGGTGTGAAGTTGAGGTCACTGGATATGTATAAGACTCCAGTTTTCTTGTAGTTGATGGGTCAGCTGTGCATAGTGGTTGAAGGAAGATGTTAAATAGTAATGCTGATAAGGCAGATGCTTGTGGGACACCTTGAAGTTGGCGGTAGGGGGCTGATCTCTTATGGTTCACTTTGACTTGGAGTTGACTTCCGTGAGGTATGATTCAAACAATTTTAGTGTAGTGTCCTGTAGTCCTATTGCATGAAGTCATTGTAGTATTAGGTGATGGGGGACAGAGTCAAAAGCAGCCTTGATATCAAGGAATATTAGGGTAAATCCGTTGTGTGGTTTGTCTATGCCTTTTAGTAGGTTATCGGCGAGGGCAATTAAGAGAGTTTCAACACCATGATTGAGTCTAAAACCATATTGCTGGAAGTCAAGTGGGCAGTGGGCATCAACGTAATCTTGTAGCTGGATTTGCACTGTTTTCTCTATGACTTTCGCTAGGAATGGCAGACTGGCTATGGGCCTGTATGAGCTCAGTTGATTGGGATCATTGTCTGGCCCTTTTCTTATGGGGCGGATGGAGGCTTCTTTGAGGGGTTTAGGCATTTAACCTTGTGAGCCATTTGAGATTTTGAGGATTGTAGGAATTAGAGCTTCTCTGGCAATCTTGATCCAGCTGACTGGACAGGGATCAAGTGAAGTTGTTGTTGTGTTGATGATAATTGTTTCAAGTTGCTCTGAGGAGATGGTTGAAAAGGATTTCCATCCCTTATTTGTTTTTGTGTTGCTTAGGTCTAGCAGCCTTACTGGCACAGTGTTGAGGAGATGTTTGCTTTTGGTAGAATTTAGCCATGGTTTGAGAGGAGATAGGGATCTCTTCCTTTTTCTGTGAGGGGTTTCTTATTAAAGATTTTGTTATTTCAAAGAGCTCTCTTGGGTGGCTAAGGGCACTTTCTAATTGTTTAGTGAAGAATTCTTTCTTTGCATGATTTGTAGTTGTTTGGTATATTTGAAGGTAAGTCATGTAGATATTCTGGTTTTCCGTTGTTTTGGATCGTCTCCTTTTTCACTCGAGGATCCTGAGTTTATGCTTTAGATCTCTCAGTTGAGAGGTGTACCATGGTGCAATGCTGTGTCTCCTATGGGAAATAATGGTATGAGGTTTGGTGGCAATCTTATTTATATAATTTGATTCCAGTGGTGCATTTGTGCATCTAGATCATTTGCAGCTTGTTTCAATTTGGGCACAAGTTTGTCTAGGAAAGCTTTTGTTTCTAGGTGATGAAATCTACAGGCAACAGGGGACGTTTGTGTGTAAGTAGTGTTGGGTAGGCTTTGTGGTATGTGGAAAGAGATTGTTTTGTGGTCTGACCAAGGTACAGAAGTTATGGTGGGCTTGGGGAAGTTATAGTTTGTGAGCATATGACGTGGGGCAAAGATGATATCCAAGGTGTTACCTTTGTTGTGAGCTGGTACTTTGACAATTTAGGTATAGTCCAGGGCTTCCATTGCTTCAAGGAATGGATTTGAGGTCTTGGGGGATGCAGAAGCAAGGTTAAGGTCTCCAAGTAGTAGGAGTTGTTTGGATTGGGTTTTGTGGTTGCAGACATTTTCCAGTAGTAGTATAAGTTCTTTGGTGCGAGTGTTTGGGGCTCTATATGCCAGGCAGAGTGTTAAGGATTTGTTTGTGATGGAGATTGTGTCCAAGGTTTCCTCTGAGCTGGAAGATAGTAGCTGGAAATTAAGTTGCTTGTTAGAGATGATCAGGACTCCTCCGCTTCTTTGATTGCCTCTGGGACAGTTGAATTTATCGTGGGTAGGAGTTATCAGCAGATTTACTAGCACATTATCAGATACAGTGAACCAGATTTCAGTGACACAGAGGATGTTGGTTTTATTGTCAGTGCTGACATCTAAAAGTAGCTGGATTTTGTTTCTCATTGAGCATGCATTAATGTGTGTGCATCTCAGGAGGAGAGGGTGGAGTGAGGTGTCCATGGGTTGTGGGGTAGCATGTTTGGACCTTGTGTGATGAGATATTTGTTAGATCACCCATTACCACCACCATGTTGCCAAATTTGTTAACTTCCATAATTTCTGTCACTGCTAATCCCTTCCCCTTTTCACATGGACAGTGCATTCTGCTTTCTACAAAGATTTTATCCCATTTAACTCATTGCCCTCTTTAATACAAATAGTGCTTCCCCCTCCACCAATTTGATCTACCCTATCGTTATGATATAATTTTTACTCTGGTATCACAGTGCTCCATTGGTTATCCTCCTTCCATCAGGTTTCTGAGAAGCCAATTATATCAACCTCTTCATTCAGTGATATATATTCTAACTCCCCCATCTAAGACTGCTAGTATTTTTGTATACAGGCATTTTGAAGTATGTATTTTGTTCATATAGACAACCTGCTTATCATTTGACAGGGATAATTTGGACTCTTTCAACTCTGCCTGCTTTTTACTTAAAGGCACTTGGACTACTTTTATATTTATTTCCACCACTATTGGGATGCCCTAAACTTCCTGTTTTAGTAGTATCCTTCAAAGACACATTAGTCTGAATCATGTGCTCCTGGGCGTCTATCATCATTCACTCAATATTTTAGCTTAAAAGCTGCGCTCTCTCCTTTTAAAGGGTTAGTGTATGGTTCCACCTTGGTTAACAGACAGCCCATCCTATGACAACAGGCCCTCTCTCCTCCAGAATGTTGCCCAGTACCCAACAAATCTAAAGCACTCTTCTCACACTATCAATTTATCCACATATTGAAACTAGAGTTCTGCCTGCCTCTTTGGTCCTACATGTGGAACAGGGAACATTTCTGAGAATGCTAGCCTGGAGGTCCTGGATTTCAACTTTCTACCTAAAATCCTAAATTTGGCTTCCAGAGCCTCCCTCCAACACTCTATATTGTTGGTGTCCACATATACCAAGACAGTTGGCTTCTCCCCAGCACTGTCTAGAATCATATCTAGGTGATACATGAGGTCCACCACCTTTACACCAGGTAGGCAAGTGGCCAAGCAATCCACATACCCACCAGTCAACCAGCTATCTACATGCCTAATGACTGAATCACCAAGATAGTCATCCTAACCCTTTCCTCCAGGGAAGAAGCCCTTGGAGACAGATCATCTGTGCCAGAGGATATTGCATCCCTTTTAGGGGAAAAAACATGTTCTGTTGTATTCATGTTGTCGTAGAACTTGTTTTGTTGTTGCTGTGAAGTTATCGCAATGAATGAGTCTTATCACAGCTGCTCTTTGTTATTGTAAAGAAGCTGAAGCATCAATGTGTGAACCAGTGTTCCTATCAATTCTAGTATCTGAGTAGGGACCAGTGTTGATTTTGAATGAATGATGATGAATCCTGAGTTATTGAGGACTTCTATGGACTTTTGCAAGGAGGTGTCTCCTGAAATGAGCCAGTTATCTAAGTAAGGGAAGAAGATAGTCCTTTCCATCATACATTTGGTGCTGGCATTAACCTTTAAAAAGGAGATAGAGCAGCTTTTAAACTAGATATTAGGGGAACGCCAACAGTCACTCAAGAGCGGATGGTTCAGAAGAATGTATCCTTGAAGGATACTACCAAAAGCAGAGAGGTTCCACAAAAGAGTAAAGTAGCCCAAATGCCCTCAAGTATGGAGCAGACAGAGCTTAAAGATCCCAATTTACCCATATCTAAAAATAGCCAAATTAACATGAATAAAATACATTCTCTAAAATGCTTGTATGCTAATGCTAGAAGTCTAAAGAATAAGATGGGAGAGTTAGAATATATAGCAATAAATGAAAGGTTAGATATGATTGGAATATCAGAGACATGGTGGAAGGAGGACAACCAGTGGGACACTGTGATACCTGGGTACAAACTATATCGTAATGATAGAGCTGATCAAATTGGTTTAGGGGGTTTCGCTCTATGTTAGAGAGGGCATTGACTCAGAAAGGATTAAAGGTTTGCAGGAAACAAAATTTGCTGTAGAATCTATATGGATTGAAATTCCATATAAAAGAGGGAAGGCGATGGCAGTGGGGGTGTACTATCGAGCACCTGGCCAGAATGACCAAATGGATGATGAAATGCTCAAAGAAATCAAGGAAGCTAACAAAAGTTACAGCACAGTAATAATAATGGGTGATTTCAATTACCCCGGTATCGACTGGGTCAGTGTCACGTCAGGACATGCTAGGGAGATAAAGTTCCTAGATGGAATAAATGACTGCTTCTTGGAGCAGCTGGTTCATGAACCGACCAGAGGGGAAGCCATATTAGACCTAGTCCTTAGTGGAATACCAGATCTAGTGCAAGAGATAAGGGTGTTGGGGCCACTTGGCAATAGTGATCATAGCATGATCGCCTTTGATTTAATTAGTGGAGGAGGGATAGTAAGGAATTCCACAGTACTACAATTTAACTTTCGAAAGGGAGACTATGATAAAATGAGGAAAACAGTTAAGAAAAAACTAAAAGGAGCAGTTGCGAAGGTTAAAGACGTACATCAAGCTTGGGTGTTGTTGAAAAATACTATCTTGGAAGCCCAGACCAGCTGTATTCCACGCTTTAAGAAAAGTGGAAGGAAGTCCAAAAAACTGCCAGCATGGTTTAAAGGTGAGGTCAGAGAGGCTGTTGTTGCCAAAAAAGCATCTTTCAGGAAATGGAAAAAAGAGCCAAACGACGAAACCTGGAAACAGCACAACCACTGGCAAGTCAAATGCAAGGCATTGATAAGGCAGGCAAAGAGAGAATTTGAGAAGAAGCTTGCTGCGGAAGCAAAAACGCGAAATAAAGACCTTTTCAAGTACATTCGTAGTAAAAAACCTGTGAGAGAGTCAGTTGGTCCATTAGATGATAAAGGGGTTAAAGGAGCACTAAGAGGCGACAAGGCAATAGCGGAGAGACTGAATGAATTCTTTCCTTCGGTCTTTACTGAGGAAGATGTAGGGATGTTACCCATGACTGAAGTGGTATTTAAAGGTGCAGAAGAATTGAACGAAATATCGATACATCAGGAAGATGTCTTACAACTATTAGATAAACTGAAGAGTAGCAAATCACCTGGGCCGGATGGTATACATCCAAGGGTATTGAAAGAACTGAAATATGAGATTGCAGAATTGCTATCAGTAATCTGCAGAATTGCTATCAGTAATCTGTGAACTATCATTAAAATCATCTCTAATACCTGAAGATTGGAGGATCGCCAATGTAACACCAATTTTTAAAAAGGGTTCCAGGGGTAATCCGGGAAACTACAGACCGGTGAGCCTGACATCAGTACCGGGAAAAATGGTAGAAACCATCATAAAGAATAAAATTACTCAGCATGTAGATAGTCACAACCTAATGAGAGACAGCCAACATGGCTTTAGACAAGGAAGATCTTGTCTTAATAATGTTATGTTTTTTTGAAGGAGTGAATAAACAGGTGGACAAAGGTGAGTCGGTTGATATTGTGTATCTGGACTTTCAGAAAGCCTTTGACAAGGTCCCTCATCAGAGACTTTTGGCAAAACTAAAGAGTCATGGGATAGGAGGCAGTGTACTATTGTGGATCAGGAACTGGTTAATAGATAGAAAGCAGAGGGTAGGGCTAAATGGCCAATTTTCCCAATGGAGAAAGGTGAATAGTGGTGTACCCCAGGGATCTGTGCTCGGTCCGCTGCTTTTTGACATATTCATAAATGACCTGGAAAGTGGAATAATGAGTGAGGTTATCAAATTTGCAGATGACACAAAACTATTTAAAGTTGTTAAAACCCAAGAGGATTGTGAAAAATTGCAAGAGGATCTTGATAAATTGGAAGACTGGGCATCAAAATGGCAGATGAAATTTAATGTGGACAAGTGCAAGGTTATGCACCTAGGGAAGAACAACCCAAACTATGGTTACACGATGCAAGGTTCCACATTAGGAACCACCACCCAGGAAAAAGATTTAGGCGTCATTGTGGATACCATGTTAAAACCCTCGGCCCAGTGTGCAGCGGCGGCCAAGAGAGCAAATAGAATGCTAGGTATGATAAGGAAAGTAATGGAAAATAAAACAAAAGATATTATAATGCCTCTATATCGTTCCATGGTGAGATCGCACCTTGAATATTGTGTGCAATTCTGGTCGCCGTATCTTAAAAAGGATATAGCGATTTTAGAAAAGGTACAGAGAAGAGCCACCAAAATGGTAAAGGGGATGGAAGGATACTCCTATGAAGAAAGGCTAAAAAGGTTAGGGCTCTTTAACCTGGAAAAGAGACGGCTGAGGGGAGGTATGATAGAAGTCTATAAATTAATGAACGGAGTGGAACGGGTAAACGTAGATCGATTGTTTACCTTATCAGAATATAGAAAGACTAGGGGACATGCAATGAAGCTACAGGGTAAACTATTTAAGACTAATAAAAGAAAATATTTTTTCACTCAACGTGCAATCAAACTCTGGAATTTGTTACCGGAGGATGTAGTAAAGGCTGTTAGTGTAGCTGGGTTTAAAAAAGGTTTATTAAGAAGTGACCGAAGATATCAATGCTTGACCCAGTACAAGCATTGCGGAACCTGTGTCCCTTGGGGAAACTGCTAGGTACATATGACCTAGATTGGCCACTGTTGGAAACAGAATACTGGGCTTGATGGACCTTGGTCTGACCCAGTATGGCATATCTTATGTTCTTATGTCTTTATCTTGATGCCAACCATTCCTTATCTATCCAATTCCATTTGAGTGGTGATGGGGAGAGGCTCTCCACATGGAGAGAGTTATCATCTGATAGAGTCTCAGTGTTGTGCCAGCCCCATTTCAAGTGGGAGAAGTCATTGGAATGGCAAGCCAGCACTAGGGAATCCCCTGCCTTTTTTGGGATTTACTAATGCACGAGTGGCATTTCTGCCAGTGCCAGGGGAGGAGTTTCCTGTTGCCAATGAGGATACCATATTTGAACCACCAAGGCTGACTGTCTTATTTGCCGACTGCGGCAATTTCTCTGGTGATTTAAGCCAAAACCTAGTCTGTCAAATTAAACAGATAAAAAAGTGTTTTGAGGAGGATTTCTTGTGTTGCTTTGATGTCTGACACTTGGGCGATTTTAATCTCTCTCTATTGGCAGCTCTTGTTTTCTGTTTAGTTCTCCTCGGACAACAGGGATCTCTATATTTATTTATTTTATTTTATTTTTATTTTATTTAACTGTATTTATATCCCGCTTTTCACCGGGTCAAAGCGGGATACAAAGCCACAGGTGGTGGCTTCAAAGAGACAGAGTTGTCTATGTGATCTGGGCTACAAATTAGATTGTCACAACAAAACTATGAAAAAATCTTCCGAGTCTGTGACGGCATTCCCACACTTCCTGCAATGACAGTTCCCTTCGGTCAGGTTTTAACCACAGTCATAGTCTGTCAGGTTTTCGTTCCCATCTATTACTGAGCAAGAGACAGATTAAAAATTGAGTGCAACATCACAGCAATAGTGTTGAAAAAATAAAACAAAAAGCAGAATTTAAATGGTGCCCAAAAGATGTCCAAAACAGCTGTGTGCCCAGTGCATGTGGTATCAGATGAGGTACAAGACCGCTCTAAATATGCTTAAATGTTTCCTAGGGCTTCCAAGATAAGTTTGTGTTTTATCATTCATTGAAAGATATTGTCAATGACATTTGCTAAGAGTGAAAGCTTTACTTGTTAAACATATCTACCCTGCAAAAATAAGAAGCACATGGGAACTTGATAAATCACAGAAGAATGAAATCTTTGAGAGCAGATGAGGGCTGTAAGGCCCAACCCCTCTGCCCAATTTACTTCCTGATACAATGCAGAGATTAGGATGTTATGTATATATTCCAGGATTGATTCTATGACCATTTTTACCTCCAGGACATGCAGTGGGAGGTTGTTTCATGCATATACCACTCTGCCTACAAAAGAATGAATTATTAGAGAAGTGTAAGTCAGGAACGAACGACCAGTTCTGTGACCTTGCCCAGGACACTGCCACACAATGCTTCATTTTTACTGAATGATATGAAAGTGAGGTCTTCAATTTGTCTGCTTAAACGAACTATCTGACTTACAGACAGTCGTTATAAACAATTTGGACTGAATCTTAAATTTCCACATAATAAAAATGTATTCGATCTTATCAGCATACTTTTCTCTGATGAGATCCTGCCTGAAAGAACCATTCAAATGTTTATGTTCTGCTGCAGATGTTTGTCACCAGCACTTACTTCACTTTAATATTACTAAATGGATCACGAAGCTGTCATGTAGTGCAGATAATATGATGTATCTCTCGACATTGAAATCCTGCTTGAATGGACACTGTGCTAATCAAATTATAAAAAAATGTAATGAAAATGATATAAGATTATTTCCCTCTTATTTTTCCAGGTAGCATGAAATGTATTTGTAATTATTTTGAAACTGCTTTTCATAATTAACACCTCTAAAGAGAAAGCTATGTAATTGATTTTTTTTAAAAAAAGGAGTGAAACAAAAATATTTCTAAAAACGTTTTTCCAAACATGGCCTTGAAGCCAATCCATGAATGCTGACTTCCGCTGCTGGGCACTGTGTAACCTTCTCCTTACTATTTTTATACCTTTCTGTGAGAATTGGTTCTGTGGATAATTTCTCATGCTTGCAGGGTACTGGGAACCATAGGAAACCCTTCTGAGCACACACCCTTAAACTCTGAATGAAAAATAGAAATCTAAGAATCACAGGAAGAAAGAGAAAGTAAAAAAAAAACAAAGCAAACACAGTGGAAGTCTGCCATGAGAAATAAAACACTACAGCAGAGATTACAGTTCCCATACCAGCAGGCTGCATGAATACTGGGAGTTCTCCTGTTGGTTTAAAAGGATACAACCCGGTTCATTTTTTTTTCATGTGATACACTATATGTTCTCAAAAAAGCTTTAGAATGAATGATAGTTATTTTAACTGAAATAAAACAAACCACCAAGATACTACACTATGGAAACTAGTGCAAAGCCCAGTAAATATAAAGTCTTCTATTTAAGATGATACTCAGAGAGCCACTTTTTTATGTCTATGTGATCTGGGCTACAAATTAGATTATCACAACGGATGTGTTTCCATATTTTATTTATGGAAAAAAAACTTTTAACGGTTGGACCTAAAGAGGGTAATCTTATAAAGCATTCTCTATTATTAATCTAAATTCAAAGTGATCTAATGAAGGGGTCAACACATTAATATAGATAATGTTCAAAGGACTGAACCCTCAGGAGCACAAATTCCTTCAGAGTAAAATTTTTGTTGAATTTTCTTCTAGCAAAACATACTAAACAGAGTTTTTCCAGTCCATGTAAAGTCCCTTTAATTGTAGATAATTGTGCCACACGAATTTAAAATCTTCAAGAAAATCTTTTTTTCTCTCAAATATATTTTTATAACAATATTCTTTTCTTAATTCACACTCTATAACACTGGATTAAGAAAAAGACTAGTTACTCACCTGTAACAGGTGTTCTCCAGGAGCAGCAGGAATCAGTCCTCACATATGGGTGTCATCGGTGCCAATGAAGCCCCAGCGGAGCATTTCCCCAGCTTTCTATGAAAGCCTTTGGGAATGCAGGCACACATGCGCGGTTCCCTTCCCGCCTAAAGGTGCCATCTTACCTCAGTCAAATGACATAGCTAAGAACAGCACACAAAAATGAAAAATAAACTATGTACAACTGCAACTCCAAGGGGAGGAGGGAGGGTTGTGAGGACTGATTCCTGCTGCTCATGGAGAACACCTGTTATAGGTGAGTAACTACTCTTTCTCCAGGACCAAGCAGGAAGTCAGTCCTCACATATGGGTGACTCCCCAGCTCTGAGCTACTGAGGAACCCAGGCTGAACAAGAGAACTCCCTCTAGTCTCAGCAGCAAAGAAAGAATTTTCAAGGACACAACCACCACCGGTAGCCCAACAGAGGGCAGGAGAGCAGGAGTTGCCTATACCTCAAAGAGATTCCGGAGTACCGCCTGGCCAAAAGCACTGTCCCTATGGGACTCCCTCTCCAGGCAGTAATGGGCTGCAAAAGTCTGACTTGAAGACCAAGTTGCAGCCTTGCAGATGTCTACCAAGGGCACAGAGCGGAGATGAGCCACTGAGGCAGCCATTGCCCTGACACGATGGGCCGTGACCCTACCCTGCAA
Source organism: Ichthyophis bannanicus (assembly GCA_033557465.1). Taxonomy (NCBI): domain Eukaryota; kingdom Metazoa; phylum Chordata; class Amphibia; order Gymnophiona; family Ichthyophiidae; genus Ichthyophis; species Ichthyophis bannanicus. Next base: position 350,624,259 of record CM066039.1, on the reverse strand, counting down.
AGGAAGGTCAGCCGCCTTATAAGCCCAGGTGATACAGTCAGCCACCCAGATGGACAAGGTACGCTTGGACACAGCCAACCCCAACTTATTGGGGTCAACAGATACGAAGAGCTGAGTAGCACTTCTATGCCCCTGCGTACGTTCAAGGTAGAAGGATAAGGCCCTCCTACAGTCCAAGGTATGCAGGACTGCTTCAGCCTGGCTAGCATGAGGCCTAGGGAAGAATGTTGAAAGAACCACCTCCTGAATGAGGTGGAAAGAGGAGACAACCTTAGGGAGGAACTTTGGATGAGTCTTGAGGACTGTTCCTGTAAATCCTGGTGTAAGGCCTGTCACAGACCAGGGCCTGAAGCTCACTTACTCGCCTAGCCGAGGTAAGGGCTATCAGGAAGAGCGTCTTCCAGGAGAGGAAGCGTAGTGGACAAGTAGCCATCGGCTCAAAAGGTGGGCAAGTCAGTTGCTGCAAGACCACATTCAGCTCCCACTCAGGGGCAGGAGGACGGATGGGAGGCTTGAGCAAAAGCAAGCCCCTGAGAAAGCGGGACACCAAGGGGTGACCAGATAGAGATTGTCCCTCTACCAATGAGTGGTGAGCTGCTAGAGCTGAGAGGTGGACCCGAACAGAATTGGACTTAAGTCCCTGATTGGATAAGTGCAGTAAGTACTGAAGAACTACTGGCACAGTACAGGAGAAAGGATCCTCAGTACGCAGGTGACACCACACAGAAAACCTTTTCCACTTGAGAGCATAGGTTTTCCTAGTGGATTGTTTCCTGGAGGCTAGGACAACCTCCTCAACTTCCTGAGGTAGGCCCCAGGGAGCCAAAACTACCCTTGCAACCTCCAGGCCATCAAATTGAGAGACTTGAGATTGGGGTGCAGAAGGGAACCCTGGTCCTGTGTAAGCAGGTCGGGTTGCAACCCCAGAGGCAGTGGAGGATCCACCGCCAGTTGAAGCAGAAGAGGAAACCAAGGCTGTCTCGGCCACCTGGGAGCTACCAGCAGGACCGAGGCCTTGTCCTGGAGAATCTTGAATAGAGTTCGGGCCACCAAGGGCATGGGAGGAAACGCATAGAGGAGGCCCTGAGACCAAGATATCTGAAAAGCATCCGCTGCTGTCCGCAGAGGATGTGGTTGCCTGGAGCAGAACTGTGGCAGTTGCTTGTTCATGGGGCTGGCAAAGAGATCCATCAAAGGGAGACCCCATCTTAGGAAGATCTTCTGAACTATTGAAGGACGTAGCTGCCACTCGTGGGGCTGCAGTATCCTGCTCAATCTGTCTGCCAGGTAGCTGTCCTGGCCAGGAAGGTACACAGCCCTGAGGAGCATGTTGTGCTTGAGGGCAAAAGAACAAAGGTCCTGAGCTTCCCGACAAAGGATCCTGGACCCAGATCCGCCCTGTTTGTTCACATCAAACATGGCAACTTGGTTGTCTGTCTGAATCAGGACAGATTGTCGAGCTAGGGTAGGAGTGTAAGCTTTGAGTGCTAATCGAATAGCTCTGAGTTCGAGTAAATTGATCTGCTGTGCAGCTTCCCAGGGAGACCAGAGGCCCTGGGTGCACATGTCCAGACAATGTGCTCCCCAGCCTTGCAGGGAGGCATCTGTTGTTAGCATCACTGTGTAATCTGGAATCTGAAAGGGCACCCCTTTCAGCAAATTGGGTGGGTGTAGCCACCAGTTGAGGGAGTGCAGAAATGGTCTGGACACCCTTATCCGGTCTCTGAGGCTTCCGGTGGCTTGTGACCACTGAGACCTAAGGCACCACTGTGCAGGCCTCATATGGAGCCTGGCATTGGGGGTCACATGAACTGTCGAAGCCATGTGGCCTAGAAGCCGCAGGTAGAGTCTGGCAGAGACCAGGGACCTGCTGAGAAACTGACTTGCCAAGGCTATCAATCTTCGGGCTCTGTTTTCTGGCAAGAATGCCTTTGCCAGGAGAGAGTCCAACCTTGCCCCTATGAACTCTAAGTTCTGGGAAGGGAGCAAAGTGGACTTTGCGAAGTTTATGACAAACCCCAGGTGTTGTAGAAGAGCAATGGTTCTGAGGGTGGCTTGATTGGCCTCCTGACCTGTCTGACCCCTGATGAGCCAGTCGTCCAGATAGGGGAAGACAAAGATGCCCTGATTTCTCAGGTAGGCCGCCACCACTGCTAAGCACTTTGTAAAGACTCTGGGGGCGGAGGTGAGGCCGAAAGGCAGCACTCTGTACTGATAATGGTTTCCTCCCACAATGAACCTTAGGTACTTTCTGTGGTCTGGATGAATGAGGATGTGAGTGTACGCATCCTTTAGATCTAAGGAGCATAGCCAATCTCCCTGCTGGAGGTAGGGCAGAAGGGTTCCAAGAGTAAGCATCTTGAACTTTTCTTTCACTAGCAACTTGTTGAGGTTTCTGAGGTCCAGAATGGGATGAAGGCCACCGGTCCTTTTGGGCACCAGGAAATACCTGGAGTAGAATCCATGACCTTGCAAGTGGGGAGGCACAGGCTCCACTGCCTTGTCCACCAACAGACCCTGAAGCTCCCGACGGAGAAGGTCTGTGTGCAGAGGAGGCCTTGGAGGCTCCCCTGGAAAATATGGGGGTGGCAGTTGGTGGAAATGGAGGGCATATCCCTTGTGGATTATCTCCAGCACCCAACTGTCCCCGGTGATAAGGGGCCACTGGTGCGCAAAGAGGGCGAGACGACCTCCTGTGCAGGGTTGGGAGAGCAGTGGAGGAGAGGCTATGCTCAAGGAGTCAAAAGCCCCCACCCCTGCTGAGTGGTAGTAGGGGCCTGAGGCTTGGGGGTCCTCTGCCTACGGGGCCTATTACCCTGGCCCTTGGCTTACTGACCCTGGGGGGCAGCTGGGGCAGCCTGATAATGTGGGTACTGTTTGTAGGCAGTGCCCTTCCTCGGGTAAAAGGGCTTTTTACCCGAGTCCTTCTTTTTATGAGAAGGGACAGAGGCCTTCCTCGACAGCCTTGTCCGGGTGAGGTGCTCGGCCTTGAACTGTGCAGCCTTCTCGGTCATGGGCTTGCCAAAAAGGTTTTCACCTCGGCAAGGGACATCGAGCAACTTGTCCTGAACCCATGGCTCGAGGTCCGATGACTGCAGCCATGCCTGGCGTCGAGCCGCGATGCCGACTGCCCCAACTCGGGCCGAGGCCTCGAAGCCATCGTAGGCGGCGCGGGACATGAACTTCGAGCAGTCCCGAATCCCCGAGGACAAGGACTTAAATCTCTGCAAAGGTTCCCCGGAGAGACCAGCAGAGAATCCGGCCAACTCCTTGGCGAGATCCCGCAAGTACATGCCCATGTACAGCTGGTAAGACTGGACATGGCAAGCAAGCATCGAGCCCTGAAAACACTTTCTACCGACGCCATCTAGGTTTCAGGCCTCCCTGCCATGAGGCACCGCGGAGTGCATCTTCTGACTCTTCAGACGATGCATAGCCGATTCCACAACCATGGAATGGTGTGGTAGCTGTGCCTTTTGAAAACCAGGGCTCTTCCTGAGTCGATAGATGGAATCGACCCGCTTGCTAAGAACCGGTGCCAAGGCCGGTGCCTCCCACATACGGAAGAGGAGCCGTTCCAGCATCGGAGTGACCGGGACAGTAAAGGCCTCCTTCGGAGGAGAGTCATACTGTAGGGCCTCGAGCTCTTCAGCTCGAGGCTCTTCCTCGGGATCCGCCGGAATAGCCAAGGTAGTGGCCATATCCCGGATGAACTCCGAGAACCGGGTGTCCTCCGGAGGGGACCTACTCCGGGGTTCAGACTGCGGTGAATCCGAAGGGACGCGCCAAGTCTTAAAGGTATCGGGAGACTCCTCGTCCTCCGTCTCCCAAGCTGATTCGTCCGAGGAATTGTCGGGGTCTGACCCTGCGAGGCCCTGGAGCACCTGCCCCGACGCCGGAAGCACCGGCTTCGACGCCCTCGGTCCCGAACGGGAGGTCGAGGGAGACCGCGACCGAGGTCGACTCTGAGCCACGATGGACTCGAGTATCGGCTCGGTCTCTGGGGTCGACTTCAACGTCGATGTCCCGGTGGTCGGGGCAGATGCGCCAGACAGGCTGGCCATCAGTGCCCGCTGCTGCTCCATGAAGGCAGACATTCTGCTCTCCAAGGCTGTCATCCTGAGACTCAGCTCGGGAGACGCAGCAGCCGACGTCGGCTCCCTGGGAGGAGAGTCCACGAGGACTACGGGGCTTACGTGTCCAGCAGACTCCGGCTCCACACGAGGAACGTTGGCAGGCTTCTCCGGTTCCACAGGCCCGGGGCGACGGTCGGGGGTCTTAGACCTGGCCCTCGAGGAGCCAGGGATCTCTTCAGACGACGCCCTCGCGAGCCGCTTCTTCCTCTTGCATTCCCGGTCGGGGGACCCCCTGTCCGAGGAGCTTCGACGGCGCTCGGGATCTGAATCCCGAGATGTCGAGGCCTCAGACGAGGTCCGGGCCCGGCCGGAGGCTGAGTCTGAGAAAAGCCTTTCCTTTTGCTGCTGTCGACTCTGTAGTGCCTTGGAAGACATTTTCCCACAGGCCCTGCACGACTTAGGATCGTGGTCGGGGCCGAGGCACCGAAGGCAGCAGTCGTGTGTGTCGGTGAGAGACATTAGTTTCTTACACCGATCACACTTCTTAAAGCCACTGGAAGCCATCGGGGAAAAAAAAGAGTCCCCGCAATGTCAAAGGACCGGCCTTCCAGGGAAAAAGAAAAAAAGGGCGCGAACGCCAGCCACGAAGGGCAAAAACCGAAAAAGAAGAATCGGACTCGATAACGGTGTACCGAACCCGGCAGGAGAGGAACCGGCGTCGAACTGGTAGAAAAAAAGAGCAAAAAAATTGCTAAAATCTGATTTTAACTGGGAAAAACGGGACATACATCCGACGGACTTCACGGAAAAAAAGAGGCTGAGGTAAGATGGCACCTTTAGGCGGGAAGGGAACCGCGCATGCGTGCCTGCATTCCAAAAGGCTTTCATAGAAAGCTGGGGAAATGCTCCACTGGGGCTTCATCGGCGCCGATGACACCCATATGTGAGGACTGACTTCCTGCTTGGTCCTGGAGAAAATATGGTTATAAAAATATATTTAAGAAAAAGACAGACTCTGGAAGGTTTTAAATGTGTGTAGCACTATTATATACAATAAAAAGGATTTTACCTGGACCAAACTCTGTTTAGTGTGTTTTGCCAAAATAAAGTCCAACAAAACTTTTTCTCTCAAGGAATTTTTGAGGGTTCATTCCTTTGAATATACAAATTCTCTGTGTGTTAAGCATGGAAAACAGCTCTTATAAAATTGTGTGGTACATGTGCAACAAGAGCAGGCAGGCTTTCACAGGGCATGGTTTGGCAAAACTGATGGGAGCTGCAATGTTTGCATGTATTTTATAAAATGCACATCTCGTACAAGCATAAAACACATGCACACATTTATATTTCTTTGGAACAAATGTAAATTTCTACAAGAGCATTTAATTGGGGTTCACTGTAGGAACTTTTCTTTATAAAAAGGTACATAGGCGGCTATGCTGCCGTCATATAATATCATATATGATATGAATCACAAAAAATACACCAATTATAAATACTCAAATGGAGGTGCATATGAAATACGTTTAAGCCTAATACAGCTTAATTAACTGGATTAAAAACTTAGTTGATATGTGCCTCCTTTTGAACCTTTATAACATAGGCAATAAAACAGGCACCTTTTTAAACTTTTCTCATGGGTGCTAATATCATGTGGAAATCTGAATCTGACTTTGCACTCCACAGCCAGTATTACTGAAATCTAAGCACAGACAATCTGGGTAGCCACAGATTACTACAGCACAAACAAAAGAAACCAGAATTAATGAAAAATTAGCAATAAGGGCAATAATTTATATTTAGGGAGGAATCATGAAACCAAAGACAAATGTGAGAAACAGTGAATTCATTTATCAGGATATGCTAAGTCAATATTTCTACTTAGTCAAAAGAATGATTTCCTTCTGCAAAGTTATCTTTTTTCCTTCTGTAGTGGAACTGAGATGAAATATTAAAGTTCAGTGGAATATCTTCAGCAGTTTGGAAATACATTGAATTACTATGCAAAACATAGTCTAAGTCTTTTATCTTCCCCTCGGTTAAAGGACGTCTGTGCCCTGGACCCTTCCATCCCCACACTCCTCCCTATTCTTCCCTTCCCTCCACAGTCTAGGGCCGTTAGACAGGAAGGGGGATCTACAGTCTCCCGCAGCTTCTTGCCTCACAGTGCAGTGCTTCTCAGCCCTCTCACAGAGGTACACCTAGCCAGACAGGTTTTTGGTATTACCACAATGAAGTTCAATGAAAAACTTGCATATATGGCTACCCAATGATTTTCAAACATGTAGATCGCATACACGTGCAAAGAGCGTTTCTAGAAAGCCACTGTTTATATGCAGTGTTCCACACCATGCAGAGATTGCAAGGTAGTATTTTTAGGGTATAATGGTTTGTGCATTCCTCAAGGGGAATATGGATGGCTTTAAAAAAAATTGTATACATCAGCATGGATATCTATCTTGAGCCGTTCTCGAAGGGGCAGATGTAAAGACAGAGGCCAGACCCCCCCCCCCCCCTGATATCACCAATCCCTCGAACACCTCCCTATATCAATCCCTCTCCCCTGATAGCCTCTCCTGGCAGACCTCTACACCCTCCCACTTCTCATTAGTCAAGTGGGAGGAGGAACAATCTCCAGTCACCCCTGTTCATGGCAGCGGCACCCTAGACCGCTATCAGTAATCTCACGGATATTCGGCAACTTGACCTCCAGCACTGCCGTGCATACACAGCAGTATTTACTCAGGGTAGTTTTGCACATACCATGACTGTCATGAACCTCACTTCTAAGCCAGGGTATGTGGCGCATTTACACATGTAAAGAGGCTAAAAGTTCAGAAAACTGTTATTTACATGTGAAGATTGCCAGATCACAGAGATTTTAAGAGAGCAAGTTGTGGGTGCACCTGAAACGTAGGCCTGCAGTTCACAACTTACAAAATGCACATATATTCAAACTATTCTGACGATCAAGTTTTGCACCATATCAGGGGCGCACGCATTTTGAAAAAGTGCATGTTTCAGTCAAGGCTTTACATGAAGGATTAAGGGAGTAAATCTTCTTAATTCGCCATTTCTTTTAGTTGCCTCTCCAAATAAAAAAAACATGGCTTCATGTGTTAACTGGCAGTACTTACACATATATGCTTGCAAAATGGCCTGATTACACGGAGAGGTACTGGCACATATGTGGAAATTACAAACTGGCACTTCTATCTGGAAGCTGCTAAGTTAACGCTGCTATTTTTATGCATGTGGCTATCTGCAAAGTAGCGGCTCTTGCTGTACAAGCTGCAGGGTGACTAACTGTCCAGTACAGTGTCTGCTTACAAACTGTATCGGATAATGTATTGCCTTCTCAAGCCTCTCACAGAGGCCCACTATTGCTGCTGCTGCGACATGCGCTCTTGAAGGCTCTTCTGCACCCACCTCCCAGGCAGCAGGAAGTATGCATCAAAGAAGGCTGGAAGTGGAAGAGAGTGCATGTGTTCCAAGGCTGAGATCTGAAAGGCAACTGCCACCCCCCACCCCCTGCTCCTCACCTCCGGCCCAGAAAGGTGTACAGTTCTGAGAGATGCTAAATCTGGCAAATACTAAAATGCAGGAGGTAAGCGAGCACATCCTGAAAGGTTGTCTCAATTCTAATTTCAATGAGTGGAGGAATAGTCCAACGGCTGAGAATTAGGGAAGTCAGGGTTTAAATCTCACTGCCGCACCTTATGATCTTGGGCAAGTCACTGAACCCTTCCATTGCCTCAGGTACAAACTTAAAGCCCTCTGGGGACAGGCAAATACTTTCAGGTACAGGGGGTAACTTGCTTTGAGCTAGTATTGAGATAGGGAAGAGATTTTAGACTTAGCTCATGCCAATCTAAAATGGACCTTTAAGCCTATTAATCAATGAACACATTTTTTTTTCAGAGACCCACTTAAAGGAAGAACATAATATGCTTTCATATCTAGCTACACCCTTGGCTGGGATAAAAAGTTAAGGGTAACAGAATTGCAATTTATTTGGTTTCAAGAAATACTGAGACTAGCATACAATGGTAAAGTTTTAGTGTTTTTCAAACAAAGGCTAATAGCACTATGACAGTGATTCAATCTATTCATCGCTAGACACAATATCCATAAAAAGTCACAAATGAAGTACAAATCTGAGGGGAAGATGAAGTCAGGGTATAACACACACGCTACTGAAAATGGTCTCAATCCAATAAGGGTGAGCTGTTTCAATAGGGTCAAAATTTATGCTTGCCCTTGCTCTTTTAAAAACACTGAGGGCCTGATCCAGGAAGATGAATAGCGGAGCTGGATGTCCCAATGGGACATCCTACCCCACTATCTGCTCTCATCCTATTCTGCCTCCTGACCCCGCTGCACGTACAGAGCTGCTGTGCGGGATGGGGATAAGGGTGGCACAGGGGCAAAGTGTGGGTGGGACCAACCTCCCAGACATACAGGGCCGATTGTCTTGATGACCCTGTACCATCTGGGGACTGCCAGGGGGGAAGCCCTGCTTATTCCACCTCTGAAGTAGTGCCCTTCCAATCCTGCCCGGCAGCCCCACTCCCCCGGAGCCCAGCAGCCTCCCCACCGGAGCAACAGGCCACTCACAGTGGGTCCCTGCTTCCTGATCCAGGCCCTGGTGGCCCCCATCAGGGATCAGGCGGCAGAGTAACGGGGATGGCACTGCAGTGAGCAGACCGAGCAGTAGGAAAGACATCCTAGCAGGTATGCAGGGGCACGCCAGGCCCTCAGGGCCTGATCCTGCACCCAGAGGAACATCTGGCTCTTGCGGTGCAGAATCAGGTCCTAACAGGCGTGTTCTGCTCAGGGGTGCCCAGATGGCCCGGACGTGCCCCTTCAGGGATCGGGTTCCACATGCTTTACAAAACATTTTAGATTTTCCTTTTTTCTGTTCTTTATGCAACTTATAACATCCCAGAATAAGACATTTTCTGGATGACATCATAGTAATGCCTTTGCAATAATGTTCAGTCGCACAAAAGCAGGCCAAATAGGATATTTTTTATTTTATTTATTTAATATCTTTTCTATACCGTGCTCTTTATCATCAGTGTGGTTTACAGGTAAACAGTAGCCTGTACAGTGCGGTGGAAACCTGCACTGTACATTACAATGAACAAGTGGTGTAACCTGGGGACTAACGTGGGTAACTATATACAGGCTGGGCCCACAGGTCACAGATATAGCAGTGACCAGCGTTGCTTAGCAACTATTTACAAGAGTAGATAGCTATATACATGTTGCTATTTACAGGTTGTACAGCTATTCTAGTGGCGTTGCATCAGTGTGATGTGGGTGTGCAAGGGGCGCTGTCCTGGTGGTTGGGTATGTCTGATTGTGGTTCATCACTAGCCTGGGAGTAGTGTAGGAGGAAGAGATGGTGTTTCAGTGCCTTCCTAAACTGGGCAAGGTCCGTAATGGTGGATGGGAGGGCGTTCCACCTTGTGGCTGCATAGAACACAAAGGCTCTGTTCCTTGTTGCTTGCGAGCATTTCGTGATTGCATTTGGGATTATCAGTGTTGGCAGCGAATGACCTTCTGGATCTGTTGGGGGGAATGGGGTGGACGAGGTCCGTGAGTGAGGTGGATGAGCAATTGTTGATGGCTTTGAAGGTTAGTAGTAGTATTTTGAAGGAGAGTCGGCAGTGGACAGGCAGCCAGTGGAGGTGTTTCAAGATTGGGGTTATGTGATCCCTCCTTGAGGCTCTGTGTAGTATTCTGGCGGCGGCGATTATTGCCAGCTGAAGTAGGTTCAGCGTGTTCTTCGGGAGTCCATGTAGAATTGAGTTGGCGTAGTTGAAGTGGGGGATTATGAGTTCTTGATAAATTGTCCTGAAGTTGTCCGGCTCCAGCAGGAGACATAGGTGGCGGATTGTCCGTATCTTGTGGTAGACTGCCTTGACCATGTTATTTATATGGGCTTTCATGTCTAGATGTTGGTCTGTTGTGACCCCTGGATAGCGGATCATGGATTTGCTTAAGGGCTTGGAGTCTCTTACTTTCAATGAGGTGGGGGGTGTAAATGTTTGGTTCCTGGTCATGAATAGGGCGTACATTTTGTTGAAGTTTATTCCAGAATGCAAACAATTGCTGTAGGTATAAAGGGAGTTCTGAAGTCTCCCTGTTGACCTACATGTACCTATGTGAGCATTGTTTCCTGCTCATCTCTGCATAGCTGGATTTGTTGAGACTGGTGCATGACCCAGTTGCTATAGTCTTCCTGACATTAGTAGACATAGTAGATTGATGCCCATAATCCCTCACCTGGCTATGCTGATCAGTAATGTTCAAGAGATGGTCACCCAATATTGACAAAATGTTTTAAAAATGTTAAAACAGTTTATTCCATGTTAAAACCCTGTTTTATGTAAACGTAGGACGAAATCTATATGTCCAAGTGTTTATTGTTCGATGTAAACCGCACTGATGAGAAATAGCACGGTATATAAGAAATGTTAAATAAATAAATAATCATGGACATTTAATCAGGAATGAAATCTATATGATCAGTACCACTGCTTGTTAAGTTTCAAACTTGAGTGTGTTTTATAAGCAACTGGGTTAAGCCTTGTCACATTTCTCTATTACATAATAGTTTCAAATGCTTAGCATTTATTTTATTGTTTTAAATTCAGTCTATTTGCTATGTGTACACTGCATTGTTATGCAAACCTGGTTTATGTATATCATCTTTAGCTGGTTTGCTACCAGAAAGAATGATTTATGTATTTTTAAATTAAAATTTTCCCAGAACTGTTTGACTGCTTCCACAGCCTCACTAAACCAAGTTACACTAGATTCAAGATTCATTGCAAAATGCCAAAAGCATCTCCAAAAACAATCTTACTGAGCAATGACGAGAAAAAAAAACACCTTTATGTAAGTTTGTTTTTATACAGTTACAAGGGCAGTATGTCAACCAAATCAACTCTTCAGTTTTATTGATTTCATTATTATCCACTATTTATTCCATTAGAGTGACTGATTTCCAATTAAGTGGAGACAGAGGTTTATAATGGGTAGTACTTGAGCAATAATGCCAGACTGAGTAAATCCTAGAAAGTGCACTTGCCAGGAAATGCCCCTTCCCCCAAAGAGCCCTGTTAGAATACAGCCAGTATCCTGGGCCAAGACGTGACCTGTGTACAACTGTGTTCCCATTTCACATGGTTGGCATGCCCTTCTCCTAAAATGATACAAGGTAAGTACAAACAGATTAAGTACATCAGATATACTACAGGAGGTTCCCACTGCTTGTTTATGGAAGATTACATCAGACCCTAAATGAGTAGTGACTAGGGAAGTTGAATCTGAACTTGCTGATCCACAGCTCTTTGCTCTATCTGCTACAGTTCATAGAACATGTTGACAGAAAGAGACCATATAGCCCATTTAGCCAGTGCCAAACCAAATATGATTACCAATTAGAACAAAAATTACATGACTGCCTTGTAAGTTCATTTGGATGTATAGAAATAAAAGTTCAAACAAAAAGTCAAGGTGATGCTTTTTTATTAGGCTCACTTACAGGTTTTTTTTAGAGCCGCTTTCAAGAATCTCCAGTACTAGAAAATGTATATTATTTATTAGGTTAACATAGATTTTCTATTACTGCCATCTCCCACCCATTCTATCCTAACTACTATTACCAATCATTTGTAAAGTGCTGTACATATAGATGTAAGAAAAGTCACTGCTCATCAGAGCTTACAATCTAATCAAGACAAAACATATAGTGAAACTGTGGACTAGAGTATGGTGAGATACACATAAGTAGCGGACAAGAGAGTGAGGAGCATCGGGATCCAAAAGCATCTTCAAAGAGGTAGGTTTTAGCCTGTATCTGAATATGGATAGAGAAGGAGCTCAACATACAGACTCAGGTAGCTTGTTCCAGGCATATGGAGCTGCAAGGTGGAATGAACGAAGTCTGGAGTTGGCAGTGTCAGAGAAGGGCCCAGATAAAAGGATCTGCCAGAGGAGTGGCGCTCCCGAAGAGGGGTGTAGAGTGAGATAAGAGAAGAAAGGTAGTGAGGAGTTGCAGAGTGAATGCACTTATGGGTCAGTAGAAGTTTGAACTCGATGCAGAAACTGATAGGTAGCCAGTGAAGTGACTTGAGAAGAGGGGTTACATGAGCATAGCAACACTGGCTGAAGATAAGCCGTGCAGCTGAGTTTTGAACAGTTTGAAGGGGAGAGAGATGATTCAGAGGGAGACCAGCGAGGAGCATGTTACATCAGTCAAGGCGGGAGGTGTCTAGTGAGTGGATACGGGTCTTAGTTGTGAGAGCAGAAAGGAAAGGATACATTTTGCTGATGTTATAGAGCAGTGATGGCTAACCTTTTTGAGCCCGAGTGCCCAAACTGCCGCACAAAACCAAAGAATTTCCTCAAAGTGCCAGCACGTCATTTGCATAAGTGGTCTTATTTGCATAAATATTTGCATAATGTTACCATACACTAACTTTTAGTAAACATGTCTCTTAATGAGTGTATGGATAAAGAAAGACTAAAAGATTTCTACATTACTATAATCCAGTGCCAACCGCCAGGCACATTAGGAACTACTACAAACGCTGCCCATTTAGAACCCATAGCAAACCCGCCGTATCCTGACAGCATTACCAGGACTCACAAAGCACCATACCCTACCTATCAAAAGGCAACACTGCAAATATTAAACCAATACATTTCAGAGAATACTGGGGAAAGAGAACAAGTGGCAACGTCAAATAGGAATTTCCTCTTGTACCAAACAAAGCGCAGATGTTAATGATGCACATTTCCCAGAGCTGACATATTCCAGTTAATAAATTCAAAATAAAGAGATATCTTTCTACCTTTTGTGCATTTTTTTTTTCAGTTGCAATTGGTCCAGCCACCTTCTTCTGGTTTCTTCATGTTTTCTGCTAACTCTCCATCGTCTGCTGTCCATTTGTCCTTTCTTCTCTCTTCTAGTTTTTTTCCATTCTCTCTCTCTCTCTACATCTGCTTTAACATACTAATCTTTCTCCTTTTGCTCTTTCCTCATTCCTATTTCATCCACACAAATTTTACCCCTCCATCCTCAATCCCCAATTACTCTCCCAATACCTGGCCAATTGTAGATTTTTCATCCCTCCTACACAAAATATTTTTCCCCTCTCCATTTTACTCTCCCAGCCCCATCCCATTCTAATCCTCCCCCAACATTAGCTCCCTTCTAGTTCCAGTCTCACCCAGCATCCATTCCCTTCTAGTCCCTGCATCAGCCCATTTCCAGTCCAAGTCCCTTCATCTGCTCATTTTCAATCCTAGCCCCCCATCAGCCCATTTCTACTCATTTCCTAGCCCCACCATCAGCCCATGTCAAATCATAGCTCCCCTCCACTCAGCCCAATTCCAGTCCAAGCCCCCCCATGAGCCTACTTCCAGTTCTAGCCCCTCCATGAGTCCATTTCAATTCAAGCCCCCACCACAGCCCATTTCCAATCTTAGCTCCCCCCAACAGCACATTTCCAGTCCTATCCTAGCTGTTCCATCAGCCCATTTTCAGTCCTAGCTCCCTTCCCTCACAGCCCATTTCCATTCCAAGCCCCCTCCCCATCAGCTATTTGCAGTTCAAGCCTCCCCTTCCACTCAGCCCATTTCCAGTCCTAGCAACACCCCAACCCATTACCAGTCCTAGCCGCCCCCGTCAATCAACTTCCAGTCCTAACCCCCATCACCCCATTTTCAGTTTAAGCCCCCCCCTATAACCCTTTACCAGTCCTAACCCCCCATCAGCCCATTTCCCGTCAGCCCCCCATAGCCCATTGCCAGTCCTAAACCCCCCATCAGCCCAAAGCCCTTTACCAGTCCTAACAACATCTGCCCACATCAAGTCCTAACCCCTCCCCATCTGCCATTTTCCTGTCCTAGCCCCCCCCATAACCCATTATCAGTCCTACACCCCCATCAGCCCACTACCAGTCTTAACCCCCCCCATAGCCCATTACCAGTCCTAACCCCCCCATCACCCCATTTCCAGACAGCCCTCATCAGCTCATAGCCCATTGCCAGCCCTCATCAGCCCACAGCCCATTGCTAGTCTTAACTCCCCCCCATAGCCCACTGCGTCTTAACCCCCCTCCCCAGCCCACTGCCAGTCTTAACCCCCCCTCCCTAGCCCATTGCCAGTCTCAACCCCCCTCCCTCCCTCCCTCCCTCCCTAGCCCATTGCCAGTCTCAACCTCCCTCCCTCCCTAGCCCATTGCCAGTCTCAACCCCCCTCCCCCCTCCCTAGCCCATTGCCAGTCTTAAACCTCCCTCCCTCCCTAGCCCATTGCCAGTCTTAACCTCCCTCCCTCCCTCCCTAGCCCATTGCCAGTCTCAACCCCCTCCCTCCCTCCCTAGCCCATTGCCAGTCTCAACCCCCCTCCCTCCCTAGCCCATTGCCAGTCTTAACCTCCCTCCCTCCCTAGCCCATTGCCAGTCTTAACCCCCCTCACTCCCTCCCTCCCTCCCTAGCCCATTGCCAGTCTTAACCCCCTCCCCTCCCTAGCCCATTGCCAGTCTTAAACCCCCCTCCCTCCCTCCCTCCCTAGCCCATTGCCAGTCTTAACCCCCCTCCCTCCCTCCCTCCCTAGCCCATTGCCAGTCTTAACCCCCCTCCCTCGGCTCATGGCAATAAAAAAAAAAAAAAGCTGCCCGCTGCCGCCGCGGCGGCATGGAGTGTCCCGCGGGGCTCCCTCTGCCCGGCGGGACTCTCCCGGCGCTGCTCAGCCCCTCTCGGCCGGCTTGCAGAGACGCGCAGGGAGAGAGTCTCCCTCGCGTCTCTCTTAAGCCCGCAGGGGCAGATGGGAAATTTCCCATCAGCCCCTGCGGGCTTAACAGAGACCCGAGGGAGACTCTCCCTTCGCGTCTCTGCAAGCCGGCAGAGAGGGGCTGAGCAGCGCCGGGAGAGTCCCGCCGGGCAGAGGGAGCCCCGCGGGACACTCCATGCCGCGGCGGCGGCAGCGGGCAGCTTTTTTTTTTTTTAATGTGCGACCTTCCCGCGTGCCAGCTGCAAGGCCTTCGCGTGCCACAGCTGGCACGCGTGCCATAGGTTCGCCATCGCTGTTATAGAGAAAGAAGCGGCAGGTTTTAGTTGTTTGTTGGATGTGTGCAAAGGGGTTTTAGCTCCAGAAAGCTATTCTAGAAATGTATTAAATTAGTCCAATAGAAAGCTATTACCTTATATTCTCTGTATATTTTATTAAATTAACATGCCTATCCATACATTCAGAATAAGAGTTCATCATGCTTGTGCCTCTCACTTAATCCAAAAGTTATCTTTGTATGATTATTGCATTATTTTGAAGGGCTCATGCTGCATATTTAAATTGGGTTACTACTAGTTCTGTTTAAGAATGTTAAACATTTATCCAATCAATTTATGTGCCAACCATAAAATAGATAATAACGAAGCAGCACAAGATCACTACAAAATCAAAAAACAATATTTATTATCAGACTGAATGCATTTTAACAAAAGTGAATCAGAGATGGTCTAGTATTACCTAAACAAACAAAATAACTCTCAATGGTACCTCACAACAATATACATTGTAAAACAGCTCTGTACTGAACAAGTACATGTAGAATTTCAAAGTTTCCTTTTCTATCTGCTTTCAAGCATATACCCCACTGTTAGAGAGTTACTTCACAAACTATTTAAATTATGTTTTCAACTGATCATTAAATACACTGTTACGGTAATTGTCAAGAGATTAATCATACACAGCTGTGCTACCATCAGAGCAAGAGGTTAGCGTCTACTGTGAAAACACTGCCAATTTTGTTAGCTACCCTCGCTTGACGCACTTG
This sequence comes from Ichthyophis bannanicus, assembly GCA_033557465.1. NCBI lineage: Eukaryota > Metazoa > Chordata > Amphibia > Gymnophiona > Ichthyophiidae > Ichthyophis > Ichthyophis bannanicus. The sequence continues at coordinate 350,608,327 of CM066039.1, read as the reverse complement.
TGCTGCGTGTTGTAAGAAAGCGCAGGCTCAGGTGTTGAAGAAGAATGAACCCTAATGCTACAAACCATCTTCTATTTTTAAACATTTGAACAGATCAGGTATTTACAGAAAAAGCAGAGAGGTTGAGGGAACTTAAAATACGGCATATGAGAAACAAAATTCTTCAGTGTGCCTAGACTTTGGCTATTTTTAACTCCTATGTTCCATGATAGCAAGTGCCCGGTTGAAAATTTTTATCCTAGTTTAACATTTTCCAAATTTAGCAGTTTCCCAAATTCCTTTGCCTAAGAAAGATAAAGTCTAATCTTAGACTGTCTGCTAGAATAATTGTATTTCTATTTGGATGAGATGACAGAGTAAAGCATCTACACCTGTAACCAAAGAAAAAGCTATAGCTCCATGGAATTTACATAAATCCAGGTTTGGAATACAGCATACGTTTTCTTTAAACTAACTACTAAATAAGATTTTTTAAATTTGTTTAAACATTTCTTATTGCAAACATTAACATATTCAAAATGAGTGGCTAACTGCTATTACAATAATGCACTAATATGATATACTTTCAACCCAAATATGGCACTAAAGTTTAGTGCTAAAAATAAGAGTAAGTCCCTTGCGGTATTCTAGCCCTTTAGTGAAGTTTATTTCCTTTTAAGGTTCAAGTTTCCCACAGGAAAATTATAAAGTATATTTTTGGTATAAAAAAGACCCAAATAAAGTAGCAAAAGAAACTTGTAATGCCAATAATTTTACCTGTCTTCAGTAGTATTTGTTGGACACAGGAATCCCTTTAGGGGACAGTATAAATAAAATTATCAAAAGATTTAAAAAAAAAGGATTTGGCATACAATTTAATAAAGCAACAAGAAGGTCAGGCATGATGTCAGCTGACATACAATGTTCTACTTCTAAAAGCAGTGAAGACATTCAGCAATCTTTCCCAATAGAAATGTTAATAGTGTGTGGACAGTACCAAACAACATTCTCAATGTTCTTTTCTTAGAAGTACTTAACAACAGAGTCAAACATGTTGACTGGAAACAATCTGAAGTATTTAGAATAGAATGACTAGTTTACCAAAGGGCTATCCTCTGAAACCTATGGCTTAAAGGAGCTAGGCTTGCTTGCAATATGCAACACTGGCCACTGCAGCTTTAGGAAATGTTTAAAATGGTGCATAAGTGAATGCAATCACATTCCTAAAAGCTGAGCAAATATATTTTTCTAGACGGGCCTTTTCACTGTATGACTTACATAGCAAGTGTTGTATTCTAAAAACAAGAAACGTATTTCAGTTGCAAGAATATGTAGAAAGAAAACAGCACATTAAACAGTTACGTAGGTATGCAGAGACCTCCTTTATGCCACTGTGGGATAGGCTGCTAATCTGCTGTTGCTAACTTTGCTGGTGTGCACTGAATGCACATACACGCATACATACGTGCACACTGCGGATACGTAGGCATGTTTTTATTTTTTAAGCAGCTCAGGGAGAAGTTCAATAATATAAGCTCTAAAGTGAAAAAGTTGGTTACATGGAAATATTTAAAAGCCCTTTCATGTTTGATATGTATCAATGCATATACATATAGTAACAAGTTCCATTAAGTGCCACACATCTTAAATTCATAAAAGCAACATACAACTATTGCACAAATCCTAACATATTTCAGGCAAATAAATGCTTCATGTCAGGTGCATGATGGGGGGAGTTAAGGGGCTTTTAGTGTTGTTAGATTTTTTTGTGGGGGTTTAATTATGTGCCGCCTTGAATGCCTTAGGGCATATGGCGGGATACAAATATTTTAAAATAAAATAAATAAATGTTACAATTTGACAGGTGCACTCCGCATTTTAAAGTGCCATGTGCACAACTGAAATGACACAGCCCTATGTGGGAATAATAAAGCAGAACCTTTTTTCTTTAAAAGCAACACAAACATTTTAAAATTCAAAAATTCTGGATACCATTTTGAAAAAAAACTTTCCTTCTTAGGTTGTACTTTTGGAAACTGGTATTCAAGCAACTAAAAGTACAAAAGATAAGTGATGCTGGAGTCCAATCAACAGGTGAAGTTTTCCAAACAAAACTATGCTACAGTTTTTTTTAAACTAAGGATTAATTTCTGTTGAAACACGCTTTGGCTTCATGCCCTGAAGTTCAAAAACCTTCTGGCGTATTCTGACAAATTTAACATCTTTGCAAGACCACCACCAAGTGTGGTTGAAGAAACTGTTCATAATGGGCTCTATGTACAAAGTGACTTAATTCTATAGCTTTAATATTATTTTTTTTTTACATATAGTGCCACTCCTCCTCCCCTTCTTCCTACCCCATCCTTCCTGAATAAAGTATATTCATTTTATTTTATTTTATTTGAGAGTTTTCTATACTGCCTTATCAGGTAATCAAAGCAGTTTACAAAGAACGCATTTACAGCAAAACGATAATTAACATATGTACAGTGTAATCATCTGCAACTTATTTACATTTGTTAAAATATTTACATATGGGTTAGGAATCTTATACAATTCAGGGATAAGGAAAACAGCAAACAATGTAGTTAGTGGAATATGGCAGATGTCGAGTGCATGGGTCACTTATGTTGGGTAGGTATCTGTTTCAACTTCTTGTGTTCCATAGTATTCTGTGAATAGCAGCGTCTTGATATTTTACAGAAGGCAGAGAGGTCACCTATAGCTCTGGTATAATTACATCTCAGTCATGGTAGTTCATGAACCATGTCTCCTTAACCGCCACTAAATCCAAGTCAGACTCTTCCATTAAAGCCTCAACATCTAAGAACATAAGAACATAAGATATGCCATACTGGGTCAGACCAAGGTCCATCAAGCCCAGTATCCTGTTTCCAACAGTGGCCAATCTAGGTCATACGTACCTAGCAGTTTCCCCAAAAGAGACAGGTTCCACAATGCTTGTACTCGGGTCAAGCATTGATATCCTAGGTCCCTTCTTAATAATGGTTTATGGACCTTTCCTCCAGGAACTTGTCCAAGCCTTTTTTAAACCCAGCTACAATAACAGCCTTTACTACATCCTCCGGTAACAAATTCCAGAGTTTGATTACACGTTGAGTGAAAAAATATTTTCTTTTATTAGTCTTAAATAGTTTACTCTGTAGCTTCATTGCATGTCCCCTAGTCTTTCTATATTCTGATAACGTAAACAATCGATCTACGTTTACCCGTTCCACTCCGTTCATTAATTTATAGACTTCTATCATATCTCCCCTCAGCCGTCTCTTTTCCAGGTTAAAGAGCCCTAACCTTTTTAGCCTTTCTTCATAGGAGTATCCTTCCATCCCCTTTACCATTTTGTTGGCTCTTCTCTGAACCTTTTCTAATAACTCTATATCCTTTTTAAGATACGGCGACCAGAATTACACACAATATTCAAGGTGCGGTCTCACCATGAAACGATATAGAGGCATTATAATATCCTTTGTTTTATTCTCCATTCCTTTCCTTATCATACCTAGCATTCTATTTGCTCGCATCTGGGATCTTATTGAAAATACTACATGCATTTATGCACACCACTTTCCAGATGATGCCCTTTTTACCCATTTCTGTATTAAATACCTCTGTAGAAATGGGAAAAGGTGCAACATCTGGAAAGCGGTGTGGATAAATGTCTGCAGTATGGGAAATAAGATCCCAGATGTTGAGGCTTTAACAGAAGAGGCTGACTTGGATTTAGCGATGGTTACGGAGAAATAGTTCATGGACAACCATGACTGGGATGTAATTATACTGGGATACACTTTATTCAGGAAGGACAGGATAGGAAGAAGGGGAGGAGGAGCAGCACTATACATAAAAGAATATCAATAAAGCTACAGAATTACAGGGCTTACAACAGAGCAAGGAGGCACTGTGGGTTAAACTAGAAAGAGGGAACAGGAAACCCATTTGCATTGGCGTGATACACAAATCTTCTTCACATGGAGAAGAAGTGGACAGAGATTTAATAGAAGACATAAGCATTATTCCCATGAAAGGAAAACTGCTACTGTTAGGTGATTTCAATATACCGGATGTTGATTGGCACTTCCCTGCTCTGGTGTCATCTAGAAGTAAGGAGATCCTAGTTTCTCTACAGGGAGAACTATTTTGGCAACTGGTCACAGAACTCATGCATGAAGGGGCCATACTGAACCCGGTGCTTACCAATAGGGAAAGTGTTTCTGGCATCCAGTGCTCACTAGATGGTGTGGTTCAGTATTAGGATTAGGGCTGAAAGTATATTCAAAAGTGAGGGTCTTAGACTTTAGGAAAACTAACTTTGCCAAGATGGGGCAATATCTTAATGAGTCATTAGCGGGATGGGAACATTTGGAAGATTTAGAAAAGTAATGGGCAAAACTGAAAGGGGATATTTTAAGGGCAATAATTTTTTTTGTTAGATAGGTAAATAAATGTAAAAGGAAAAGAAAGCCCCTATGGTTCTCAAAAGAAGTAGCTAAAAAGGTGAAGAAAAAGAGGGTGATCTTATAACATACAAGAGATCACAGAAAGAGGAAGACAAGCATCAATATTAGGAAAAACGTAGAGAACCTAGTAGAGTAGTCAGGAAAGCAAAGATTCAAAAAGAAGAACTAGCCAATGCAATAAAATGTGGGGACAAAGCATTTTTCAGATATGTTAGCGAGAGGAGGATGTGCAAAAACAGTATTGTTAAAATCAAGGATGAAGGGAAGGAATATGTAGAAGCTGATGAAGATAAAGCGGAATTGCTTAACAACTACTTTTGTTCCGTGTTCACAGATGAAGGGGGCCAGGAGCGGGATCTCGGAAAACACCTACAAAGAGGATCAGAAGTAAAGGGGATGTTGAACATTTTCAGAAGGTTGTGTTCATGAGGAACTAGCAAAACTAAAAGCACACAAAGTGATGCGGCCAGATGGGATATATTCAAGAGTATTGAAAGAACTTGGGGAAGTTCTAGTGGGCTCCACTGTCTGATCTTTTCAATGCTTCTTCAGAGTTGGGAGTTGTCCCAGAGGTCTGGAGAAAGACGTATGTGGTCCCTTTACACAAAAGCAGAAGTAAGGATGAAGTTAAGAACTACAGGCCAGTTAGTCTAACCTCTGTGGTGAGTAAATGAATGGAAACACTGTTAAAACAGAGAATAGTTAGACTTCTGGAGTCCACTGGATTGCAGGATCCAAGGCAGCATGGGAACAGGTCTTGTCAGGCAAATCTGATTGATTTCTTTGACTGGGTGACCAGGGAGTTAGACCGAGGGAGAGCCCTAGATATGGTATACTTAGATTTTAGTAAAGCCTTTGACACATTCCGCACAGGCAACTTATAAAATGAGTACCCTAGGGATGGACCCTAAAGTGACTGACTGGGTTAAAAATCGGTTGAGTAGGAGGCGACAAAGGGTAGAGGTAAATGGAACTCACTCTGAGGAAGAGGATGTTACCAGTGGTATGCCGCAGGGATCTAGCCTTGGTCCAATTCTTTTCAACATTTTTGTTCACAGTATTGCAGAAGGGCTGTCGGGTAAGGTTTGCCTCTTTGCAGATGATACCAAAATTTGCAATAGAGTAGACACCCAGGAAGGAGTAGATAACATGAGGAGGGATCTAGCTAAGCTTGAAGAATAGTTGAGAATATGGCAGCTGAGATTTAATGCTAAAAAATGCAGGGTCATGCATTTGGGCTTCTAAAATCCAAGGGAGTGGTACAAAAAGGGGGTGAAGTACTTCTGTCCATGAAAGAGGAGCAAGAACTGCGTGTGATTGCTTCAGATGATCTTAAAGTGGCTAACAGGTAGAAATGATGACTGCAAAAGCCAGAGGGATGCTTGGGTGCATAGGGAGACGAATGGCTAGTAGGAAAAAGGAGGTGGATAGTGCCTCTGTATAAGTCTTTGCTGAGATCTCATTTGGAGTACTGTGTGCAGTTCTGGAGACCACACCTTCAAAAGGATATAAACATGATGGAGCTTGTGCAGAGGGTAATTACCAAAAGGGTCAATGGCCTTTGTCATAAACCATATGGGGACAGACAAAGATCTCAATATAGAAAATTTAGAGGAATGTGGGACAGAGGAGATATGATGGAGAAGTTTAAATACCTCTGAGGCATAAATGTACAGGAGTTGTCTCCCTGAATTGAAAGAAAGCTCTGCAATTAGGAGACATAGGATGAGAGTGAAAGGGGATAGACTCAGAAGTAATATGCAGAAATATTTCTTTACGGAAAGCATAGTAGATGCATGGAAATAGTAGTAAAGGTAGTAGAGATGAGGACAGCATCTAAATTCATGAAAGCATGGGACAAACACAGAAGATCTCTAAAGGAAAAAAAAGGGACTATAGTAGTTATGGAAGGGCAGACTAGATAAGCCATATGGTCTTTTTCTGCCATCATGTTTCTACATTTCTATAGTGCATCCTGTGTGAAAAACAGCACAATGGAAAATGCACAAAAACGCCAAAACTGAGGTGGTTTGTTCTATTTTTTGCCAAATAAGAAATTTGGCTGCTAGCAGCAGTATTGACAGATTACAGCTAGGCATCAACAGCCACCATTTTAAGGAACACAGTCACCAGGGTAGGAGCTAGAGGAGATCACTCCTGCCCCAATTGTCCCCTGGACACCTAAGGGTGAGTGAGAGCCCTAGGGGGGCCAGGTTGGGCCCCCCATAACCCTCCCCCTGAGGTTCTGCCCTATTTTACTGCCATTTTGGGGCTGGCAGTAGCGTTGGGTCCATTGGGCTCTTAATTTAAATGACACTGCCACGTGAAGGGTATTTTTAGGAAACTGGTACCAACCCATCAGTATTTTCACAGGTTAATACATAGGACCCAATATGTGGATGGATAAAGTAGCATTCAAGAGTAACAAAGTAAATTTGATGATAAAACATTAATTTGAATATTTCATTTCTATGCTAATCCAACAAGAAAAGTTATCTACTATTACAATTCACCCTGAGCAGTAGGGTTTAAAATAAATAGTTACATCTCTTTATGTCCCATCACGCTTTGCCATGTCTAAGACTAATAAGAGAAAATATTTTTTCCCTCAACACGTAATCAAACTCTGGAATTTGTTACTGGACGATGTAGTAAAACCTGTTAGTGTAGCTGGGTTTAAAAAAGGTTTGGACAAGTTCCTGGAGGAGAGGTCCATAAACCATTATTAAAGAGGACCCAGGTAATCCACTGCTTGCCCCACTACAAGCATTGGGGAATCTGTGTGTCTTTTTGGGAAACTGCTAGGTACTTGTAACCTAGATTGGCCACTGTTGAAAAAGGGATACTGGGCTTGATGGACCTTGGTCTAACCCAGTATGGCATATCTTATGTTTATGTTTATTAAAATTTGATATACCGCCCTTCACTATCAGCAGGGTGGTTTACAATAAAACAAAGTTCTTATGTTTGGTTATGCCAGTCACCTATATACCTTATGGAAAAGAAATAATTACAAGGCATATCATTCAGAACATTAGCTAGTATCTTAGATCTGTTTCATCAGTGTAGTTACAGAAGGAAAAACAGAGATTAACAAATATTACACATATGAAAATGAGGATTTTTTTCATTTCCATTTGACCTACTGTTTCAATCTTCAGGACTACCACTGTTACAACTGACCAACCTTGGTCAGCCTTTCAACAAATTGAAATATTGTGCGCCTACTAAATATATGAATGAGTATTTGTTGCAGGTGATTCAATGGAAAGAAAATACAGTCTTCCATAAAGATGATGCTGTCAGACTAATGTCTCCAAATGTGTTACTTTTGTGCCTGTCATGAGAGATGAACCTCACTCTTCTGCACGTGTGTGTAGAAAAAGGGATCAAGAATGAAACAAATTCTTTCACAACAGAGCTAAGAGTCCAGTGAATTGTGGAAAAAACAAGCAAAAGGTTTTTCTCCATTGCTACACCAAATGACTGCTTCTGAGCCATCCAGTTAATTATTCTATACACAGTGCATGACCAATTAGCCCACTAACAATTATGCATTCTTACTGGCTGGGCAGACTGGAAACAGAAAATGCTTCCTCTCTTATGCAACCAGCTAACGACTCTAAATGATATACATTAAAGGGCTTTCTTCCGCTGTATGCCTGTGGGTAAATGTACATTATCTGGCACCACATTTATACATTAAAGATGATTCATAATAGTTGAAATAACCTTCAGGTTATGCATTTCCTTCTCGTGGCTTCATAGGTTAAGGGTCCTAGTCAAACCTTTCCCACGGGGTTACCATCTTCAAGAAACATCTATAAGGCAGCCCAGGGTACAAGCACTGAGCACGAAAACAAATAAATTTCTCCTTGCTATTAGATATTGCAGGTCCAATATTCAAAGGATTTATACTCCTAACTTTATGTCTTATTCTCCCAAATAGGCCTCAGAAAATTTATGAGGCTGAGTGCCTAAATTAATGCTCCATATTTCAGAGCATAAAAAGTAGGTGGCAACAGGGGTGGATATAGGGCAGGGAAAAAAAAGCTGGGAGCATAGCGCTGATTTTCAGCACTAGGCTCATAAATCTAGGCAAATGAAAAGCAGCTTTAAATTTCTAAGCATACTGCCCAATATACAAAAGGGCTGCTATTTAACCACTACAGTGTTTAAAGGGAAACAGAAAATTCAGCAGGAGTATCCAAATAATGCCTGCCACTGAATATCCGGTTCGGGCAGCCAGTATCCAGATAAGTGCTGATGTTATGCAGATAGCAGCAATTTTCAGATAACCAAATCCAGATAGCAATTTAGGTCTGCTTTTTGGGTGGCCTAAGCTATCCAGATAAAGTCAGCTGAAAATCCCTACTATCCAGATAAAGGTTGGCATTTATCTGGCTAGTGGTCATATAGCCCTTGCTCTGTCCCAGCACTAACCAGATAGTGCAAGGCAGTCTGTGGAAAATGCTGCCAAATTTCACTCTGTGCCCTTATCCAGATAGTCCACTGGGGGCTATCTGTATAGAGGCTCTGAAAATCGACCACATAAGCTTTATGTTCCTAAATTAAGAATTGTTTTCAGCTGAAAAAAAAAAACCCTAAGGCTCCTAAGTTTGGCTAAAAATAGGGCACAATATAAATTATTGAGGGAAGTAATCAACATGGCGGACGGAAGTGCTGAGTAGTGAGCTGCTACCCTGAGGAACGTGTGTGCTGGAGGTACTCCTAGCGTTTTGGCATGGGGCGGAGAAAGCGGAAGCAGGCAGCCTTACCTCCTGGCGGGAACCTGCGGACGCTTGGGGAGTGCGGTTTCAATCTTGGCGGCATCTTCAGTTGGGGCGACGGGAGGAGGGTCGCCCCAGAGCATGTCTGGGGTTTGACTCTCCCTGGAGCAGCGTACCCCTCCGCCGCGAACTGGAAGTGTGACCTTGGCTGGTGCTGCTCTCTTGGAGGCTGCGACGATGAGTACACCTCTATCTGGAGGCAATGGAGGTGCTGTGGCTGAGGTGAATTTTTCCCCTGATGGTACGGGACAGTGTGAAGTAAGTGGAGGAAGGATATCATTGGAGATTGCTGACCCTGCACAGAGTGGAACTCTCCCTGGGATTCCTGTATTAGTGAGACCAGCGGCTTTTACAATGGAAACGCTGTGGAAAGGAATAGCTGCCTTGAACCTCTCCTTGACTAAAATGTTTGGGACGTTTGAGACTGAGATAAATGTGGTTAAAGCTAATTGTGTGGCTATTACCAATGCTCATGAGGAGCAAGTTAGGAGAATCACCAAATTGGAGAAGGAACTGGGGAAGATGCGGGAACTTGTAACCCCCAGATTAAGGACAGAACGGTGTCTAGTAGGGAGATGGAGTACCTGGAAAATCAGGCCCGTCAATGTAATCTTCGGTTCCTGAACTTCCCCAGGTCTCCTCTGATGTCAGCTATGGAGATGGTGCGGAAGTATTTCGGGGAAGTCTTGAAGATGCCCCCGGAACAGTTTCCCCCCATAACTAGAGCTCAGTATTTGTCCCTGGTTATTAGGGATAAGGTAAACGTGACTCCTTCTGCCTCTCCTGGGGTGGGTGACCTCACAGGGCTTTTAGAGAACTCCCTGGAGGTCGTGACTGAGCGAACTACCCTTCTTGTTACATTGGTCTTGGAGTCAGATAAAACTTATATTCTTAGAATGTATTTCAGGAATGCTAGCGACGTTTTTTGGGGTTCTAATGTTAGGATATTTCCTGATTTGTCTCGTGTTACGCAGCTGAGAAGGAAGGACTTTTTTTGGCCCTTCGATCCAGGGTAGTGGCACTGGGAGCTACTTTTCAGCTTAAATTTCCAGTTAAATGTTATGTGGTATTTAAACAAAAGATGTATTTGTTCTTTGAACCAAAACAGCTTATGGCTTTTCTGGAGGCTAGGGAGGGGAGTGTAGTTGAGGTTTTGGTTCCTTCCCATATGGCTGACGTGTGAGTCTACCGTCTGCTTACTTAGTTATAGTTGTGTTTAGATGGGGTAGGTAATACCTTTTAGGTTCCTTGCTATCTAGTTAATGTTTCCTGGTACTTCCTTATTTCGTTTATTTGTGGTCTAATTTTGATGGAAAATGGTTTAATATAAATCTATTTGCCTACTATTTGTATTGATATATCCATTTTTTCTGTCATTCATTGTATTTTCTGAATGTAATAATTGAATAATTAATAAATATAAAGTATAAAAAAATAGGGCACAATTTTAGGAGCCTAAATTTAGAAGCTCAGCTTTCTGTGAATACCGGACCCTATGTATTTAGAATCCTCCCATATTACTTCCATATACATGTGTAATACATAGCTGACATTATGCCAGTTGCCACTTGGGAACATATGGGTGCCCAGGAGGGTGATGGTGGTGGTGCGGGGGAAGGTGGGTAATAGGAATTTCCCATCTCCCCCTAGATTTTAAGAACTATTTCTATAACTATGTTTACCTCCTTATTTCTTGTTATGCTTCTTCCCACCATGCTGAAAAATATACTGTGGGCACTCCCACGTGAACAGGATGGGGGTTTTCCCCTACTTCTGTTGCAGACTTGATGAGCAGGGACTGTCTTTTACATGTGCCTGTACAGCTCTGTGTGTGCTTTGTAGCACAGTAGTAGTAGAAGCAGCAGTAGTATTTCTCTCTCTATCTATGCTCCTTTCTTCAGCAGGACATTGTAAAATTGATCTCTTATGACAGAAACGTCTTTATGCCCTCTTCTTCTGAGTGGAGAAAACCTGCTATAGTTAAAAGCAGGCGTATATTGTAAGCTGGCTGCCACTGAACATAGTTCAATTTGAAATGTAAAATTACTTGCTTTTCCCAAAGCTGAACTTAGGGCATATTAAGTCGGGTATGATAGATACCCCCCTGGAGGACTTCCAATCTAAGGCCTAGATTAATGTGTGTTAAATAGTAAATAGGCCCCACTGACAATAATGGGATTTGCACTGAATAAATATTGTCACAATATCATGCATCATTAATGCACAATAATAAATATAGTCCTACGCTTGTACCCGAGGATGTCACGAGCAGTATCAGTGATAGAAGCAGTTTGAACTCTGGCTTCCCTGGTTCTCAGTCGTTCAGCTACTCATCCACCCCATGCCACTGGACAACAAAGTAGTTCCTTAAGCCTGAAATCTTGACTGAAGGGAGATGTTGGCGGCACATAATGGATTGATAATCACTTTAAAGCACCACTTAATTTTTTTAAAGAACCTTACTGTAATAAATACTAATCATTTAGCACAGGACACTGTGATTTTGGAAACTGTCATTTTTGAAAATCAGTGCATAAAAAAATGTAAATGTGATACTGTGATAATGAAGGGCTGGCTTCCGATTTCACTGCAGGCATGCAGGCAGCTCTTGCTCTAGCGTCACTGCACTTTCTATAGACGTGGTTACAGGATTCATTGTAAGAACAACAATAAAGTCCATCTCAACTATTACAGTTTCACATAGTGCAGTGTAGATAGAAGGAGCATCCTCACCTGAGTCTAGACGAGTCTTCCACTGTGAGGACTGAGCCTTACTTTCCGGGTCATAACTATGATTCATCGCCAGTAATAATCTTTTTGATGAAATCGGAGTCATTTTCAATGCATGCCAACACCACCCTGGCTGCAGACAGTCAATCATCTTTTTGGTCAGGAGACAGGAGTTTCGGTATGAATTTTGCAGACACAGATCTCATCCCCAAATCGACAGTAAAAATGGACTGCATTGACCCAAAACTGATTTCCATGTCCTCAGCAAGCTTAATCAATGATTTGAGTATATTGCAGCACGCACAGCATCAGCTTTGTCTTCATTCCTGCTCGTGGACGGCCTTCCAGAACATTTGTCACTTAACTCTTTGGCGGCCCTCTTGGAAACATTTGTATCAGTCAAACTCAAGCACAACTCATGCACACGCTTGCAGTAACTTGTCGTAAGTTTCTTTGCCTGAATCTCCAAGTTTCTGACAGAATTTAATGCAAATTCGCTGTTCAATTTTTTCACTCATCGCAAATCTCACAAACTGCTTTTATATGATATCAAACATCACATGATTAAAAAACAGCCACGCTACACTCTGCACATGCAGAGCACATAGCTAGGTCACTGCATGCTTAATAGCATCGTGGTGTGACATGTGGTTATATAGCTACACAACAAGTCAATACGTTTTCATCACACCTTGTATCTCCACAGCAAATATCCTAAAAACCAGATGTGCTGTGTGAGGTTCCAAAACCAGTATGGAACCACTTCTCTATGGTACAATTATAGCTCTCTGGTCACATTACAACAATCTACATATGAGAAAAGGAGGGCTCTAACCAAAGCTCTTGTCAAACAAGAAAACACGCATCAAAGTCATCACCAGTTTTTATAACATACTCCTGAATCACCTCTTGAAAATAACTTGCTCATAAAAGAAATGCAGCTCTAGATATATGGAGTTGATTTTATCATGTGTACATTAAGATTTACTGTTATTTTCATAACTCTATTAACACTTTTAGCCACTCGTAGCTTAAAGAGAGAGTGCTGAACATTCCATAATCATGAGCTGCTCCAATCTATGAGAGGCCACCAAATGTTCAAATATTGGAGCTGACCATTTTTGAATGATGAGCACCCTTTATTGCTATATGTATATAAGTATTTCCTTCCATTAGATTTTAAGGCATCACTCGCTGAGTTCTATAGATTCAAACATTTGAATTGTACCACTGAACATTATTATGCAGTTTTGGACGATGATGGTCTAGAGAGAATCTCGGACTGCTTGCTAATATTAACTTGCTGGTGTCATGCTCATCTTTCAACCAGAAGCCTCCTCACTTTTTCTCGTTTCTTCATTCACGGCCACCTTATAATAGCAACTGTTGCACTGGAGTGCCTTATTTTAAACAATTTATTGATTTATGGATTTATTTGGCCTCTTACCTTAACATAAATCTAGGCTTTAAAATAAAACATAACAACTAGTGTGTTATGTCTTATTGTTTAAGGATGGCAAACAAAAAAATGCATGTTAGCTCACAGTGTTGATGACACCACTGATCCTAATGAAACATCTCGTTTGTGCAACCAAACAGTTTTGGCATAAGAAAAAAAGGCAAATTTCAAATTTGTATATGCCCTAGATCAGGAAAAGTAGCGATAGAAGCCAGACCTACTGATGCAGAAATATGAGGCTTCCAAGCACGCCAGCTAGCCCACTGCATCAAAAGGATTTTGTTCCATTTCTAACTTCAAAACTAACCAAGTGTCGGATGAGAGCACCCTAGGTGAAGGTGACTAACTGTCTACTGTAAGAAAAATAGTAAAAAAGAAAAGAGAAGATATATTCCTACTGCTGAAAGAAACAGTGATGAGGGCAACACTGCATTATACTGAAGTTCAGTGACATCCTGGTTTATATTTTATACAAATATAGTTGTACAAATTATAATACAATATCTCAAAGTTTGCAATAATATTTTATGGGAGCATACCAAATGAGATGAACAAAGCACTTACTAGGCTGAACTGACCCTACAGGTTCACTGCGTTATTCCTGCCCTTCTTTAAGAACTGTACGCAGATTGTTTATTGAAGGATGGGAAAGATGCATTTTTTTCTGTATATTAGCGGAGGCTTATGGTTTGCTCCTTTCCCAGATAACATAGAAAATCAAGACCCCTGAAAGGAGCACAAAGTCTGAGCAGCCTCTAGCATGGATTAGAATTCAAGCACCTAGTGGAAAACAAACTCTTGGGATCCCAACTTAAAAATGAAGCCATTTCCTGCTTGCCCTTCATTCTAAAAATTGTGTAAGGATAGCAATCAAAACAAATCGTAACTAAAGTGCCAAGTTCCTGCCAGAATATTCCACCAATCAAAAATACCACAGAAAGTTGATATGTACTTATGCAAACATTGAATAATATAATCCTAGGCAAATAGAAGGCAGAAACCCAAACAGAAGATAAGGGAGGACAAACTAAGTGACAAAAATTAGATTGAAAGCAGATGCATATTTCACTACTTTATGCTTAATTTTTGATCCTTCATGACATGTATTAGTATAGTGACACATAATTGTTCTTTTAGCATATTAAAGTTTACTATTTAGACAACTTGCTGAAAAGTAAACATCAAGGGGCCCATTTTTATAAGGCACCTAGGCGTTCAGAACTGTGTAGTTCCCGATTTTGGGTGGCATCATACAGAGCAGGATCTAAATATTCTGCTTTACAGATAATACTCTGCTCAGCAGAGAGGGCGGGTTTGGGGCATTATAGGAGAAGACAGAAGTCACTGGAACACATAGTTTAGATGTCTAGGCACCGGTTTTCAGCACCTGTATGTTTACACCATGCATTTGGTTTTAGGTGCTGTAAAAGCAGGTCTAACCTGGAGCGCTCAGCTGAACGCATAGTCTAAATGCATAGTCATCCATATATATCCGCTATTCACCCTCTTTGCCACATAACGCAATGCATAGTGCTACTGAATATCGGTATAAAATGAAATGTCTAAACAAAACCCTTCAATTTATGCTGAAGACGTACTGCTGAAAATTCACTGGTCAACATTGAAATCGTTACTGACTTTAAAAAGCCCTAATCTGTAGTATCTTGGTGATCTGAACACAAATATAACATAAAAAAAATTTTATTGGCTCTCGTTTTGAAGATATTGCATGTAGTTCATTTTTGACGTTTCACTGCGTAAATTTATCCAGTAGGACATCAAGGGAGGAGTAGCCTAGTGGTAGAGCAACTACCTAGTACCCAGAAGATGAAGGGTTCGATTCCCACTGGCACTCCTTGTGACCTTGGGCAAGTCACGTTACCCTCCATTGCCTCGGAAGAAAAGGCTGGCAATCTAATTCCGGTGATACATTGCCAAGAAAACCCAGAGGTAGCTGGGTCGCTATGAGTCAACACTGACTCGATGGCACCAAAAAAAAAAAGGACATCAACAACATCCCAAATAAGCCTTGAATGATGTAATATTGCATCACATTGCATAATACCAGCATGCACACATCATCCAGAGTTGATTGCATCATTTTCTAATGCAATGCAATACTACTGCCAGATGGCTGCTGAAGCCATCTGACGTCAGCAGTGTACTATACGCAGTTGGAAAGGAAAGTAATCTGGTATTCTGTTCCGATATTGAAAGCCTCATGAATGCCTTAAAAATCACTCATGACCCACAAGACTGGAGACTATTTATAGACTCTTCGAAACTGAGTCTGAAGGCTGTGCGTTTGAACAATGGAAATCGTCTTCCATCTATTCCAGTAGCGCATGCCATCCACATGAAAGAGACATATGATAACTTAAAGCATCTACTGACTTCCATTAACTATAACAAGTACAGCTGGCACCTCTGTGGTGATGTGAAGGTAATTGACCTTTTAATGGGACTGCAGCAGGGATATATATAAAATACATGTTTCTTATGTGAGTGGGATAGCCGAGCAAGGAATTGGCACTACTTGCGGAAGGAATGGAATCGCAGACAAAATGTAACAGTTGGAGAGAGGAATATCCAGCACCCAGCTCTGGTTGAGGCTCACAAAATCCTGCTACCACCCCTTCACATCAAACTAGGTTTGATGAAAAACTTTGTGAAAGCCATAGACCGCACTTCGCCAGCTTTCCAAAACCTGCATGAAAAATTCCCTTGACTCAGTGAAGCAAAGATTAAAGAGGGAGTTTTTATGGGTCCTCAGATTCGAGAGCTCTTCAAAGATGACCTGTTCAGCAACTTGCTGCAGGGTGATGCGAAACAAGCATGAAATGCTTTTCGCCTAGTGTCAACAAACTTTCTCGGGAATGTTAGGGCAGAAAACTACAAGGAACAAGTAGAAGACATGCTGATGCAGTATCAGAAACTTGGCTGCAATATGTCTCTAAAGATCCATTTCCTTGATTCGTATGTTATAAGTCTTTAATAATAATATAATACTAACAGGGCGAACGTTTTCACCAGGATATCGCAACGATGGAGCAAAGATACCAGGGAAAATGGTCCACTACAATGCTGGCTGACTACTGCTGGACACTCCCCAGAGAAGCTCCTGAACAGCTGTACAAGAGACAGGCGAAAAAATCTAAGAAGTAGTCTATGACTTGGTTTTTTACAGGTATTAACCGAAGGCCTATTATATTTACTATTGACAAGTATTTTGTGATGTAAACATCAATTCTTGTAGATTACAAAAGAACTAGATCCAACTTTGCAATTTCACTGTCATATTCGCGTTCAGCATATAAAAATTGATAAGAAATGACTATTTTTATTTCAGCAACATGACTTTTGTAAAAATTTGTTGACCAGTGAAATTGGAGCCCAGGTCTTTAGTTCCACAAATAAGAACCACAAAATCTTTTTGGCCAGTTCAAGAACATCAAAACATCACTTGAAAAGGTTAAGGAAGTTTGATATAGACCAGGATAAACCTGTATGTAATTATCAAGAGAGAAAAAGGATTCTGAAATGTAAATTCAATGAAATACCAAATAAGCAATTTGCTACAATCTACTAAGCACAAAGGTAGTAATTCCATAAAGGGCGCATGGAAAGGTACGTGCAAGAAATGCACAAGTTGCTATTCTAAAGAACAGGGGCATGAATGAGCACCTACATGCATGCTTTCGGCAGTCACTATTCTGCAAGCGTGCCCATAAGCCCCAGGGTGTACACAGGAGTGCAGGTGGGATCTAGATGTACAAATAATTATAGAATATGATAACTTGCGTGCGCTTTCTCCTAATCTAGGGGTGGGCATTTACACCTGCTCCAGAACAGGCAAACCAGCCGAGACTAAGCTCAGGTGCATCAGTACAGCCCTATTTTATAAAATAAACTGTGCAGGAGTTTATAGAATCACTCTCATATTGCTATCCTACAAGCGTGACAGGGGGAATATTAGGTATTCTTTTTTCATTTCAATAGCATGAATGTGGCACTTTGCAAGAGGAACTTTAATGATCAGAAGTCATTTATCCTCAGACTAGTCTGGCTAAATTCTTAAAAATGCAGAGAATATAAGCTCTTTGCAAATAATGATTTTCCAGAACTGATTAAAAATGTGATTTCCATTTGAAATCAATGTGAGTTATAGGCTATAATGTATTCAGCATACATTCTTTTTTTTTTTTTAGTGCTGTCAAATCAGTGCCGACTCCTGGCGACCCAGCTGCGCCTGGGCAATGTATCACTGGAAGTAGATTGGCCAAGCCTTTTCTTCCGAGGCAATGGAAGGTAAAGTGACTTGCCCAAGGTCACAAGGAGTGCCAGTGGGAATTGAACCCTTGATCATCTGGGTACTGGGCAGTTACTCTAACCACTAGGCTACTCCTCTACTCATATATTTAATAGTGGGCTACAAAAAAAGAAGAGAAAACGTTCCCGGAAAAAAAATGGTATACAAAGCAAATATTTTCTTATATTTTAAGCCACCTAATTTGTTACTCTTACATAGTTCTTCTACAATTAAGAATTCTACAGCAAACCAATTGGTTTCTATAACTGGGAAATCCCCTGTGCTTGCCTAGAACCTTTAAATGATCCTAGAAGATGACCATCCAGCAATGATGGGCAGCCTTCAGACAAACGGCATCTTGAAGCACATTGGAGACGAAGCACTCCAGGTTCCTACTCACGCTCTCCAAATGATCTTAAAAAAAATAATCTGATGCATAAATTAAACCTATGGTAATTTTACAAAGTATGTAGCAAAACTGGTGATCAGAAACAAAATATTACAGATGGGGGTATTATTTGTTTTGATTTTAATGCCAATATTGATTACATGAGAAAAAGTGGCTATTATGACAGGACAAATATGTATTTTCATTTGCTAAGTGTAAGCAGGGCCAGCCCTAGAGCTGGTTCAAGGTGTTGGCGCCCTAGACGAACATTATACCCCCCTCCCCCGACTGAAAGAATCTATTGTTTAACTTTAAGTACCCTGTTCTTTGCCACCAACCAGCAGCTGCCACCCTAGGTGACCACCCAGTTCGTCTGATGGCTGGGTTGGCCCTGAGTGTAAGCACAATGGACCTGCAGCATGATTCTCCAATGTAGTTGTACTGGCATAGTTTACAAATATAAAATAAACTTTGGGCATATCTTTTAGCCAATTTAACAATGATTTTTTTTCAACTTATAAGTCAAGATATTTGAAATGACTACTCACATTTTGCAGTTACTAGAAGATGCAGATCTGCTTTATGCACGGATACACTTAGATAACTTTTCAGAAAGGCCAGAAGGGACACTATAAAGCACTGACGGGCTTGATCGCCAGCAGAGTTTGCTCAGTGGGGTGGGGCGTTCCTTATTCAATGGGACCCAGTTACTAACACCATACATTAATGGCATTATAGCATGCCCAAATGCTGTACTGCTTGTTAGTAATTCTAGCTAAGTTGCTGAGCAGAGTGGAGGAGCCCTTATGAAATTTGCTAATCACGGGGGGAGGAAGGTCCCCCCTTCCTCTGAGTTTGCCCAGTTTGTAGGCATGCTACACTACCACCTCCTTTGGCTGGTGTAACTTGGGATCTCTGCCAGCCTTACTACTTTTGCTACTCTTGCTCATGGGAAAATGTTCTTTAAAAAAACGTTTCGCCCTGGGCTGGATTCAGTATTGAGCAGAAAAAGTACAATGGGCTTAAAAAATGAACTCCGTGGGATGCATCCAGCCCACAGGCCATAGTCTGCAGATCTCTACTACTACTACTACTAATCATTTGTATGGCACTACAAGGCATACGCAGCACTATACGCATAGATAAAAGACAGTCCCTGCTCATCAGAGCTTACAATCTAATCAAGACAAAACACATACTGAAACTGGGGATTAGCGTGGTAAGATACACATAAGTAGTGGACAAGAGAGTGAGGAGCATCAGGATCCAAAAGCAGCTTCAAAGAGGTGGGTCTTCAGCCTGGATTTGAATAGGGGCTAGAGAAGGAGCCTGATGCACAGACTCAGGTAGTTTGTTCCAGGCATATGGAGCAGCAAGGTGAAGCAAGGATGAAGACTGGAGTTGGCAGTGGCAGAGAAAGGCACAGATGGAAGGGATCTGCCAGAGGAGCGGAGTTCCCAAGGAGGGGCGTAGAGTGAGATAAGAGAGGAGTTAGTGAGGAACCGCAGAATGAATGCACTTGTATGACAGTAGGAGAAGTTTGAACTGGATGCAGAAAACGATAGGGAGTCGGTGAAGTGACTTGAGAAGAGAGGTTACACTTCACTGGCTTCCTATCAATTTCTGCATCCACTTCAAATTTCTCCTGCTGACTACAAGTGCATTCATTTTGCAGCTCCTTACTTCCTCTCTTATCTCGCTCTACACCCCTCCCCGGGAACTCTGCTCCTCTGGCAGATCCCTTCCATCTGTGCCTTTCTCTGCCACTGCCAACTCCAGACTTTGTTCACTCTATCTTGCTGCTCCATATGCCTGGAACAAACTACCTGAGTCTGTACATCGGGCTCCTTCTCTAGCCCTATTCAAATCAAGGCTGAAGACCCACCTCCTTGAAGCCGCTTTTGGATCCTGATGCTCCTTACTGCTTTAGATCCTTTATATATAAATTGAAGTAGCAATGTTAAGAAAGAGTATCTAAATTCCAACAGCTTTAAGAAAGTTTTAATTACATGAGCAGTTCTGGAAAAGAGCTATTATGAAATAACACCATATCCAGACATTTGTAATTAAAGGTCTATTCTTTCTTAGGATCAGCAGATAATATTCAAATAATCGCTTCTGTTGCAAAGCAACCTAACCTAATTTAAATGGGGAATGTTTCATACCACCCTGTTGTGCTCCTGTTTATCTTTCATGGGTCTGCATGGCAGTATCTTGCTTGTATGATAGAAGAGCATGTATTTTCACAAAGAATATTGATTTCTTTTCAACATGTTTGCACAGTACCATAGTGAGTTTTTCCTTGGTTGGCGATAATCGCCACATTTTTTTCAAAACAAGGATCAGTAGTAATATTGATAAATTACAATTTTAGAGGTAGATTTATAAGAAAAATAAACAAAATATAAATGAGTCTTTATGGCAGAAGGATTAACACGATTATAAAACAAGAATGTATTATATTGAAAATATATATGGACTTAAAAAGTTGGACTAGTTGTAAAACATATAGCTTCCAGCTCCGTTACAATTCCCTTCACTATACCCTTAACCTTCTTGCAGAAATGCTAATTTCCTGCCCTCTTTCTATATGAAAAACCTAACAAAATAATACTCATTCTACAAGCATGCAGCAAGCTGTTTCTTTAAGAGTTTCCTTGGTTCCCTTAATTTAAATAATGTAGGCACAGTCCACATGTGTTACTACAGATTATAATGACTCAGAGGCAATGCACTTTGAGGTAGATGTGTGGGAGCATGCAGTGTTTACATGATCTCCTCGGTTTGTGCTGCAGTATCACAACAGCCCATGAGCCCTTCAAGACCTGACATATATCAGACAAATACTACACGTTCAAGGTCCAAAACTGAAAAACCTATAATCTTCTGCATTGCTCTTCTTGGAAAAAATCTTCCATAGATTTCTGCTTAGGAATAGTTAACTATGATCAACTTTAAGCAATACAAAATGAGATATTATAGTACAATTGATTCTGGAATGGCTAGACTTATGGAAGGGCAGATGTGCAGCAATGCACAAGTGCACCAACAGGTCAGACGCAGGAAATGGACTTTTGCATATGGTGTGAAGGTTTGACCACTGAAACGTGCAAGGTGGTCTAATGACGATGCTGAGACAATTATTTTGTTAATTTGTGACAGTTACCATGCACCATTCTGGTCTGGTTCATACTATGTTACTATGAAACATCTCCAGCAAAGTAAGCTGTCACTGTGAAACAAATTCAGAAAATCAAACTACGAATGGTATATATATCAAAATAAGGATATGAACAAGATAATGCGTGCAAAAGTCCACAGATATAGTTTCTGCCCTAAGGTTTAGCAACATATATTGCCAATTCTTTCAATAAGAAAATGCAGCTACTAGCTGATGTTGCAACCATTCCTACGCTTCCTGGAATACTCATTTTGTGCAATACTGATCATTAAAAAAAATCTTATACTCAGTTTTAACTAAAAAGTACAGTTTACTATGAAACTGTTTTTTAAATATAGGTAATAAGCGTATCTGTTCATAAAATCTGCAACATAACCACCGATATGCTAATAGCACTGCTGGCCCCTGCCTTAAGATGTATGCTATATCTAACATAAAGCAGCCTTCTACTATATAAAGTTAAATGAACTGGTTAAAGAAGAACTACAGCAAGTTTTCGCAGGCTAAAAATAAAATTTGCCAGTATTGTGTAACAGAGACAATTTCTTTTGTGAGGGTAGGGTCAAGCAGAGTAATAGATTAAAGACTGACTAAACATTTGTTGCACAGATAGCAGTTTTTACCAGCTAATTATAAAAAAGGCTTCTGTTGCTAAGTGTTTATAAATTGTAAATTTAGTTTATTTTCCAGCTAATTAGGTGCTTTTTGAGGGTACCAAAAAGTCAGTGTTTATTCATGTTTTCACACCACGGGTACTAATGCTGGGCACCTTTTCTAGTGCAATCAAATCTATGTTTCTGCCATTTAAGAGTCATCAATGCAAAAGAGACAAAATCTGAGTGGGGAATACAAGAGAAGCCAGGGAGGGGTGAAAAAGAACCCGGGGAAGTGGCCCTTTTCCCGTGTTTATCCAATAAACATCTATTTACATTGTTTTTTGCATGGGGGGCATTTTATCTGTGTTTATTGGTCAAAACCTAGAATCAAAAGCCCTAATTATAAATAAATGGTAAAATAAATTTACTTCTGTCCATGTTTAACTCCCATCTATCATTATGACAACTGCATAAGACAGAGGACAGTTTGAACATTCACAGGAGAATATTACAGTTAGGTTCAGAAATATGATCTTCTCCTAGAAAAATTCTTCAGATTTTCCCATACGTACTGCTATATAACATACAAACCATCTGTTAAAAGTAAATCTGTAATATAGAGAACACACTTTAGTATTTCTGGCCCTATACTGTATGGGCATTTTTCCCAAAGAGTTTTGATTATTCTCATTTTTTATCTATTGGAAAAGTGTTCACTAAATCTGGCTCTTTTCCCCACTATAAGAAATATACATCACCATTAAAAGCTAGCCATAATTGGATTCTTAAAATATAAAAGACAGCCTAATATTTTAGCTTATAAAAATACCAAATATTAAATTTGGTCTGATCCAATTTTTATACTTACAAGAAAATTAAAAACACAGATATGCCAATCACATACAAGACCATCTTATGCAATGCACTTTGCAAGTGGTGCATGTAAGCAAAATCGCTTTGAAAAATATTCATTTTTGATCACATTGTGCATTCATGTCTCATTGCTACTTTCACATTGCTCACTATGACTAGAGCTCAGTCTAGGTAGAATTGAAAAACAAACTCCTTCCCCCTTAAATTAGGGAGTGTAAAGACTTAAAGAGACTTATTTTCATGTATAGAAAACTCAAGATAATGCACAATATTATTACATTTCCATGAAGAAACTATATACATGTGAAGCACAAACATGGATACAACCCACTAAAACTTGATCTGGGAAGGGGCAGGAGTGAGGAGGGGAACAGAGAAAAATGCCTTTATTTTACTGAAGCTTCCACATCCCAGCATTCAGTCATGTCAGCCCCATAAACAGGTGTCAAAGCATGCATTATAAAAATGGTCTCTCTCTACTTTCCTGCCAGAAATATATTTAAATTGGAGAAACTATAATGCTCTCAAATCCTAATAGTTTGCCAATGCTGTGGCCTATCTCCTTACCACCACCGCACACCTGGGAATATTGCAGTGTGCAAACTGACAGTTAAAGATATGTTGGATTTTTTTTTTAATTTACACGACAGCATTATTTGTCAGCTGATGGAGGATGGAGTGAATGATAAACATTAAATGTTTTTAGACATTGCATCCATTAGTAGGTCTTTTGCTTATAGAAGCATCTTTACTTTCCCTATGATTCCTAGTGCAGGAGGCACACACCGCCCCCGAGAGCCTCTTGAGCCCTTTTTGAAAGACACTATTGGACAGACTGTAGATAACACAGTTGCAGAAGCTGTTGCTGATAGCCAGCCAGGTGGTGATAAATGATGCAATGCGATTGCTATAAACATCCGAACTCTCCAATAGGAAATAAATGATGTAGGGCAACCAGAGGATGTAGAAGACACTGGTGATGCGGAATAGGACCATTGCGTAGCGCTTGTCTGCACCGGGTTGGCTCTCTGTGGAGTCGCCATCCTGGGAGCTAAAGCGCACACGCCTCTCATTAATTTCCTTCGTGTGTTGCTGACAGATGCGGAATATGTTAAAGTACGTGAAGCACACTATAGAGGCGGCAGGGGCATATAGCATCACCACAATGAATGAGGTAAAATAAGGATTGGTACCCCAAGAGTCAGCACACCATCGGAAAACATCCCCATGATATCCGGGTTTGCCCCAACCGAAGAAAGATGGCAGAAAAACCAGGCAGGAATAAAGCCAAATGATCAAAATGCAGAAGCGCAGCCTCCAGGCAGTGACTAAAGTGTTGTAGGTCAGAGGCTTAGTGATTGCAATGTACCTGTCGATGCTGATGCAAGCCAGGGAGGTCATAGAGACGCTTTTCAAAACGGACACCACATAGCCAAACATCCTGCACATGATGGATTCCTGGAAAACACTGGGGTAGTGCAGCAGAGATAAGGAGGGAACCAAGCAGCTCACCCCCACCAGTAAGTCAGCATAGGCCATAGTCTGAATAAAATAGCTGGTGGTGTGGTGGTTCAGTAAAGGTGCACAGTGAAACACAAAAATGACAACCAAATTACCCGAAATGATCAACACCGTCAGGAAAATGATAATGATAACTTCCAAGATGCAAATATTGATTGCCTCAAAATAGCCGATTCCCAAGAGGCAGAAGGGCCGACTGCTGTTCTCCCCATGCAGGGAAGAGTTCATGATGTTAAGCACTGCGGCAATGTTCAGAGCTTCATGCTTGTGCCTGACAGCTGGCATCCTCTGGTTTGCTAAATGTCACCGGCTGGCCGATTGCAGGGCTCTCGCACATGCTGTTGTGCATTGTCTGCAGTGCAATGTCCCTTTAAATCCGGTAAGCAGAGTCTACAGCCTCACCGCACCGGCACTGAACAATGCTGTTGCGGCCAGTACTAGCCATAGTGCCAGCAACTTTCCAAATGCCATAGAAGGCAAAACCCAGAATGAACAACTTAACCCAAAAGCCGGCAGTCTTCAGGAAGGACAGCGCATCTGGGGCTCTCTTCGAGTCGAAGGAATTTTATTTGGCTTCACTGAAATGCTTTAATTCTATTCAGCTGAACAACTGAGAGACAAAAATGTAAAAGGGTTTTACAGCATCTTGGAAATCAATGCAGGGGTATTTCCTCAGTAATAACACTGCCTTAAATGTAATTTTTGACACACTCCCCCCTCCCTTATGAAGATAAATGTAATTAGATGAATTCAAGCATTTCACACCATTTCTACATTTCTCCTATATCATTTGTAAACACGGCAGGATAAACATAGTTAACACATAATATCAAAATTTACTGCAATTGAAACAGATCCCTCTAAAACAAGCCCTTATAATTTTTATTGTACAGAATCATATAATGCAACCAATCTGCCCAAGTAATCAGATAAAATAAAGCTTTAGTAATTACCTTTTGTTTTATAAATTGTACTACACTGATAGTAGTCCACACAAATGTATTCAATACAAAGAATATAAATGTTAAGAATCTGTTCTGATTTTTGGAATGTTTACCTGATGGTTTCTGCATTCCGTTCACAAAGGGTGCTCAGCCTAGAATCCCTGCACCACAATGTGCCTCCAGAATTGCAGTCCACTTTGCTGCAGAATGGAGAGAGAGAAAGAGCCTGGTCTGGCAACAATCCTCCTCCTCCCCACCCATCCTCCACCCCCGCATCCCCCTGCCAAAGACTCACTCCCAGACTGCACTGGAGCATACAAGGAGAGAGGAGTCTTCCTTAACCAACCGAGGAGCACTGCAGGCACAAAGGAACCTAATTTATTGCTTACCCTCTATAGAAGCAGTATTTCAAAGGCTTTCCTTTTAAAACGAAATAGTTCCCAAAGCAGCAGCTGTATTTCAGCTATGGGATGTGTTCATGAGGGTGAAGGTTTGTGCAGAGGCATAGAGTCCTTCGAAGAAAACTTAAGAATCATTTTCTCAATATTTTACCACCTGGCAGCCACTAGACACCAAATCTTTTTCATTCCACACTAAAAAATGGAGGAACAATTAACACACATTGTCTGCCCATTATAATGCTCTATGGGTTTCCATATTTAACACCTCTTAGAAGGGATTAAATATACTACTTTATCAGGCTACAGCAAATAAGAATGTTAAAGACAGAATTATTCTGGAATGTAATTCACAAAAGGTCTGATGAATACATCAGGGGTTTTTTTTCACCCTACAATGCTGGGATGTGCCAAAAATGACATATTTACAGAATGTTAGATTAATGGATTTAGTATCTCTTCAGTGACAATTTTATCTCGAAATTTGTATTCAGTTCACTATAAGATGCAAAAAATTATTCTCATTGCCTTGCAGTACAAAGGGCAGCATGGCAGTGATATTAAGAAGCAAAGCAAATAGTTTGATGGAGCAGAAAATATTTTGTGGTAGATGTAATACACGTTCGAATCTATGTGCAGTCCGGTAAGTAATATCTGAAACGTCAAACTGTTTTTTTCCTCCAACATCAGTTTTTTTGGTAAAATTGCTGGGGTTCATTATACTACGCATTATGCTACCATCATGTTTTATTTCTTTGAAAAGAGGACATGGCAATAGCCCTGACACAGAATTAATGATCAGATGGCTGCATGTACTATAAGAACTAGAAGTCCTAAAAGAAAAGAGGTGATCACATAGCTGGTCTATTTGGCAGGCCATGCGCTCATGTTGAGTTGGCTGGAAACAGTGGGGACTGATATGAGAAGTCCACAGGTATCTAAGAAGGCTGAAAGGTTTGGTAACAGCTGCACTAGAGTTGGTGGTTTGAATTACTGAAGGACTTTCTGGTTGCACATGGGAGGGAAGGGTTGTTGGGTATATATTAAAAAGTAATCTTGAACTCTAAAGTACCAAAGAGGGTGGTGGAGTACAATGAAGAAAAGTTATCTTGGAGAGGGAGTAATCAAGGTCTAAGCATTGGGAAATGGGAGGAAGAAGGTGGGAGACAGTTTACCAGGCTCCAGTTCAGGCTACAACTCTTATGACCATTAGTGGAAAAAACAGGATAAAGTGTACGTTATGGCTGTTGCTGGGCAGAAGTCTAAAGTGGCCCCAAACCTGTGACAGGTTTTTTCCTGCTTCTGTGTGTTGATGAAATCACACAGTTAGGAGTAATGGGGGGAATACCATAACAAATTTAGTTGCAACTGCATTCAACAACAGACCTTAAGGAGTTCAGGAAACTACTGAAGACAACCCTCTTCATAGAACACTACGGTGACATTACTTAAACCATGCAACAGACACCTCAATTCCCCCCACATGTCACTATAATTGTAATTAAGCAAGGAACTGATATCCATAGCATTGTAAATAGCACCACAAGAATCAACGTCCAGACACACTCACACGCATACACTACTCACTGCATGTACACACTATACCCTGTATCTTATTGTTTGCTGTTCAGACCGCCTTGATTTCAGGATAAGGCGGTATAGAAATACGTTTAAATAAATAAATAAACAAATAAATAAACCAACCTCTCACTCTTTTTCTCAAGAGCTAAAATTATCATCCTTTCAAGAACAGTGCCTCTGCTTTTTCTTTGAAATTTTTTAAATCCAATTTGTCAATCTCTTTTTTGTTTTCTTCTTTTTGAGAGTACCTGCTTTTAGCATTTTAGTTCTAAGAACAGTAGGAAACGAGTGGTACTTGAGGAACACCAGCATGCCAAAACTGGTCATCAGAAGTCAAAACATTTGTTTTTCTCCACTGAAGGAGATGTGGGGGTTATCTGCATAACATCATGAAGATATGCCATAATGGATCAGACCAAAAGGTCCATCAAGCCAAGTATCCTACCTCCAACAGTGACCAATCCAGTCACAAGTACCTGTCAAGTTTCCAAATGGTAGAAAGATTATATGCTGCTTGTCCCATGGGTAAGCAGTAGATTTCCCCAGTCCTCTTTAATAAAGTCATCTAAACAACTTAAATCCAGCTACACTAACAGCTTTTACTACATTCTCTGGTAACTAATCCAGAGTTTGATTACTCGTTGAATGAATAAATATTTTCTCTGATTAGTCTTAAATGTATTACACTGTAGCTTCATCGTATGTCCCCTAGTCTTTCTACTTTTTGAAGGAGTAAATAACCGATCTATGTTTATCCGTTCCAAATCATTATTTTATAGACCTCTATCAATATTTCCCTTCAGCCATCTCTTTTCCAAATTGAAGAGCCCTAACCTTTTAAGCCTTTCCTTGTAGGGATATTCTTCCATCCCCTTTACCATTTTTCTTCCTTTTCTATGTACCATTTCTAATTCTGCTATATCCTTTTTAAGACATGGCGACTATACTGTAAATAAATACAATATTCAAGGTGTGTTTGCGCGCTATGGAGCGAAACAGTGTCATTATAATATCCTTTGTTTTATTCACAATTTCTTTCTTTATGATTCCTAGCATTCTATTTGCTTTCTTGGCTGCGGCTGTACACTGGGCAGAGGGTTTCAATGTATTATTCATGATGATGCCCAGAATCTTTTCCTGGGTGGTGATTCCTAATGTGAACCTTGCATCGTGTAACTGTAGTTCTTTCCTTTGTACCTGTTCTCATTAAATTTCACCTGCCATTTGGACATCCAGTGTCCCAATTTTTCAAGATCCTCTTCGCTATGTTTTTTTTACAATCCTCTTTGAATAATTTTGTCTCATCCGCAAATTTGATCACCTCACTCGTTATTTCCATTTCCAAGTCATTCATAAATATGTTAAAAAGCAACAGGCCCAGCACAGATCCCTGGGGTATTTCACTATTCACCTTTCTCCATTCAGAAAATTGGCCATTTAGCCCTACTCTGTTTTTTATCTTTTAACCAGTTCCTGATCCAAAGTAGTACACTGCCTCCTATCCCAGGACCTATTATGAAATTAATTTTTATTATTATTATTAATATTATTATTGGCTATGACAATACCATATACAACTTCAGCAGAATCAACTTCAATATTACAATGTTTCAACAAGGCAACGTTCATAGCATACAACAAGGTAGTCACACTTTTCACACTTCTTCCCCTCATCCAACATAACAGTAGTTCCCTCCTGGTACGTCAATAGTCATCCGTTGGATAAAGCAGCATCCGCAAGAATCCAAGTGTTGGAGGATAAGGAAGAACAAAAACTTCAGGGAAGGAGGACATCCAATAAAGAAAGACAGAAAACAACTGTAATGTACAATCTTCAACGAAAATGCCTCACTCCTTGTGTGTAAGAAGAGCGAACCTCTCCATCTCCCCTTTGTCACTCCTGACCCACATACACGCTCCTTCACCTCTTACCCCGCTCCCGTACCCTCCCTCCCAAGCCACCCAACCCCCCATTCTCAACTTCCCCACCCGCCCTATTGCCAGTGTAAACGCCTGCTACCCCTCATCTCTGTCTCAACTCCCCTAAATCTCTCTATAGGTTGAGCCCATCTTCCCTATCCCATAATGCTCCAGCACGCCCTACTCCAGATACAGATACAATACCTGTCCAAGTACCCACTTATCCGGGGAGGTTATCCCACCCCCTCCCAGATCTTCTCAACCGCCTCGATCCGTTTCCACCCAAGCAATTTAGCTGTTTTCCACTCCATAGATTTTAATTCTCCCATTCTCATCTCCCACTCATGGATTCCCGGGGGCCTGTCTTCTAACCAATGTCTTAAGATGCATTGTTTAGCTATGATGAATTCCCTCTCATACAATTGTCTGCACTGCTTCTCCACCCCCTCACCTCCTCCAGAGACTCCAAGCAGACACCACTCCGGTGAGAGTTCTCTGCCCTGAGACCTCCAACCTTCCAGCTTAATCCCTACTCCATGCCAAAAACTACTAATCTTGGGGCAATACCAGAAGCGATGGATTAAAGTCCCTCTCTCTGCTGCGCACAGCGTGCACATATCTGTCGAGGCCAGCCCCATCTTAGCTGCCCAGACATTAGGAACATAGGCTCTCCATAAAAATCTATACTGAATTTCTTGGAGACGCACCGATTCTGAAATATTCTTAATCTTTGAAAACGCCTCTTGTAGCATGGTCTCCGTCATCTGCGGCAGACCATCACGGGCCCATCTCTGCGCCCCCAGGCCAGAGCTCCTGTCGCACCTTCCATACGGAGATGCCACCCTCCAACGAGCTGAAGAACTCCCACATAGCCCCCTGCCCCATCTGTAAGCCCCATCTTCTTTGAAGATCCCTCACATAATGATGTACCTGCAAACAGAAGTAGAATGTTTTATGTTCCAAATTATATCTCCGTGCCAAAGACTGAAAGGAGTCTAACTCAATGCCACCGTCCATTCCTAAGTGTCCAATATACTCTATTCCTCTTCTCCCCCAGATTTTGGAAACCAACCCCTGTTGGCCTGGTTCAAAATCTTTAGACCCCTCTAGTGGGAGGCAGTCAGTACATTTCCAATTTACACCTTTCTGCTGACACAACACCTTCCAGACCTGCCTTAGAGCCCTCATATACACCGATTTTTTCCAAGCTTCTGGCAATGCCCCCCCTTTTGCATGCAGTAGGTATACTCGGTGGTATGGCGCCGACATCTTCTCTACTAATTCCAGCGGGAGGATACTGCACGTATTCACCACTAGGTCTGATAAAGGCCTAAGCAAGCATGCCAGGTTATACTTACGCAAGGATGTCAGACCTATCCCCCCCTCTTCCCTGGCTTTCGTGAGCACCGAAAAAGCTATACGAGACCTTCTACCCCTCCAAAGGAACCTGACGATATGTTTCTGCAGAAGCATCAAGTCCTTCCACGCCAACCATATGAGAAGGTGACGTAAGACATATATCCACCTGGGAAGCTCCAGCATTTTCAGAAGAGCTACACGACCCATAAGCGTTAATGGGAGATCCCTCCATTTCTGCAGCCTGGCAGCTGTTTTATCAATCAGCGGTCGGACATTTACCTCATATAATTGCGCTGTATGTTCTGGTATATGAACACCTAGATACTGGAAGTGTCCCTACGCCCACACCAAGGGAAAGGTGCCTTGCCAGCTACCTTTGACTCGCCCCCCCCACGTCTAAGGCCAAAGGTTTGTCCTGATTGATACGTAACCCCGAGAAGGAGCCAAAAGTCTCCATTATCTGTAAGGCAAGTGTTAAGAACTCCCGCGGGTCGCGTAAGCACAGCAACATGTCATCTGCAAAAGCACTTAACTTAATACCTCCGCCCTCCCACTCTAGCCCTCTCACCCTCTGGCTCCTTGATAAGCGTCCAAAGCAGAGGTTCCAATTGCAACACGAATAATAAGGGGGACAATGGACACCCCTGTCTTGTGCCCCGCCTCAAAGAGAAAGGCTGAGAAAGTCTCCCCCCACTAGTGACACATGCCAGCAGATCCATGTATAACGCTTTCACCCATTCTAAGGTGGCGCCCATAAACCCGAACCGGGTTAACACTTCAAACATGTAGGGCCACGACACTATCGAAAGCCTTTTCTGCATCCAGGCTTACCAGCAGCCAAGGAGTATCTTGCAATAGGCACTTCTCCATTCCTAGTAGGACTCTAGTAATGTTTGCAAATACATCTCTACCTTTGACAAATCCTGATTGGTGGTTCCCTACTAATCTGGGCAGTACTTTCTGCAGTCGACCTGCCATGATCGACACAATAATTTTCATATCATAATTAATTAAGGAGATTGGCCTATATGAGGCAGGATTCTCCGGGTCCCTCCCCACTTTTGGTATAATAGTTATTGCTGCCGTGCTCATATCTCTTGGAAAATATCCCACTACTCGTGCCTCCTCATAGAGAGCCATCAATGTAGGGGTAATCGAGGCTGATAAAATTTTGTAAAACTCCGTTCCATACCCGTCGGGTTCCGGGGCCTTATGAGGCTTCCCCTGTTTAATAACCCTCTGTACCTCGTCCCCTGTAATACTCGCATTCAATTCTTGTATTTCCACCTCTGTGAGCTTTGGTAGCTGGACGGCTCTCGTTCTGGGGTATATAAGTCTCGATAATACTGCCCAAACACTTGCATGATTTTCTCTGCGTCATAAGAACATAAGAACATAAGATATGCCATACTGGGTCAGACCAAGGTCCATCAAGCCCAGTATTCTGTTTCCAACAGTGGCCAATCTAGGTCATATGTACCTAGCAGTTTCCCCAAGAGACACAAGTTCCACAATGCTTGTACTGGGTCAAGCATTGATATCTTCGGTCACTTCTTAATAATGGTTTATGGACCTTTCCTCCAGGAACTTGTCCAAACCTTTTTTAAACCCAGCTACACTAACAGCCTTTACTACATCCTCCGGTAACAAATTCCAGAGTTTGATTACACGTGAGTGAAAAAATATTTTCTTTTATTAGTCTTAAATAGTTTACCCTGTAGCTTCATTGCATGTCCCCTAGTCTTTCTATATTCCGATAAGGTGAACAATCGATCTACGTTTACCCGTTCCACTCCGTTCATTAATTTATAGACTAATATCATATCTCCCCTCAGCCGTCTCTTTTCCAGGTTAAAGAGCCCTAACCTTTTTAGCCTTTCTTCATAGGAGTATCCTTCCATCCCCTTTACCATTTTGGTAGCTCTTCTCTACCTTTTCTAAAATCGCTATGTCCTTTTTAAGATACGGCGACCAGAATTGCACACAATATTCAAGGTGCGGTCTCACGATGGAACGATATAGAGGCATTATAATATCTTTTGTTTTATTTTCCATTCCTTTCCTTATCATACCTAGCATTCTATTTGCTCTCTTGGTCGCCGCTGCACACTGGGCCGAGGGTTTTAACATGGTATCCACAATGACGCCTAAATCTTTTTCCTGGGTGGTGGTTCCTAATGTGGAACCTTGCATCGTGTAACCATAGTTTGGGTTGTTCTTCCCTAGGTGCATAAACTTGCACTTGTCCACATTAAATTTCATCTGCCATTTTGATGCCCAGTCTTCCAATTTATCAAGATCCTCTTGCAATTTTTCACAATCCTCTTGGGTTTTAACAACTTTAAATAGTTTTGTGTCATCTGCAAATTTGATAACCTCACTCGTTATTCCACTTTCCAGGTCATTTATGAATATGTCAAAAAGCAGCGGACCCAGCACAGATCCCTAGGGTACACCACTATTCACCTTTCTCCATTGGGAAAATTGGCCATTTAGCCCTACCCTCTGCTTTCTATCTTTTAACCAGTTCCCGATCCACAATAGTACACTGCCTCCTATCCCATGACTCTTTAGTTTTGCCAAAAGTCTCTGATGAGGGACCTTGTCAAAGGCTTTCTGAAAGTCCAGATACACAATATCAACCGACTCACCTTTGTCCACCTGTTTATTCACTCCTTCAAAAAAACATAACAGATTAGTAAGGCATTAGGTTGTGACTATCTACATGCTGAGTAATTTTATTCTTTATGATGGTTTCTACCATTTTTCCCGGTACTGACGTCAGGCTCACCGGTCTGTAGTTTCCCGGATCACCCCTGGAACCCTTTTTAAAAATTGGTGTTACATTGGCGATCCTCCAATCTTCAGGTATTAGAGATGATTTTAATGATAGTTCACAGATTACTGATAGCAGTTCTGCAATCTCATATTTCAGTTCTTTCAACACCCTTGGATGTATACAATCCGGCCCAGGTGATTTGCTACTCTTCAGTTTATCTAATAGTTGTAGTTGCGTCTCTCTGCTTTATCCCATTTCTATCTCTAATGGCAGTTACTCCCTGGACACCTCCTTTCTCTTTAACCAACCTCGCCAGGAGTTTCCCCGTTCGATCCCCATATCTGAACAGCTGATGCCGATAGTATTGGGCCGAATATACAGCCCTCTCCTGTAACGCAGCATTAAGGACTTTCTGCTTCTGCAGGTAGAGCTCCAGCCTCCCGGTGTTTGCTATGGCAGTTCTCTTTGCCTCCTTGAGAGCTCAGGCTAATTCTAAAATAGTTGCATTAATTCTTTTCCTCTCTTTCACTACATATGCTATAATATGGCCCCTTAGGACGGCCTTCCCTGCCTCCCAAAAAGTCGACACTTGCAATTCCGGGGACTCATTCAGGCTCAGATATTCCTCCCATTTTTGGATCAAATATTGTCTGAACTGTTCGTTTTTCCATAAATGTCTTGGAAAGGACCATCTGTTTCCCAGTGGGGACCTCCCCTTTAGATCTATAGACACTTTAGCATGATATGAGATTACTATTGGCTCAATCTCCGTGTGCAGCACTTTATCAAATAGATCCCTTGAAATTAATATGTAATCAATCCGGGACCAAGACTGGTGTGCCCTCGAGAGGTGCGTATAATCCCTCTCCCCCTCATGTAGAATTCTCCACACATCCCACAGATCCCCCAATTGACACAAATAACCCACTCCTTTATTTTCCCATCCCCCCTTCCCCTTTCCTCAGTCCTTGTGATCTATCGAGTAAAGGATCAGCAATTGAAGTCTCCTGCCAATATTAATGGGATCTTTGGCGCCCCCATTACCTTTTGCAAGATCATTTTGAAAAACTTATGGTCGTAATTATTGGGGGCGTATATATTACCCAGTACCATTTTCCTCCCCATTAATCCTGGCATGCAGAAAAAGAAATCTTCCTTGAAGATCAGTCCCCTCATTGATAACCTCTACTGGGATCCCTCTCTTTACTAAAACTGCTACTCCCCTTTTCCTTCCTCCAGAGGAGGCCGAAAAAACCTGTACTACCCAGTCTTTTTTTAATTTGCCATGCTCTTGTTGGGTTAAATGAGTTTCCTGCAACAGGGCAATCTGTGTCCTCCCTCTTTTTAAAGCCTGCAGGATTTTCGTCTTTTTTACAGGCATGCCTATTCCACCCACGTTCAAAGTGATGATTCTCAAATCAGAATGCATGGCTTCCAACTTTTGGCATATTATTTACTGAAGAGTCTACTTTATTATGTAATGTTCCAGGCCGCCCAGCCCCGGCCTCGAACAGTGTTTCCATCATCTGACCGTGACACCGATTTCAGTTTCCCCCTGCCTTCCTTCCTAGAGCGGAAGTGTGAAGTTTACACTGGCCTTCGATAACTCTCACTAATCTCTCACACATTCTCCCCCTTTCTCCCCCACCCCCCGCCCCCTTCCTTCCCTGCCCCCCCTTATATACATCAACAATTAACCTCAGCCTTCCCTGCTGAGAACAGATCCCCAAACATGGCAACAGGGCTGCCCCCAGATCTCCTTTTGATTTTCACACTGTTTTTCTTTTTTTGTTTTTTTTGTTTTTTTCTACCATTAATTACATTCTATATTCACTCAAACATATGTAGAGACTTAACCTGCAAGAGGTCCTTCTGCTCCTTTCTCAAAAGACCCCGTAGGATCTTATAACTTAGTCCAGCTGAACAGTGTCCCTTCTTGCCTTTCTTTCTCATGTCGGCGCTGTTTTCTCCGCGTCCATCTCTGGCTGCTCAACTCCGGTCCCCCCCCCCCCCCCGCTGCCTCGTCTGCGCTCCCAGAGTCTCCTACCCTCTCATCCAAAAAGCGTTGCGCCTCGCTGGGGTCCGGAGGAGAATACTCTTCCCTTGATTCCAGACTCTCAAAGTTGCTGGGAAAGCCAACGTAAAGTGGATTTTCCTTTTGACTAGCGCAGCACAAACCGGGGAATATTCTTTCCTTTGCTCTGTCACCAGTGCCGAGTAATCCTGGAAGATTAAAAGTCTTTGATTCTCCAACTTGAGTTCTCCTTTTTCTCTGTAGGCACGTAGCAATTGTATCTTATGGTGGAAGTTTAGGACCCGCATGATCACCACCCGCGGCTTCTGCTGCTCTTCCCACCTCCTGCCTAGTCGGTGTGCGCGCTTAATTTTCAGCTGCCCCACGAGAGAGGCAAGGCCCAGTTCCTTGGGCAGCCATTCCTCCAACAGCGGCAGTAGCATGTGGTCAGTGTGGGACTCTGGTATGCAGACGATTCTTAAATTGTTCCTTCGAGATCTATTTTCTAGATCGTCTATTTTTGATCTGAGAGTCTCTAACTGCTTTCTCTTCTCAGCAAGTTCTCTTTCCTGCCGACCTTCGCCATCTTCCATGCTCGAGACTCTGTGTTCTAACTCCTCCACTCTCTTACCAATTTCTGTAAGGGAGTCTCCCAAGGTGTCCAGTTTTTTGATGACTTGATCAAATTTAGGCTCTAGCAGATTCGCCACTTCTTTTGCCAAGTCTTCCGTCGTCGAGTCCGTACTCATCGTGCTAGGGGAGGCCGGCTGCGCCATTGTTGTAGCTGAGGCCCCCGACCTGCCCGGCTTCTCCCGATCCTTTTTCGGCGGATTTGGCATAACTCCGTCAGTTTTCAGCCCCCGTTTCATCTATCCATAAGTAGGGCAAGGTCTGCTTCTCTGCAGTATGTGCTTTTTGTGGATTAAGACTGCTAAAATTCTTATATTCCTCGGGGAAGCCCCGGAGCGAGCGAGAGCCCGTCTTGCTCACTCACGCATCACATGGGATCTCCTCCCAGGACCTTTTAATTTCACCAAGAGTCTCTCATGAAGCATTAATGCCTCTGGTTCCTTTGAAATACTGCTGGAAAGATGTGAGAAAAAAATACATACATAAACATTATAAATGCAAATGCAATGTGTACCAAGTCAATGCTGACTCCTGGCGACACAACTCCTAGGTTGTCTTGGCTGCAGATTTTCTTCTTTTCCCACAGCTAGACCCCCTTTTTTGGCCTCCCAAGGACAGGGTCCAGCTGCAGGATCATCCTGCACCCCTCTACCTTTTTGTCCTGGCCTGATGGCATGATCCCCCGATGTCCAGGAGGACTTATGGTGGAATAAGTACCCTATCCATGTTCATGGCCCTGGATGTACAGTGCCAACCTCAGAATTTGCCCAGTATGTCCGAGGTCGTGGCCTGCCCATGTCCCGCCTGCCTCAGTAACGCCCCCTGCTGCCCCCGTCTAAGCTTCCCCATACAAACGTGCTGTACTGGGAGGCACTAGCCGGAGCCGGCATGGGAACAAATAGCGGGGACTAGAGCATGGTAAGATACACATAATAGTGGACAAGAAAGCGAGCAGCATCAGGATCCAAAAGCGGCTTCAAAGAGGTGGGATTTTAGCCTGGATTTGAATAGGGCCAGAGAAGAGGCTCGATGCACAGACTCAGATAGTTTGTTCCAGACTGCCCAACATATGGCTGCCCACATAACTCACAAAGCAAACATATCGGAACATATTACTCCAATCTTATACAATCTCCACTGGCTGCCAGTCCAGAGCAGAATTAAATATACATTATTGATGACCACTTTCAAAGTGGTCAGATATAACCCCCTCATACCTAAACAATCTAATCAAAATAACCTCAAGTGAACACCAAAGAGGCGGCTGCACACAAAATACATTAATTATATCTCCAGAATATCGCAAAACGAATCGTGCTACTAGTAACAGAGCCTTTTCATACATTGCTCCTACTTTATGGAACATGCTACCTGATAAGCCAAGAGCCACCACAGATTTGTCCACATTCCGGAAGGAATTAAAACACACACCTCTTTAGAGAGCATTTTGGCACTCCTAAAGAGCATGAAAGCATCTACCCAACATCTCTTTTCAAATCAGTAAGTGGACCTTTACAAACATCCTTCTATATGCACCATAATTTATCAGATGAATTACTTAATACACCTTTACTTTGTATATAGGCTGTTATGTATATAAGCTCTATACCTTGATATAGATAAGATAGATATAAAAACATGATGGCAGAAAAAGACCACATAGCCTATCTAGTCTGCCCTTCCATATCAACAACTACAACAGTCCCGCCCCCGCTCTGCCAAGACCCCGCGCTCTCCCAGTCTTAGAGTATGGGATGTGCAGTGAGGGCAGGAGAGGGAATAGGGCCCGGGTGGCTTGTAAGTATGCACGTCCTGCTGAGAACAAAGTCTATGAGAAAGGTAGAAGTGGACTTGTTGGTAGGTCGATAAATGACAGCTACCCGGACTGATAGTGGAGTAAATAAGTGGATGCCATGGACTTCAAAGAAAGCAAAGGAATAAGATGGAGGCAGGAGGAGCTGAAATTGGCAGGACTGAGAGAATAGAAACCCAACACTGCCATTATAGCTAATGGGCCAAGGTGTATGGGAAAATAGTTAGCCTCCATGACAGAGGGCAGTGACTAAAGCAGAGTCTTCAGGAAGAAGTCAAGTTTCAGTATATATTTATTTAATTTATTTATAAGTATTTGTTACCGCCTTTCGTGAATCAAAGCGGTTTACATAGAACTAAAAAAATCACATTTTTAGGCGCCAACGTTCCACATGTGGAACATATTTTTGCAATGATATAGCTTTATCAATTTTCAAGCAAATTAGATGAAACTTTGTCAATGAGTTTATAGACATTGACCCTCTTGAGCAATAAAAAATGTTTTTTTTCCAATTGGCGATATACCCCCTTCTACAGTATGCCAAAGTAGACCAAAGTTGGCACTTTATGGTTTATGTAATATATCCCTCTACAGTTTTGTTCTCACATGTCCGTCTGTCTTATTAGGGTGAGATTCATACTCTGGAATGTTTTATGAGTGTGTTGGTCAGGTTTTATGCATGTCGGTAACCTATTCATGTTTTTGTGATTACTTCTTTCAGTGTGTTCCACTTGTGGAACGTTGGGACTTCCGGGTGTCATTTTTTTCATTTTACAATTTCTGCCATATTTTTTGCAGGATTGTTATTCAACTAATTCAATATAGTTATAATGCCTAAATACCGTTGCCTGACACTTCAAGAAGCAGTAACACGCATTGCGGAAGATTCAGATGTAGAAGAAGCCGACATTTTGATTTTGCCACCCAATGATGAAATGGCTGCTTCAGACAATGAAGAAATTGATGAAGAAAATTTGGAGTCTATTGAGCCTGGCAAAGTGTGTGGTGAATTAGATCTGGATATTCAAAAAGTTGTTAATGTGGAATCCGAGGGAAGTGATCAGCTGGTAGAAAGTGACAGTGACAGTGAGCTCTTATCTAATTATCAGTCAGCTCAACCAGCAAAAAAGCGTAAGTGGATAAAATCAACCCCAAAATGGATGAAGGAGGACGACTTTTTGACTCCAATGCCAGAAGCATCTCCCGAAAAATTAGCCGATCTTCGCACTGATTTGATTGATAAATCTCCCTTTGACCTCTTTATGCAAATTTTTGGTGATGATTACGTTGATCATCTTGCCAGTATGACCAATATGTATGCTCAGCAGAAATTGGCAAATATTGATACAAATGGGGACGAGTTGATTTGTTTTTTTGGCATTTTGCTCCTCAGTGGATACCACCAGTTGCCCAAAGAAAGTCACTATTGATCGACCACCGAGGATTTAAGCAATAATATTGTCCCAAAGATAATGAGTCGCAAACGTTTCCGGGATTTGAAAACTTACTTCCACATTGTTGATAATCTCAATTTGCAACCTGGAAAAGTAGCAAAAATTGAGCCATTTTACGATCACCTCACAGCACAGTTTGTGAAAGTCGGTGGAGTGTTCAGTGAAAACTTGAGTATTGATGAATCAATGGTGCCATATTACGGGCACCACAGTTGCAAAATGTTTATTCGAGGTAAGCCAATTCGATTCGGTTACAAAGTGTGGATGTTGTGCTGCCCTGCTGGGTATCCATTTTCGATGCAAATTTACACTGGTGCCAAGGAAAAAGATGGTCCTCAGTACAATGTTCCACTTGGCACTAGAGTTGTTCGTGATTTGATATCAGTTGTTGAAAATCCAAATCATCACAGCTTGCTTTTTGACAACTATTTCACTTCATATGATCTCATGATTGATCTGAAAGCAAAAGGCTTTCGTGCTGTTGGAACTGTTCGTGAAAACCGTACCAGCAAGTGCCCCTTGGTTTCTTCAAAGGAGCTTGCCAAAAAGCCTTGTGGTGAATATGATTACCGTGGTGATGGTAATGTGGTGTGCCCCGTTGGAATGACAACAGTGTGGTTACAGTCATGTCAAATTGGATGCAGCCAAAACCTCTTCAAAATGCCAATCGATATTCTGTCAAACAAAAGCAAAAAATCATTATCAAGCAGCCAAAATTGATTGGAGCTTATAACCAAAGTATGGGTGGTGTCGACTTGTTAGATCGTTTGCTAGGTAGCTACCGTCCTAAATTACGAAGCAAAAAATGGTGGTGGAATTTGTTTGCCAATGGTCTAAATATGGCCGTTGTTGCTGCCTGGCGTTTGCAATGTCATCTTTTGGGCAAACAAGCCCTGAGTCACTTGGATTTCCGCCGCAAGGTTGCTTTGGTGGCTATGAAAGTTGGACTCGAGGGCTATTCCCTCTGCTATTACAGCTTCAGCTAACACCAGCCACTATTTGTCTTCTACAAGCCAAGGTCGTTGCATTGTCTGCTCGAAGAATACAAAAAAATGGTGCCAGTTTTGTGGCAAGCACCTGCACGAGAAGTGTCTTCCGGATTTTCACTCTCGCTGAAATTTTCCCTTCAAGCTTTATTCTGTACAGTCATCTCCATTTGTGTCTAATTACTTTTAATAATTGCTTAATTGAAGTATTTGTTTGTTTCCAGTTTACGATATTCAATAAAAAAAGCAATTAAAATTTTTGAAAAAATGACGCTTGGAGGGGCCAACGTTCCACAAATGGAACATGCTTTTTCCTAGGAAGTACATATCCAAATTAGCTGAAAATTTATATTTGACATATTTACATGTAGTGTACTAAAATACATAACAATTAAGTATTATGTTTATATATGTTTATGTTTATATACATTTGATATACCGCTCAGGCCAAAGCATCAGAGCGGTTTACAATACTGTATCATTTGAGAAAATATGAAAAGAACGCCATTTATGAGATAGGACAGAAACAGTCATAAAGATAAGAGGAGAAGAAGAAAAGGAACAGCAGGGTACCGCAATATACGAGCATGACAATCCAGTCCACGTCTTCAATAAAAACTTCAGAGGCCAATATCAGCTGGCACCTTGCCAGGAATTTCTTCTTGCACTCCTGAGTTCTTCTGCATAGATTATAGTCCAGAAAGTACAGCTTCTTCCTAAATACCGTAAACTTATTTCTCAATTACAGATGCAGAATACTACAGAACGAGCAACATAAAGGCTTTTTAGTCTTCTCTTCTGTAGATTTCTCTAAGAGGGAAATGTGATCCATACCATCCACAGACTCATCAGCAGGACTTCCCAGTTCCTCCCCATTCACTTCTCATAATGAGGAGATAGTAGATCCTACTAACAAGCAGTTACTAATCCAGGTCACAAGTACCTAGCAGTTTCCCCAAAAGACACAGATTCCACAATGCTTGTATTGGGTCAAGCAGTGATATCCCCGGTCCCCTTTAATAATGCTTTATGGACCTTTCCTCCAGGAACTTGTCCAAACCTTTTTTAAACCCAGCTACACTAACAGCTTTTACTACATTCTCCAGTAACAAATTCCAGAGTTTGATTGCATGTTGAGTGAAAAAATATTTTCTCTTATTAGTCTTAAATAGATTACCCTGTAGCTTCATTGCATGTCTCCTAGTTTTTCTATATTTTGATGGCATAAACAATCAATCTACATTTACTTGTTCCACTCCATTCATTAATTTATAGACTTCTATCATATCTCCCCTCAGCTGTCTCTTTTCCAGGTTGAAGAGCCCTAACATATTTAGCCTCTATTAGAAGCAATTGCTTCTATGAGCGGCCTCTCAAAGGTTAAACAGAGTTAATGGAATTATATATTAAACATCAAACAGTTTTACATGAATGAACAGTTAACTTGGGGTGATAAGGGGAAGGGAAAAACAGCTTATTAGCAACTGCTATTGTCCTCTCATAACTGTTTATAAGATTGCAGCAATCTCGTCTGTGATGGTATATTCCTAATAGCCAACTTGTAGTCTAAGTATGACTAGATCTTTTCCAATTAATTTGTAGGGAGTGGCTATTTTGTAGGGGTTTTCTGTTTAGGTAATTAGTTTGCCAAAGTGTTTGTTGAATAAATAGGTTTTTAGATGCTTACGGAAGGCTACTGGATCCTTAGTGGCTCTTAAATTTTCAGGAAGAGAATTCCATATTTGTGGTGCGTATAGTGAGAAGTCTCTCTTAGAAGTAGTGGATTTGCAGTTCTTAAATTCAGCTGGTACTATGAGGAGATCTTTATTGTTGCTTCTCCTTGGTCTGTTATTCGGGGTGAGTGTCAACAGCGTTTCAGGGTAGGTGGATGAATCGGCTTGGAGGGATTTAAATATTGCAGGTAACCTTGAATTTTATTCTGCTCTCTATTGGGAGCCAGTGGAGAAGCTTCAATACTGGTGTAATGTGTTCTTTAATTGGTACTTGAGCTATTATTCTGGCCACTGTATTTTGGGCTAGCTGTAGTCTGTGGATTGTTTGTTTTGGGAGACCCTTTAGTAAGGCATTATAGAAGTCTAGGTGAGGGAAGATCATTGCCTGTACTGCTGTTCTGAAATCGCTTGTGGGGAGGAGAGGTCTTAAATGTTGAAGCATTTTTAGCTTATTGTATATGGCCTTTGTTATGTTGCTCACGTGCT
Source organism: Ichthyophis bannanicus (assembly GCA_033557465.1). Taxonomy (NCBI): domain Eukaryota; kingdom Metazoa; phylum Chordata; class Amphibia; order Gymnophiona; family Ichthyophiidae; genus Ichthyophis; species Ichthyophis bannanicus. The sequence goes on along the minus strand of CM066039.1, from coordinate 350,565,926 downwards.
TGTTGAAATTGAGCTGGTAATCAAGTGCGACTCCCAGGTATCTCACTTTCTTTTTGACTTTGAAGCTTTCTTTGTTTAACATAATTGAATCTGGTGATGTGAAGGAGCTGTCCTTTGTTATAAATAGAATGTCTGTCTTCTTGATATTTAGTTGGAGGTTGTGGTTTGTCAACCAGTTGGTGGTGCTATTAAGACATTCTTCAATTTTATGTAAATTTGGTTGTTTAGTGTTAAATTGAGTGTATAACATAATATCATCAGCATATAAGTGATAATATATGCCATGCCCTTTGATTATACTGCAGATATGTTGGATATATAGGTTAAAGAGAAGTGATGATAATGTAGATCCTTAGATAAAACAGCTTGAGGCAGCACTAAAGAGCATAAAATATTTTAAAAAACAGTTTATTCATACAATTAAAGACAAACTATTTTATTTAACAGTTTTTTTTAATACCCCTTTATTATTTTTAGTCAAAGCGATTTACATTGTAACTTAAACGTGGTAATGTACATTAAACAGGGACACTGATAACGTGGATACTTCTGAGGCAATGTAGGGTTAAGTGAAATGCCCAAATTATGTCAAATCTCCTTTTATTTATTTATTACACCACCATATTTCTGGTATCTGTGGTTATTTTGGGATTGTTTGTACATTTATGAAGAGCAAGCCTCTGTTTTTGTTGACTGGTTATTTGCTTTAGTGAACTGCAAAGAAAAAACATTTTATACATTTATGGAAGTGAAGGCAAAGCCAGGAATCAAATGGAGTATCTGATATTGCCACATGGAAATAAAATGGGCATGGTAGATTAGTCTTGCAATTCTTATAGACCACCATTTTCTATCTTACAAAGAACGTGATTATGCAATGCACACATATTAACACTACTTTACAGATTACTTATTTATTTGAAGTATTTTTTAGCCTGCACTATCTAAAATCCTAGGCAGGTTGCAGTCTTACATACACAAAATTACACACAAATAGATTACATTTTGTTCAGGCAAACAAACATCACCAGAGCAAAAGAACTATTCAATACCAAGATAAAAGTGCATCATATTCATTTTGTGTAATTTGTATAGTAAAAATAATGACAAAAATGTAACTATTTTTTTACCTACATAGAATAACATGCAGAGTTGATTAGAGAATCCAAAATTATTAACAGATCTATGCTGCATGTAACTATTTCTTGTAAATTTTTCAAAATTTTCACCGTTCTTAGATTTTACATGTCAAGTGGTCTAGGGCTCCCCGCATGACCATCACGGATTTTGACTAAATTTTATATTTAGAGCCCCCCATGTCTCAAATGAACTTTGGTAGAGTTTTAGGTTCTCTGGTGTTAAACCTGTTGAGATATAGCCGTTTGTTTGACCCCATAGCCTGAACATGTACAGTACAATTCAAAATTTCAGCAACTTTGAGACCTAATATTGTTCTTATTATTTGTTTATAAGAAATGAAACTTAACTACCCTGCACATCTTTTTGCGCTCTTTTTAATGAGAATAATAATGATCTTTTTTGATTGTGTCAGAAATAGACACATTGCACCAAAGTCGGGCAAAGAAATTGGCGGCCTAAAAAAAATTAAAAGTTTAACATTGCATAGCTCCTGAAATAAGTAAACAACGAACATGAAATTTGAGGCATAGTATCTCGTGGTACTGTTGTTTTTGCGTTTATAATTTCGATCTCCTAGCCCTTTTCATTAATTTGCAAATTAAGTATAAAGTTGATAATTTTTGCAAAAAGGCTAAAAATAGGGTATTTTCAACTCCCTTTTTCACGAACGTATCTTCTAGGAACGTTTTCAAACTACTACCATTAGAAAGAGCATGTTTTAAACTCCCTAAAAAAGTTAATTTGATTGACTAACGCTAGCATACAGTGCTCTAAAAAGAGGACCAAAGTCAGCGGACATTGCCATGGCAACAGCGTATATTTCATCATATTATTGTTAATTTTTTGGATCATACTTGTTTTAACATTTTTATATTGAAAAATTATCAATATTGTATTGCGTTGGTCCATGGTGACATTGTCACTACCAGTTCAGGAACATGAACTGGCAACCCCATCGCCATAGAGGTCACTCCCGATAGCTGTGCAATACCAGCCACGGGTGGGGTTCTTAATCTAGGTTCCCAAGCCTTTAATGGCGTGGAGGAGTGGCCTAGTGGTTGGGGCAAGGTACTTCAGGCCAGAAGGTCGGGGGTTCAAATCCCACTAGAGGACAGCAACCTTGGGCCGGAAGGACTGGGGTTTCTAGTCCCACAGGTGCTCCTTGTGGTCTTGGGCAAGCCCCTTAACCCTCCATAGCCCATGTTCTCTGTAAAATAGTTATCTCCAAGTTATAATGCCCTGTTCAATGTAATTTCAGTTCGTTCAATGTAAACCGCACTGATGCAGAATAGCGCGGTATATAAGAGAATGTAAATAAATAAATAATAAATATAAATAAATAAATAATTTGGTTTCTTATTTGAGGTTCCAAAGCCTTCAGTGGGTGTCTAGCTGGTTCCCAAGCCAATGACTGGGCATCTTATCCTAGGTTCCCAAGCCTAAATTGTGTATCTTATTGCTGTTTCCTTTATTGACCAACGTTTTGGGGCCAAAGTCAACAATTGAACTTTTGTTGACCTATTGGATATATCAATCTTTGCTTTCATTTCTTTAATAAGCTCAGTGTAATCGCTACATAGACTGCATTCTGCAGATAGACTAGATTGTTCAACGTTGTCAGCCACTCCAGTAGCAGACAATTGTTTTTGTTACCACGTTCTGTGTGCGCTCAATCTTTTGTTTCAAATAGCCAGCTTTGTCTCTACTGCTTATTCTTTGTATTTTTAATGGAGAAGTGCCTAAAGCAGTCAAGCTTTGATCAAGGGTGTCCAAGGCATCTGGATCAAAATCATCCGAAGATGAAGATGTTGTGGCTTCAACCACAGAAGCATATTTTGCTTTGCACCTGATGCAAATTTTCTGGCCTGGCTTTACATTCATTTTGGTCACTTTTTTCAAGCCCTCAGATATGGCTAAAGTTACTTTTGATAATCCACTTTTAGTGACATGATTCTGCTTTTCAAACGGATTGCAACACGACTTTTGGTTCATTTCATATTTGCTGAGATACTGTGCTTGGTGATGCAAGCAGATACTGTCATTGTCTGTAAGGTCAACTTCTGATCGTCGAGTAATAAGCAATTTCTCGCTTGCTGACAAGCAGCTCACAAAATTGAGCCCAGTTTTATTGGAATAAAATGAGCCATGGTGACATTTTGATGACAATTTTTATCCAACGGTACATTCAGGCATAGGAGGACTGTTATCAAGTGATTCGTTGATGTCCATTTTGAAGTAAATTAATTAGTAAATGTGTACCAACTAATGCTAATCTGAAAATCTATACGTTAAGCTCACGACATATATGCACTTAACAGTTATTGAGCAACTCCTATGGAAATAAATGAGTTTTAAATATAACATTTGGATAACGTTAGAACTGCAGGTTGAATTACATGCCTTTGTCAAGCATGGTAAAGCACAGTTACTTACCTGTAACAGGTGATCTCTGGGAACAGCAGGAATAAGTATTCACATATGGGTACGTCGGTATCGATGGAGTCTGCGCGGGAACGCTCCCGAGCTTCCCAAAAAGGAAAGCTTTTGGGAGCATCCCACAGCACCTGCGCGCTGCCTTCCCGCCTTTCCTAACCGCCTCTCCTCAGTTCGGTTTTAAAGCTGAGACAAAGAGAGATAGGAAAGGAAAGATAGAGAGATACAACTCCTAGGGGAGGTGGGTGGGTTGTAAAGACTTATTCCTGCTGTTCCCAGAGATCACCTGTTACAGGTAAGTAACTGTGCTGTCTCCAGGAACAAGCAGGAATGAGTCTTCACATATGGGGACTCCCTAGCTAGAGATGCCTGGGAGATCCCTCAGGTTATGAGACCCTGGGAAGGGCTCTACCTCCTCCTATGGACCTCAGGCATCCATTCTGGGAAGGAGGGCAGGAGTTGATTAAGAATGGAACAGGTGTTTGAGAACAGCCTGACCAAACAAGGCATCCCGGCGGGAGTCCTTGTCCAAGCAGTAATGGGCTGTGAAGGTGTGAACCGAGGCCCAGGTGGCCGCTCGACAGATCTGGTCGATGGACACAGAATTTAGATGAGCCATAGAGGTGGCCATGGCCCTCACATTATGAGCTGTGACATGGCTCTCCAGAGAAAGGTTCTTACTCTGGTAGGCGAAAGAAATACACTGAGCAATCCAATTGGACAGTGTCCTCTTAGAGACTGGAAGTCCCAAATGAGAGGGATCAAAAGCAACAAAGAGTTGAGAAGACTTTCTATGTTGCTGTGTCCTTTGTAAGTAAAAGGCAAGAGCTCTCTTACAATCCAGAGTATGAAGATTCCTCTCTGCACTTGATGCATGAGGAGCTGGAAAAAAGACAGGTAAATATACCTCTTGATTAAGATGAAAAGGTGAGACCACTTTAGGCATAAAGTGTGGATTGGTCCTAAGGACTACCTTATCATGATGAAATCTTGTATAAGGTGGAATAGCCACTAAGGCTTGCAGTTCACTGATGCGGCGAGCTGAGGTGACTGCAATGAGGAAAATAACCTTCCAGGAAAGAAATTTCAGGGAGGTGGTGGCTAAGGGTTCAAAAAGTGGCTTCATAAGCTGACCAAGAACCAGATTTAAGTCCCATGCCACTGGAGGAGGTCTAATGGGAGATTTAGTTAAAGTTAGGCCTCTAATGAATCTTGCAATAAGAGGATGAGAGGAAATTGGGTGTCCATTGATGGGCTTAAGGGATGCTGCAATAGCACTCAAATGGACCCTTACTGAATTCGTCTTAAGGCCTGCATTGGAAAGATGCAGGAGATATTCCAATAGAGAATTCAAAGGTAGTGCTAGAGGGTCAAGACCCTTCTCAGTACACCAAATGGAAAACCTTCTCCATTTAAAAGCATAGGAACGTCTAGTAGAAGGTTTCCTGGAAGCATGAAGGATATCCTTCACCTGCTGAGAAAGATTCCAATCCTGAAGGTCTAGGCCTTCAGCAACCAAGCTCTGAGGTGAAGGGACTTGGGGTTTGGGTGCCACAAAGTCCCCTCCTCCTGAGACAGAAGGTCTGGAGCAGCTCCCAAGTCTAGGGAGGGAGCTTGAGAGATGTAGAAGTAGAGGGTACCACACTTGGCGTGGCCAGCGTGGAGCTATGAGGATCATAGATCCTTGATCCCTCTGGAGCTTGAACAGAGTCTTGGGAATTAAAGGAATGGGTGGAAAGGCATACAGGAAGTCTTGACCCCAGTGAAGGAGGAAGGCATCCTTGGCCTGAACTCCCTGACACGGAATTCTGGAACAAAACCGGGGAAGTTTGGCATTCCACGGACTTGCAAAGAGGTCTATGTCCGGGGTTCCCCACTCCTGAAAGATTCTCAGTACTTGGTCCATGTGCAGGGACCATTCGTGTGGAAGCAGAACTCGACTGAGTCTGTCTGCCCAAGAGTTTTGGATTCCTGGAAGGTATACGGCCAGGAGATGGATTTGATGCTCTCTGGCGAAGGCCCACAATCTTAAAGCTTCGTTGCAAAGCGACAGAGAGCCAGTTCCTCCTTGCTTGTTTATGTAAAACATTGCTACTTGATTGTCCGTATGAATGAGGACTGTCTTGTAGCTGAGCAGGGTATGGAAGACCTTGAGAGCTAGAAAAACTGCTCGGAGCTCCAAGTGGCTGATATGGAGAGAGGTCTCCTGTGGAGACCAAGTGCCTTGAGTGGAGAGGTCTTGCAGATGAGCTCCCCAACCTGTTTATGAGACATCTGTTGTGAGGGTTGCCTGGGGTAACAACTGCTGGAAGGGGGACCCCAGCAACAGATTTTGGGTGGACTTCCACCACTGGAGAGACCAAAAGAGGCGCCTGGAGGTTGCTATTTTGTCTGACAGAGCACCTGATGCTTGAGTCCACTGGGTGGACAAATTCCATTGAGCTGCTCTCATGTGAAGGCGAGCATAGGGGACCACATGCACTGTGGATGCCATGTGGCCTAGCAGTTGCAGCATCTCCCGGGCAGTTAAATGGCTCTTTGACTGAATCTGGGAGGCTAACTGCACTAGGCGTAGGCAACGGGCCTGAGGAAGATAGGCCCTCGCAGTGGTAGTATCTAACCAGGCCCCTATGAACTCTAGGGACTGAGTAGGAGTGAGCTGAGACTTTGGGATGTTTACCACAAGTCCCAGATACTGGAGAATGCGCCTTGTGCAGTCTAGGGAAATCTGGGCCTCTGACTGAGATGGAGCTCGGATGAGCCAATCGTCCAGGTATGGGAATACAAATATTCCCAGCCGGAGCTTCCCGCCGGGGTTGTTTTGCCGGTGCAGGATCCTCGAGGGCAAGCCCGGAGGCATCTCGATGCTTGGAAGGAGATCTACCCTTCGAGGACCAGCTGGATTTATGTTTGGTTACCTGAGATCCATGGGAGGAGGAAGAAGCCCTGGAAGACGTCGATGCCACTGAAGCTGCATCAGAGGGAAACAGCACATGGAGCTTGGCTGCTCGGTTCTGTAAACCTCGTTTAGACATCAAAGAGCAGGACGGACAATCCGGAATGGAGTGTTCAGGACCCAAACATTTAAGACACCATTCATGGGTGTCAGTAACAGAAATAGTACCGCTGCACTAAGTGCATTTTTTAAACCCGGAGGGTTGTTTTTCCATGAGGAAAAATTCTTTGTGAGGCCTGAGGCCTAAGGCTCAAAAGAAGAAAACACACTAAGTGAGGGAAAAATTATATATATTTTTTTTTTTTAAGAAAAGAAAGAAAAGACCGGAGGTACCGGTACGAAGTCGGGGGAGGCAGACACGCGACCAAAGAAATAAAATAAAACAAAGAACTTCTTCAGCGGTGACAGGAACATGACCTGCTGGCTCCGCGGCAAAGAAGAACTGAGGAGAGGCGGTTAGGAAAGGCAGGAAGGCAGCGCGCAGGCGCTGTGGGATGCTCCCAAAAGCTTTCCTTTTTGGGAAGCTGGGGAGCGTTCCCGCGCAGGCTCCGTCGGTACCGACGTACCCATATGTGAAGACTCATTCCTGCTTGTTCCTGGAGATTACAAATATTCCCAGAGTGCGTAGAAATGCAGCTACTACCGCCATGCATTTGGTGAACACTCTTGGAGCAGAGGCCAGACCGAAAGGAAGCACCCTGTATTGGTAATGCTTTCCTTGGAAAAGAAAACGGAGGAACCTTCTGTGAGAAGGATGGATGAGGACATGTGTGTATGCATCCTTGAGATCTAGAGAACAAAGCCAATCCTGACTCTGAAGGTATGGAAGGAGAGTGCCCAGAGAAAGCATCTTGAATTTCTCCTTGTATAGGAATTTGTTCAATTCTCTGAGATCTAATATGGGTCTGTGGCCCCCTGTTTTCTTTGGGATGAGAAAATACAGGGAGTAAAACCCTGACCCTTGTTGAGGAAGAGGTACTTCTTCTATTGCCCCTTGGGCAAGAAGGGTAGCCACCTCCTGACCTAGAAGGTCGAGAAGAGATGTTGGAGAATTGAAGTGTCTCACCATGGTGTGAGGAGGAAGGTTTGAGAAATGAAGTTTGTAGCCCTCCCTTATGATGGAGAGGGTCCACTGCTCTATGGTAATTTGCTCCCATCTGGGAACAAAATGAGCTAACCTTCCTGGAATGGTGAGAGGCTCTGGCTGTTTTAGAGCCAGAAGGAGAAATTTCACTTACCGTTAATTTCCTTTCCTGGAATACTGCTAGACCAGTCCAGACAAACGGGTTATGCACCCCTGCCAGCAGATCTTGGAGACAGAGAATTCTACCAGAGCTCTGATAGGATGGAGCCTGGTGATATAATCCCACCCCTAGGGGTCTCCCTCAGTAACGTCTACAAGCTAATGCAACATGAACTGTAACATCACCCCAGAGGGTCTCAAGTGAACTATATACAAGGGAGCCGAAGAACTCCCTAGAGCTGAAAACAGTATCCACCTACGAACCCGTGGACTGCTCATGGCGAGGCATACTGGAAAAGAGAAGAACCGCGGTCGGCGGCTGCACCGCACCAGCAGCACTCCAACAGACAGCAGGGCGGGTCCTGGACTGGTCTAGCAGTATTCCAGGAAAGGAAATTAACGGTAAGTAAAATTTCTCCTTCCAAGTCATACTGCTAGACCAGTCCAGACAAACGGGCAGTACCCAAGCTACCTGCTTTCAAGGGGGGCAAGGCCGCCGACAGCTCAGCAGCTCCAAAATGGACCTCCTGACGGGCATGAACGTCCAACCTATAATGACCGACAAAGGTGGACAGCGACGACCAAGTCGCCGCCCGGCAAATATCGAGAGGGGCCACATGAGACCTCCCGGCCCACGAAGCTGCTTGCGCCCGAGTGGAGTGAGCACGGAGTCCTGGTGGAGCTGGCTCTCCCAGAAGAAGGTACGCCGCCTCAATGGCCTCCCTAACCCATCTAGAAATGGTAGATTTGGAGGCTGCGGATCCCCGACGAGGACCCGCGAACAAGACAAAAGAGGAACAGTCATACGGAAGGGTTTCGTGACCCTCAGATACCGAAAAAGAACCTTCTTAAGGTCCACCACCCGCAACGGAGACCGACCACTGTCACACTGCGCCTTTGGAAAAGACGGAAAGAAAAGAGGCTGCTTAACAGTGAACGGCGTCAGCACTTTGGGCAAAAAGGAAGGGACAGTTCGCAGAGAAACGCCTTCTGAGGAAAACGAGAGATAGGGATCTCGACACGAGAGAGCCTGGAGCTCAGAAATACGGCGTGCCGAAGTTATGGCCACCAAGAAGACTGCCTTCAGAGTCATATCTTTAAGAGAACAGGCCCTCAGAGGCTTAAAGGGAGGAGCAACGAGGGCACAGAGGACAAGCGCGAGAGCCCATGCCGGTAGAGGCGAACGTAGAGGAGGCCGGAAGGTCCTAACTCCGCGGAGGAACCGAGACACGCCCGAATGCGGAACTATCGATCGCCCCGCTATAGGACCCCGAAAACAAGTTAAAGCGGCCACTTGTACTCGCAAGGAACCGAGCGCTAATCCCTTATCCACTCCGGCCTGTAAAAAGGACAGGATGTCTGGGACACCGCAACGCCAGGGAGAGAGGTTATTTCGCGAACACCAACCATCAAGAGACGCCAAACCCGAGTGTAAGCCAGCGACGTGGTAGACCGCCGCGCCGTGAGAAGCGTCACGACCATGCTAGGCGAATAGCCTTAGCAAGCAAACCGGCGGCGTTCAATAGCCAGGCCGTAAGCGAGTAAGGAGCCAGGTCTGCCATCTCCACTGGCCCCTGAATCAGAAGGCCGAGAAACGCCTCGAGGCGGAGCGGCGACGCCCGAGATAGACGGAAGAGATCCGCATACCATGGTCCGCGAGGCCAATTCAGAGCCAGCAGGAGCACTGGGCCGCGATGGTCTCGGAGCCGCTGGAGAACCATGCATATCATGGACCAGGGAGGGAAAACACACAGGAGAAGATGAGTCAGCCACGGCTGAGAGAGAGCATCTATGCCGTGCGCTCCCTTGTCCCTCCAATGGCTGAAGTACAGCGAAGCCTTGGCAGTCTGCGCCGTAGCCATTAGATCCATGGTCGGTAGCCCCACAGGTGAACAATGGACCGGAATGCATCCGGCTGCAGAGCCCAGCCCCCGGGATCCAGAGAGTGCCGGCTGAGAAAATCGGCTTTCACATTGTCCACGCCTGCGATGTGCTGCACCGATAGCCTGAAGATGTTTCTCCGCCCACGGGAGGAGCAAACGCCTTTCCTGTGAGACACCCGGACATTTTGCGCCGCCTAGGCAGCTTAGGTAAGCAACTGTCGTGGCGTCGGACAGGATCCGAACCGCACGCTGCCGCAGAAGAGGCTGAAACTGAAGACGGGCTAAGCGCACTTTCCGCGTCTCGAGACGATTGATAGACCATTGGGCTTTGCGAGGTGACCAACTCCCCTGCGCCGAGGCCAAGCCGCAATGCGCTCCCCAACCAGAGAGGTTGGCGACTGGTGTCACCAAGATCCAGCGCAGAGACTCCAGAGGGACCCCCCGTAGAAGATTGTGTGCCTGAAGCCACCAGCGGAGGCTGCGGCGCACTGGCGGAAGCAGAGGCAACCGGATTCGATAACTCTCCGATACCGGCGACCAACGAGATAGAAGAGCCGTCTGCAAGCAGCGCACGTGCGCTCTCGCCCACGGAACGAGGGCTATCGTTGCTGCCATGGACCCCAAGAGTTGAAGGTAGCCCCAAGTCCGAGGCACCGCTTGATCCAAGCAGCGGCGGAGCTGAAGAGAGATCTTCTGAAAGCGTTCCTGAGGTAGAAACACCCGTCCCCGACGAGTGTCGAACCAAGCTCCTAGAAAATCCAGGACCTGAAGCATCCCAAAATAGACAGAGTAACGGCCCAGTCCTCCTTCCAACGGTGGACCGGGACGAATGGCATGTAAACGCTGGAGCCTTTAAACGAAGCAACATCCGCTGCCCATTGACGCAGGCAGAGCCATCTCCGAGCTACCGACACCGGTGCTAGGAAGCGAGCTGACAGCCGCAAGAGATCACAGAAGGCCTCTGCCCGGAATGCAGCGATGGATTCTAAATGAACCAACTCGGGAACACCTGGAAGCTGCTGAATCCATCGAAGGGAGGCCCGAGCTGCTAGACCTCCGCACACCCCTGCATGAAGGAAATAGCAGGCGAAGAAAAAACCCGTCTTTAGCAGACTCCCAACTCTTTAGGTCTTGCTGGTCGCGGAGTGCCGCTCCGCCCTCAACCGGAAGTGTGGTATGCCTGGTGACCCTGGTCATAATGCATCAACTGTCGGGTATGTCAGCCAACGGTCCAAGTCAGAGGGAGACCAAGGGTATACTGACCAATACCGCGTGCCGTACGAATGCCCTGGAAAATGGGATCCGGCTGCAACCGGATTTGAGAACCCTGAGGATTAGGCGTGTCGGCTAGGAGTAGCGACTCCATCACCTGTGTGATTAGAGCCGGCAACTCCTCTTTCCGAAAAAGGCTGAGAACTGTCAGCGAAGAAACAGACGGAGAATATTCCCCATCTCCTTACTCCAACGAGTCAGGGCTGACCTCCGAAGATTTAAAGTCTTCTTGAATATCCATAGTACCCCGCACGGCACATGCAACGCTCCTAGGAGGACGTACTGCTCTAAGGTCTGAGGACTTATGGGACCGCTTGCGAGACCACGCCATGTCCTTGCCTGCTACTGGGCGGGTGTAGGAGATATACCAAAAGACTCCAAATGCCACAGGTGTCATGCCTGATGGAAGAGTGTGAGGAACGCATTGTCAGTCAAGTCTGCGGTGGCTTCCAGCGGCTGTGGAATCGAAATGGGAGCTGACTGAGTCCTGCCTGCAGGAAGGTCCTGCAGCAGGGGCTCTGAGGAGGGAGGAGATAAGGTGCTGAAGACCCCATCCAGCAGCGCAGTGGGAATGGGGGAAGAGTCTCCCGGATGCAGCGTGCAGGTGGAACACAAGCAATCTATTAATTCCCCCTTCTGCTTATTACATATCACATATAATACAGCCAGAGAAACAAGCATTGCAGAGACTTAAACCACCTTTTCTCCTTTCTTTTTTTTTTTTTCCTTAGTGTTTAAAACAAAAATCAAGGTAGGCTCAGGGAAACAGAAGACTCTTCAAAGAAAAGGATTTTGAAACTCCCCGTGCCTTCACAGCATGTTTAAATGTGTGGAAACGGCTGTCCAGAGCTGTTCCCTCCAAAAAGAAACACTGAAGAGAAAAACAAAACGGCCGCTGGCACAGAAAAACTGTCAGGTATTCACTGAGCTGAGAAGGCAACTGTCAGTCATTCACTGTGCTGGTACAGAGAAACTTTCAAAGTCAGGGTAAGGCAATTACAGTGACTGAAAGTAGGGAAATTAGAGTTTGATCCCTCTGCAGCCACTCAGACCTTCATGGCAGGGGCTGAAAGGCGTTTCTGGGGAGGGATGGAGAAGCCCAAACCCAGCTGTACTGAAGATTACAGTGATTAAGCTTTTTTAGGCCGAGCCCAAAAACAGTCAGGATCCAAAACACTGACTTAAAATTCCAATCAAATGGTATATTGAATATTGTCTGTCTATTCTCCCTGTCATTCATCTGTCCTATAATATATTGTGCATTTCCTTTCCTTTTTATTGGCTTATAGCCATTTTAACTGTTTTTATTTTATTGTGCACCGCCTTGATTTTATAGAAAGGCGGTTTTTATCAAGTAATAAACAAACATAAACATAAACAGGTACAATATTCCAGTAAGACGTACAAAGTAACCTGGCTGCAGATTGTGGATTAAAAATTTAAAGTAGGAACTTCAAAACTCAGAGGCAGCCGGTCCGGATGCAGTTGAAATCAACCCAGGGCAGCTGAGGCAAGTAAGAAAAAACAGTCTACTTACAGGTTTCTTTCAGAAAATGATACCAGAACTTCCTGGGGATGTCCAAGCCCCCGTGGCAAAGACTCAGCGCTGCGTAAAGCCAATCGGGAGCTCCACTGAAGCCAGGCTCAGGAGTTCCCAAGTTTATCTGGGGAATCAAGTCGATGGGGGAAGAGCACAGCTGATTCTTGAGGTCCTTGTGTTTCTTCTGACAGCCTATGCAGCGTAGACCTGAATAAGGCATAGTGAGAACTAAAAAAAATAATAACTCTGCCCCGCAGGAACAGCCAGAGACTCTGTCCCTGAATTGCATCCTGTTCTCTATTCATGCCTTCCCTACTTATTATTTATGTTAATACATAGGCAGAGAGAAAAGAACCCCTCCACAACTCACAGCTATCAAGTGCCGTGGAAAAACCAACAGCAATAGAGCTGCTAGAAAACAAGTAGAGAAGGAATCTGGCTTCCCGCCAAAAACCAGGGCTCATTAGCTATTCAAAATGGCCGCCGGTAAAAATAAACCTCAAAAAGAGTGAATTAAAACCCCCAAAAGCTAAGGAATTAACTTAAAAAGTCTAAGGACAAGGTGGGAGGGTTGCAGGCATGAGAAAAATGCCTAAAATCGCTGAAAAATCAATAAAAATAAATCGAGTCACCACAGAGCTGCAGACATCAGTGGGAGTAAGACAGGTGCTGTACTCACAGTACCGAAAGTGCAGAGAAGCCACGGACCGCTGCTCAGACCACTGCCAGCTGCCTCACCACTAAAATCAGCCCCAGGGACTGGATTTTAGGAGGCTTACCATCCAGCTAAATAGTACTCTTGACTAGTGCTGGGGAGTCTTCACATCAGCGATCTCTACTGTGACAGGACACAGGAGCTCAGCTGGAAACACCCTGGTGCTCAGATAAGTACACTGGCAACTACAGGGGATAATCTCTCCAAAAGAAATCTCAAAGAAATAAAGCATTTTAAATTTTTTTGAAGGAGCAAAAAACAAAGCATCCAGATCTGCTGGAGACAGAGAAAAACTGAGGGAGACCCCTAGGGGTAGGATTATATCACCAGGCTCCAGCCTATCAGAGCTCTAGTAGAATTCTCTGTCTCCAAGATCTGCTGGCAGGGGTGCATAACCCGTTTGTCTGGACTGGTCTAGCAGTATGACTTGGAAAGGCTAAGTTCTCTAGCATCAAGTCAAAAACCCTGAGGAGGTTGGGACTGCTGAGTTGCAGCAGCCCCTGTAGACTTAGGCCTGGCCTGTTTAGGTTGTTGGCCAGAAGTAGAAGGGAATCTACCCTTTTTGAAAAAAAAGACTTCTTGAAAGGTTTTTTCTTGGCAGGAATGGAGGTTGACTTTGAAAGTCTATCCAGAGCAGAATTTTCTGCATCCATTTGAGTGGCCTTTATTTGCCACTCTTTGCCAAACAGATTTTCACCTGTACAGGGGAGATTTCCTAAACCATCCTGGACCCAAGGTTCTAAATCAGAAGCTTGGAGCCAAGCAATTCTGCGAGCAGCTATGGCAATGGCCGAAGCTCTGCTGGCACCTTCAAAGGAGTCAAAAGCTACACGGTTGGAAAACTTTGAAATGTCTTGAGTATGCTTGAGCCAAAGAAGGAATTCTTCCCTTTTATCCTCTGGAAGAAAAGGGAGGAAGGTGTGCAGCTTATCTGCAACTTCTTTTAGAAACATACCAATGTAAAGACTATAGGAGTTGATTCTGGCAATGAGCATACTGGCTTGGAAGACTTTCCTACCAAAAGCATCCAAGATCCTGCATTCTCGTCCTGGAGGGGCAGAGGAGTGTCTTTTTGCACTCTTTATCCTTTTCATAGCTGACTGCACCACAATAGAATGGTGGGGAAGCTGTGTTTTATGAAAACCAGGACAAGGAGGGACACGGTACATAGTATCCAATCTTCGAGAATGAGGAGAGATAGTGAGAGGAGTCTCCCATAAGTCAATCATGTGCTCATAAAGAATCTCATGAATTGGCAAGGTGACTGCCTCCTTAGGAGCCTTAGAATAACCTAAAATATCCAATTTTTTAGCTCTAGGCTCTGATTCAGAGGTTACTGAAATAGAAAGTCCTTTAGCCACTTCTCTTATGAAGTCTTGAAAGGATAAGTCCTCTGGAGGAGACATTCTTCTTTTTGGAGAAGAAGGCTCTTAAGGAAGGGCTATGGCTTCAGCAGACTCCTCTGATGTATCAGAATCATCAGAGGAATCAAAATATCGCCTGTCAGGGTGCTCTTCTAAAGCTCGGTACGCGTATCGAGCGGTATCGACATCGGGCGTCGTCGGTACCATTTCGGTACCGACGAGCATCCCTGAACAGGGAACCGCTGTTGTGGTATTAGCGGTGTCGCAGCTTGAATGAAGGCCGTGATAGCCTGCTGCATGGAAAGAACATTGTGATCCATCGATACCATGAATGCCTGGAATTCGGTACCGGAAGGTTGCGCCGGTACCCCAGAGCATTCTAACAGGTGATCGGTCGAGGCCGTGCCATCGATGTCAACCTGTAACCCCATAGGTGGAGCTTTGGAAGCCGGAGCTTCCCGCCGGGGTTGTTTTGCCGGTGCAGGATCCTCGAGGGCAAGCCCGGAGGCATCTCGATGCTTGGAAGGAGATCTACCCTTCGAGGACCAGCTGGATTTATGTTTGGTTACCTGAGATCCATGGGAGGAGGAAGAAGTCCTGGAAGACGTCGATGCCACTGAAGCTGCATCAGAGGGAAACAGCACATGGAGCTTGGCTGCTCGGTTCTGTAAACCTCGTTTAGACATCAAAGAGCAGGACGGACAATCCGGAATGGAGTGTTCAGGACCCAAACATTTAAGACACCATTCATGGGTGTCAGTAACAGAAATAGTACCGCTGCACTAAGTGCATTTTTTAAACCCGGAGGGTTGTTTTTCCATGAGGAAAAATTCTTTGTGAGGCCTAAGGCCCAAAAGAAGAAAAACACACTAAGTGAGGGAAAAATATGTTTTGTTTTGTTTTTTTTTAAGAAAAGAAAGAAAAGACCGGTGGTACCGGTCCGAAGTCGGGGGAGGCAGATGCGCGACCAAAGAAATAAAATAAAACAAAGAACTTCCTCAGCGGTGACAGGAACACGACCTGCTGGCTCCGCGGCAAAGAAGAACTGAGGAGAGGCGGTTAGGAAAGGCGGGAAGGCAGCGCGCAGGCGCTGTGGGATGCTCCCAAAAGCTTTCCTTTTTGGGAAGCTGGGGAGCGTTCCCGCGCAGGCTCCGTCGGTACCGACGTACCCATATGTGAAGACTCATTCCTGCTTGTTCCTGGAGATTGTCCGCTATGTTTAGCCCTCTTTTCAGGGTATTGTACGCCAGGGTTAGTAAATTAAATCCGCTTTTCTAGAAAGCTTAAAACATGCTCTTTCTAATGAAATTGGTTTCAAAACAATTTTAGAAGATACTTTTGTGTAAGAGGAGGTTAAAAATACCCTATTTTTATGTTTTTGCAAAAAATCATCAACTTTACATTTAATTTGCAAACTAACGGAGAATTCTAAGAGCATGAAATTATAAATTCAAGAACTTCAGTACATAGAGGTATTATGTGCAAAATTTCATACTTTTTACTTGATTATTTAGGAAGCTGCATAATGTCTAATTTTTAATTTTTTTAGAACGTCAATTTGTTTTGGCTGACTTTGCTGCAATTTATCTACTTCTGACATATTTAAAAAATATTATCATTAGTATCATTAAATAGAGCGCAAAAAGTTGTACAGGATAGTCAAGTTTCATTTTTTATAATAAAATAGCAAAGAAAATATAGGGTCTCAAAGCTGCTGAAATCTCAGACTCGTACTGTACAAAGTCAAGGTATGTGATCAGACAAACGACTATATCTCAGAAAGTATTCCACGAGAGAATCTAAAACTTTATCAAAGTTAGTTTGAGACACATGGTAGTGTACATACAAAATTTCAGCAAAATCCAAGATGGTCGAGCGGGGCACTTTTGATATACTAGACCACTTGACATGGAATGACCCAGTTCCCAAGTGAAAATCAAGAAATCAGAGATTAAAGGGTTGACTACCAGTTTAGCCATTGGGGCATACCGGTATAGTAATGCAATCTTTCTTCCTATAGTACAATGACAACCTCTATTACCACATTACTATTAACAGTAACATAATATATCATGGCAGATAAAGACCAGTATGGTCCATCTAGTCTGCCCAGAAAGGTGGCTAGAGTGGTTGTAACTGCTCTCCATGCAGGTCAGCACCCCTCTATTAAAAGATATTTAAGTCTGCTTTGATTTCATCCTCTTGCTATAAACAGATCCACTGGGTCTGTCCCATGCCATTTTGAATTCCATCACTGTACCCCAACCACCTCCATCGGGAGGGCATTCCATGCATCCGCCACCCTTTCAGTGAAAAAGCATTTCCTGATGCTGCTTTTAAGTTTACCGCCTTGCAGCTTTATTGTATGCCCTCTAGTTTACAGCTTCCCCTTCTTTGAAAAAGGTTTGTTTGTTCATTGATATCCTTTAAGTATTTACAAGTTTGTATCATATCTTCCCAGTTCCTCCTCTCCTCTAGGGTATACATATTTAGGTCTTCAAGTCTCTTCTCATACGTCTTCTGGCATAGGCTCAAACATATTGAACCAAAAGCAGCGAACAAACAGTAACGTGGTATCTGCAGATCTGTGGGATTTATCTGCAGTCTTTATCTGCAGTCTTCTCAGATCAATCCTCCTTTACTCTACAGTCAAATGTATTGCTTAGCTTTTTGCTTTATCAAGGACTTCCTAGTTGAATCCTCACAGGAGAATATTTACACTATTGCGTCTTGTATGAATGATATGCTCACAAATTAATAACATTCATTACCATAATTTTTTGTCAGACTATTTCATTCAAAGCCGCTACTAATCAGCTGCTTTTAGCATATTCGTCCTTTTTATCTATTTTTTTTGTAATCAATAGTGCTTTCTTTTAAAAAAACAGAAGAGATCTCTCTTTATACTATGTATTATGGCATATCCGTGCTGCCGACCCAACTGTCTCGTTTCAATTAGAATAGCTTATTGTGCTTCAGGGTTGCAATAATTTCTTATTATAATTTACACTTATCCGTGTCTTAAGAAACTGGAGCTGTATCCTCAGGCATTAGGTCTCCTCTTCCTTAAATTTCTGTGAATATTTGGCAGTGTTGGAATGGATCAAGATTTAAAGAAGAGGAGACCTAATGCCTGAGGATACAGCTCCAGTTTCTTAAGATACAGATAAATGTGAATTATAATAAGGAATTATCGCATCCCTGAAGCAGAATAAGATATTTTATTTATTTACTTAGCAAGGTTTATATACCACCTTTCAACCATGGTCAAGGTGGTTTACAATGAATGGCAGTAAGAATTTAACATTGAACAACGAACAATAAACGTATGTACAGTTAACAAGTTAAACTATGTACAGTTGAGTAGATGGATCAAGATCTTATCTTTATGTCTTATTCAGTTTGCCTATCTTTTCTATACTGTTCCTATCTCTCCTGTACTGTCCTGTCTACACTATGGAGTTCCTTTCACTTATTATCTTTTAAAATGATTGTACACTGTATAGACTGCTATGCAATATTGTGGTATATCAAATAAAATATAACCATAACCATCTATCTTTATTTATCTGAGATCCAGGTAGGTGCAGCATAGTGTAACTCTGGCTTCTTGTGTTATTGTTTACTGTTGTTGTTGAGTATTTTGGGGGAGGAGGTAAAATGTTTGATGAACAGAAAGGTTTTCAGGAGTTTTCAGAATGTGGGTTGGTATGTGATAGTACTTATTGTGTCTGGGAGAGCATTCAGGCTGATGGTGCGTACAGTTCGAAAGCTCGGGTGCAGGCTTGTTGGATTGCTTTTGTTCTTGCATGGGGGATGATTAAGGTGTTCGTAGCATATTGTCATCTTGAGCGGTTATGCTGCAGGGTTTGGAGCAATGTGCGTAGGTGAGATGTAGAATTGTCTAAAATAAGCCTTTTTGATACATTTTTGTGGCCCTTGGTCTGTAAAAGAGATGATCGTTCTGTATTACAGGCTTTAAGATAAGCCCTTTTTGATACATTTTTGTGGGTAACCACGTTGTCTAAATCTCTGATGCATATCTACTGCATGGTGTTCAAAGTCTGTTTCTGTAGTGCATAGTCTTTTTATCCTTAGGAATTGACTGATAGATAAGTTATTCTTAAGGGATGTGTTGTGGAAACTATCGTATTTCAATAAGGTATTTCTATCTGTCGCTTTTCGATAGAGATCTGTAACAAAACCCTCTTTTTCTTTTCTTATCACAATGTCCAAATACGCAATACGTTCTGAACTGAATAGTCCTTCAAATTGTAAATTGGAGTCAAGGGAGTTGAGCCAGATAAAAAAGGCTTGTAATGAGGACTCTGTGCCGTCCCATATCACTAATACATCGTCTATATATCGTTTCCAAAGTTTCCTCAAAAGTCACCAACATATCGACAGGTCAAAACGAAACAGTATCAGCATTCGAACTTCCAGCCACGGGGGAGGGGAAGAGGACAGGGCCCGTCATTCAAAAGACAGCTAGACTGGGACCTTTAAGTGGGATTATTAACCTCTCTAGTTATCAGCTATCAGACATTGAACTTCAAGTTTTAGAAAAAGGGTTATCTTTCGTGCCAACGAAGAAGCATGATAAGTTCTCTATGTAGAATTGTTTAAATTCTTTCGAAAATTAAAAATTGTAGATTTTGACAAAATTGATTCTAAGAACACGGACCAGTCAGTAGTGAAGAAGCCTTCTACATGGATACCACCTTCTAGCACCAATGCCATGGTAACGGCATATGAGAATATAGTTCTGTCGAAAGTAGAGAAATTATATGACAACAAAAACAAGAATCATATTTTACAACCTTACTGGTCCGCAAAAAATGGCACTAAAAGGTTTAGAATCAAATAATACAATCATAATTAAACCTGCAGATAAAAGTGGCGCGCTTGTAATACAAGACAGGGAGGCCTACATCAATGAAGTACTATGTCAACTGAATAACAAAGATTTTTACTTAAAAATCTATGACGATCCCACCACATGTCTACAACAGAAAGCTGATACTCTATTGTATACAGGAAAAGAGGCAGGATATCTGACACCAAATTTCCTTTCTTACGATTTCTCATCCTATTACCCCGACTATATATATGATCCCTAAGATACATAAATCTCTTCAAGACCCCCCAATCGTCTCCGCAATAGGATCTTTGCTTGAACCTTTATCTAAGATTTTAGACATTTTTTTAAGACCATTTGTTACTCGAATGGAATCATATGTACGAGATTCATCTCATGTGATTAACATCTTACATGATTTTAAAGGGTATCATGACCAGCTTTTGCTGGTTACCTTGGACATCAATTCTCTTTATACCAACATCCCACAGCAGGCGGCTTTGGAGGTTCTCGCCAATGTTTTGATCCAAAGACCTAAACTGCTTCGTTTTGACCTGTCGATATGTTGGTGACTTTTGAGGAAACTTTGGAAACGATATATAGACGATGTATTAATGATATGGGACAGCACAGAGTCCTCATTACAAGCCTTTTTTATCTGGCTCAACTCCCTTGATTCCAATTTACAATTTGAAGGACTATTCAGTTCAGAACGTATTGCGTATTTGGACATTATGATAAGAAAAGAAAAAGAGGGTTGTTACAGATCTCTATCGAAAAGCGACAGATAGAAATACCTTATTGAAATATGATAGTTTCCACAACACATCCCTTAAGAATAACTTAACTATCAGTCAATTCCTAAGGATAAAAAGACTATGCACTACAGAAACAGACTTTGAACACCATGCAGTAGATATGCATCAGAGATTTAGACAACGTGGTTACCCACAAAAATGTATCAAAAAGGCTTATCTTAAAGCTTGTAATACAGAACGATCATCTCTTTTACAGATCAAGGGCTGTCCACACACAGACAGGATAGTCTGTGCTCTTACCTTTTCAAATTACTCAAAAGAAATTGTCAATATTTTAAAACAAGAGTGGTATCTTTTGGCTTCATAACCATCATTTGCATAAAAAAAACTCACTGTAGCATACAAGCGCAACCCTAACTTGGCTAATATCTTAGTTCCGTTGGCCCTTACGTATCCTACATCTCAGCTAAAAATTAAAGGCCACTTTAAGTGTGGCAACTGCTCAGTTTGCCATCATACCATTTCTGTTAAAGATTGTTTTATACATCCGGTATCGAATCAGAAGACACATATACATCATTATTCTAACTGCAAGACAGAAAATGTTATTTATCTCATGCTATGCCCATGTAATTTAGTTTACATAGGAAAAACCAAAAGACAAGTTCGCACCCGGATCATTGAGCATAGAAGTTGTATTCAAAGAAAGGTTCCTGACAAGCCCTTAGTCTCCTACTAGACACAAACAGGACATTTAATCAGCGATTTGAAGTATTTAGTTTTGAAAGTAGTAACAACACATTGGAGAGGGGACGATATTAATAAAACATTACTAAAATTGGAACAATGTTATATCTATGAGTATAATAGTCTAGAACCTCATGGTTTGAATCAAGAAATCGACCTTTCTGTGTTTTTATGATTCGTGTACAACATTAGAAATGATTTTGTTTTCCTAGCTCAAATTCTTCAGGTATTGCAATACTGAAGTTTTCTGGTTTGGTTTAAGATAATAGATTTTACTTCCAAGGTACATTTTCTAAATATGCTGTTTCACAGCATTATGTAGTAGTTTTACACCTTGTAAGCTCATTTGTGTTCTCAGGTTTCATTCATTTTTTATCATTTTTTACAACAACTTTATTTTTTGGATATAAGTTTACATTCCTGTGGAAACATATATATGTAAAACCATACCATTAGTCTAGTTTCATTTGAGATTGATATTCTAAATTACACAAATTTATAGGTTTGTTATGATTTCGTCTTCGATTCTAAATTGGCTTGGTTTAATATGATAGATTTAATTTCCAAGGTACATCCTCATAATATGCTATTTTACAGTTTAATTAGTAATCTTACATTCTGTAAGTTCTGTCGTGGTCCCAGATTTCATTCAGCATCCACAATCTATTCTTTACAATACATCTAATTACTTTTTGATCATTTTTATTTTTAGGATAAAGCTTTGTATTTCTGTGGAAGCGTATATATGTATAATTATATTACTAGCCTAGTTTCATTATGAGATCGACATTCCATGCTATATTAATTTATAGGTTCGTCACGATTTTGTTCCTGTTTTTAAATTGGTTCACAACAATTCTTTATAGTCGGTTTTATAACAAGTCACATTATCTCATAAGATGACCACTGTTCAGGTCCTCTACTTGCACTGAGTCAGTGCGGCTTGTGATAAGGAAGCTTATCATAGCTCAGGAAGGAGCTATAGAAAAGGTGAAATGACTCTGAACAAGCAACCTGTCAGTTCTGGTAGAAATAAGAAAACAGAATTTTCCCATAAAAGACTACCAGTCCCAGAATGCACCAGGTTTCCAGCAGCCATTAAAGGAGCTGAAGTGGGGAAACGTGTGTTCAATCAGGAGGGCTATGAGGTAATCCCTAAGCACTCATCTCAAAGGGCAGGGCCTGATTCAGCACAGCTGCGCTGTGTTAGGGAGGAGCACTCATCTAAGCAGAATAAAGGTAGAGTTTATTCTACAGAGAATTATCCTGATCCTGAGAATCAGCTTGAGCTTCAGCTTGATCATCAGTTTCATCTAAAGGATCATCAGAAGCAGAAGCCAAACCGGACAGACAGAGGGCAGGAAACCCTTTGGAAGAAGGAAGAGAAAAGCCTTTGAGAGGTCTAGAAGAGTCCAGAGCAGTACGTATACTGGGAGGCATTCCAAGGGCCAGCATACACCAATGGACTGGGGAAAGCCAGAGGAATGGTGCTGCAGAGCTAGGAATCTCCAGACGGTACCTGTGAGACGGCTGCACGTGGAAGGGACCCTAAGACCCGTGCCAGAAGGTATGTGAAGAGAGATCCAGTGTCCAGGGATCTGGATTGGAAGGCTGGACATAAGAACTGGACTACATACTGGCCAGGCTATATAGAGAGGAACTCTA
Source organism: Ichthyophis bannanicus (assembly GCA_033557465.1). Lineage (NCBI taxonomy): Eukaryota > Metazoa > Chordata > Amphibia > Gymnophiona > Ichthyophiidae > Ichthyophis > Ichthyophis bannanicus. The sequence continues at coordinate 350,543,352 of CM066039.1, read as the reverse complement.
ACAGCAATGGAAGCTCAGGTATGAACACTGATCTATGCCCTAGCTATAACCTTGAAAGACAGCAGGGAAACAAGTATTCTCCTGAAAGTGCTCCATTGAGAGATTCATCTGTGCCAATCCATGATATTGAACCCATGCTTGTTGAAGAAGGGGGAATGATAACAGATGAAGAATGTGTTTACATGGACTGCTCTCTGTCTAAACTTCTTTGGTGATTTTCTGTTATAAAGTACAGCAACCATCACAAAGAAATACAAACTTGTTCTTGAATCTACTCAGAAAAGTTTCTGTGTAGGTTTTCCAGCCACGCAGTAGAAAGCAAGCCAGCTAAGGGGTTTCAGCTGGATAACTGCTAGCAATTGAGCCTTACCTAATTGCTTGTGAGCTAGGAGAGAATCACTTCTGAATCTTTGTGGGAAGATATAAGAAGTTTACCTAAAAAGAACAGTTATTTTCTTTCTTTGTGGCTTTTGGTTTGTTGTTTGATACTGCTAAGAAAACATTAGCTAATGCCTGACAAGTTAAAAGGTTGTTTCCTGATTTTTGTTTTTTTTTCTAAGTTAAACACTGAAAGCAAGTAACATGATTTATGTGCTACCAAGCATATCTGTGTTGGGAGAAATAACCCCATAAATAAATATCTTATTGGCTTTAACACTTGAGCACAACTAAATTATTGTCAGCAGCTGTGTCTGGTGTGAATGAACTGCATTGCCCACAATCCCTTGCAAATCATATAGATATATGCACTTGCCAAGACTGTGAAGATTCTCACCCAGGCAGCCGTCTGACAGGCTTTAGCTCCACCCATAAGCTTCTGCTTTCATTTTTGGCGCGCTTTATAGCGTCTATATAAAAGGTTGTCGACTTACCAGAAGGTTTCCTAATTTCAGACATTATTGCCAGAAAACTCAGATTTTTCAAAATAGAGACTTTAAGGTTAGTAACCATGGCTGACTACATCAATTCTGTATTCACTTACATTCGTTCAAGCACGTTACCAGTAAGGCTGTATCGCACTTTGTATCATAAATTTTAAGCTGACAAATCGTTATGGATCAATTGCCTTAGGATTTATTTAAAAGGTTTTTCCCTCACTTCACATCACATAAGATTTTTATTTCACATAGTTTTTCGGGGCATGTATAGTTCCTTACGAGCGGTGCTCATCTTTACAATATACATAGGCAGGTCATGATGTGGCATAACGTTCCGTGCAAGATGTAGTTTTTTAAGTTGATTCAAAACTTATCTTTCACTGCTAATACCATTATGCTATATTATATGGCTTGAACAATCAATTTTTCAAAACGGTACCAGCATTTTTTACCGGCGCGCATCACAGCATCTATGAGCAGATTCAGTTACGTGTTTAGTTTCAGTTTCAAAGATCCCTTTTAGAACGTCACTGATCATCGAGTCGTTATGACTAGACATTAGCCCCGCACATTATATGATTAATTTTAAGACTTTATAGATTGTCACGCCCTTAGCCCCTTACATCGGTATGGAGGGGCGTGGTTTTGTTTTTACCATTGGGGTGCTTCAACTTCTGGCCTTTTTCTAACTGGAAGCCTTTTAATGCATTATGGGAAAGGTAGTTCAGTTAGATATTATTTGGGCTCAGATAAAAATAAAAAAAAACCTTCATTGTAGTTGGGTTGAGTAGGTGCATTGACAAGAATTTATTCAAAAAAGACACGCTAGGTTCACAGATCCACCTTTTTAGATATTTCACCAGGAATTCTTGCAACTCATTACAGGTTAACTTGAACTGAAACAACACTGCTTTCCTCAGCCTTAATTAACAGCACCTGCTTCCTAGCAGAGCTTGCCGTGAAGTCCAAAACATACAGAAAGAAACTTTAAACCAGGTTTTCTTTCCCTTTCCAGTCCAGAACAAATACCTGGCTATCCTGTATGCTTAAACACAGCACTTCATACAGATAGACAAATTCTCACAAGCAGATAAAACTCTTTTCAAGGTTTTCTCAGTAGTTAGTCAAACAAAAGCATTTCTTACTTCCTCAGTTGAAACGGCAACCAACTGAGCTCAGCACTGCTCACAGCTGTTTCTCAAAAGATAATCAGGAAGATTCAGCTTTGCACTGCGTCACACTTCTCCTGAACTTAGAACATTAACAAGCTAACACAGCTCTTAGGGCTTTGGACACTGGAGGCTTCTCTTTACGGTTGACACCCCTTGCAACCCCTCTGAATTGGCAGACTGGCATGCAGAGCAGTCCATGTATGAGACCTCTTCTTCACAAGGTAAATTTGGCTCCCCCAATTCCATTGGTTCACTCTCTGACTCAGATTCAAATAGCTTACTTGACTGCCTTCTGTTATGGTTAAAGCTGTCTCTGGCAAATTCGTAGTGCTCCTTATTAGCTAAGCTTCTGGTACTCATACCTTGATCAAAGCCTGTAGTAGCTTCACTTCTTACATGCTCTGGCCACCATCTAGCACGTCCTGTTCTCCAATTAGTGCTTCTGGCTCTTACTGCTCCATTCCTTCTTGAGTAGGCAAAACTATTGCTCTCTCTTTCCCTCTGGTCAGCAGCTGCAGCACTCTCAGCTCTCAGAAGTCCTTTCAGCTTCTCTCCACGTGTCCTGCTTGTCCCCTCCTTTCTGCTTGTCCCTCTTCTGCTTTCTGGTCTCTTTCTGTTCCACTCTTTGGATAAACTGAGCTAAACTTAAACCCCTCAGGCTCCTGCTCCACCCTCTCCCCTCTCAGGTGAGAGAGATCAAACTCCCTCGTGGCAGCTGAGTGATTAGGGGATGCAGTGACGTAAGGGTTCCTTACCCTGGGCCTGTATTCCCTCTCCTTTCCACCACTAGGGGCACTCTGTTCCTTACTGTAGCCAGGAATTACCTGCTTTCTAGGAGCAAATGGAGTTTTAAGTCCCTGACGTTTTAAAATGGGTCCCTTTATTAGGGTAAATTCCTTCCTTTTACCCCTCTCTTCTAGGTCCTGATAAGCTTCCTTATCACAAGATACAGCGTTTATACACATTATAGTATGCACATTGTTTTTCTGCACATTGGCGATTTACATATTGACAAATCAGAAGATACAATTTTGTATAGTACGAGTTTTCTTTACGTTTTATTTTTAAGATTTCAGGGTCTGGTATCTTACTTTTGATGACAATTTGTATAAATCTTCTTTTGTGCAGTCCATGTTGTTAAGCGCACTATATTGCGTAATAAGAAATAACATTAATATACTATATAGTGTATCTTTTTAATTTATATTTATATTCTTTCCCTGTATGCAATCAGTTTTTTTGAAATGACACGTATCAATTTTGTTTCTGTTATTCACTTCACAGCTAGAGTCACACGTAAGAGTACATTCTCCACGTGAGATTTACCATAGGGTGCTCCAGTGAGTACTGTCATGTTATTTAATCAAAATTTGTAGCACTTTTGAGTTTCATTGTTTTATCAATGTTTTTCCCGCAGCCCTGCCGATGTCTTTTTTACAATTTTAATATATGTTTGCCTCTGCCCTGCGTCTTTGTTTGTTTAATTATAGTCTTATTGATGAATTTCTATATGTTGTATTTATGTTTTTAATTATTTATGATATTTATGCAATGCAATGTGTGCCTTCGAGTCAGTCCTGACTCCTGGCGACCCAGAAGCTCCTGGGTTTTCTTGGCAGTGTCACCGGAAGTAGATTGCCAGGCCTTTCTTCCGAGGCAATGGAGGGTTAAGTGACTTGCCCAAGGCCACAAGGAGTACTAGTGGGAATCAAACCCTGGTTGCTTGGTTACCAAGCCAGTGTTCTAACCACTAGGCTACTCCTCCACTCCATGATATTTATATTTTGTTTTAATTACAAGGTTTTACTTGATTTCATTTATTTATTTTTTTTATTCTATAAGCTGCATACCCCCTGAGGAAGGCGTTGCCGAAAAGCATTGGGGTTCATCCAATAAAGACTTTTGTGACCTTCACACGTCTCTTGCTCCTTGTGTTCTCTACAGCTGAAACACGGCCATGTTGGGTACCTTGTGTTTGCTTTTAGTGTTCACCTCATTAAATTTGTTGTTGTTCTATAATCACCTCACTCTAGACCGGTGCTCTGATACTCTGCGAGTGCTTTTGTTCTGGACTGGACTGGACTATATCAGTCAGCAAGGCAACACAAGGAGTGCCAGGGTGGCTCTGGTTGATGGATCTCCTGTTTACCTGGGCAGAGAAGAATATCCTAGCCTTGTCAGCCCAGCACATTGCCGGGGGGGGGGGGGGCAGTGTGGAAGTGGACTTCTTCAGCCAGCACTCTTTGAATCCTGGAGAGTGAGTTAGGAGGTGTTTCAGTTGATTCTGCACTTCTGGGGTCACCCTGAAATGGATCTGATGGTGACCCGCTCCAATGCCAAAGTTTGCCACTTCTTTAGTTGCCACTTGGGGATTGGGTCCCAGGGTATCGATGCCCTGACCCAGTCTTGGCCAAGTCAGCGGCTGCTATATGTGTTTCCTCCGTGGCCCCTGGTGGGGTGTGCAATTCGGCATGTAGAGCATCACCAGGGCAGGATTGTTCTGGTGGCACCAGATTGGCCATGGAGATCATGGTTCTGAGACCTGATGTGGCTCCTGCAGGCGTCTCCTCTTCAGCTGCCTCCATCTTGGGGGTTATTGTGGCAGGGACTGATTGTTCTGGAGGACCCAGCTCCCTTCTTGCTTAAGGCATGGCGTTTGAAAGGAGACTGCTAGCATGTAAAGGCTACTTTCCAGACGTGATCTCTACTCTGCTTGGTGCCCAGAGGTGGTTTACCAAGCTAGCAAACGTATGGATATGGAACCTATTTGAGCACTGGTGTGGCGCATGACAGTTAGCTCCTGAGGTGGCCAAGGTGTCCTCTCTGTAGGCCTTTCTGCAGGATGGCCTAAAGGGCTGTTCACTTAGCTCCCTGAAAGTTTAGGTGTCAGCTTTGCCCTGTTTCCGTGGTTCGGTGGCAGTCAAGTCCTTTGGCCTTGCACTTAGATGTCTCACGTTTTCTCCAGATAGTTCGGCATCTGTGCCCAGAGCTGGCCCAACCACTAGGCAAACTACGTGGTTGCCTAGGGCAGCAACCTCTGGAGGGCAGCAATAGATTTTGACAGCTAGAGGGGATGTAAAGCTTGAGGTTCATCTAGGGCTCTAACACTTTGGACCAACTCTAGGGCTGGCCCTGTCTGCTGTCTCCCCTTCAGTCTGTGATCCCGTCTTGGCATCTGTGTCTAGTTCTCAGGGCCCTGATGGTGGCTACCTTTGAGCCGTTTAAGCATACCACCTTAAATGATTTATTGCGTAAGACTGTTGTCTTGGTTGCAATTTATTCTGCAAGGTGGATTTCCGAACTGCAGGCTCTGTCTTGCCGAGATCCTTATCTGTCTTTTTCAGAGGAGGCCGTTTCCATTCAGCCTGTGTCTTCCTTCTTGCGTAAAGTGCTTTCTCCCTTTCACGTGACCCAGGTGGTTTGCCTGCCCTCCTTCCCAAAGGAGCAGTGTCGGGAAAAGGATAAGGATCTTTGCCTGGTGGATGTCCGGAGGTCACTTTTCTGGTACCTGGAGGTTACGAATCCCTTTCATAAGTCCAACCATCCTTTTATACTGTTTGCTGATCATGCAAAGGTGAAGCATCACCAAGTCGACTTTTGGGTGCTGGATTTAGGAGGCCATTGCCACGGCGTATCTGTTGCGGAACCGGCCAGCTCTGGAGAGTTTGCACACCCATTCTACCTGACCACAAGCGCCATCATGGGTGGAGTAGAGCTCGGTAGTCCTTGCAGACATTGTTGGGCAGCAACGTGGGCATCACTTTCCACTTTTGTCAAGCATTACTGTATGGATGTCCACATAAGGGTGGACACTGCCTTCGGCTCAAGGGCTTTGCAAACTGCTGTGACTTCTTCCCGCCTAATGGTGTTCTAGCTTTGGTACATCCCACTTGTCTGGACTGGTCTAGCAAGATGATGTGGAAGGTAACATTTTACTTACCAGTTAATGTCCTTTTCTTGAGTCCTGCTAGACCAGTCCAGAGCCTGCCCCTGAAACTTTATTCTGTTTTTTTTGTTGTGGTACCTTTGGCTCTGCAGGTTTATCTTCTGCTGAGAACCTTCTGTTTATGCTTTCCTGTGCATAGGTCTCTACTGTTGATTACTCATTGTTGCCCACAATTGAGGTTGTGTGAGGTTTGCTATATATCTCCCATATGCTTTGGGATAAATATTGAAGGGACTTCTGGTGGCTGAGGTAAATAGAGGCATATGAGAGATGTCATTGAAACCTGGACTTTTCATTAGTTCTTTGTCTCCTCCAATCTGCTGGCAAAGGAAAACGACCCACTTGTCTAGACTAGTCTAGCAGGACTCAAGGAAAGGACATTAACTGGTAAGTAAAATGTCACCTTGTACCTTCTCAGTGGCTGTTTTGTAGATATCTATGCTTCAGGAACGAGAATAGACAAGGATGCCATTTCAATGGAGCTATTCCATTCATTATTACCTGCAGGTCTGAATTTACCTCCATGACACTGAGCTACAGCAGGGCACTAACTTGACTTTGAATTCACCTCTTAATGTGCAGTTGGGGAACACCAGCCAAATTCACGGAAAGGATTACAATTTTTAGTCCTGATGGAGGAGTGACAGAGTAGCCTAGTGCTTAGAGCAGCAGCCACTCCTTGAAGCCTTAGGAAAGTCACTTAACTCACCTTTGCCTCAGGTACAAATTTAGATTGTCTACCTGAATCTTTATTTATTTATTTATTTATTTATCTATTTCTTCTATACCGCCCCTTCCAGAGATCAGGGATAGGTAACTTGCCTTGAACCACTACTGGAAAGGAATAAGCTAAATAATAATAATTAATTAGTAGCTTAAAATAAAAAGCATTAGTGGACTGGAATTTGTTATAATATTGGGAGTGAAAGAGTAACCTAGTGGTTAGAGCAGCAGCCTGGTGACCAGAGAGACCAAGGTTTGAATCTCACTGGCACTCTTTGTGGTCTTGGGCAAGTCATTTAATCCTCCACTGTCTGTGGTACAATCTTAGATTCTGAGCCCTTTGGGGACAGAGGGATACCTATGGTACTTGACCTACTCACCTTGGACAACTGCTGGAAAGGCATGAGCTAAATATTAATATTGCTTGACAAAATCATAGCATTTCAGATCTTCACTATCTGGTTATCGTGCTATACTTGAATTGCAAGGAGATTCAGTTACACTTTATAGTCCTATGCAAGTCTTGATGTTAACACTATTGCAACTACTGTGTCCCCTATAAATGATAGGCTCACAAATTTAAAATACTCATTACCATAATTTTTTGTCAGACTGTTTCATTTAAAGCCACTACTAATCTGCTGCTTTTAGTGTTAGTCCTTTTTATCTATTTTTTTGTGATCAATAGTCTTTCTTTATCTTTATTGTCATTTAATATATTGCCCTAGGCAGCAAGACATCAGAGCAGTTTAGAAAAGTCCAAAGTAGAATAAGGAAAAAGGAAAAGAATGGCAAATCATAGATAGGATAGGACAGAAAAGAAAGAAAATAGAGAGGAGAGAGATGGGCAAAACGGGGGAAGAGAGGGGGGAACTTAGATTAAGGGGGGCAGGCTAGGACTGCTTGAGGGAAGGGGAGGGAAGGTCATAAGCCAACTGAAACCGATGCGTTTTGAACTGAGATTTGAATCGAAGAAGGGAGGTCTCTGCGCATAGTGAGGCAGGTAGGGAATTCCATAGGACAGGGGCAAAGAAGAAGAAAGCGGAATGGCGTGTTGGTTCAGATGCACATAGGAAACTGAGAGAAGGGCCAACCAGTGGGTGTGGAGGGATCTGAGGAGACGGTGAGGGGAGTGAAATTGAAAAAGGCCAGCCAAGTATTGTGGTGTGCCTGTGTGGATTGCCTGGTGAGCTGAAGTGAGAATTTTGTAGTTGATGCGGAATTTTATGGGAAGCCAGTGAAGACGGATCAGAGTAGGAGTAATGTGTTCACAGTGCAGTGTATGGGTGAGAATCCGGGCTGCTGTATTTTGGAGAAGTTGAAGTTGGTAGTGTGGGAGACTGGCAAGGATACTGTTGCAATAGTTTAGTCTAGAGATTACTAGTGACAGAAGGAGAGTGGTGAGGGAGTGCTGGTCGAGAGGAGTGGTGATCCGACGGAGAAAGAAGGACCGCTGGACGAGGGAGGAAATGTGTCATGAAAATTTAGAGAGGAATCTAATAAGACCCCAAGATAAAGGAGGGAGTGAACAAGGGGAACTAGGGAGTGGGACAGAGAAGGGGCTAATATGGGCCGGAGGATGTTGAAGGTGAGCCATATTGTGGAACATTTGGAGGGGTTGAGAGAGAGACGGCTGGAGTGAAGCCAGTCAGAGACAAAGGCTAAGCAAGCATTTAGGAGGGTTATGTCTATGGAGTGGGAGTTTGTGTGAAAGAGAAGGAGGATATCCTCAGCATAGAAGTAGGCAGAAATACCAAGTTGCTGGGTTAGTAGTGCAAGGGGAGCCAAGAAAATGTTAAAGAAGAGGGGGCAAAAACTGAACCCTGGGGGACACCGCAGGCTAGGGGGGCAGGAGGGGATGAGGCTGAGCCACAGACCACTGAGAAAGAATGGAAGGACAGAAAAGACCGAAACCAGTGAAGAGTTGTGTCCTGGAGCACGTAGTCTGAGAGAAGAGAAAGCAGTAGGGGGTGATCTACCAGATCAAAGGCTGTGGAGATATCTAAGGAAACTGCAAGTGATATGTTGTCTTGTTTGTGAGCAGTGTGTGTTTCATTGAGCAGGGAAACCAGATTGGCGGGGATGCAAGAAGTGAGTGTAACCCAGATGTGCGGAAAGTTGAGAGAAGACTAGTTTCTCAAGGACTTTGGAAAGGAAAGCAGTAAAGGAAAAGTGCTTTCTTTTAAAAACAAAACAAAACAAGAGAGATCTCTATTTATACTATATATTATGGAATATCCATGCTGCCGACCAAGACTGTTGCGTTTCAAATAGAATATTCGAAAGTGGCCCTTGATGTGGACCAAGACGGGGAACTCTCAGCACTGCTCCCTACCCCATTACTTACCCGCGTGGATTCTACTGCAAGAGCAGATTGCTCTTCTTTGTGTTGACTAGACGTGTTTCAGCTGTGCCTTCATCAGGGGTTGAAACTGTTAAAATAAAGCGTAATTACTCACTTGTAACAGATGATCTCCAGGAACAGCTGGAATTTAGTCTTCACATATGGGTGACGTCGGTACCAATGGAGCCTGCACAGAAACGCTCCTCAGCATCCAATAGGAAAGCTTTTGGGAGCATCCCACTGCGCCTGCGGAGCTGCCTTCCCACCTTTCCAGCTCTCCCTCCTCAGCTGAGTTTGTAGCCAGATAAAAGGAGAGAAAGAAAAGAAGACCTACAACTCAAAGGGGAGGAGGGTGGGTTGTGAAGACTAAATCCCTGCTGTTCCCGGGTGTGTAACTATGCTATCTCCAGGAACAAGCAGGAATGTAGTTTTCACATATGGGATTCCCTAGCTAGGAGATGCCAGAGAGATGACCTCAGGGTTGGCTGTGGACCGCACAGGCATGACTAGAGAGGTCATGTGCCCTCCAAGGATGTCTGAAATTGAAATCCGGGACAGAGAGTAGGGGTTGTTCTAAGTTTGAAAGAGATGCTGGAGAACAGCTTGGCCAAACAAGGCATCCCGGTGGGAGTCCTTGTCCTAGGCAATAATGAGCAGCAAAAGTGTGGACTGAAGACCAAGTTGCTGCTTTGCATATCTCATTAATAGCAAGAGCGCGTAAATTTGCCATAGAGGCAGCCATGGCTCGAACATTATGGGCAGTGACGTAACCCTCGAGAGAAAGTCCTGCCTTTTTATAGGCAAAAGTGATGCTGTCAGCCATCCACTTGGAAAGAGTTTGTTTGGATACTGGCAAGCCAAGCTGACTCGAGTCAAAGGTGATGAAAAGCTAGGAAGCTTTTCAGTGCTCTCGAGTTCTCTGGAGATAAAAGCTAAGGCACGTTTGCAGTCCAGAGTGTGAAGGGTTGCCTTGGCCCACAAGTGAGCGTTAATTGCACTTTTATGTTATATGCATTAAAGGGGCTAGGGAAGGAGCGCACATTGTAGCCACTTGGGAAGAATGTATGCTAGGACCGCTCTACCACCAGGCACACAACAGGAAAAAAAACATTACTAACACGTGCAGAAAGTGGTGGGAAACACATACACAGCGACAACAGTCGCTAGGAGTCCACCCCTCAGATATGGAACTGGGAGCCCCCAACAAGGACAATGACTAGGTCAAGCCTTGGTACTCACCCATAGAGAGCCCCAGGGAGAGGATCCATGCTGGGCTCAGCTCTTCTCCTCTGAAAGCCATTTCACTGGCTAGCACTGCGTGTGAAGGAGATGGCAGGCAGATCTCTGAGAGTCATTTGTAATCTTTGGGAGAGAGCAGGGGGGGGGAAGGAGGAGGGAGGGGCTGCTCAAAAAGCCCTTATCATGATAAGGGCATGGAGCTGAACCAATTTTCTCTCCTCCTATGGCTACTGAAAAAGACCAGTCTAGTGGAGTCTCTCATGTCACGCTCAGTGAGAGAGTCACCTTTCTGTACTCAAGGTGGTCATTCATGAGCTCTTACTCTCTTTTCCTCTCATTTCCTCTCAATCTTCAGAATTTCTACAGAGAATTCAGGAAATACTTTTTCACTGAAAGGGTAGTGGATGCATGGAATGCCCTCCTGATGGAAGTAATGGGGGCAAATACAATGTTGGAATTCAAAATGGCATGGGACAGACACAGTGTATCCCTTTATACCAAGAGGATGACAAAGCAAACATAAATATCTTTTAATAGAAGGGGGATGACCTACACGGAGAGCAGCAGTTACAACCACGCTAGTCACCTTACTGGTGTTTATCTGCCGTCATATACTATGCTACTATGAGAGGAGAAAATTCATCTACCATCTGCTGGAGACAAAGAAATACTGAAGGGACTTCTGGTGGCTGAGGCGAATAGAGGCATGAGATTGATGTCATTGAAATCTGGGTTTTTCACTGGTTCTTTGTCTCCACCAATCTGCTGGTAGCGGAACACGCCCCACTTGTCTGACTGGTCTAGCAGGATGATATGGAAGATTCTTTTATCCTTTTATGAACCTATTTGGTATTTTCTAGCACTGTTAGAATCAGTGGACAGCTGTCTGGTACTCTGAAGGAGTAGGATGTATCAATGATAAAAGTACCACTGTTTTTGGTACAAGATGGCTTTTTCATATTGGGAAATGGCCAATTCATTCTTTTGTCAACTCCTTGTAGTTAGCTTGTTTATAATCTGCTGCTGGGTCTGATAGATGAAATAGGGCTGGCTCCACTGCATTAATGGATAATTTTGTCTTCATCTATACCTAGGCAAATGTGATGGAGATCACCAAATTATGCACACTGCTTAATTTTTTTTCCTGACAATACAACCAAGTTCATTCATACTTGCTAAGCCTCGGGATTAGGACTTACAGAGATGAGATGTCAAAAAGTGCATAAAACGAACAGTTTTGCAACGGACTGGTATTAATTAAAGGTAGCTGAACAGGAGGTTCAGAAAAAAAAATCATTTTTCCCCAGGAGGATATATGGGCATATCTGGCAGTGCTACTCATCTTATGCAACGCAAAATCACTGGTGATTTTCTGTAGTTCAAAGATCAGTTTTAAGCTTTTGCAGAACACATACAATAAGCTGAAGAACGGGAAATTTAAATAAAACCACAGTGCTACAGTGATCTTAAAATACATTTCCACTCGACCAACGGATTATAATGATTTCTTTTTCTAAGTAGGATCCTACAAGCTGGCGGTTAAAAAAAATAAAAATATGAGAGTCTCACACATGATGAATTCACCAGATTTCATCTGGAGAACATGCCAGCTCTTTGAATACCAAGATTCTACAAAGTCATCCATCAACTCAGCAAAAACTGAAAACTGACTGGTTCCTCCAGCTCAATATTGGTTGCTGTAGCAACTACTGCTTTCTCCATCAATCCTGCTTATCAGTCCTTCCAACTTTATTGCAAAGTAGCAACGAACCATCATTTTAATAATTCCTGGCATATCTGACACAGAGTCAACCCCAACAAAATAATTTTTCTTCTGTTAGTAAGCATTACATATATTTGCACTACTAACTACCTGTGCAAATGCTAATTAAAGGAAGAACAATTCATATCAATGATCAGCTGGCCAAGCCTTTTATTAAAGAACTGTACTATTTTCTCTTTCGAGGAATATTGTTCAAAGGTGACAGGCAAAAAATGTGGTCAACCCTTAGAAAAGAATACTCTTATTATGGACAAGAAATTGTAATCTGCTTGGTGTGTTGTGGCAGTAGAAAATGCATATAGAATGTAATAGGAAAGGAATGGAAAATAAAATAAATAATATCATTATATTTCTTTATAGATCCATGGTGCAAATGCACCTTGAGCACTGTGTGCAGTTCTGGTCACCTCAGCTGAAAAAGATAGAGCAGAGCTAGAAAGATTCATAGGCTGACAAAAATGATAAAGGGATGTCATAGCTCCCTACAAGGAAACGCTAAATAGGGAGGGCAGCCTGGAGAAGAAATGACAGAGGAGACCCGATAGAGGTTTAAAAATGAGTGGAGTAGCATGGATAATAGGGAAAGATTATTTACCCTTTTAAATAATATTAGAACTAGAGAACATTCCATGAAGCTAATAGGTAGCACTTTTACAACAAATCAGAGAAAGAGTAGTTACTCACCTGTAACAGGTGTTCTCCAGGAGCAGCAGGAATCAGTCTTCACATATGGGTGACATCGGCACCGACGGAGCCCCCGTGCGAAGCATTTCCCCAGCTTTCAAAGAAAGCCTTTGGGAATGCAGCACGCATGCGCGGTCCCCTTCCCGCCCAAGGGTGCCATCTTGCTCAGTCTGATGACATAGATAAAAGACAGCAAAAATAGCAAAAAATAAAGCATATGACTGCAACTCCAAGGGGAGGGAGGGAGGGTTGTGAGGACTGATTCCCGCTGCTCCTGGAGATAGCACAGTTACTTACCTGTAACAGGTGATCTCTGAGAACAGCAGGAATAGTCCTCACATATGGGTACGTCGGTACCGACGGAGCCTGCGCGGGAAAGCTCCCCAGCTTCCCAAAAGGAAAGCTTTTGGGGCTTCCCACAGCGCATGCGCGCTGCCTTCCCGCCTTCCTGACCAACTCTCCTCAGTTCGAGTTTAAAGCTGAGACAATAGAGAGAGGAAAGGAAGAGAAAGAGATACAACTCCTAGGGGAGGTGGGTGGGTTGTGAGGACTATTCCTGCTGTTCCCAGAGATCACCTGTTACAGGTAAGTAACTGTGCTATCTCCAGGAACAAGCAGGAATGAGTCCTCAGATATGGGGACTCCCTAGCTGAGATGCCTGGGAGATCCCCTCCGTAGGTATTTCATCTTCCAATGGATCTCAGGCATCCATTAAGGGAAGGTGGGCAGGAGTTGTTTAAGAATGGAACAGGTGTTTGAGGACAGCCTGACCAAATAAGGCATCCCGGCGGGAGTCCTTATCCAAGCAGTAACGGGCTGTGAAGGTATGAACCGAGGCCCAGGTGGCTGCTCGACAGATCTGATCTATGGATACAGAGTGAAGATGAGCCATAGAGGTGGCCATGGCTCTCACATTGTGAGCTGTGACATGGCCCTCCAGAGAAATGTTTTTACTCTGGTAAGCAAACGAAATACACTGAGCAATCCAATTGGAAAGTGTTCGTTTTGAGACTGGAAGTCCCAAATGAGAAGGATCGAAAGCAACAAAAAGTTGGGAAGACTTTCGATGTGGCTGAGTCCTATGGAGGTAAAAGGCAAGAGCTCTTTTACAGTCTAGAGTATGAAGGTTACGCTCTGCACTGGATGCATGAGGAGCTGGAAAGAAGACAGGTAGGTATACCTCTTGATTAAGATGAAAAGGTGAAACCACTTTAGGCATAAAGTGTGGATTTGTCCGAAGGACTACCTTATCATGATGGAACCTTGTATAGGGTGGATTCGCCACTAAGGCTTGCAGCTCACTGATGCGACGAGCTGAAGTGACTGCAATGAGGAAAATAACCTTCCAGGAAAGAAATTTCAAGGAGGTAGTGGCTAATGGTTCAAAAGGTTGCTTCATAAGCTGACCAAGAACCAAGTTTAAGTCCCATGCCACCGGAGGAGGCCTAATGGGAGGTTTAGTTAAAGTTAGGCCTCTCATGAATCTTGCAATAAGAGGATGAGAGGAAAGAGATTGTCCATTGAAAGGCTTGAGGGATGCTGCAATAGCACTCAAATGGACCCTTACTGAATTTGTTTTAAGGCCTGCATTGGAGAGATGCAGGAGATATTCCAATAGAGAATTGATAGGAAGAGCAAAAGGATCAAGATCCTTTTGAGCACACCAAATGGAAAATCTTTTCCATTTAAAAGCATAAGAACGCCTTGTGGAAGGTTTTCTGGAAGCATGGAGGATATCTTGCACTTGTTGAGAGACATTTAAGTCTTGAAGGTCTAGGCCTTCAGTAACCATGCTCTGAGGTGGAGGGACTTGGGGTTTGGGTGCCACAAAGTCCCCTCCTCCTGAGACAGGTCTGGAGCAGCTCCCAGGTCTAGGGAGGGACCCTGGGAGAGATGCAGAAGTAGAGGGAACCACACTTGGCGTGGCCAGCGTGGAGCTATGAGGATCATAGATCCGTGATCCTTCTGCAGTTTGAACAGAGTCTTGGGAATCAAAGGAATGGGTGGAAAGGCATATAGGAGGCCCTGACCCCAATGAAGGAGGAAGGCATCCCTGGCCTGAACCCCCTGACACGGAATTCTGGAACAGAACCGGGGAAGTTTGGCATTCCACGGACTTGCAAAGAGGTCTATGTCCGGGGTTCCCCATTTCTGAAAGATTCTGAGTACCTGATCCATGTGCAGGGACCATTCGTGTGGAAGCAGAACTCGACTGAGTCTGTCTGCCCAAGAGTTTTGGATTCCTGGGAGGTACACTGCCAGGAGATGAATTTGATGCTCTCTGGCGAAGGCCCACAATTTTAGAGCTTCGTTGCAAAGCGACAGAGAGCCAGTCCCTCCTTGTTTGTTTACGTAGAACATGGCTACTTGATTGTCGGTATGAACAAGCACTGTCATGTTGCAAAGGAGGGTATGAAAGACCTTGAGAGCAAGAAAAATTGCTCGAAGCTCCAGAAGGTTGATATGAAGGGCAGTCTCCTGCGGAGACCAAAGGCCTTGAGTGGAGAGGTCTTGAAGATGAGCTCCCCAGCCTGTCTGGGAGGCATCTGTAGTGAGGGTTGCCTGGGGTAGTAGCGGTTGGAAGGGGGACCCCAGCAACAGGTTTTGAATAGACATCCACCACTGGAGAGACCCAAAGAGACGTTTGGAGGTTTCTATTTGGTCGGAGAGAGCTCCTGATGCTTGGGTCCACTGAGTGGACAGAGTCCATTGAGCTGCTCTCATATGCAGGCGAGCATAAGGCACCACATGAACTGTGGAGGCCATGTGGCCTAGCAATTGTAACATCTCTCGGGCAGTCAAGTGAGTTCTGGACTGAATCTGAGAGGCCAGGTGCACTAGCCGGTGGCAACGTGCCTGGGGAAGATAGGCCTTTGCTGTGGTGGTATCTAACCAGGCCCCTATGAATTCTAGGGATTGAGTAGGGGTAAGTTGAGACTTTGGCAGATTGATGACAAGTCCCAGATACTGCAGAATGCAGATGGTGTGGTCCAGGGAAGTCTGAGCCTGAGACTGAGATGGAGCTCGAATGAGCCAGTCGTCTAGGTATGGGAAGACAAAGATTCCCTGAGCGCGTAGAAATGCAGCCACTACTGACATGCATTTTGTGAACACTCTTGGAGCAGAGGCTAGACCGAAGGGGAGTACTCTGTACTGGAAATGTTTTCCCTGGAACAGAAATCGAAGGAATTTTCTGTGGGATGGATGGATGAGTATATGTGTGTACGCATCCTTTAGGTCTAGAGAACAAAGCCAGTCCTGACTCTGAAGGTAAGGAAGAAGAATACCCAGAGAGAGCATTTTGAATTTTTCCTTGAACAGGAATTTGTTTAATTCTCTCAGATCTAGGATGGGTCTGTGTCCTCCTGTTTTCTTTGGTATCAGAAAATAGGGGGAGTAGAACCCTGAGCCCTGTTGGAGGAGGGGAACCTGTTTATGGCCCCTTGGGCAAGCAGGGTATTCACCTACTGATCCAACAGGTGTAGGAGAGATGGGGGAGAGACGAAATGTCTCACCCTGGGATAGATAGGAAGGCTGGAAAAATGCAGTTTGTATCCCTCTCTGATGATAGAGAGGGTCCACTGCTCTGATGTAATCTGTTCCCATCTGGGAGCAAAATGAGTCAGCCTTCCTGGAATGGTGAGAGGCTCTGGTTGCTGCAGAGCCAGAAAGGGTATGTTCTTTAGAAGTAAGTCAAAAACCCTGAGGGGGTTGGGACTGTTGAAGCGTAGCAGCTGTTGCAGGCTTTGTTCTGGCCTGTTTAGTCTGCTGTCGCTTAGGAACAAAGCGAGCTTGAGCAGATGACTGGCCAGCATTGGAACCAAATCTAGGCTTTTTGTAGAAAGACTTCTTAAAAGACTTCTTTTTGGCAGGGAGGGAAGTAGACTTAGAGAGTCTATCCAAAGCAGCATTCTCTGCATCCATTTAATGGCTTTGACTTGCCACTCTTTGCCAAAGAGATTTTCACCTGTACAAGGTAAATTGCCTAGGCCATCTTGCACCCAGGATTCTAGGTCAGAGGCCTGGAGCCAAGCAATTCGACGAGCAGCTATGGCTATGCCAGATGCTCTACTAGCACCCTCAAAAGAGTCAAAGGCAGCCCTATTGGAGAACTTTGACACATCTTGGATATGCTTTAACAGAAGCAGGAACTCCTCTTTTCTATCCTCTGGAAGAAAGGGGAGAAAATCTTGTACTTTAAGAGCAAGCTCCTTTAGAAACATGCCCATATAGAGGCTGTAGGAGTTGATTCTGGCAATAAGCATACTAGCTTGAAAGATTTTTCTGCCAAAAGCATCCAAAGTTCTACATTCTCTTCCTGGAGGGGTAGAAGAGTGCCTTTTGGTACTCTTAATCTTTTTCATAGCAGACTTCACCACAATAGAATGGTGAGGAAGCTGGGTTTTTTGAAAACCAGGAGAAGGAGGGACCCGATACATGGTATCCAACCGACGAGAATGTGGAGATAGTGTAAGAGGAGCCTCCCATAAATCCATCATATGTTCTTGGAGAATATTATGAATGGGTAAGGTGACTGCCTCTTTGGGAACCTTAGAGTATCCTAAAATGTCTAATTTTTGAGCTCTAGGTTCCTTTTCAGAGGATACTGTAATGGAAAGTCCTTTGGCAACTTTCAAGATGAAGTCCTGAAAGGACAAGTCCTCTGGAGGAGACATTCTTCTCTTTGGGGAAGAAGGCTCCTCAGGAAGAATAAGGGATGCTTCATCAGAATCATCTGAGGTATCGGCATCCTCAGAAGACTCGAAGTATCGCCTACTTGCTTCCAGAGATTGATACGGGTACCGACCGGTATCGACCTCAGGCGTACCGGGAGCCGGGTCGGTACCGAGAATATCGCAGGAAGCAAAAACCGGTACCGGCCTTCTACTGGAAGTAGATGTTCTGGGTACCGGTATCGGTTGTGGTACCGGAACCGGGGTCTGAACCGACGGTTGCGGTACCGAGGGCGTCGCAGCATTAATAAAAGCCATTATGGCCTGCTGCATGGATTGTACCGTAGTACCCATTGACGCCACAACTGCCTGGATGTCGGTACCGGTTTGAGCCGGTACCCCAGAGCAGTCTAACAGGTGATCGGTCGAGGCCGTGCCATCGATGTCAACCTGTAACCCCATAGGAGGAGCTTTGGAAGCCGGAGCTTCCCGCCGGGGTTGTTTGGCTGGGGCAGGGTCTTCAGGGTCGAACCCAAGGGCCTCTCTCTGCTTTGAGGGAGATTTGCCCCTTGAAGACTTGCCCGAGGAATGTTTGGTTACCTGAGATCCATCCGGAGATGAAGACCTGGATGATGCTGATGCTGGATTATCTGCAGAAAACAGCACATGAAATTTAGCTGCTCGGTTCTGTAAGCCCTGTTTGGACATCAGAGAGCAGGATGGACAATCCGGAACCGAATGGTCAGGGCCCAAACAATTAAGACACCACTCATGGGTGTCTGTGACTGAAATAGTACCAGAGCACTTGGTGCATTTTTTAAAACCAGAAGATGGTTTCTCCATGAGGGAGAATTTGTAAAGGCCGGTAGGCCTTACAAAAAGAAATACACCAAGTGTGGAAAAAGAAAAAAAAAATATTTTTTTTAAAGAAATAAAGAAGTAAAGACCGGCGGTACCGGTTCGGAATCGGGGAAGGCAGATACGCGGTCAGAACAACTTTTTAAAATAAGAAATTCTTCAGCGGTGACAGGAACACGACCTGCTGGCTCCGCGGAAAAAGAAGAACTGAGGAGAGTTGGTCAGGAAGGCGGGAAGGCAGCGCGCATGCGCTGTGGGAAGCCCCAAAAGCTTTCCTTTTGGGAAGCTGGGGAGCTTTCCTGCGCAGGCTCCGTCGGTACCGACGTACCCATATGTGAGGACTCATTCCTGCTTGTTCCTGGAGATCACCTGTTACAGGTGAGTAACTACTCTTTCTCCAGGACCAAGCAGGAAGTCAGTCCTCACAAATGGGACTCCCTAGCTCAGGGCTACCAGAGGCCCCAAACTGAAAAACTGAGCTCCCTCTAGAGCCTCAGCATGCGAGAACAGAATCTTCTCTGACAACGCCCCCGAAAGGTAGCCCAACACCAGGGCCAGAGGGTAGGAGTTGCCTAGACCCCAAAGAGATTATGGAGTACCGCTTGCCCGAAAGCACTGTCCCCTGCGGGACTCCCTCTCAAGGCAGTAGTGGGCCACAAAAGTCTGACTTGAAGACCAAGTAGCAGCCCGGCAGATGTCTGCCAATGGAACAGAGCGAAGATGAGCCACTGACGCAGCCTTCGCCCTGACACGGTGAGCCGTAACTCAACCCTGCAGTGAGAGGCCGGCTGCCCTGTAAGCCCAGGCGATGCAGTCAGCTACCCATATGGACAAAGTATGCTTGGAGACAGCCAACCCCAACTTATTGGGGTCATAAGAGACGAAGAGCTGGACCGCCCTCCGGTGCTCCCACGTACGGTCAAGGTAGAAGGACAGCACCCTCCTACAGTCCAGGGTATGCAAGACCATCTCAGCCCGGCTAGCATGAGGCCTGGGAAAGAAAGTCGGAAGAACCACCTCCTGATTGAGGTGGGAGGAGGAGACAACTTTTGGAAGGAACTTAGGGTGAGTCCGTAAGACTACCCTGTTCCTATGTTGTTGTTAAGTGCCGCCGAGTCGGAGTCGACTCATGGCGACCCTCTGGATAGCTATCCTAAATTGTGTTCGGTCTTCATTGTTGACAGACTGGTACCCATAGCCGCTGTTATTGTATCAATCCATCTCATTGCTGGCCTTCCTCTTTTGCGTTGACCTTCTATCTTGCCAAGCATGATGTCTTTCTCTAACGATCTCTCTCTTCGCATGACGTGTCCAAAGTATCTGTTCCTATAGAACCTAGTATAAGGTGCTTCTGAGACTAGGGCCTGAAGTTCACTCACTCGCCGTGCTGAGGTAAGAGCTACCAGAAAGAGTGTTTTCCAGGACAGAAAACGCAGAGGGCAAGTAGCCATAGGTTCAAATGGTGGGCAAGTAAGCTGTTGCAAGACCACATTTAAATCCCATTCAGTGGCAGGTGGACGCACTGGAGGCTTAAGCAAAAGCAGGCCTCTGAGGAAGCGAGTCACCAAAGGATGACTGGAGAGAGACTGACCCTCCACCTGTGAGTGGTGTGCTGAAAGAGCACTAAGATGAACTCTAACAGAATTGGACTTAAGGCCTAGGTTGGACAGGTGAAGCAAATACTGCAGCACCACTGGTAGCAGGCAAGAGAAGGGATTCTCGTTGTGTTGAGTACACCAAGCAGAGAATCTACGCCACTTAAGGGCATAAGATTTTCTGGTGGACTGCCTCCTAGAGGCCAAGACTACGTCCTCCACTTCCCTAGGCAGTAGTAAAGGCGCTAGGACTACCCTTTTAGCAGCCAGGCCATCAAATTGAGGGACTGGAGATTGGGGTGCAAGAGAGATCCCTGCTCCTGAGACAGGAGATCGGGTTTCATCCCCAGAGGAAGAGGAGTGTCCACCGCCAGTTGCAACAGTAGGGGAAACCAGGGTTGCCTTGGCCACCTGGGGGCCACCAGAATCACTGAGGCCTTGTCCCGGGCCACCTTGAACAGTGTCTTGGACACTAGAGGCGTGGGAGGAAACGCATATAGGAGGCCTGTGGACCATGAAATGAGAAACGCATCCGCTGCTACTCTGAGAGGATGTGGTAGTCTGG
This sequence comes from Ichthyophis bannanicus, assembly GCA_033557465.1. Lineage (NCBI taxonomy): Eukaryota > Metazoa > Chordata > Amphibia > Gymnophiona > Ichthyophiidae > Ichthyophis > Ichthyophis bannanicus. The sequence goes on along the minus strand of CM066039.1, from coordinate 350,522,892 downwards.
AACAGAACCTGGGTAGATGCCGGTTCAGTGGACTGGCAAAGAGATCTATGGTGGGAAGACCCCATCTCAGGAAGATCTGTTGAACCACTAAAGGATTCAACTGCCATTCTTGCGGCTGCAGGATCCTGCTCAATCTGTCCGCTAGGTAATTCTCCTGACCTGGGAGGTAGACTGCTTTGAGAAGAATGCTATGATTGACTGCCCAGGAGCACAGTTTCTGCGCTTCCTGGCAGAGAAGGCGGGACCCTGTGCCCCCTTGTTTGTTCACATAGAACATAGCTACTTGATTGTCCGTCTGAACCAAGACGGACTGGTGAGAGATGAGATGGGAGAAAGTTCTCAGGGCTAAGCGGATAGCTCTCAGTTCTAAGAGATTGATCTGCTGTGAGGCCTCCCAAAGAGTCCACAGGCTTTGAGTACATGCCCCTTGGCAATGTGCACCCCAACCTTGAAGAGAAGCATCGATTGTCAGCACCTGAGAGTGTGGAGGTGCCTGAAAAAACACCCCTTGCACTAGATTCGGAAGATGAAGCCACCATTGCAGAGAAGACTGTAGTAGGCTGGACACCCTCACTTTGTCCGTGAGGCTGCCTGTGGCCTGGTGCCACTGAGTCCTGAGGCCCCATTGAGCCAGCCTCATGTGTAGACGGGCATTTGGAGTCACATGGACCGTGGATGCCATGTGGCCTAAGAGCCTCAGGAATGTTCTGGCGGAAACCAGAGAATTGCTGTGGAATAGCCTGGCTAGAGCAATCAATCTGTGGGCCCTGTCCACTGGTAGAAAGGCCTTTGCCTGAACGGTGTCCAGTCGAGCTCCTATGAACTCCATGTTCTGGGAGGGCTGCAAACTGGACTTTGCGAAATTTATGACAAACCCCAGGTGCTGAAGCAGAGCGACAGTGCGAAGGGTGGCTTGATTGGCCTCTTGCGGGGATTGATCCCTGATGAGCCAGTCATCCAGATATGGAAATACAAAGAGGCCTTGAACCCTGAGGTAGGCCGCTACCACCACCAGGCACTTGGTGAACACCCTGGGGACGGATGTAAGGACAAAAGGCAGTACTCGGTACTGATAATGGTTTCCTCCCACTACAAATCTGAGATATTGTCTGTGGTCTGGATGAATAAGGATGTGAGTATAAGCATCCTTTAGATCTAAGGAGCATAGCCAATCTCCCTGCTGGAGGTAGGGCAGCAGGATTCCAAGGGTAAGCATCTTGAACTTTTCCCTCTCCAGGAACTTGTCTAGATTTCGCAAGTCTAGGATGGGTCTGAGGCCTCCTGTTCTTTTTGGTACCAGGAAGTACATGGAATAAAAGCTGTGACCTCTCAGGTGGTGGGGCACTGGTTCCACTGCCTGTTCCTTCAGAAGACTTGCCAACTCTTGCAGGAGTAAGTCCCTGTGCAGAGGGAGTCTGGGAGGCTCCCCTGGAAAATAGGAGGGGGGTACCTGGTGGAAGTGGAGGAGATAGCCCTTCTGGACTATACTTAGAACCCAGGTATCCCTTGTGACGGCTGACCACCTGTGGGCGAACAGGGCCAGTTGGCCTCCAGTGCTGATGGGGGCCAGCTGAGGAGGAGAGGCTATGCCAATGCAGTCAAAATCCCCCTCCCTGCTGAGAAGCCTTGGGGACCTTCTGCCTATGGGGCCCATGACCCTGCCCCTTGGCCTGCTGACCCTGTTGGGGAGCTACCGAGGCCTGATAATGAGGGTACTGTTTATAGGCAGATGACTTCCTCGGGTAAAAGGTCTTTTTCCCAAGCCCTTCTTCTTCTGAGAAGGGGCAGAGATTTTATGGACAGCCTTGTCCGGGTAAGAGTCTCGGTCTCGAGTTCGGCAGCCTTGTCAGCCATGGGCTTGACAAAGAGGTTTTCACCTCGGCAGGGGACATCGACCAACTTGTCCTGCACCCATGGCTCGAGGTACGATGACTGTAGCCAAGCCTGACGGCGTGCACCGATGCCGGCCGCGGCTACTTGGGCCGAAGCCTCAAAGCCATCATAGGCTTCTCGAGAGATAAACTTCGAGCACTCACGAATACCCGAAGACAGATCATTGAACCTCTGCAAAGATTCCTCGGATAGACCAGCAGAGAACCCGGCAATCTCCTTTGCCAGGTCTCGAAGGTACATGCCCATGTACAGCTGGTAGGTCTGGACACGGCAAGCAAGCATACAGCCCTGGAAGCACTTCTTACCGAGGGCATCCAGGTTCCGGGCCTCCCGGCTGGGAGGCACCGAGGAGTGCATCTTCTGACTCTTCAGACGATGCATGGCTGATTCCACAACCATGGAGTGGTGCGGTAATTGTGCCTTTTGGAACCCAGAGCTCTTGCGGACTCGATAGACAGAATCGACCTGCTTGCTTAAAACCGGCATCGATGCCAGCGCCTCCCACATGCGGAAGAGCAACCATTCCAGCATCGGAGGAACCGGAACAGTAAAGGCCTCCTTCGGAGGAGAGTCATACTGTAGGGCCTTGAGCTCCTCGGCTCGAGGCTCCTCCTCGGGATCCGCGGGGAATGCCAAAGCCTTGGCCATGTCCCGCACGAAGTCCGAGAACCGGGTATCCTCCGGGGGGGGGGGGGGGGGCCTTCTCCGAGGCTCGGACTCAGGCAAGTCCGACGGAACGCACCAAGTCTCCCAGCCGGATTCCTCAGAGGAGGAATCGAGCGGCTCCGGTCGGGCAGGCATCGATGCCCTCCACCCAGACGCCGAGGGTACCGGCGTCGATGACCTCAGTCCCGAACGGGAGGCCGAGGGGGACCTTGGCTGAGGATCGACTCGAGCTCGCATGGACTCTAGGATCGGCTCGGCCTCCGGGGTCGACTTGGACGTCGATGTCCCAGTGGTCAGAGCAGATGCACCGGTGAGACCAGCGATCAGTGCCCGCTGTTGTTCCATGAAGGCACTAATTATTAGGTCTGATTCCAGAGGGTATAGATATTAATCCAAAATGAAAAATAAGCCCTCAACTTATACTTAGAAGGATGTTGATAATTATCGCACTGTGTTAATTAAACAAGCATTGCCTAACTCTATCACTTAAATACGAATTAACCAGTGACAAGAGGTCTCAGACTTCCAACGGCAATGCTCCAATGATTTTTGCGAGCAATATGCCTGATTGCATCAACGACCTCAATATGTCTCTGGGTTTCTCCCTTTTTTTCTTTTTTTGTACTTAAAAGTTCACTTTAAACGTTGTCTATTTATCTCTTGCAATGCTTAAATGGTGTGAATTTTATCCCATGTCTTAAAATCCTCTAAAGCTTTTGAACTGTCACATCTCAATCTTTTAATGCCATACTTGAGAGTGTGCTTCACAGCTAAATCAATATGTGTTTCTGCTTATTCATGCGTGCATATTCATTTACTGATTGTAGCATTTAATTCTTGCTTATCTGGTCATCACTGATCATTTCCCCGACGCCATCTACTGGGTGCCGCACTTTGCGTTTCGTTAATCTTCTTCAGGGGGAATTAAAATGATCACAGCACGATTTATTACTGCAGCTGAACTGTTAATAGCACGATCTATGGAACTCGCGGTTACTCTTTACATTTGCAGTCATCAGGGCTTCCTTCTAACCTGGTTTGCTAAATGTCTCATGCGCGGCGTTTTTGAGACATTTAGCAAACCAGGTTAGAAGGAAGCCCTGATGACTGCAAATGTAAAGAGTAACCGCGAGTTCCATAGATCGTGCTATTAACAGTTCAGCTGCAGTAATAAATCGTGCTGTGATCATTTTAATTCCCCCTGAAGAAGATTAACGAAACGCAAAGTGCGGCACCCAGTAGATGGCGTCGGGGAAATGATCAGCGATGACCAGATAAGCAAGAATTAAATGCTACAATCAGTAAATGAATATGCACGCATGAATAAGCAGAAACACATATTGATTTAGCTGTGAAGCACACTCTCAAGTATGGCATTAAAAGATTGAGATGTGACAGTTCAAAAGCTTTAGAGGATTTTAAGACATGGGATAAAATTCACACCATTTAAGCATTGCAAGAGATAAGTAGACAACGTTTAAAGTGAACTTTTAAGTACAAAAAAAGAAAAAAAGAAAAAAAGGGAAAAATCCAGAGACATATTGAGGTCGTTGATGCAATCAGGCATATTGCTCGCAAAAATCATTGGAGCATTGCCGTTGGAAGTCTGAGACCTCTTGTCACTGGTTAATTCGTATTTAAGTGATAGAGTTAGGCAATGCTTGTTTAATTAACACAGTGCGATAATTATCAACATCCTTCTAAGTATAAGTTGAGGGCTTATTTTTCATTTTGGTTCCATGAAGGCAGCCAAGCTGCTCTCCAAGGCCATCAACCTGAGTCTGAGCTTAGGAGACTCAACAGCCCCCGACTCAGGCCCCGGCGGCGCCAGGCCCGATGTCGGCTCCCCTGGAGGTGAGTCCACGAGGACTACAGTACTCACGTGACCCGGGGACTCCATCTCCACACGAGGTTGTTTTGCAGGCCTCTCCGACTCCGAAGACCCGGGACGGCGCTCGGGGCTATGCGACTTGGCCCTCGAGGAGCCAAGTGCGTCCACTGACGCCGCCCTCGTGGGTTTTTTCTTCTTACGATGCTCCCGCGAGGGAGACCCCCTTTCAGAGGAACCTCGACGCTGCTTGGGGCCGGAGTCCCGAGATGTTGAGGCCTCTGACGAAGTCCGGGCCCTACCGGACACGGAGTCAGAGAAGATTCTTTCCTTTTGGTGCTGCTGACTCCTTAACGCCTTGGAGGATATCTTCCCACACGGACCACAGATCATCGGGTCATGATCGGGTCCGAGGCACCGGAGGCAGCAGTCATGTGTGTCGGTGAGAGACATAAGTTTCTTACACCGATCACACTTTTTAAACCCGCCAGCAGCCATCGGGGAAAAAAGGGCCCCTGCAAGGTCAAAAGACAGGGCTGCCAGTGAAAAAAGAAAAATGGCGCGAACGCTAGTCACTAAGGACAAAAAACGAAAAAAGAGATCCGGGCTCGATACCGACGTATCGGGCCCAGGCGGGAAAGGGAAACCGGCGTCGAACCGAAGAAAAACAGGTTAACGCAGAGAAAATCAACTTCTTCCTCGGGTGAAACGAATATACATCCGTCGGGCTCCGCGGAAAAAAGAAGACTGAGCAAGATGGCACCCTTGGGCGGGAAGGGGACCGTGCATGCGCGCAGCATTCCCAAAGGCTTTCTTTGAAAGCTGGGGAAATGCTCCGCACGGGGGCTCCATCGGCGCCGGCGTCACCCATATGTGAGGACTGACTTCCTGCTTGGTCCTGGAGAAAATATTTTTTCATTCAGAGGACTGTTATACTATGGAATTTGTTGTCAGAAAATGTGGTAAAAGCTGTTAGCATAGCCGAGTTTAAAAGAATTTACATTAGTTCCTAGAGACAAGTCCCTAAACCATCATTAGCCATGTAAACTTTGGAAAGCCACCACTTATCTCTGGGTATGAGCAAGGATGACTGGATCTATTCCTTGGAATCCTGCCAGGTACTTAAGACCTGGATTAGTCACTGTCAGAGGCAAGATGCTGACCTTCATGGACCTTTGGTTTTTACCTGGCAAAGCATTTATGTAATATATTCTTTATAGAAACTGATTGTACTGTTGAATGGGATTGTTTGAATGATGGCAAAACAATATACGAGAATAATACCAAGAAAACCTTCATGGGATGAAAAAGTCAAACTCATTACAAAAGAAGGGGAATAAATTTTGACTAGTTACAAGCCTTGATTTTAACAAGTTGAAAAGTGCACACTTATCGATAAAATGACATGTTTCCCCTTCCTCCACTTACAAATTCATGCATGTCTGCAGGGAGACCAAGTATCAAATGTGACCTGTTAGGGTGGCAGAGGCTGTCCAGCTCCTCTGTGAGTAGTTTCATATGCATATCTGTTACTTTTTTCTGTATTTGTGTGGACTGGAAGTGGGTGTGCTAGTATGTGGGATGAGGTGAGGTAGGGTGTATGGATGTGCAGTGGAGTGGGGTGTGGTGCTGTAAAGCGTATGCATGCATGTACTTCTGGGCGAGTGAGTGGGTGGGTGGGGTCTGCACATGAGCATGTGTGCAGGGGCAGACTGTGTGGGTAGAAAATATACTGTACATGTGGACAGGAGGGTAGATGGCATACCTCTTGACATACAGGCATTCTGATCCCCTACCTTTCATACGCTCAATCTCCTACCTCTCTCGCAATCTTCCCGCACCCACATAACATCTCCTCCAGCCCCCTTCTCTTTTCCCTTCCCCCCTCACATTTTACCCTCCCTTTTCCATCTCCACTAGACCCTCGTATTCTGTTCCTTCCCTTCCATCCCCTCCCAGAAATTCTAACCTTTTTTTGGCATTTCCTAATGGGATCACCGCCCATTAGTGATTTCTGCACATGGCAGTGATTTCTGCACACGGCCTTACTCCAGTTATCTGCCAGTGCGAGATGGGGTCCCCATCAGCCTGCAACCTGTCTCCATTCCTCTGCAAGTGCGGCATGGAGACCCTGCTGGCAGGGCTGCTGCAGGGAGAGAGGGGAAGGGGGTGTCCCTTCATTGGGTTTATGCAGGCACATCCAAGTCTACATGTACAGATGAATGAACAGGCATTAGTGCTCAGGGAAAATGTGCTTAAAAAATGCTGTAAATAGTCAAAATAAGGCGTGTGTTTAATTATTTTTAAAATGTTTCAAATGCTGCACAACAATAAAAACAGAACCAGAATAGAGAGGGTTACTCTTTGTTAATAAACCCCCTGCACTACAGGGCAATTCTACTAAATCATCTACTGTCAAAAAATATCCTCTGACTAATGATTTCTTATTCATATCAGTAATAAGGCAAAATTCACACCACTAGTCAATATATCAAGGAACCATTTATTGATTCAGATTCACATACACATTAGGTTCAAAAGAGAGGTTCTCCAGATTAAATATGGGAGAACCTGTGATAAGGAAGCTTATCATAGCTCAGGAAGGAGCTATAGAAAAGGTGAAGTGACTCTGAACAAGCAACCTGTCAGTTCTGGTAGAAATAAGAAAACAGAATTTTGCCATAAAAGACTACCAGTCCCAGAATGCACCAGGTTTCCAACAGCCATTAGAGGAGCTGAAGTGGGGAAACGTGTGTTCAATCAGGAGGGCTATGAGGTAATCCCCAAGCACTCATCTCAAAGGGCAGGGCCTGATTCAGCACAGCTGCACTGTGCTAGGGTGGAGCACTCATCAAAGCAGAATAAAGGTAGAGTTTATTCTACAGAGAATTATCCTCATCCTCAGATTCAGCTTGGAGATCCTCAGCTTGGACATCTTCATCATCTGGAGGATCATCAGAAGCAGAAGCCAGTGCGGACGGACAGAGAGGGCAAGAAACCCTTTGGAAGAAAGAAGAGGAAAGCATTTGGGAGGCCTAAAGGAGTCCAGAGCAGTACGTATACTGGGAGACATTCAAAAGGCCAGCATACACCATTGGACTGGGGAAAGCCAGAGGAATGGTGCTGCAGGGCTAGGAATCTCCAGACGGTACCTGTGAGGGAGACGGCTGCATGTGGAAGGGACCCTAAGACCCGTGCCAGAAGGTATGTGAAGAGAGATCCAGTGTCCAGGGATCTGGATTGGAAGGCTGGACATAAGAACTGGACTACATACTGGCCAGGCTATTTAGAGAGGAACTCTAACAGCAATGGAAGCTCAGGTATGAACACTGATCTATGCCCTAGCTATAATCTTGAAAGACAGCAGGGAAACAAGTATTCTCCTGAAAGTGCTCCATTGTGCCAATCCCTGATATTGAACCCATGATTGTTGAAGAAGGGGAAGGAGAAGTCTTAGATACAGGTTGTGAATACATGGATTGCTCTCTGTCTAAACTCCTTTGGTAATTTTCTGTTACAAAGTACAACAACCATCACAAAGAAATACAAACTTGTTCTTTAATCTACTCAGAAAAGCTCCTGAAGTAGGATTTGAGCCACGCAGTAGAAAGCAAGCCAGTTAAGGGGTTTCAGCTGGGTAACTGCTAGCAATTGAGCCTTACCTAATTGCTTGTGAGCTCTGAGGGAATCACTTCTGAGTCTATGTGTGAAGATATAAGAAGTTAACCTGAAAAGAACAGTTTTTTCCTTCTTTGTGGGTTTTGCTTGTTGTTTGAAACACTGCTAAGAAAATATTAGCTAAAGCCTACAGAAAAGACCAGTTTGTTACCAACCAGGTCTTTATTCTTTTCATTTGATTGCCTGACAAGTTCCTCTGTTGTTTTCCTGATTTTGTTTTTCTAAGTTTAACACTGAAAGCAAGTATCCTGTTTTATGTGCTACCAAGCATATCTGTGTTGGGAGAAATAACCCCATAAATAAATATCTTATTGGCTTTACACTCAAGCACAACTAATTATTGTGAGTGGCTGTGTCTGGTGTGAATTGACTGCATTTCCCACAATCCCTTGCAAATCATATTGAGATATGCACTTGCCAAGACTGTGAACATTCTCACCCAGGCAGCCGTCTGACAACCCCCCCCCCCCCATGCCCACGCACAGATTTTTGTGAATGAAGGCTTATAAGCACTGAAAACTAGTAGAGGCTGGTTTTAATTGAGCTAGATGACTACTGCCAATTTTAAAAACCCTGTCTTCAATCATTAAATCTCTCCTATGGATTAAAAGGCAGTTCAGATGATGGTCTGTTTCACTCTCTGTCACAGCTCTCCACAGTTTGCCTGTGAAACACATAGTGATGTGGGAGATGGCAGTAATATGGCTAGCGAGACTTCTAGGTCTCAACTGACAGCAGTGCGAGACTGTTGGTGAGGTGGCCAACCTAGGAGGCAGACAGCATAGGTCCATGCATGTAATCAACCACACAAACATGGCAGGTAGCGACAATGGAGACATGCATCCTCCAGAAAAGAAACAGGCAGCAAAAACAAAGGGTGCAGGCCTCCGCATAATTTGTTTGTTCATGTCTGCCCATCATTCTTGACAGGCCTTTTCAGCTTCTACTAGCATAATTGAGAGTTCTAAACCGCATATACTTAAACAGAGCGTAGTTGCTCACCTCAAACAGGTGATCTCTGGGAACAGCAGGATCAGTCTCCACATACGGGTGAATGTCACCAACTGAGCACACGTGGGAATGTCCTCCAGCATCCAATAGGAAAGCCTTTGGGAGCACTCCACTGTGCCTGCATGTCTGCCTGCCCAACTCCTCTCCTCAGTTGAGTTTGTAGCTGAGAAAAAGAAGAAGAAAAAAGAACTGGTGAGGAGGACGGGCTGTGAAGACTGATCCTGCTGTTTTTGGAGATCACCTGTTACAGGTGAATAACTATGCTATTTCCAGGATCAAGCAGGAATGCAGTCTTCACATATGAGACACACTAGCTTCTAGGTACCAGACTAGTATGGGGGTGGAAAGTAACGCAATCCCTGAGGCAAAAAAAACATGTAGCCGAAGAGTCTAGAAGAGTTGTGGGCTACTGGACTTGATTCCAGGAGATGACACTCCCCCAGTGATAATCTGGTATCTTGCAGAAGTACAGGACCAAGGGTAGGAGTTGAGTTTAGGTCCCAAAGAGATGCTGGAGTACAGCTTGGACAAAGACAGCGTCCCGATGGGGGCCTCTGTCAAGACAGTAGTGTGCAGCAAAAGCATGAATGGAGGACTAAGTAGCTGCCCGGCAAATGTCCTCAATGGATACTGAACAGAGATTAACTACGGATTTTGCCATAGCCAGTGACATGACCCTCCAATGAGAGTCCTCAGTGTGCATAAGCAAAAGAAATGCAATCTGCTATCCATCTAGATAGAGTATGTTTCGTCACTGGTAGGCCCAGGTGACTAGGATCAAAGGAAATGAATAAATGAGAGGATTTTCTATGATCTTTAGTTCTATCTAAGTAGTAGGCCAGTGCTCACTTGCAGTCTAGAGTGTGTAGTGATGCTTCAGCCCGAGACGCATGTGGTCTAGGGAAGAAAATTGAGATGATTACCGACAGGTTTAGATGGAAGGAGGAAACCACCTTTGGGAGGAAATGCGGATGGGTATGCAGAACCACCTTGTCTTGGTGGAACAGATTATAGGAAGGGATCTGCCACTACAGCCTGCAGATCGCTGATGTGGGAGCTGAAATGAAGACAATAAGGAAGATTACCTTCCAAGATAGACACTTCAGTGAAGTGGTGGCTAAAGGTCCAAAAGGTGGCTTTGGAAGTTGTCTCAGAACCACATTCAGATCCCAGGCCACTGGAGGTGGCTTAATGGGTGGCTTGGACAGCAGGAGACCCCGCATGAAACGTGTTACTAAGGGGTGTTGAAGATAGGTTGTCCATCCACTGGTCTGTGAGAGGCCACAATGGCATCAAGGTGAACTCTGACTGAGTAAGTCTTGTCAAGGATAAGTGGAGGAGATACTGCAGAAGTGACTCCACCTGGCAAGAAAAGGAGTCAAGATCCTTTGGGAAACACCAACGGGAAAATCTACACCATTTGAAGGCAAAAGATTGCCTGGTGGTAGCCTTACAAGATGCAAGGAGGACGTATTGACTGCCTGTGACAGGTCGAGGTCGGCGAGCACTAGCACTTCAGCAACCATGCTGTCATATGTAGGAAGTGAAGATTGGGATGGAGGAACGTCCCGTGGTCCTGAAAGAGGTGGTCGGGAGCACATCCCAGGTTGAGTGGCTGAGTCCATGCAAGACGAAGAAGCAGAGGAAACCACAGTTGATGGGGCCAAAAGGGAGCTATGAAAATCATCAAGCCCCTGTCAGCCTGTAGCTTGAACAGCGTCTTGGGTATCAAGGAGATGGGAGGGAATGCGTAGAGCAGTCCCTTTTTCCAATGGAGAAGGAAGGCGTCCAGGGCCTGTTGGTGCAGTAACAGATCACTGGAGCAGAAGAGTGGAAGCTGTATATTTTGTGGAGTGGAAAAAGATCTATGAGTGCGGTTCCCCAAGTTTGGAAGATCTGAGCAGCCGTCTCCCGATGCAAAGTCAATTCGTGAGGACGAAGGATACTGCTTAGCCTGTCTGCTAGAACATTGAGTTCACCTGGGAGGTACATCACTCTGATGTGGATGCAGTGAGAGATGGCAAATGATCACAAGCGAATCACTTCTTCACAGAGTGGCAGGAGTCCATTCCCCCTGGCTTGTTTACGAAGAACATGGCTACTTGGTTGTCCGTTCTGATTAGAACAGGTTGCCCTGATAGTTGGAACTGAAAAACCCTTAAGAGCAATTGTCAGTGCCCGTAGTACTAGCAGGTTAATCTGCAGGGCAGATTCCTGTTATGACCACATTCAGTGTGGTCAGGTCATTCAGATGCGCCCCCTCCCCCCCACAACACAGCTTGGAAACATCTGTCATCAGGGTGCATCGAGGTGGAGGCATCTGAAAAGGTGACCCAATGAGTAGGTTTTATTTTATTTTATTTATTTATTTTATTTACATTCTCTTATATACCGCGCTATTCTGCATCAGTGCGGTTTACATTGAACAAACTGAAATTACATTGAACAGGGTATTATAACTTGGAGATAACTATTTTACAGGGAACATGGGCTATGGAGGGTTAAGTGGCTTGCCCAAGACCACAAGGAGCACCTGTGGGCCTAGAAACCCCAGTCCTTCCGGCCCAAGGTTGCTGTCCTCTAGTGGGATTTGAACCCCCGACCTTCCGGCCTGAAGTACCTTGCCCCAACCACTAGGCTACTCCTCCACTCGCCCACTGTTTTGAGGGAGACATCACCATTGAAGGGGCTTGATTAGTTGAAGGGTGATGTGGATTCTTGTCTCTGAGTCGACCTTTCGCTTGAGTCCACTGGGAAGACAGAGTCCACTGTGTTTCTTGCATGTGTAATCGAGTTTAGGGGATGATATGGACCGTGGGGTCCATATACCCTAATAGTCATAGAATCTCTCGAGCCGTTACCTGGCTTTGCTGTTGTACCCCTTTTGTCAGCTCGATGAAGCGGATGCAGAGATCCTGTAGGAGGAAAGCTCAGACCTGTCGAGTATCAGAGCGCTGTGATGAACTCCAGATGTTGGGTTGGAGCGAGGTGGTACTTTGGGAAGTTTATGACAAACCCCAGGTGATGGAGCAATGAGATGGTGTGATGAAGGGAGGTTTTTACCTCTTGGGGGGGGAGTCTCCCCTAATCAGCCAATAGTCTAAGTAAGGAAAGACGAATACCCCCAAGGTGCATAGGTAGGCAGCGACGACTGCCATGCATTTAGTGAAGACCTTGAGGTAGAGGCTAGACTGAAGGGAAGAGCCCGGTATTGATAATGGCTTCCTTGAAACATGAACACATGTGCAAGGGATGTATCAGTAAATGTGTGTACGCCTCTTTTAGGTCTAGAGAACATAGCTAATCATGTCTCTGGACATATGGCAGAAGAGTTCCTAGAGAAATCATTTAGAATTTTTCTCTGACCATAAACTTGTTTAGGTCTCTGAGATCCAAGATGGGCCTGAAGCCTCCTGTTTTCTTTGGAATGAGAAAGTATAGAGAGTAGAAGCCCAAATTTTCTTGAGAAGAACGAACTCTTTCTATGGCACCCTGGGACAACAGGGTGGTCACCTCTTCTTTTAAAAATAGTGCTTTAAAGGGGTTGTATGGGATAATCCCCTGTGAAGCAGGTGGGAGGTAAGGTTTCGAAGTGAAGCTGATAACCCCTTTGGACAATCTGGAGTGTCCACTGCTCGGATGTTATGAGGTGCTACCCTTGGGCATAGTGACAAGGTCTGCCTGCTATGTGGAGGGGCAGGTGGTCCTCCAGGGGCAGATTGGCAATACTCTCTAGGAAGGAGTAACAACCAGCTGTAGGTTGTGCCTGTGCAGCTGGTTGATGCTTAGGAGCCTTGGATTTCTTAAGAACATAAGAAATGCCATACTGTGTCAGACCAAGGTGCATCAAGCCCAGTATCCTGTGTCCAACAGTGGCCAATCCAGGTCACAAGTACCTGTCCGTTTCCTAAAAAGACATACAGGTTCCACAATGCTTGTATTTCCCGGCTCTTTTTAATAATGGTTTATGGATCTTTCCTCCAGGAATCTGTCCAAATCTTTTTTAAACCCAGCTAAACTAACAGCTTTTACTACATCCTCTGGGAACGAACTCCAGAGTTTGATTACATATTGAGTGAAAAAATATTTTCTCTTATTAGTCTTAAATGGATTACACTGTAGCTTCATTACATGTCACCTAGTCTTTCTACTTTTGTATGGCATAGCGATCTACATTTGCCCGTTCCACTCCATTCATTAATTTATAGACCTCTATCATATACCCCCTCAGCCGTCTCTTCTCCAGGTTGAAGAGCCCTAACCTTTTAAGCCTCTCCTCATAGGGGTATCCTTCCATCCCCTTTACCATTTTTGGTGGCTCTTCTCTGTACCTTTTCTAATTCCACTATATCCTTTTTAAATATTAAAGAGTATTAATGAACAAACAAACTCTTCCAAAGACAGGGGAAGCCGTAAAACTAGAGGGCATAACATGAAGCTGCAAGGGGGTAAACTGAAAAGCAATGTCAGGAAATACCTTTTCACTGAAAGGGTACTGGATGCTTGGAATGCCTTCCCGATAGAAGTGGTGGGGGCGCAAACAGTGACAGAATTCAAAATAGCATGTGACAGACACAGTGGATCCCTTTACAGCAACAGGATAAAATCAAAATAAACATAACTATCTCTTATATCTGAACAAATGGGGGTGACCTACATGGAATGGTGGATACACCCCTAAACAAAGGCATGGGGAGGGTGACCTGCAGGAAGGGGCAAGTGCACCTACTCTTGCCACCTTGCTGGGCAGACTAGAAGGGCCATACTGGCCTTTATCTGCAGTCATATACTATGTTATTATGTTAAGAGTTCCCTGAAGACTCCTAAACACGGCCAAGAAGGCAAATAGAATGCTAGGAATTATAAGGAAAGGAATGGAGAATAAGACAAAGGATATTATAATGCTTCTGCATTGTTCCAATGGTGGACCGCACCTTCAATTTTGTGTGCAGTTCTGGTCGCCATATCTTAACATAGTAGCATAGTATATGACAGCAGATAAAGACATATACTGTTATTATGTTAAGATACGGCATTCTATTTGCCTTCTTGGCCGTCGCTGCACACTGGACAGAGGGTTTCAACATGATGATGCCTAAATCTTTTTCCTGGGTGATGGTTCCTAACAAGGAACCTTGCATTGTGTAACCATTGTTTGGGTTGTTCTTTCCTAGATGCATAACTTTGCACATATCCACATTATTATTATTATTAATGAGCGTTTTTAAAGCATTACCAATTTATCAAGGACCTCTTACAGTTTTCCACAATCCTCTTGTGTTTTAACAACTCTGAATAATTTTGTGTCATCTGCAAATTTGATTACCTCACTTGTTATTCCTATTTCCAAGTCATTTACAAATTTGTTAAAAAGCAGCCGACCCAGCACAGATCCCTGGGGTACTCCACTATTCACCTTTCTCCACTGGGAAAATTAGCTATTTAGCCCTACCCTCTGCGTTCTTTTAACCAGTTCCTGATCCACAATAGTACACAGCCTCCTATCCCATGACTTTTTAATTTCGTCAAGAGTCTCTCATGAGGGACCTTGTCAAAGGCTTTCTGAAAATCCAGATACACTATATTGATCAGTTCACCTTTGTCTACCTGTTTATTCACACCTTCAAAAAATATAACACATTACTAAGACAAGACCTTCATCGGCTAAAGTCATGTTGGCTTTCTCCCATTCATGTTCAGTAATTTTGTTCTTTATAATGGTTTCTACCATTTTGCCCAGTACTAACATCAGGCTCACCAGTCTGTAGTTTCCTGGATCACTCCTGGAACCCTTTTTAAAAATTGGCCTTACATTGGCCATTCGCCAATTTTCAAGTATCACAGATGATTTTAATGATAGATCACATTGCTAATAGTAGGTCTGCAATCTTATATTTCAGTCCTTTCAACACCCTCGGATGTATACCATTTGGTCCAGGTGATTTGCTACTCTTTAGTTTATCAAATAGTTGTAATACATCTTCCCGGTTTATCAATATTTCTTTCAATTCTTCCAAAGCATCACCTTTAAATACCATTTCAGTTAACGGTAACTTCCCTACATCTTCTTCGGTAAAGAACGAAGCAAAGAATTCATTCAGTCTCTCTGCTATAGCCTTGTCCTTTCTTAATGCCCCCTTTTTACCCCTTTATCATCTAATGGTCCTACTGATTCTCTCACAGGTTTATTGCTATAAATGTACTTGAAAAAGTTTTATAATGCGTTTTTTGCTTCCATAGTAAATTCTCTCTTTGCCTGCCTTGCTAGTGCTTATGTTGTTTCACGTTTTTATCATTTGGCTCCTTTTTCTATTTCCTGTAAGATGCTTTTTGGCAACAACAGCCTCTCTGACCTCACCTTTGAACCAAGCTGGCAGCTTTTTGGATTTTCTTCTACTTTTCTTAAAGCATGGAAAACAGTTGGTCTGGGCTTCCAAGATAGTATTTTTAAACAATGCCCGTGCTTGATGTAAATCTTTAAGCTTTGCAACTGCTCCTTTTAGATTTTTTTTAAATTCTTTTCCTCAATTTATCATAGTCTCCCTTTTGAAGTTAAAAGGTAGTACTGTGGATATCCTTGCCGTCCGTCCTCCATTTATTAAATCAAACATGATCATGCTATGATCATTTTTGCCAAGTGGCCCCAACATCCTTATGTCTTGCATCAGATCTTGTGTTCTAATAAGGATTAGGTACAAAATGGATTCCCCTCTTGTCGGTTCATGAAACAGCTGCTCCAAGAAACAGTCATTTATTTCATCTAGAAACTTTATCTTCCTAGCATGTCCTATCATGACACTGGCCCAGTCGATACCGGCATAATTGAAATCCCCCATTATTATTGCTGTGTTGTAACTTTTGTTAGCTTCCCTTATTTCTTTGAGCATTTCATCATCTATTTGTTCATTCTGGCCAGGCGGTCGGTAGTACACCCCCACTGCCATTGCCTTCCTCTTTTGACATGGAATTTCAATCCATAAAGATTCTATAGTGTAATTTGTTTCCTACAAAACTAATCCTGTGTGACTCAATGCCCTCTCTAGCATACAGTGCAACCCCTGCACCAATTTTATCTACTCTATCATTGCGATATTTGTACCTGGGTATTGCAGCGTCCCACTGGTTGTCTTCCTTCCACCAGCTCTCTGGAATACCAATCATATCTAACCTCTCATTTAGTGCTATATATTCCAACTCTCCCATCTTATTTTTCAGACTTCTACATTTTGCATACAATCATTTTATTTATTTATTTAGCTGCACTTATATACTGCTTTTCATCGGGTCAAAGCGGTTTACAATAACAAAAGGGAGGGGGGTACATTAATCAGCTCACAATTAAAGAGGGAGGGGGAAACCATCACCGGGAGTCAATATTGATGATCCTGACATGGTAGGCATCAGTACTTGACATTGACGTTGATTATCTACAGTTCTGTGTTGTCACCCAGATTCAGTCTGTTGAGAGACAGGCCGTTAGTGAGTGGTGTCCAGTTCAGAGCCGAGGTGTTCCCAAAATAGGTGGGTTTTTAATTGTTTTCTGAATGAGGAGAGGTCTTTGTTGTTTCGGATCTGGTTAGGAAGGGAGTTCCAGAGCGATGGGGCGTATAGTTGAAATGTTCTGTTACAGGTTTGTTGATTGAACTTTATCCTTTCATATGGCACAGTGAGTGCATTGCTGGTGGCCTGGCGGATTGGTCTACCAGAGGTAGGCTGGGGGAGTAGTGTCCGGAGCTGAGAAGTTTGTAGTTGGTGGAGCGCTTTATGGATAAGTACCGGTGTCTTATATTTGATCCTTGCTTCGAGTGGTAGGATGTGAAGCTCTCCCAAGACTGCGGTGATGTGATCATGTTTCTTGACTCTGGATGATTCTTGCTGTGGTGTTGAGGGCTGTCTGAAGGGGGTTGGTGTGGGTGACCGGTAGTCCTAGGTAAATTTCATTACAGTAATCCAGGCGAGGAAGCATCATTGCTTGCATGACCGTTCTGAAATCCTGAGGGTCAACGAGTGGCCTGAGACGTTGTACCATCTTTGCTTTGAGGAAGATTGTTTTTGCTGTTTTTGCGATCTGTTGCTTAAATGAAAGCGTGTGATCTAGGATGATCCCCAGGTATTTTATGTAAGGTTGAACTCATATTTGGGTTGCTCCCAGGGTGAGGTGGGATGGGGGAGGGGGGGCAAAGGTTTGATCCTTACTAACAAATAGGGCTTCAGTTTTTTAAAGGTTTATGGACAGGTTGTTTTCTTGGAGCCAGTTTGAGACGTCATTGAAGCAGTTTGTTAGATGAGTGTTCGTTGGATTTGTGGTTGTGATGAGTCCACAAAGCATTACATCATCTGCGTAGATATGGTAATTGATGTTGTGAGAGCATATTACTGTACAGAGTGGTTGAAGGTAGATATTAAAGAGCATGGTGGAGAGAGCTAAACCTTGCGGTATTCCTTGAGTCTGTTGAAAAAGGGGGAGGGAGGCTGCCATACTGGTGCGGATTAGTTGATGTCTGTTGGTTAGGTAAGATTAATCTGGTTATCGATAGGCAGGAGTAATTTGGAATCTTTAAACTCTGTCTGCTCTGTACTTAAAGGTATTTGGGTTACTTTTGTCTTTATTTGAACTTCTCTCTCGATAACATCTAACTTCAATCTTTTGTTAGACATCGTTCCGAACCATGCACTCTTGGGCGACTGTCGGCTTTCCTCTATTATTTAGTTTATCTCCTTTTTAAAGGTTAATGTCAGCAGCCTGGTTCCATCCTGGTTAAGGTGGAGCACATCCCTTCGAAAAGCCCCTCCTTTCCCCAGAATGTTGCCCAGTTCCTACAAATCCAAAGCTCTCCTCCTTGAGCCATCGTCTCATTCAAGCATAGAGGCTCCAGAGCTCTGCCTGCCTTTTGGGTCCTTCGCGTTGAATGGAAAGCATTTCTGAGAATGCTGCCCTGGAAGTTCTGCATTTCAACTTCCTACCTAAAAAACCTAAATTTGGCCTCCAGAACATTCCTACCCCACTTTCCTATGTCACTGGTATCAAAATGTACCAAGACAGCAGACTCCTCCCTAGCGCCAACTAAAACCTTGTCTAGGTGGCACGTGAGGTCCGCTACCTTTGCACCAGGCAGGCATGTTACCAGGCGATCCTCATGTCCACCAGTCACCCAGCTATCTACATGCCTAATGATCGAATCACCAACTATAACGGCTGTCCTAACCCTTCCCCTCATGGGCACAAGGCCCTGGAGAAACCTCCTCTATGCAAGATGGTTTTACATCACCTGGAGGACAGGTCTTAGCTACAGGATCATTTCCTGCCGTACCAGGGTGATGCTCTCCTGTTACGTGACATCTCTCCTCCATGGCAACAGGGATGCTGCCAGACTGGAGATGGAACTTCAGTACTATATCCCTGTAGGTCTTGTCTATGTACCTCTGTCTTCCTTATGTCCTCCAAGTCTGCTACTCTGGCCTCCAGAGATCGGACTTGTTCCCTGAGAGCAGAGCTCCTTGCAACTAGTGCACACGTAAGACCCCTCAACAACTGGGAGCAAATCATATATGTGACACTCAATGTAAAAGACTGGAAAAACCCCATCTTGCTGCTGGACTGCTATCTGCATCTTAGTTTTAAGGATGTGTTTGGTATTTAAGTTCTTTACCTACTAAGAGTAGGTAGGGATACTTATACTAATAAAACTACACCTAATACTTTTAATGTACTTTGTTCACCTGAAGCTTAATTAATCTCAGGTTCTTAATTTATGCATGATGAGGACAAACAGTTGCACCTGAGAGTGAATATGGCATCTCCTTTCTTTTGAGAGGTTTATGCACCTATAAAGCTACAATTTTCTCAGGGGTGGGTGGGTATTGGGGAGGGAAGGAGGATAAAAGACTTATTAAAAGTTGGCTGCTACAGTACCCTGTCCTGTGCTTCTAAGATAATCTGTGACCAATTTCCAGGGGGAGTCCCACAGCCCTTGGCTGGATAGAGGGAGTCCTGGGTTCTAAATTTAACCAGAAAGCTCTCTGCTGTGTTTTAAATTTAAACTGAAAGCTCTTTGCTGCTACTAGGCCCTGACTGATTTAACAAATACACTGGGTTCACAGATTAATCAGCTTTAATCTAAAGAATTCCTTTTTCCCCAAAATTTAGAAAAATTCTGCAGATCTCTCTCCAGAAATAGCAGTCCCCTTTTGTAGTCCTTCAAGACTGAGCCATGGCACCACGGCTCCATTTAAAAGCCACGATGCTGGCTGTCATACGTCAAAGGTGACTTCCCCGCAGCATGACCCCCGATCTGACCTCCTAAGGCCAGGGTCGGGCTGTGGGGAATGTCCTTGGGCCCCCCTGCCCCATCTGTACTCCGGACCTGAAAAAAAAGCATTCAGGGAATTCATTCCAACTCCGAGGTGAAATAACTTAACATTAGAATCGGCCCTTTATGCCCAGGGCCGGCGACCGCCCACCCAGAATCCACCCCGCGCCACCCCTTCCCCGCCCCATCTAACTTCCCCACACAACTGGCAGGAAAACTGGTTGCTGTCGGGGAAGACATGAATAGCGGGGATGGACATCCCGTTGGGACAGAATAACCCCCAATATGTTTAATGTACTTTGTTCACCTCAAGAGAAATTAATCTCAGGAACTTAATTAATGTATTACTGCTGAGTATAACCAGCTGCACCTGAAAATGAATATGGGCACCTCCTTCCTTTTAATAGCTTGAGAGCCTATAAAGCTAAGATTAGCCCTGGGGTAGGTGAGGAGGAGGAAAAAAAGACTTAACAAAAGCTGGCATTCTACACAGTGCCCTGACTTGTGCAGAAGCAAAGTCTTACCAATTTCCTGGGTGATTCACACAGCCCTTGCTTTGATAGAGGAGGCCTTTCAACTTGCCCCTTTGATCAGTCACTTGCCTTTAATACCTATTTAAGACAACCTCACCTATCTTTTTCCCTCCTAACTTGAAAGCCTCTTTGTAAAGGTCTCCAGAAACTAGTTTATTTCTTACTACTCAGACTATTCTACCTGTATGCTAAGCTATACTCTAATTTGATTTAAATAAAAAAAGCTCTCTAGAAACAAATCTATTTCTCTATTTACTCTATTTTACTTTCTATGCTAAGCTATAATCTGATTTGATTTAAATGAAAGCTCTCTGGTAGTACTAAGACTTGACCGACTCAGCAAAAACACCAAAGTCTAAAATACACTGATTTATCAGCTTTAACCCAAAGATTTTCCTTTTTCCCTGAGATTTAGAGTATATTTCAGAAGATAAATTGTTACAAGTGCAGATTTAGTTCAACTGTAGTTGTACCTTTTGGTAGTCCTAGGCGAGGACCCTGCTGTCTCTGCTGAGGATGCTGAGGTTGAGAGCAGCAGAAGACGGGTAAGAAGGATAGTATCTCTTCTTTTTAGAAAAAACTTCTTGGAACGAGCCTCTCTTTTAGATGGGTCAGATGGTTTCCTGGAAAGGCTTTTTAGGGTGAGATCATCTGTTTCAATCTCCACTGCTTTACCTAGCAATCTTTGCCAAAAAGGTTTTCTCCAGTACATGGGATATTGGCCAGTTTATCCTGGACCCATTACTCAAGGTCTGATGTCTATAATTGGGCCATTCTGCAAGCTCCAATGCAGACTGCTGAAGCTCTGCCTGTGGATTCAAAAGCATCAAAAGAGGCCCTGGTATGAAACAGAAGTGTTCTGGCCTTGCTTGATGAGTGTCTGGAATGCACTCCACTTATCCTCAGGAAGCAGGGGGGTGAAAGTCTAGATCCCTGGTGACATCCTTCAGAATTATGCCCAAGTACAGCATGTAAGAATTGATTCTGGAGGCCAACATGCATGCCTGGAAACATTGATGCCCGAAGGTATCGAGTATCCTCAAGTCTGCCAGGAGACATGGATGAATAGTTTTTTGAGCTCTTTATTCGGCGCATCGCTGATTCCACCACTATTAAGTGGTGGGGAAGCTGAGGTTTTTGGAAGCCTGGGCACTCTGGTGCTCGGTACATGGTATCAAGCCTCTTACTGACAGGAGAAATCATGAGTGGGGCCTCCTACTTTCGGTGCATAAGATTCTGCATGATACAATGCACCGGTAAGGTAGCCGCCTCCTTGGGTGTGCAAGGGTACTGGAGTATCTCCAATTCCTCTGCCCTTGGTTCCTTTTCCGAGGCTACTGTGATGGACAGCCCTGCTGCCACGTCACATATGATGTCCCGAAAGGCCATATCTTCTGGTGGGGACAGATGCTTTTCCTGAGACAGTAAAGGGTCCGAAGGGATGTCGGGAAGTTTTTGGGAATCAAATGACCCTCCCCATCAGTTTCTGAAGAACTTGAATCAGAGTCCAGCAAGAAATAAACGTATCGGCAGTCGTGGGTTTGACCTTGATGCTTCATGGAGGTCGATGGTCCATGCAGATACCGATACTCAGAGGTATCAGAACAGACAAGCATGGGAGTCTGGGTCTTCTGGATAATGGGGGCATTGATCGGTTCCAATGGAGGAATCGGCCTTGGGAGCTCAGATGATGCCTGTTCGAGGGCTGGCATCGGGCCAGATACGTTTGGTTCTAGGCTTGGTGCCGAAGTCTGCACTCCCGAAGCTCTTGATGTTATCGGTACCAAGACTGCCAGGAGTGCTGTCAAAGTCCTCTCGAGAGCCAGCATATGCTGCTCTAGGGAGATGGCAGATGTATGGGTGGAATCACATATGGTGCTCTGAGCCACCGTCCCAGAACATGGAACCGGTAGCTCTCCCGAGGTCGATGCCTCAGGAGTGACCCGGAGCTCAATTTGTGCTTTGGAGGACAAATCCTTCCACTGAGGCTATCTGTCTGGCCGGTCTGCATCTGAAGCACCTCTAGGGGAGTTATGATTACTGGTCCATGTAATATGTTAAATGTAAACTGTTCCAGGTAAGATTTTATTTTGTAAACTGTGCTGATCATGAATAGTGTGGTATAAAACCAAACCAAATAAAAAAAATAAATATTATGATGCTTATGTTGGGACTCTCCTTGGCACTGAAGTCTGTCTTCAATTTATTTTATTTATTTTAGACAGTTTTGTATACCGCCTTATCCTTCAATCAAAGCGGTCACAACACAATTGGGGGATACATTTAACACGCAGGGATATGAGACACATACACTAATACTTACAGGGAACATGGGCAATGGAGGGTTAAGTGGCTTGCCCAAGACCACAAGGAGCATCTGTGAGACTAGAAACCCCAGTCCTTCCGGCCCAAGGTTGCTGTCCTCTAGGGGGATTTGAACCCCCGACCTTCCGAAGTACCTTGCCCCAACCACT
Organism: Ichthyophis bannanicus; assembly: GCA_033557465.1. Classification (NCBI taxonomy): domain Eukaryota; kingdom Metazoa; phylum Chordata; class Amphibia; order Gymnophiona; family Ichthyophiidae; genus Ichthyophis; species Ichthyophis bannanicus. The sequence goes on along the minus strand of CM066039.1, from coordinate 350,500,499 downwards.
AGGCTACTCCTCCCATTGCCAAAGATTTGGAAACGGCCATAGACTGACTTAAGAAAATAAGATATGCCATACTGGGTCAGACCAAGGTCCATCAAGCCCAGTATCCTGTTTCCAACAGTGGCCAATCTAGGTCATACGTACCTAGCAGTTTCCCCAAAAGACACAGGTTCCACAATGCTTGTATTGGGTCAAGCATTGATATCCTGGGTCCCTTCTTAATAATGATTTATGGACCTTTCCTCCAGGAACCTGTCCAAACCTTTTTTAAACCCAGCTACACTAAGAGCCTTTACTACATCCTCTGGTAACAAATTCCAGAGTTTGATTACACGTTGAGTGAAAAAATATTTTCTTTTATTAGTCTTAAATGGTTTACCCTGTAGCTTCATTGCATGTCCCCTAGTCTTTCTATATTCTGATAACGTAAACAATCCACCTACATTTACCCGTTCCACTCAGTTCATTAATTTATAGACTTCTATCATATCTCCCCTCAGTCGTCTCTTTTCCAGTTTAAAGAGCCCTAACATTTTTAGCCTTTCTTCATAGGGGTATCCTTCCATTCCCTTTACCATTTTGGTGGCTCTCCTCTGAACCTTTTCTAATAACGCTATATCCTTTTTAAGATACGGCGACCAGAATTGCACACAATATTCAAGGTGCGATCTCACCATGGAACGGATATAGAGACATTATAATATCCTTTGTTTTATTTTCCATTCCTTTCCTTATGATACCTAGCATTCTATTTGCTCTCTTGGCCACCGCTGCACACTGAGCCGAGGGTTTTAACATGTTATCCACAATGACGCCTAAATCTTTTTCCTGGGTGGTGCTTCCTAATGTGGAACCTTACATTGTGTAACCATAGTTTGGGTTGTTCTTCCCTAGGTGCATAACTTTGCACTTGTCCACATTAAATTTCATCTGCCATTTTGATGCCCAGTCTTCCAATTTATCAAGATTCTCTTGCAATTTTCCACAATCCTCTTGGGGTTTAACAACTTTAAATAGTTTTGTGTCATCTACAAATTGGATAACCTCAATCGTTATTCCCTTTTCCAGGTCATTTATGAATATGTCAAAAAGCAGCGGACCCAGCATAGATCCCTGGGTTACACCACTATTTATCTTTCTCCATTGGGAAAATTGGCCATTTAGCCCTACCTTCTGCTTTCTATCTTTTAACCAGTTCCTGATCCACAACAGTATACTGCCTCCTATCCCATGACTCTTTAGTTTTGCCAAAAGTCTCTGATGACGGACCTTGCCAAAGACTTATTTCTGAGTTTGGAGAAGCCTGTGAAGAAGTCAATGCCCTCAACTGAAGTGGAAGCCACTGAAACAAAGTCCAAGGCGAACAATGATCCAAAGTGCCTGGCTCACTCTTGAGGCCTCTCTTTGTCATTTCTTGGCACAAAGGACAAGAAGTGGGCTTATGTTCAGGACCCAAACACAAAACCTATAGACACCAATCATGTTTATCAGTGGCCAAAATGGTACTGGCACACTTAGTACATTTTTTGCAACCACTGACTGGCTTTTCCATTCTTGAAAAAGTTGTCTTCGAGATTGAAGATAAGGCTATGGAGGCCTAGCTTAGCAGTGAGAACCGCGGTGAAAATCAATAGAAATAAAAAGACAAACTGAAAATAAAAAAGTAAGAGTTATCGGGACCAGTGTCTGGATTCAACTGAACTGATGTCGATGGAATGGCAAAAGCACGGTGTACCCCAAAGGGCAGAAAAAAGAGACGTTTTTCGGCAGTGACCGACGATGTATCCTACTGACTCCATGGAAAACAAATAACTGAGAAGAGTTGGAAAGCTGGGAAGGGAAGCATGCAGGTGCACTGGAATGCTCCCAAAGACTTTCCTATTGGCTGCCAGGGAGAGTTCCCACGCAGGCTCAATCGGTGACGTTCACCCATATGTGAAGACTATATTCCTGCTTGTTCCTGGAGATTGGTTACTTGTATGATTTTACAAAAAGTAATTAGTTCACTATACTTCTTTTTCAAATAACTTGGATTTATATAGCACTTTTCAACACAGATCCCAATACACCTTAAAGTTTGATGCTTCAGAAGCACACAGCCACCTATGTGGTAGAGTATGTCAGATCAGAAGAATCTTTCATAAGCAGCTTCCAAAGGGGAGCAAGAACTATACCAATCTGAAGACAATTATTTGATCAAGTTTACAGAATCCATGGTAGAGTAGGAAAGAAGCTGAAATCTCAGCATTTCATCTCTATTATGGCTTACTACGTTAACCACGAGACCATATTTTCTCCCAGAGAGAGAATCTAGGATAAAATCATACAGTCGTATGTAGCATGAAGTGGCATGTCTAATTCTCAAGAACAGAGATCTCAAAATAATCACATTTTAATACCAGCTGCATGCTTTTGAGATCTTAAGAAATTTATTCATCAATGATGATTATTATTTTTCAAGTCTCCTTAGATCAGTTTCTCAAACGCAGCCACCAATGTTTGCTCTTACAGCAAAGAGAAAGGAGGGTAAAGTTAACAGAGTATTGTAGGAAAAATCAACTGTGCAGTCATGAGTAATAACTGGTGATGAACTCTAAAGCCAGCAAAATGTATGTTACAAGAATTCTTTGCCTTACTGGCACCAACACTTTGTACAGGGGCCCCTAAAAACACATCTCATTTCCAAAGCGCGATAGAAAAATATGAACTTGGAATATATCAGTCTGTTTTACAAAGGTGATAGTTGAACAGTAAATGGATCATATGGCTTGCCATCCTTGCCCTGGTACTCTCCTTCTCAAGAGGCAAAGCAATCCCCTACTCCTGTAGCAATGTTGTCCACATTATATACAACACTTGGCATATAAAGCAAACATACAAATGGAGCCACTGGCAACCTACAAGATCCGTAACTACACCAACCTCATCAGAATTCCTCTTAAGCAGCAGCAGTACCTCACCGCAGAACCTCTCCAACACCAAAGAAATAACCTGTGCCTTAATCAACACCACATCAGTGCGCAACAAACTAAAAACAATTCACAATCTTGTAGGCCACAAGATAGATAGATATGTTGAGAACCAAAACATGGCTTGCACAAACAGACAATGTCCTCATATATCAACTAAACACAGATACACATAACATACACAACTTCCCGAAAACATCTGGAAGAGGTGGTGGAGTATGTATCCTTACCAGCAAACAGCTAAACTTCACGCAAGTTGAATATGGATCTCCTAACCATCTCAAATAAGCAATACACCATCTGCCTAGCCTACACCCAACCTCAATGAGCTATCAAACATTCTAGACATCGTCTGCACACATTCCACCAAACAAAACACCTTCCTCTTAGTGGGCGACTTCAACCTGGCCTCGGTAACAAAATCTCAAGCATCAGAATTCTTAGAAGCCATAAGCGAATTACAGTTCTCACAAGTCGTCAAAGATCCCAAACATACAAAAGGAGCCACTCTAGACCTTATTTTCTTTCCATCAAATGATGACTCGAAACCACCAAAACCACACATCTCACCTGTACCCTGGTCAGACCATTACCGGATAACATTCACATTACCTCACCAACACACAGTGACAAGGAGAACAAAATACGAACCCACCAAGAGAAAATTTGTGTCAATAGACATACAAGAATTCTCTTGCAAAATTACACCACAGTTGACAGAACACAACCCCTTGGACGCCATAGATACCCTGATAAAGACTTGGAACATGACAATGGCAGACACCTTACAAACTCCAACAACCACCCAGTCCTCCAAACGCAACAGAATTGCCCCTGGTTTTCATCTGAATTGAAGCAATCAAAAAGCGAACTATGCCGCCTAGAGAGAAAGTGGAGACGTATCCCAGATGAGCAAATACAGACACACTACATGAAAGAGTTAAATAAATACCACATCATCACCAAGAAGGCCAAAAATGAATACTACTTAAACTGCATCAAAAAATCAATCAACAAACCATGAGAGCTATTCGATATAGCCAACTCCCTCACAAGGAACCCTAACACAAAACCTATAGACAAAACAAAACAAAGCCCTCCTAGCAGAGCTAACCTCAAGAAATCACCCTGAAATCACCGCTGGTAGCCCACTGCTGTCTAAAGGGCCATCGAGTGGGAGCAAGCGTACTGGGCATGACTCAGAAACTGCGCCAAAATTTCCAGCACCACCGTAGCTGCCTGGCACACGTGGGGGAAGGCCTCAATCTGCCCCCACGGGTGTCCTCCTTTCACTCTTCGCCACTCTTATCTCGGGGAGATGAGCCGCCTGGTTGGTTTCTTTGTTCCCTTGCGCTCAGCCTTCTTCGGCTTCGGCGCTGAGAGGGAGGGACAATCCGGGCTGCCGGTCAGCTCGCTCTCCACACGGCAGCTCCTCACTTGCTGACAGGTTCAGGAGCCACCAGGGGCTGCAGGCTGTGGAAGATTTCCACCGAGCAACAGGTAAAGCAGGGAAAGGAGGGGGGAGGGAAGGGTAGCCACCAATGCACCTGCCCTGCTGTCCTGTGCTCCGGCCCCATCTTGGTTTTCTTTTTCTTTTAAACTAACAAATAAAATAAATCTGTAGCTAACAGGAAAGCAAGATTCCTTCCCAAGTTCTATCCTAAACCTATCCTAAGATCCTTAGTTGTCCCTTCAGTGAGTCCAGAACCGGGCTCACCACCTCCTCCAGCTGCTTGGAGACTGAGCATACTGGGGCTGGTAGGCAGTGCCAGTTGCATTAGTACACTGGTGTTATCAAAAGATGACATGCTCAGTCTCCAAGCTTTTGAAAGAGGAACACTATCCAGAGGTGCGGGGCTGGACTGGAGGAACAATAATGAAAACCTGTTAAATAAAATAAATAAATCTATATCTAATTTCCATCTGAAATACAGTACATAAACATTTTTGTGATTTTTCTAGAAAAATGCATGCATGAGTTAGCTGCACCCAATGACGTCAAAACTTGCTGCTTAAAAGATTTTTTAAACTTTATATTCATTTTGTTTCTGACCTGATAGTTTCCTCCAGGTCAATTAAAACCCAGTTTGGGGTTCTGGCACTATGATAACCAGACAAGTTCAATTTATACATCTGGATGCAAATTAGAAAGACCAAATAACTGTATAATTAAGCAATGAGGCTTGCCAAGGAATATGTTGTAAATGGATATGGTACAGGATACAAATGCAGATGATTAAAGATTTATGTATCAAAAGGCACTGATGGATTTTTATCAGTAAATAGGCCCCAATGAGTTTAAGAGAGCCTGTATATTATCTTGTATTAATATACTTTGATAAAGCATAGTTACTCACCTGTAACAGGTGATCTCCGGGAACAGCAGGAATTTAGTCCTCACATATGGGTATCGTCGGTACCGACGGAGCCTGCGCGGGAACGCTCCCCAGCGTCCAATTAGAAAGGTTTTGGGAGCATCCCACAGCACCTGCGTGCTGCCTTCCCGCCTTTCCGAACTGATTCTCTCTAGTTGAGTTTTAAAGCTGAGACAAAGATAGAGAGAGGGAAAGGAAAGAGATAGATAGAAAGATACAACTCCTAGGGGAGGTGGGTGGGTTGTGAGGACTAAATTCCTGCTTTTCCCGGAGATCACCTGTTACAGGTGAGTAACTATGCTATCTCCAGGAACAAGCAGGAATGTAGTCATCACATATGGGGACTCCCTAGCTTTAGGTGCCAGGGAGACCCCAGATGTGTGAACAGGGCTCCACTTCCCCCCATGGATCTCTGGCATCCTACCAGGGATGGCGGGTAGGAGTTCATTAGGTATGGAACAGGTGTTGGAGAACAGCCTGACCAAACAAGGCATCCAGGCGGGAGTCCTTGTCCAAGCAGTAATGGGCTGTGAAGGTATGAACCGAGGCCCAAATGGCTGCTCGACAGATGTCATCGATAGACACAGAGTGCAGATGAGCCATTGAGGCTGCCATGGCTCTCACATTGTGAGCTGTGACATGGCCCTCCAGAGAAAGGTTCTTACTCTGATAGGCGAAGGAAATACACTGAGCAATCCAGTTAGACAGTGTTCTCTTGGAGACTGGAAGTCCCAAATGAGAAGGATCAAAAGCAACAAAGAGTTGAGAGGACTTTCTATGTTGCTGTGTTCTTTGTAAGTAAAAGGCTAAAGCTCTTTTACAGTCCAAGGTATGAAGATTCCTCTCTGCATTTGATGCAAGAGGCCTTGGAAAAAACACAGGTAGGTAGACCGCTTGATTTAGATGAAAAGGCGAGACCACCTTTGGCATAAAGTGTGGATGAGTCCTAAGGACTACCTTGTCATGATGGAACCTTGTATAAGGTGGATCAGCTACTAGCGCTTGCAACTCACTAATGCGGCGTGCTGATGTGATTGCAATGAGAAAGATAACCTTCCAAGAAAGGAATTTCAAGGAGGTAGTAGCTAAAGGTTCAAAGGGTGGCTTCATGAGCTGCCCAAGAACCAGGTTTAAGTCCCATGCCACCGGTGGTGGCCTAATGGGAGGCTTAGTTAGAAGAAGGTCTCTCATAAATCTTGCTATAAGGGGATGAGAGGAAATAGGTTGTCCATTTAGAGACTTAATGGAAGCTGCAATAGCACTCAAATGGACTCTTACTGAGTTAGTCTTAAGTCCTGCATTGGATAAATGAAGGAGATACTCCAGCAATGATTCCAGAGGTACCGCAAGGGGGTTAAGACCCTTCTGTGAACACCATATGGTAAACCTTTTCCACTTAAAAGCATAAGAGCATCTTGTGGAAGGTTTCCTGGAAGCCAAAAGAATATCTTGTACTTGCTGAGGAAGATTAAGATCTTGGAGATCTAGGCCTTCAGCAACAAAGCCCTGAGATGCAGAGACTGGGGATTGGGATGCCATAACATTCCGTCCTCCTGAGATAGGAGATCTGGAGCAGACCCTAACTCCAGGGAGGGAGCTTAAGAGAGATGTAGAAGCAGAAGGTACCACACTTGCCGTGGCCAATGTGGAGCTATGAGAATCATATGGCCTCTGTCTCTCTGAAGCTTGAACAGGGTTTTGGGAATTAGGGGAATGGGTGGAAAGGCATACAGGAAGTCTTGACCCCAATGAAAGAGGAAAGCATCCCTGGCCTGAGCCTTCTGAGCCGGAATTCTGGAACAGAACCGGGGAAGTTTGGCATTCCACGGACTTGCAAAGAGGTCTATGTCCGGGGTTCCCGAAATTTGAAAAATTTTGGTTACCTGGTCTGCATGCAGAGACCATTCGCGTGGAAGCAGAACTCGACTGAGTCTATCTGCCCAAGAGTTTTGTATGCCTGGAAGATACACTGCCAGGAGATGAATCTGATGCTCTCTGACGAGGGCCCATAGTCGCAAAGCTTCGTTGCAAAGCGACAGAGAGCCTGTTCCACCCTGCTTGTTCACAAAGAACATGGCTACTTGATTGTCCATTTGAATGAGGACTGTCTTGTAGCTCAGCAGGGTATGGAACACTTGAAGAGCAAGGAAGATTGCTCTGAGTTCCAAAAGATTGATATGTAGATGAGTCTCCTGTGGAGACCAGGTGCCTTGGGTGAAGAGGTCTTGCAGATGAGCTCCCCAACCCATCGGAGAAGCATCTGTTGTGAGAGTTGCTTGGGGTAAGGGTTGTTGAAAAGGGGACCCCAGCAACAGGTTTTGAGCGGACTTCCACCACTGGAGGGACAAAATAAGGCAACTTGTGTTTGCTATTTTGTCTGACAGGCACCCTGATGCCTGGGTCTATTGAGTGGATAAATTCCACTGAGCTGCCCTCATATGGAGGCGAGCATAAGGCACCACATGCACGGTGGATGCCATGTGGCCTAGTAGTTGTAACATTTCTCGAGCAGTGAGATGAGACTTTAGCACTGCTTGAGAAGCTAACTGCACCATGCGAAGACAACGGGCCTGGGGGAGGTAGGCCCTTGCCTTTCTGGTGTCCAGCAAAGCTCCTATGAACTCCAAAGACTGAGTGGGAGTTAGACTGGATTTTGGGATGTTTATGACCAGACCCAAATACTGAAGGATACGCATTGTGTAGGCTAGAGAAGTCCTGGCCTCTGACTCTGTTGGGGCTCAAATGAGCCAGTCGTCTAAGTAGGGGAAGACGAATATCCCTAGAGTACGGAGAAATGCTGCTGCTACTACAGTCATGCATTTCGTGAACACCCTTGGTGCCGAGGCCAGGCCAAAAGGAAGCACCCTGTATTGGTAGTGCTTTCCCTGAAAAAGGAACCGAAGGAACTTTGTGGGTTGGATGGATGAGAACATGGGTGTACGCATCCTTGAGAACTAGAGAACAAAGCCAATCCTGACTCTGAAGGTATGGCAGCAGAGTTCCGAGAGAAATAACCTTGAATTTCTCTTTAACAAGGAATTTGTTCAATTCTCTGCGATCCAAAATAGGTCTGTATCCCCCTGTTTTCTTTGGGATAAGTAAATAGGGGGAGTAAAATCCCGTACCCTGTTGAGGAGTGGGTACTTCTTCTATTGCCCAGATCGGATGCCTGGAGCCAAGCAATTCTACGTGCACCTATGGCAATAGCAGAGGTTCTGCTTATGCACTCAAAGCAGTCAAAGGCTGCAGGTTGGCAAATTTAGAAACATCTTGGGCATGTTTGACCAAAGTGAGAAAATCCTGTCTTCTATCCTCAGGAAGAATAGGACTTAAAGCTTCTAAATCACCGGCCGAATTGTCTGTCGCGGTTCCGAGCGCGTCGATGCCACAAGGAGAGCCGCCAGACTGCGCTCAATAGCTAGGACTCTCTGGTCTATCGACGCTGCCGATGCCTGGATGTCGGTACCGGAGAAGACCGCTGGTACCCAAGAGCATGGCACCAGTAGTTCTGCCGAGGTCGAAGCCTCGAGAACATCCTGGAGCCCCGATAATGCTTTGGAAGCCGAAGCCTCCCGCCGGGGCAATTTTGCCGGTGCAGAATCCTCAAGGGCAATGCCAGAGGCATCTCGATGCTTAGAAGGAGATCTACCCTTTGAGGACCGGCTGGACTTATGTTTAGTTACCTGAGATCCACGGGAGGAAGAGGAAGCCCTGGAAGACATCGATGTGTGCAGTGGCGGCCAAGAGAGCAAATAGAATGCTAGGTATGATAAGGAAAGGAATGGAAAATAAAACAAAAGATATTATAATGCCTCTATATCGTTCCATGGTGAGACCGCACCTTGAATATTGTGTGCAATTCTGGTCGCCGTATCTTAAAAAGGATATAGCGATTTTGGAAAAGGTTCAGAGAGGAGCCACCAGAATGGTGAGGGGGATGGAGGGATACTCCTATGAGGAAGGGCTAAAAGGGTTAGGACTCTTTAACCTGGAAGAGAGACGGCTGAGGGGAGATATGATAGAAGTCTATAAATTAATGAACGGAGTGGAACGGGTAAACGTAGATCGATTGTTTACCTTATCAGAATATAGAAAGACTAGGGGACATGCAATGAAGCTACAGGGTAAACTATTTAAGACTAATAAAAGAAAATATTTTTTCACTCAACGTGTAATCAAACTCTGGAATTTGTTACCGGAGGATGTAGTAAAGGCTGTTAGTGTAGTTGGGTTTAAAAAAGGTTTGGACAAGTTCCTGGAGGAAAGGTCCATAAACCATTATTAAGAAGGGACCCAGGATATCAATGCTTGAACCAATACAAGCATTGTGGAACCTGTGTCCCTTGGGGAAACTGCTAGGTACATATGACCTAGATTGGCCACTGTTGGAAACAGAATACTGGGCTTGATGGACCTTGGTCTGACCAAGTATGGCATATTTTATGTTCTTATGATGCCACCGAAGCTGCATCAGAGGGAAACAGGGTACTGAGCTTAGCAGCTCGGTTCTGCCGACCTCTTTTAGACATCATGGCACAGGACATACAATCCGTGATGGAGTAGTCAGGACCTAAACATTTTAGACACCATTCATGGGTGTCAGTGACGGAAATGGTACCGCCACCCTTGGTGCACTTTTTGAAACCTGAGGCAGGTTTCTCCATTGTAAGAAAAAAAATTTTGGGCCTAAGGCCCAAAAAGGCACATGCACCTGAAGAAAAATAGGAAAAATCATAGTATATATATATATATATATATATATATATATATATATTTATTTTTTTTTTTTTTTTTTTTAAGAACAGAAAATAAGAAGGAAAAACCGGCGGTACCGGTAAAGCTTCGAGGAAGGCAGACGCGACCACAAAAAAAGAAAGAAAAAGAAGAATTCTTCTGCGGTGACAGGAACAACAACCTGCTGGCTCCGCGGAAAAAGAAGACCTGGAGAGAGGCAGTTGGAAAAGGCGGGAAGGCAGCACGCAGGCGCTGTGGGATGCTCCCAAAAGCTTTCTAATTGGACACTGCGGAGCATTCCCGTGCAGGCTCCGTTGGTACCGACGATACCCATATGTGATAACTACATTACTGCTTGTTCCTGGAGACTGTCTCTTATGCCTTGTAGTGCTATACAAATGATAAGAAGTAGTAGTAGTAATATGCCAGAAAAATACATCCTAGCAATAATAAAACCAGCAGTCACTGCAAAGCCTACTGTTGGACAATCACTTTAAAGCAGCTATACTGAAATGTGCTGTACTTAGTTGTGAGCTTTGAATACCTGCTGTTTTTGGTACAAGAAGGGCATTTGCCTAATATTCATCCCCCTCCACCTACTTCTGTTTTATAACCCGGCATGTAGGGATTTTTGTTTCTCTATTTTCAGGTGCTCACATCCAGTTTCCCTGATTGGAGAGCTCTTGTTATTGCTAGATCTCCAGTATCAAAACCACCCCCCACCCCCAGACATTATAAACTGAATTCTTATAACTGTGGACCTGAACAACGTAAATCTGATAGCTACGCTAATTCACTTAGCTATGCAGAAATAAAGCAAATCACAATATATTAACCCAATAGATATCACCTATTATTACTTATTTGTTGACCCTTATTTCTATGAGAACAGACAAATAAATGAAAATTTGTGAAACAAAAACAAGCAACTAGGAAAGAAAAGTCACAAGTTTTGGGGTGCTCCCCATACATTCAAATTGCTTAGCATATTCCTAATATTTTTGCTAACTGCAAGCAAAATTCTACATTAAAATAACTTAAAAAAAACTATATACTGTTTAGTTCCACCCCTAATGTCCTGAGTTTGGATTTATTGATCATCATCCATAGCAATCCACCAGCTATCACAGACCATTTTTGCCTAGGATGGCCCCAGTGCTTTGCTGCCTTCTGATGTAGTAATCTAAAAAGAGCCTGTTGGAACTGATAATTGAAATGGAATGTCATCATACTGAAAATGCAACTTAGCTTTTGTTTCTTTTGGTGCTCAGCTTTGTTTTTTATCAGATAAATTAATAATGAAAACCTGACCACAAAGTATAATGGTCCATACAACTTACCAAATAATTCTTGGAACTCCTCTAAAATCAATCAGCAGGGCTCATAAATAGTAGCTATTTAAAGCATGGTTATTTATTATGCATGCAGCATAAACAGAAGGCATCATATGCTACTGACAAACATTTAAGGAACATGGCCACAGAGAACTATGCACAAAGCATAAAATAATATTGTTGTGTATGTATAGTTTATAATAAAGTACATAAAAACTTGCATTCAGTCTTCTTATATCTTTATGCTACAAAAAAGGTTCTTTGTACCCCAGGATTCATTACATCAGGCAGGATGATCTTTTCCCCAAACCATGCCTAAATCCTCTTAATAACAAATACAGTTTATGCTGTGGTCACGAAAACACAGTTTTATATCACTTCTGCTTTATCTTTTATGCATCCCCCAAAAAACGTAAGCTGGAAAGAATTATATAAAAGGGATCAATGACTGACTCTCTGTAGACACAATAATGCTTCAAAAAGGGACAGTTAAATAAAAAGGAAAATAAGGCAATACCAATTAAAAGGTATCACCTTATTTTCCTTTTATTTAACTATCCTTATAGTGCACTAACACGGTCTTCCATACTTCTTTATTCAAAAAGGGACAGAAATTCAGATTTCACAGGCGGTAAGAAAATGCAAATATTTTGGAGTCATTTGAAAACTAGAAAAAATTGTTAAGTTGCAATTTTCATATTCTGCATCCATCAAAAAGCTGATTATTCTAATATCTTTAGCTCTCAAGGTCTGAAAATCAGGTAATTTTATTAATTTCTATTTGTGGTAGAATAGTCTGTTCGATATATTGGTATGAATTATATGTTGTTGGAAACCATAATGATATTAGGGGATCGGTTAACTTGTACTGTGAATATACTGATATGTACATCTATGAATGTATAACTATCAAGAGAAGATGACAAAGTTATCTGGAATCGGCTATTTGCCTTCCAGGACATAATCAAACTGAATAGTGTCCAACACCCAGCGATCCTTGGTAGCCCGAACCCATTCCTGAAAGAAAAGGCAAAGCCTGCCTCTTACTGGGGAAACCAGGGAATGGGCCCCCAAACGTTCAATGCACAGCCCAGCAGAGTAGTCCTCTGAAAGGGACAGTCTCTGAGCCCAAATGCTCCATGAAAGGACTGAGAACAAGTCCAAAGCTCGGAAGCAGAGGGGAAGAAAGGTTTTCCAGGTCGGCCATGACGAGAATCCCGAGACCCCCAGGAATCCAGCCAGTGCGCCCTCGGTAGATGGGCGAAGGCTGACGAGAAAGGGGCACCAGCCTGCTTTACAGGCCACTTGAATCTGTCTTCAAGGAAGTGGTAGGTAATATTTTGTCTCACTCAAGTCCTTCACCAGTCTCTCCAATTCAGCTCCACACCAACTGGGCTTTGGAAGATGAGTCTGCAGCCCAGTGCTGAAGCCAAAACCAATGCAGTGAGACCATCATCAGGGCACCATCCCTGGCCGCCAAACATACCAGGTCATACATGGCATCAGAAAGGAAGGCCGCATCCAACTCTAGAGGGGAAGTATCATCCAGCGGAAGAGAGTGAATCTACAGGAACACAGCCCGAGACGACAGGCTGGTTACATACTGCCAGCTGCAGAATAGCCACTGCAACGGCGAACTGGCTTTGTAGCAATGAATCCACCTTGCAGTCCAGAAAATCCTCAAGGCTGATCCACCTTTCACAGGAATGGTGGTCCGTCTGATAACCACCATGACCTGCGCATCCACCTTGGAAATGCAAAACAACTCAATGCACTCTTTCTCCGGGAGAGTGTAGACTTTCGTACCCTCCGACCAGATCATATCCTTGATTACATCTGGAAACAGGAAGACAGTAGTGGATTTCTGCACCCTTTGAAGGGGCGGATATACCTTCAACTTCTGCTCCGTGACGGAAGCATCCATCAAGTTCAAAGGCTGATGAGACCCTGGCAATCAACATCGCCAACTCCTCCTTCTGGAATAGGGGTATCAGTACAGCCTCTTCACAATCTTCTGAAGGCAAGAGCACTTCTTCATCCACATCAAAGCTCAGTACTGAGAAATCTGAATCAGAGTCATAGTCAAAATCTCATATAGCTTCCAGCTGTTCCCAATCTTCAGGGGGTGCCCCTCACCAGGATGCTTAGTCAACAGGCTTTCCACTCTCAGCCTGCCTCACACAAGACTTCGCACAGGGGCACCCAGAGGCCGCAGGGTCTGAATTCCATGCCAGAAGGACCAGGCTGCTGCTACAAAAAAGGAATTCTCGGGAATATGATTCTGAGTCTGGAAGCTCTCCTCTCGGAAATGACCCACTAGAGCAACGGTTCTCAACCTGTGGATCGTGACCCCCACGGGGGTCGCCACAGGATTTAGCAGGGGTCGCTTCATGCCGCCGTTAAAAAAAAAAAAAAAAAAACACACAAGTTGCTGCCGCTGCTGAGTCCGCTTCTCGGCAGCGGCAACTCACTGCTTCCCTTCTATTGCAGCTGCGGCTCCCTGCCTCTTAGAGAACCGCGGCTATGCCTGTAAAACCATTGCGGAGCCTTCCTGCCTCTCTCGACGGGCTCCGTGCAGCATTGTCCCGCCTCCAAAGGAAGTTGTTTACCACTTCCTTTGGAGGCGGGGCAATGCTGCACGGAGCCTGTTTAGGGACAGAAAGGCTCCGCGACGGTTTTACAGGCATAGCCGCGGTTTCCTAAGAGACAGGGAGCCGCGGCTGCAGAAGAAGGAGGTAGACATGGGGAGAGGAGAGCAGGGAACCTGCATCGGGGCTGACATGGGGGAGAGGGGGCTGACATGGACAGAGTGCGGCAGAGATGGAGGGAGGGAGGGAGGGGGGCTGATATGGATGAATGGAGGGAGGGGGAGGGGGCTGACATGGACAGAGGGGGGCTGATATGGATGGATGGAGGGAGGGGGGCTGACATGGATGGAGAGAGGGAGGGGGACTGACATGGAGGGAGAGAGGGAGGCTGACTGACATGGAGGGAGGGAGGCTGACATGGATGGAGGGAGGGGAGGGCTGACATTGATGGCTGGATGGAGGGAGGGAGGGCTGACATGGACAGATGGGGGGCTGACATGGAGGGATGGATGGAGGGAGGGAGGGGGCCGACATGGACAGTGGAGGGAGGGGGGGACATGCTGGACAGACGGGGGATAAATGCTGGACAGAGGGGAGAGACAGTGTGGGGTAGGATTATAATAGGCAGATGGGGGGGCTAGGACTGGTAATGGGTTGATTAGGGAAGGCTAGGACTGGTAATGGACTGATGGGGGGCTAGCATTGGAAATGAGCTGATCGGGGCGGTTAGGACTGGAAATGGGCTGATTAGATGAGGCTAGGACTGGTAATGGGGTTGAGGAGGGACTAGCACTGGAAATGAGCTGATTAGGGGAGGCTAGGACTGGTAATAAGCTGATTGGGGGGGTAGGACTGGTATTGGGCTGATATGGGGAGGCTAGCACTGGTAATGGGGTTGAGGGGGGACACGCACTGGAAGCGAGCTGATTGGGGGGCTTCAACTGGGAATGGGCTGATTGTGGGGAGGGGAGGATAGAGCTGTTGGCCCTGGAAGAAAACTGGGGTCTAAGGCTATAAATGGGCTGATACAAGGGGATGGGAGAATGGAACTGGAAGGGAGTGGATCTGAGAGAGGCTGCCATGATATTTGTACTAGAAGGGACTGGTCAGTGGGGAAGGAGGGGGACTGGACGGCAATGGACACCAGTGGCAGTCATGGGAATGCAAGTTGACATTGGAAGGTACTGAGAGTGAGGACTGGAAAGGGGATGATACTGGGGAGGGTTACTGGGACTGGAAATAGGCTGATGGAAAGAAGTGAAGAAAACAAAAGAAGAGATGGCAGATGGACCATAGACCACAGAATGAGAGCTAAGAGAAGACAGGAAAGCAGAAGCCTCAGATCGGAACCAGCATGATCAGAGAATAAATTGGTCAGACAACAAAGGTAGAAAAAATAATTTTATTTCATATGAGTCAACACTGACTTAATGGCACTAAAAAAAAAAAAGGGATTTGACTACAAAATCATCATAATTTTGAAATCTAATATTGTTACTTTGTTATTGTGGTTTAAATAAGTAAATTGTATAAATAAAAACATATTGCAAAGGCCTATAATATATTAATAATTCAACAAATGATTACAGCGACACTGCGTTAACGGTAAAGGAAGAGAGACACATTTGATTTTATCATTGGGGGTCACCACAAGTTGACCAATGGTAAAAGGGATCACGGTACAAAAAAGGTTGAGAACCACTGCCCTAAAGGATGATGAGCGGCTCACAGCATGGTCGCCAGATCCTCTGGCCAGCTGGATATTTCTACCCATAGTGTCATCCATCACCCTCCTGCCCTAAGGCAAGTAAAGCCAAACCAACTGCATCTTCTGGCTGGGAGAGGGGAAGCAGGCCCTCCAGGGATGACTCAGAAGCTGTCATGCAAGAAGAGCCGAGTACAGAATCCAGAGACGAGGCACCTTACTTGTCACAGTATCATAACAGTATGTGCTAAACCTGATGCGGTCGAAAGGTGCGTGTTAACTGTGCTTTTATTGCAATGTGTGTTACATGCAGTAGGGAAGGAGCACATGTTGGAGCAGCTTGGGTGAAACGCGCGCTAGGACCATGCGACCACTAGGCACACAATAAGTAAAAATACAACCAACGTTGTCAGAAAACAGCAGGAAACCTCCATACCACACAACAGTCACCAGCGGGGCACCCTGAACTGTCTCCCATGACGACAGAATCGGAAGTCCCCAATAATGACAATGACAAAGGTCAAGCTTTGGTACTCACCCCCTGAGGGGCTCAGTTCTACTCACTTGAAATAGTTTCTCTGGTTTGGCAGCATGGCATTTAAGGTGGCTGGCAGGCAGATTTCTCCGAGAGCCTTCAGCAATTTTCAGGAGAGAGCAGGGGGTACAGAGGAGGAAGGAAGGGGTGTTGATGTTGAGGCTGCTGAATTATTCCAATCTTCCAATTTTCTGGCTGCTTGACAGGCTCTTATGCAAGGTAAGAGCATAGAGCTGAACCAAATTTCCCTCCTCCTATGGCTACCGAAAAGACCGCAGTCTTTAGTGGAGCCTCCCACATTGTGCTCACGTGAGTCACCCTCAAGGTGGTCATTTATGAGCATTTTATCAACCTTTTTCTTTAAAACATCCAACTTTTCCTTCAGAGAGGAGAAAATCAATCCACCACCATCTCCTGGAGACAAAGAAATACTGAAGGGACCTCTGGTGGCTGAGGCAAATAGAGGCATAGGAGTGATGTCATTCAAACCTGGGCTTTTCATTGGTTCTTTGTCTCCACCAATCTGCTGGTAGGGGAACACAACCCACGTCTGGACTGGTCTAGCAGGATGATTATGGAAGGTAGATCAGAGTCATCAGCATGAAAGGGTACTGAAAACCTTGAGAGGAAAAATGGGCACCAAGGGACTGAGTGTACAGACAGAAAAGGAGAGGTCACAAGACAGAGCTCTGAGGTACATCAACTGAAAATAGGATGGCAGTAGAGGAGGATCGATCAGAACATACACAAAGTGAGATGGGAGAGAGAAGAAGAAAACCAGGACAGAAAAGAGCCCTAAATGCAAGCAAGGACAGGGTATCGAGGAGAAGGTGGTGATCATCAGTCTCAAAGGCAGCAGAAAGACCAAGAAGGATGAGAATCGAGTAAAAGCCTTTGGATTTGGTGAGGAACAAGTCATTTGAGACATTAGCAAGAGCCGTTTCTGTAGAATGTAGAGGATGAAAGCCAGATTGCAGTGGATCCAGAAGAGCTTGAGAGTAAAAAAAGTCAAGACAGCAGCGGTGAACCACTTGTTCAAGTAGTTTTGAAGCAAAGGGGAGGAGAGAGATAGGCCAATAACTGGAAGGACAGGTAGGATCTACTGAAGACTTTTTGAGGAGAGATGTAACCACAGCATGTTTGAAGACCACAAGAACAGTTGCAGTGGAAAGAGATAGGTTAAGGATATGATAGATGGAAGAGAGGATATGACAGATGGAAGGGATGACAGCAGAAGAGCTAGATCTTAGTAGACGGGTGGCAATGGGATAAGAGAAGCAGGTAATCAAGTTTGAAGAAGAAGAGATTTGCAGTTTCCTCCTCAGTGATTTCAGAAAAGGAAGAAAGGGTGATGGAAGATGAGGGAAGTATTTGGGAAAATGGAGGGGGAACATTTATTTAGTTTTTATTTGTGAGTTTTAAATACCGCTATTTCAGGTAATCAAAGAGGTTTACATTTCGAACAACAGTTAAATTGAAACATCTTAATAATTTAACAGATGCAACGCAAAATCAAAGTAATTTACATGATTCAAACATTATAACTTATTTACAGATAGTGATTATTAAGATATAGAAACATAGAAGATACATTTATACAGGATACCTTACCTCATCTATCCGCAGATTCAGTGGAATTAGAGACACAAGTAACCAAATGGAATTGCATAATTTCTAATGCAGCTAGAATGACAGACACGAGTCCAAGGAAAGCAAGGATCAATAAGCTACATCACAAGCCATGGTATTCTACTGCTATACGTCTGATGAAAAGAGATCTCAGAAGAATAGAGCGTAAATGGAGAAGGAATAAGGTAACAGAATTAAAGCAGCTATATTTAACAAAACAAAAACTATACGACGAGCGTATTAAATTCTCAAAGAAAGAATACCATACAAATATAATAAATAACTCCATCAACAAACCTAGAAAGCTTTTTGAAATTGTAAAGAGTTTAACAAAAGAGCAAAAAGCAGAAGGTGAAGCTCAAATTGAACCGCAGAAGTATGCAGATTATATTAAGGAAAAATTCCACTCTAAGGTGAAAGATATATTTAGACTCAACTTGAATTTGGTCTCAAATTTCAGGGTCTGGAATACATTCTCCTTTCCATCTAAAGACCAAATCTCGCACATTATTTCTTCTATAAACACATGCACTTCTCCAACCGATCCATGTCCTGTATCTTGGATAAAGTCCACAAAGTCAAATTGTATTCACATAATACAAAACATTGTGCAAAATTCCCTCTCTCAAGGTAATTTACCAAAGCAACTAAAGCTTGCAACTGTTAGACCAATCCCGAAGAAGACAACGTTAGACAAGAATAACCCAGCTGCTTACCGGCCTATTTCCAGCATACCCTTTTTAGCGAAGATCATTGAAAAGACAGTGCAACTTCAACTCCAAGAACACATTGATGTTCATGCGCCTTTAGATGATAACCAACATGGTTTTCGCCCAAACCACGGAGTTGAAACCTTAATGATTTATCTTTTTGACTACGTTCTCCGTACCATTGATGACATTAAAAAGGGTATTATAATGATTTTTATAGACATTTCTGCTGCATTCGATTCTGTAGATCACAATAGGTTATTACATAGATTAGAGGAGATTGGTCTATATGGGATCACATTAAAATGGTTTCATTCATATCTGACAGAGAGATTTTTACAAGTAAAGATCGGGCAAAAAACCTCTCTGCCCATAAGAGTATTACAAGGTGTGCCACAAGGTTCCGCTCTTTCTTCGCTTCTCTTCAACATTTATTTGCAGCCAATATGCAATATTCCGTTAAAAAGTGGCATAAAGTATACAATTTATGCTGACGACATTATGATTTTCACAACTATCTCCATTGAGAAACCTGATTTTTCTAGCATCACAGATATTCTCTCAAAAATGTCCACCTGGTGTAAAACCAACAATATGGAAATTAATTTTAGCAAAACAGAGGCGTTATTTGTATCTCGTAACCATAATTTTGCACATCTACCTGACCTCAAGATAGATAATTCAATTATTCCTATTAAATCGGAAGTGAAATATCTTGGAGTTACTCTAGACAATGAGTTAAATCTCAGATCACACATAAACAAGACGATTAGAAACGCTTATTATAGAATGAAGATCATCAGAAGACTAAGGCCGCTTCTTGAAACTGTTCACTTCCGAAATGTTTGTCGAGCTTTAATTACACCATTACTTGACTTCTGCAATCCAATATATCTGGGTCTAGCTAAGCAGTCACTCAAGCCTTTACAGTTGGCGCAAAACACCGCTGCACGTATAATTTTTGGTCTATCAAGTAAAGAGCATATAACTCCTATCTTAAAGGAGCTTCACTGGTTACCCATATCATCTTGCATAAAATATAAAACAGTAATTTATATTTTCAAGATAAAGCAACAATGTTCTGCAGAAAGTCTGACGTATCTCATCCAGTCAGATATTAGCAACAGACCTAGAAGAAGTGGGTCTGACAATAGAGTCAGCTCCTCAAATGACATCAGAAAAACACGTAAGGACACCTCTGAGAGAGCTTTCTCGTTTGCTGCGCCTTCCATCTGGAACTCACTACCTAATGATCTGAGAGCAGCTCAGGACATCAATGACTTTAGAAAGCAACTGAAAACAGTTTTGTTTACGGAGCACTACGGTCATGCAATCAACTAATTTTTAAGAAAGCAAATATTATATATATACATTGTACAATAGCTCACTTTATAGTATAGCTCACAATATATATAGTGCACCTTATCCCAAGACATTTAATCATATATTTACAAAATATGTATATTTAATCACTGAATGTTTCACTATTACTTATTATATTTTCATTTGTTGAACCGCTTTGATTGTATGATAAGGCGGTATAAAAATCCAATTAAATAAATAAATAAATGAATAAATAAATAGAAACCTAGAAAAATGACAACAGAAAAAGACCACATGGCCCATCTAGTCTGTCCTTCCATATCAACAACTACAACAGTCCCCTTTTTTCCTTTAGAGATCCTCTTTGTTTGTCCTATGCTTTTTTGAATTCCGATACTGTCCTCATCTCTACCACCTCCACTGGGAGACTATTCCATGGAACCACCACTCTTTCTGCAAAGACATATTTCCGCATATCACTCCTGAATCTATCCCCTTTCACCCTCATCCCATGTCCCCTCATAGAAGAACTTGCTTTCAATCGAAAGAGGCTCTCCCCCTGTGCATTTATGCCATGGAGGTATTTAAACGTCTCAGTTATATCACCTCTATCCCGCCTTTCCTCTAAGGTGTACATATTAAGATCCTTAAGTCTGTCATCATATGCTTTATAATGAAGACCACTAACCATTTTAGTAGCCACCCTCTGTACTGACTCCATCCTGTTTATGTCCTTTTGAAGGTGTGGCCTCCAGAATTGCACACAATACTCCAAATGAGGTCGCACCAAAGACTTATACAGAGGCACTATCACCTCCTTTCTTCTGCTGGCTATTCCTCTCCTTATGCACTCAAGCATCCTTCTAGCTTTTGCTGTCGCCTTTTCTACCTGTTTAGCTACTTTAAGATCATCAGACACAACCACACCTAAGTCCCGCTCTTCTTTAGTGGACAAAAGTACCTCACCCCCGATACTATTATTGCTCCCTTGGATTGCTGCAGCCCAAATGCATGACCTTCCAATTTTTAAAATTAAATCCCAGCTGTCAAATTCTAGACCATTCTTCAAGCTTAGCTACAACCCTCCTCATGTTATCTACACATTCATGGGTGTCTACTCTATTGCAGATTTTGATATAATCTGCAAAGAAGCAAACCTTACCCGACAGCCCTTCTGCTATATCACTAACAAAGATGTTAAAAATAATCGGACCAAAGACAGATATGGATAAGCTCATAAGAGTGGTTGTTGAGTGTGGACAATTCAGAGTAAAATATTTTTAATTGTTTGAGGGGAAAATGAGGGGAGGTGACTCTGCGGAGAATTCAAAGCTAATCTTCTGGACTTTGGATTGGAGGAGGGATGTTGAGGAGAGAGTTCAGTGTAGCAAAGAGACGGCAAGGGTCCGAGGTAAGAAAGTGTTAGGCAGATGGACATAGTACTCTTGCTTGGCGAGTGCTATGACTGACTGGAAAGAGATTAGCATGAATTTGAAATGTAGGCAGTCAGCAAGGGTACACAATTTAATCCAAAGGTACTCAGCTGAGCCTGCACAGGAATGTAGGTAACAGGTTGTTGAGGCCAGCCAAGGTTGAGGTACGTATACCTCACAGGGCGGTGGCATGGGATGAGCAAGTGCTTCCAGAGCAGAGGATAGTGTTATAGAAGGATACTGCCCCATCAACGGACTCAGATGACATAATGGAGGAAAGGGGTGATAAAGACAGAGAGCTGAAGGGTCGATAGAGCGTAGTTACTTACCTGCAACAGGTGTTCTCCAGGGACAGCAGGAATAAGCCCTCACTTATGGGTGACGTCGACACTGACAGAGCCCACGCAGAGCAATTCCCCAGCTTTCAAAGAAAGCCTTTGGGATTGCTGCCACACTTGCGTGGTCCTCTTCCCGCCCAAGGGTGCCATCTTGCTCAGTCAGGTCCCATAGCTAGAGCCCTACTACACGGATGGCAAGGGAAGGATAAGAATAGCAACTCTTAAGGGGAAGTGGGAGGTTAATGAGGACCGATTCCTGCTGTCCCTGGAGAACACCTGTTACAGGGAGTAACTATGCTTTCTCCAGGAACAAGTAGGAAGTCATTCCTCACTTGTGGGACTCCTCAGCTACAGGTTGCCGAACCTCTAACCCAAAAACGCCTCTGCGAGGCCATGAGCAGAAGCCGATGCCCGAAGGAGCCAGAGTCCTCAGGTCCCCGGGGCTAAGCTCTTTGTAGCCGCCAAAGAAGGGTCAGAGGGCAGGAGTTGCTTATACCCTGAACAGATTACGGAGTACAGCCTGGCCGAAGGTGCTGTCCCGGCGGGACTCCCGCTCCAGGTAGTAGTGCGAAGCGAAAGTGTTCGCTGAAGACCATGTCGCAGCCCGGCAGATGTCCGTCAGCAGCACTTAGTAAAGCGAAGCCACTGAGGCCAACTTGGCATGGACGCCATGCACAGTGACCCATCGATCTAGCGGGCCACAGCCTTTGCCTGGGCAAAGGCAATGCAGTCCGCCACCCAGATGGAGAGGGTGCATTTGGTAACTGCCAGCTCCAGGCGGTTGGAATCGTAAGCAACGAAGAGCCAGTCAGACTTGTGATGATCCTGGGTGCGCTGCAAATAGACGGCGAGAGCCCTCTTGCAGTCAAGAGTATGCAGGACCGCCGATGCCCAGTCAGCATGAGGTCTCGGAAAGAAAGTTGGCAAGACTATCTCCTGATTAAGATGAAAATCCGAGACCACATTTGGAAGGAACTTGGGGTGGCAACGAAGGACCACTCTCTTCTCGTAGAAGCTGGTGTAGAGGGCCAAGATCAGCGCCACCAGGATGACCACCTTCCAGGAAAGGTGCCAGAGTGAGCATGTCATCATCGACTCAAAAGGCAGCCATGTCAACCGCATGAGCATGATGTTCAGGTCCCACTCCGCTGGCGGGGGGCGGATGGGGGGCTTGGAAAGCAAGAGACCCCTCATGAAGCGGGAGACCAGAGGCTGGCCCAAGAGGGGTTTACCCCCAATTGGGAAATGGTTGGCCGAAATGGCACTCAGGTGAACCCTGACTGAGTTGGATTTCAGCCCCTGCCCCTCCCTCCCACGAGAGGTGTAGGAGGTACTGAAGAACCCATCGGGTGGGGCAGGAGAATGGGTCGATCTGGAGCTCAGAGCACCAGGTTGAGAAACGCCGCCACTTCAGGGCATAGGCCCGCCTCGTCGAGTCCTTCCTCGATGCGAGGATTTCTTCAATCTCCTCTGGGAGATGCAGAGAGGCTAAAGAGACCCGTTCAGCCATCAGGCCATCAGGGATAGTGAGGCCATATTTGGGTGGAGCACCCATCCCTCCTCCTGCATCAGCAGGCCTGGGGCACTGCCCAGGGGAACTGGAGGCTCCGCCGAGAGCCGGAGCAGAAGCGGGAACCAGGGATGTTGGGGCCACGACGGGGCCACAAGGATCACCGAAGCCCGATCCCACCAAATCTTGTGGAGGGTCCTCACAATGAGAGGAGTGGGAGGGAATGCATACAAAAGCCCGGAGGTCCAGTCCAGGAGGAACGCATCCGGGGCCACCTCGCTGGGATGTGGCATCGGCCCACAAAAACGGGGAAGCTGCATGTTCACCGGGCTGGCAAAAATGTCCATGGACAGAGTTCCCCAGCGGCGGAATAGGTGGAGAGCCACCTCTGGACTCAGGCGCCACTCATGCGGGTGAAGGAGCCTGCTGAGTCTGTCCGCGAAGAAGTTGTCCTGGCCTGGGAGGTAGAGAGTCCTCAAGGTCATGCCCTGGCGCACCACGAAGGAGCAGAGAAGGACTGCCTCCTTACAAAGGCGGCAGGGAGCCCATGCCCCCTTCCTTTTTTATGTAGAACATTCCAACCTTGTTGTCGGTCCGCACAAGCACCGACTTGCCCTTCAGGTGGTACTCAAAGACCTTTCAGGGCCAAGCTGACCGCCCAGAGCTCGAGCAGGTTGATTTGCTGCCGGGACTCCTCGGGCGACCACTGCCCCTGGATGCGTAGGCTACCACAGTAGGCACCCCAGCCCATTAGCGAGGCGTCCGTTGTCAAGATGAGCTCGTGCTACTGAGTCTGGAAAGGCATGCCCCAAAGGTTTTGGGGATTTTGCCACCAAGCCATGTAACCAAATAGGCTGCGGGAGACCTGGACGGGGTCCCGGAGGCGTCCCGAGGCTTGGGCCCCCTTGCGCCCTGAAGCACCATTGTGGTGCCCACATTTGCATGCGGGCCTTGGGGGATGACGTGGACAGTCGAGGCCATGTACCTCAGGAGGTGAGGCATGGCCCGTGCCGAGACCCTTGTCCGGCCTTGGACTTTGGCCGCCAGGGCACTGAGCTGATCCACGTGGCCTCGAGGGAGAAAAGCGATCGCCCTGTGTCGAGAAGGCCACTGATGAACTCCAGGGTCTGCACCGGCTCGAGGTGGGACTTGGAGTAGTTGATCAGCTGAATCCAAAGCATCTTTATTGAAGTCATTGGAAGAGGAAGTTTTTCAGTCCAAATTGGAGGACATTGATTGACAAATTAAGGGATTTTTTGATTATTTAAAATCCTGTAAATTATGGAAATTTCATCGGGATAGGACTGATTATGAATCCGGGAAGGTATATCGCTGGATGTGTGACAGTAGTGAAGATAGCACTCATAAAAAGGTCACCTTTGAGGTATTTTCGGAGGATACGGATGAGAGTTCTGGCACATCTACCAGCTCGAGGAATTCCAATAGAGGTCAACAGGATTTTTGGAGGATCGCGGACACAGAGGGTGATGGTTTTATCAGGATGATCAATGGGATCCTCCAAACACCAGACGACGAGCCAAATGGTTGCAGAATCTATTGTAGTCAACTTGACAGGCCAACCCCTGAATCCATCTTGGGAGCGGCTGTTAAATTTGGGATTATCATTTGTATCCACTGTTGGTTATGATGCATTTCAGATGCGGGTACACTTATTTAGATTTTTTTCGTAAGTTGCAAGTTGCCCAATTTTTTGGGACTCAGTCTAATACACCGGATATCTCTGTGGTTAGACCAGTTTCTCGATGGCTACCACCTGGACCTCCTGACCCTATTATTGCCACATACCAGACCCTTGTTTTACGGGACTTGGTTCAATCGGAGTCTTCTGCTTCATGTTGGACCCCAAATATTACTAAAGTGGATCATGCTTGTCTCCAACAATTGTCTTCCGACCCTTCCATCACTATACGCTATGTGGATAAAGGGGGTGTGATTGTTATACAAACAATGGAGGCTTATTTGGATGGTCTTCGCACTCATTTATCGAATGATCAAATGTACAAAAAGCTGGTTGGTGATCCCACTCCAGCGTTACAGTTGGAGAGTGCCGCTTTAGTTATTGTGGCTCTTGAATGCAGTTGGATTACTAATAAGGAAGGCTCTTTTCTTAGGGTCCTTCATCCTAAGATTCCTATAATCTATACAGTACCGAAGATACATAAATCCCTATCTTCTCCCCCGGGAAGACCCATCATGTCATGTAGGGGTTCTGTTCTTGAGCCTCTATCAAAATTCTGCGATGTTTTTTTTAAAACTGAAGCATCTATGGTTCAGTCATTTGTTTGCGATTCCACCCATTTAATGACCCAACTTTCCACTCTAGTTTTACCAGATTCAGAGATTTTTTGGGTAACTTTAGACGTGGCTGCGTTGTATACGAATAGCCATCAGGGGGAAGCTTTGGAACTATTAAAATCTTTTTGTTGGATTTAATATCCTTGGTCCTTACACGGAATTATTTCTTATTTGAGGCCACGTTTTTTCAGCAAACTTTTGGCATTGCGATGGGTGCCACAGTGGCTCCGTCGATTGCGACCTTATATATGGCACAATTAGAGGAGTGTCATATTTATAAATCATCATTTTTTGCTTATGTGCCATTTTGGAAAAGGTTTTTAGATGATATATTTTTTTTATATGGGTTTTGGATCTAGCTGAGCTTCATAATTTTTTGTCATGGTTGGATTCGTTGAAGGTTATCATCAAATTTACAGCTCATATAGATTCACAACAAATTGAATTACTTGATATGTGGGTCTATTGTTGTGGGAATTCCTTGCATACTATGCTATTTCGAAAAGCTGTGCAAAGAAATATCTTACTTAACTATCGGAGTTTTCATCCAGCACCTCTCAGACGGGGGCTCCCATATGGTCAGTTACTTAGATTGCGTTGTTTATGCTCTTCCCTTGGTGAATTTAAATATCATGCTCAAGATTTGAAGGTGCGTTTGATGTCTCGGGGTTATCCTCAATGTATAGTGGATTGAGCTTACCGACGGGCTCGATATACACATCGAGATTGGCTGCTACAACCTACCACTTCAGTTTCAGATGACATCGTTATGGATCGGATGGTGGGAGCTCTCCCTTATATGTCTCAAAGTTCCGCGGTTATGGCCATTATTTGGCAATATTGTTCATGCATCCCTGTTTTGCTCGACCACTGATGATAGCTTTTACTCGTGGATCTATTCTATGTGATATGTTGGTGAAATCTTCTACTCAGCGGGATAGACCAGATAGCCCTGCAGTTTTAGGGGGCCATTTTCCATGTCAGGAATGTGGGTTTTGTGCAACCACTACATCAGGGTCTACTTGGATTGATCCTGAAACGACTCATACTTATCATCGACGTTGGTTCACCCCATATACCTCTACCTTTGTGATTTATTTGATCCAATGTAAATGTCCTTTGATCTACGTAGGTCGGACTATATGCCCGATCAAGAGTCAGATAGCTGAACATGCTTCCCGTGTATGGCGGCAAGTGCTTTCTGCACCCATAGTTGAACATTGTGTGGAAAAGAATCATTCATTCAGTGAGTTGTCTTGGACGGTCAATGACCATGTCCCACTGGACCCGCGAGGGGGTGATCGCACAGCTCGCTTACAATGGTGTGAACAACGATGGATTCATGTGTTAAATTCTGTTCATCCTATGGGTCTGAATCAAGAAATCGATTGGCCCAGCTTGCTTCCATGATGGACCAATCAGGTAAGGGATTTCCCAAATTGTGTGGGATATCCCCTTCATGATTGGTGGTTCTTTTTCTGATTGACATCAGCTTTCACCAGTGGTTTTGAGGATTATCACAGCGTCATCAACTGTGTTCGTGATATGACGGTTTAACCAACAAAGGGTTTTTCACTATGAGTGTTCTCCTTGCTGGTGATTGGTTTCTTCTTTAATTGACGAAGTTTATCAGCCAATGACAAATTTTTCGGTCCTATATGATGTTTGTACGCCGGTTTGAGGTCGGTGTTTAGGCAGTTAATATTGAACAACTTCATGTGAGCACTTGATACAGGGATACTGAACACCCCAAAACGTGCATGTCGTGCTTCAATATGTGAAATTGCTGCGTTGGGACAAGATAAGTTTTGCAAGTTTTTTACATATATAAAAATAATTGAAAAAGAAATTAAAGTGAATAAAAGGATATCACCAGTCTGGTGTGGTTAAGTTAACGATCTTACCCTCCCTCTGTGTTATTCGACAAAATAATTATTACATCATGTGTGGACTAATTCAGGGTCTCTTTTGCATGGTTTCATTTTGACACTGATTTTGGGATTTTGTGGTATGATGATAGGATGAGCGGCACAGGGACCGTAAGAGACTCCCTAAGTGGAGATTCATACTGCAAAATGGCAAGCTCCTCTGCCTTTGGTTCCTCCTCTGTCTGCGTGGGCAGATTGAGCACCCACACCATATCCCGCACAAACACCAGAAAAGAGGTGTCCTTGGGAGGCAACCGCCTTTGTGTGGAGGGCGGAGATGGGTCAGAGAGAAAGTCCCTATGGGTGCGGGTCTCCGGGGAGGTGTCCCCGTCCGACTCCCAGCCTGAGACATCTGAGAGGGACTCTGAGTCGGGCTGATCCCCATATCCAGTGGCTGAGGCCCGTTTGAAGCTAGAGGCACTGAACCTGGAAGACCTTGCCCCCCGAGGAATGGGACGGCGAGCAAGACCGGCGCCGAGGACTCTCACGAGGCCCACGGATCTCGGGGGTTTCCAAGGTAGTCTTCGGTACCCCCATCGGGGGACCCTCGGTCTTGAGGCATGGGCCAGCCGTGCTGGGCAATAGTGCCTGCTGGGCAGCTAGGAAGGCAGAAACGCTGCACTCCAGTATCAGCATATGGGCCTCCCACTCAGTAGTGGAGCCCTGCAATGCCGATGCTGGAGTGACTGGGTCTGTCGTGGAGGAGGAGGAGAGGGGGGTCCTCACCGGGACAACCCTCGGGAGACCAGGCACCATTGCCAGAAGCCTCCATATCCGTACAAGGTACCTTTCGAGGCTGCTCCTTCTCAGACTCTTGGGAACGCTGGGGAGGGCTGAGGGAAAGAGCACAAGAACGGTCGCGCTTGTCTGGAGCCCCCGACAGCAACTTCGAGGTTTTCTTCTTCTTTTGCCGCTCCACCTCGGGTGAACCCTGATCAGAGTGACGCCTGGGGTGAGAAGTTGCCACAGGAGATCCTGCAAGCAGTGGATCGGCAGAGTGGGAAGCCACTGGGGACCCCGGGGCTGCCTTATGGAAAATGTCATCGGGCTTCTGCTTACATATTAGAAGGGCCTTGATGGACATTTTCTTACAGAGAGAACAGAGTTCCGGGTTGTGGTCAGCCCCCAGACACCGCAGACAACAGTCATGGGTATCCGCGAGTAACATATTCTTGGAGCATCTGTCACATTTTTTGAAACCGATGGCCATGGGTGCAAAAAGAACCCCTGCAGGTCCCTTGAGGCCAGCGGTAGGAAAAAGAGCGTGAAAAGGGCTCAAAGCAAAAAAATTAAAAGGGGGGAAAAAAATGGAGTCCCCTAGCCTGGGGAGGACGGGAGAGAACCAGTGCAACCGGAAAGAGAGGCCAAAAGGCCGAAGACAAAAACACTTTTTTCTGAGATGAGGACGTGAATCTGAAGGGCTCCACGGAAAAAGGGAGACTGAGCAAGATGGCACCTTTGGGTGGGAAAGGGACCATACATGTGTGGCAGCAATCCCAAAGACTTTCTTTGAAAGCTGGGGAATTGCTCTGTGTGGGCTGCATCGGTGCCGACGTCATCCATAAGTGAGGACTGACTTCCTGCTTGTTCCTGGAGAACTTTTCATTACTTTGCCATGTCAGTAAAATCAGCTAGGCAACAGGCCCACTCAAAAGATCCTGGGGAGAACACTGCAAGATTAGAGCACAACTGGCTCATCAGGAGGAGATGTATAAATGGGTGCAAAATGACCCAGAGATTAGGAAATAATTTATGGAGGTGAGGAGTCTGTTGGTGAGCCTCCAAGATGAGGAGCTAGAGTTTAAATTGGATCTAGTGCGCTAAAAATATTTTGGGTTTGGAAATAATGCCGGTAAAATACTTGCACAAAAGTTAAGATTGCAGGGAACTAGGTATAATATTCTGCTGGTGAGAGGGGAGAAGATGGCTAAGGAGGATGGAGCAATTCAGGAAGGCTGCATGCAGCATTATCAAAATCCCTATACTCCCAAAAGAGTTGTGGGAGAAGAGGAGATGGATGCCAGCTATCAAAAATTTCAGAAGAAGTTCAGGATAAACAGGTATCTCCACGTTAGAAGTACAGTGGGCCATTAAAGAATTGAAGATAAGTAAATCCCCTGGGGTAGATGGTTTTTTTTTTTTTAAGCAGAGGTTTATAAGATATTTAGTACCCGGATCACAGAGCTTTTAGTGTGCCGATTTTCCTACTTCATGCTGACCAGGATAACTGTTATTCCTAAACCTGGAAAGGAGCCTCCTGCGGTGAGACCTACTTTCCTGTCAAATTTGGATACTAAGATATAAACAAAGATTCTGGCCCAATGATCGATGAGTCAGGTAACAAGATTAGTCTAAGGGCTTTGTCTGGGTTAGGCATGCCTCTGAAAACATTCAACAGACGATTAATATTTGGTGGTCTCACCGGGCAAAGTGTTATGGCTTTTCATGTTTCAAGTTTTGGAACAGAATGGGCTGGAGTCTCATTTCATGAGATGGATCAAATCTATTTATAATAATCCAACCGCAAGCTTGAAAATTAATGGTGGGTACTCCTGTGTTTTCAACTTGGGAAGTATACCCAGTAGAAATGCCCATTATTTCTGTTATTTGCACTGGTTATAGAACTGCTTGCCCAGAATTAAGGGATGAGAGCATCAAAGGAGTGAGACTGTCTTTTAATCATTTCCCTCAAGAACTACCCTAGCCCATTTGTTCCGTTTGTCTTGAATAGACTGTAAGCTCTGTTAAGCAGTGACTATCTCTTATATGTTTAAGTACAGCGCTGCATACCCTTTGAAGTACTATACAAACACATATTAGCTGTAGTAGTAGTATGAACAGAATCTGAAAACAGAATCCTAAGTGACAGCAGAAACCAGCAACACTCAGGAAATTTTTTTTAGCATTAGAAAAGCTTAACAGACACTGATATATACAGTACCTGACTATTAACTGTCTAAAATGCATTCACAGACGGATGGTATATAAATGCCTGAACAGGAGAGAATAGAACTGCAGTGTTATGTACTGACTGCAGCCTTTTATTTATTTTATTTTATTTAAAAGGATTTATATGGAGTGGAGGAGTGGCCTAGTGGTTGGGGCAAGGTACTTCAGGCCGGAAGGTCGGGGGTTCAAATCCCACTAGAGGACAGCAACCTTGAGCGGAAGGACTGGGGTTTCTAGTTCCACAGGTGCTCCTTGTGGTCTTGGGCAAGCCACTTAACCCTCCATAGCCCATGTTCCCTGTAAAATAGTTATCTCCAAGTTATAATGCCCTGTTCAATGTAATTTCAGTTTGTTCAATGTAAACCGCACTGATGCAGAATAGCGCGGTATATAAGAGAATGCAAATAAATAAATAAAAAAATATCCCGCTTTATCTTAAAATCAAAGCGGCTTTCACTTCAAATGAATCAAAATACGAAGTGTAGAGGTGTCAGCATGCTGTGTTGTATCGTAGTGCATGTGTAGGTGTAATAAATGTGTAGCTCGATTATCAGATGCAATATATATAGGGTGGGCTATCTACAATGTGCTATATACAGAGAGGAGGTGGGGGAGGCTATGTTAGGGGGAGGGGAGACGGGAGGAGTGATGCAAAGGTAGGGTGGGGGAGATCAGTGTCAGGTACAATTACCATTAAAATTCAACTTATCCAAGGAACTTGCATATATCAGCTTATTCGAAGAACTAATAAGAATCAGCAGTAACATTATAACATTAACAATGTGAGTATTCTCTTGTAACATTAAATTCAGTTATCCAAGGAACTTGCATATATCAACTTATATCGAGAACTAATAAATATCAACAGTAACATTATAACATTAACTATGTGAGTATTCTCTTGCAAGATTGACTCACTATGTGTGATTGGAGTGGAGGAGTGGCCTAGTGGTTGGGGCAAGGTACTTCAGGCCGGAAGGTCGGGGGTTCAAATCCCACTAGAGGACAGCAACCATGGGCCGGAGGGACTGGGGTTTCTAGTCCCACAGGTGCTCCTTGTGGTCTTGGGCAAGCCACTTAACCCTCCATAGCCCATGTTCCCTGTAAAATAGTTATCTCCAAGTTATAATGCCCTGTTCAATGTAATTTCAGTTTGTTCAATGTAAACCGCACTGATGCAGAATAGCGCGGTATATAAGAGAATTAAATAAATAAAATAAAAAATAAATATGTATATCTTAATGTCAGTAATAGGGTGTTTGTTTGGTGTGGTTGTCGTGACTTCGTTTGGTTTGTGGGGTGATTTGGGTTCTTGGTGGTCTTCATTGAATTGTTTGATGAATAGGGCGGTTTTGAGTACCTTCCGGAATTCTTTTATATCTGTTGTTGATTTCAGTTTGTCTGAGAGGACATTCCAGATAGCAGGGGCAGCAAAAGAGAAAGCTCACATGGGTGTGGATTTGTTGTTTTTTGTGAATAGAGTAGGTGTTGGTATGTTGTTTTTGGTGCTGTTTCTGTCTGGTCTTTTGCTTGTTTTGGTTCCAATGAGTTCCTGTAGTATTTCTGCTGACATGTTGTTTTTAATTTTGAAAATGGTGAGTGCTGATTTATATTTTGCCCGTGATGAGATTGGTAGCCAGTGCAGATCATATAGTATTGGGATTATGTGGTCTTGTATTGAAGCGCTCGTAATAATGTGGGCAGCAATGTTCTGGACTATTTGTAAAGGATGGGTGGTTTGTTTGGGTAGACCTTGGTATATAGTAAGTTACAGTACTCCAGTATAGGTGTAATGATGGCCTGGCATACTGTACGGAAATGTTCTTTATTAAGGAGAGGTTTTAGTCTCCGGAGCGTTGCAAGTTTGAAGCAGGCTGTTTTGGATATCTTGTTGATATGCGGTTGGAGGGTGAGCTGCTTGTCTAGAATCACACCCAGGTATCGGACTTCATCTTTTATTGTAATCTGTGTATTGGATATGTTGATTGAAGTAGGGGGAATGCAATAGAAGTAGGGGGGAGTCTCTCATGATAATGATTTAGTATATTTTCAGGCCTTGATAAAATACATTGAAATAATTAGACAATTAAATTTCCAAAGCATGAATCAAGACTTGTATTATCCTGTAACCCAAGGCTCTGCAAAAGGAGCATAAAAGTCCCTGGGAGTCAAGATCAGTTGGTTGTCCACAATAATGCCTAGGATCTTAATGAATGGCAATCTATTTAATCTGAGAGCATATGGGAGTGCTGGTGTGATGCCTTCAAAGAGAACGGTTTGCTTCCATTGTTTTGAAAGCTCGTTTGTTTTTACGCACCCATTTGGTCAGAGTCTCAAGATTATGATTGTATCATGGGTCAAAGGCAACCAGTAGTTGGTATGTAATTGGCGTCTAATTATGCCATGAATCTGAGTGACTAGTGTGATTCAGCAAGTAATAATTAGGAAGACGTTGAAAATAATAGGGGCCAAGATTGTGCCCTGGGGCACATGGCACTGGAGGTTATGCAGGGCTCAAATACAGTTGTTCTAATAGGCCTGAAAACACCATTTAACTACTGTACTTTCCAAACCCAAAGTCATTTACGTGCCAATAAATATACCAGTATATTGCAAGATGGAGCTTACACGTGCCAAGCCCCAAATGATGCTGCTATTTTCTTGCATGTGTTTTTCTTTGTGAACTGGCCGTTGCTGCTGGATGTGCCTGCAAATATACATGCATTTGCTCAGTGGCATACCAAGGGTGGGATAGTGGGTGTGGCCTGCCTTGAGTGCCAGCCAGGAGGGGGTGCATCCATGCAGGGCCCACAGTTCCGCAGTAGTGTGGCAAGCTGACCTAAATGCCAGGTGGCTTGCCGCGCTACCTCTAATCTAGGCCCATTGGCTCTCTCTCCATGAGAGTTCAGCCGGGAGAGAGAGAGAGCCAATGGGCCTAGATTGCAGGCAGTGCAGGAAGCCACGTAGCTTTTATGTAAGTTTGCCACACTGCTGCGGAACTGTGGGCTAGGCACGGATGCACCCCCTCCCGGTTGGCACTTGGGGGGGCCACACCCACTGTCCCACCCTTGGTATGCCACTGAGCAGATGCATGTATATTTGCAGACACGTCCAATAGCAACAGCCAGGGGAGACACCAACCACAAAGAAGGGGGCACTCGTCCCGGGGCCCGAAGGGGCTAGGAACGCCACTGCATTTGCTAGTATCCCTATATGTATTTTATAAAAAGGCTCTGCATTCAGCAGAGCCTTTTGTAAAATACTTAAAGACCTGGAACATCTTGACCTGAACATCCCAATTCCTATTTAAGCATCCTGTGCAAAATGGGGCTTTATGTATAGTTATGTGTGTAAGTATCTTCTATATTTTTTAAAGGAATTTGATTTTATTGTAATTTAAGGTTTCTTTTCTTGTAAACTGCTCTGACACCCACAGAGAAAGACAGTATAACAAACAGCAAACAGAAATGGAAAAAGCACTTTCGAAGTCAGGTGCCATGCTCACACACACTCTCCTCACAGGAACCAATACACTTGTATCCCCCTCTAGCCTTAACATCACTCACCAACCCCCCCCCCCCCCCCCACCAAACACATCCATCTACAAATAAAGTTTCAAGTTTTCATTTTATTTGATATACCACCCTTTGAAATTAACACCAAGGTGGTTTACAATAAAAATAATGAAACCAATATAAATTATACAATAATACAGAAAATACAGAAAAAAGAATAAAAAAGTTCCCCTTCATCCATGGTTGTCCCAAAATCAGGACAATTGTGGGAGAAAGATAAATTATACAATGTAATAACTAAAGGCTTTCAGAAAAAGTCTTGAGGCCATATTTAAATTTAGTTAAGGAAGAATGCCCAAGTCAAGCCTCTGTATGCTTTCCCTACTTTTTAAAGAACAAAGCAGAGGAGTAAGAATGACATTTTTTAAGGAACATCTATACAAGAATGAACAAATGAAATAAATCATATCGTTCTATAATCACAGCCCAATTTCCACATGCAGTGCTAAACAGTGTCACATTTAATACTTAGTAAACCTGAAATAAAGGCCAAATCACCCTGGAAAAGTTACATGAGGTTCAAAAGGTGACTCTGTATCACTTTTGGATAATCTACTTGTGAATATGAACTCTTCTATATGGCCGTAGCAAATGCAAAAAAAACCCCATTATGAAAATCTAGTTTAAGCTGATATTTCCACTAAATTGAACCAATCTGCTCAGACAAGATTTGCCATCACAAAAAAAACAACAAAAACTATGGACCATTTTTGTTTCCCTTCAAACAAATGGAAGAAGGCAGCCATTATTTATTATTTTAAACTTTTACATACGGACCCTCACTTTGAAACTTCAAAGGGGGATACGAAAACATTTCCAGAACCAGCAATTTAAAAACAATGCAGATATTTTACTGAATGGGAAGAGGCAGCCCGGAATACAGCATAAACACAAGTTCTGGATGTCATAGTCCTTCAATCACTGGTGACACTGTATCCAATGCAGACTTTTAAAGAAAGCTGATATCTATTGAAAATGCCCTTTCTGAGGTTCATCTAGCCTTTGTTTTCAAGGCAGAAGGGGAAAGAGATGAATGGAAGAAATCCAAATAAAAAGAAGGAAAGGTTTACCATATCAGCAAAATAAACTTGCTAAATAAAGTTTCACCCAGCTCCACAACATATGAGGTAGGTTTGTTTGTTTCTGTGCTTCTAAGTGTCCCCATTTGATTATCTCAACTGGAGGGCTCTCACTATTATCCCCCGATTTCCAGTGCCCCAAAAACGGAACACAATGGAAACTAAACTCTTATTCAAGTCCACTGTTCCCATAAAAGTACATCTGGTTGCTATGCTAATTCATTTATATATTTAGAACCAAAGCAAATCACAAATGTATTAATCCTATAAATAAATATTGCCTATTATTTGTTTGTGACCTTTATTTCTATGAGAACTGCCAACTAAATGAATATGTATCACCTGCTACTGTAATTTAATGCTTTAATAGACCGAGTCCAACAAAATGAAATTCTCTTTTTAACACAATTTTATCTGTGGCTTAAAATGATATTTAATTGTGAAAGCAAATCATAGCATATATAAATTGCACTTGGCTTTCTAGTCTTGATTATACAGGAAGAGGGGGGCTAATTAGATCATACTGATTTCTGAGTAACAGTTTCTGTCAATGTGTGGTGTTCTCCTTCTCCAATTGCTTGGAAACAGCTAGGACTGCAAATTCCACACTTTGGGGATCTTTAGACCCTTGGGAAGAGGTCAGACTTGCAGTTTTCAATGCTATGCAGTGATTAAAGGATGGATATGTGCAACTGACTAATTTACATACGGCACATTGAATTCTGCATCGTGATAACCTGCACGAGTGAAGTCAACATGCAAACAAAACAGAGGTGGATGGAATCAAGACTATTTAGAACGCTAGACTATCTACTTTTATTTCTCATCATCAAGCTATATCATCAATGAAATATGAATGTTTATGGGTAACCTGGCCACCCTCGCTTCTCTTTTTCATTAATGCAGCCTTTTGGTAGTACCAGGCTGCTGGCACAAACATTCAAAAAGGAGACAGAGTAGCTTTTAACCTAGAACCTGATGGAAAGCTGACAGTCACTCAGGAGCACATGATTTGGAGTAAGGAATTTTTGAAGGATACCATCATAATTGGGAAGTTAAAGCATCCCAATACAGAGGTTGCAAATAAAGGCTATGATAGCCCAGGTTCCTTTAAATAAAGAGCAGAAAGAGCTGAAAGATTGAAAATCACCCCTGCTGCCATGAATGTTGTCAATTCAAGCTAACATACTTTGAAATCTCTCTATGCAAATTCTAAAAGCCTAAAATATAAGGCAGGAGAATTAGAACATAAAGCACTAAATGAAGGGACAGATATACAGTTGTGGTCAACATTATTGGCATCCTTGCAGTTCAAACAAAGTCTAATATCTCCAAAAAAAAAAAAAGTGGCCAGTGGCTTTGGACTATATATGCACACATATTCGACACACAAAAGAATCAAATAAAACAAGGCCAATTAAAAAAGGAAATAGTTGGCAATAGTATAAAAACTAGTACATTGCTAGGACATGATTATTCAATTTTATGGTCACTTTCAGAGTGGAAAACTTTGTCAAAAAAATCAAAACACACACTCCACATATATCAAATATTGTTATGTCCTATTCACAAAGGTAAAAAAGGTGAAATTTCACTTACCGTTAATTTCCTTTCCTGGAATACTGCTAGACCAGTCCAGACAAACGGGTTATGCACCCCTGCCAGCAGATCTTGGAGACAGAGAATTCCACCAGAGCTCTGATAGGGTGGAGGCTGGTGATATACAGCTACCCCTAGGGGTCTCTGTCAGTAACGTATAAAAGCTATGGCATCTTAAACTGAACCGTAGCCCAGAGGGTCCCAATGAACTATATATAAGGGAGTCGAAGAACTCCCCAGAACTGAAGCTAGCATGCACCAACGCACTCATGGATCGCCCATGGCGAGGCATACTGAAAAGGAAGAACAGCGGTCGGCGGCTGCACAGTGCCAGCAGCATGGAAACAGACAGCAGGGCGGGTCCTGGACTGGTCTAGCAGTATTCCAGGAAAGGAAATTAACGGTAAATAAACTTTCACCTTCCAAGTCATACTGCTAGACCAGTCCAGACAAACGGGCAGTACCCAAGCTACCTGCTCTCAAGGGGGGTCAAGGCCGCCGACAGTACTGCAGCTCCAAAGCAGCCGTCCTGACGAGCGTGAAGTCCAACCTATAGTGACGTACAAAAGTGGACAGCGAATACCAAGTCGCTGCCCGACAAATATCCAGAGGTGCTACTTGAGACCGCTCGGCCCACGAAGCCGCTTGTGCCCGTGTAGAGTGAGCACGGAGTCCCGCCGGAACCGGTTTCCCCCGAAGAATATAAGCTGCCTCAATGGCCCCTCTGAGGCATCTAGAAATGGTAGATTTGGAGGCCGCGGAGCCCTGATGAGGACCCGCAAACAGGACAAAAAGATGATCAGACGTACGAAACGAGTTCGTGACTTTCAGGTACCGGGTGAGCACTCTCTTAAGGTCTACTGCCCGCAACGGAGACCGACTACCGTCACACTGAGCCCTGGTAAAGGCTGGTAGGAAAAGAGGCTGGTTAACATGGAACGGCTTCAGCACCTTTGGCAAAAAAGAAGGGACAGTCCGAAGAGAAACGCCCTCCGCCGAAAAGGAGAGATAGGGATCTCGACAGGAGAGAGCTTGTAGCTCAGAAATACGGCGTGCTGACGTAATAGCCACTAAGAAGACAGTCTTTAGAGTTAAATCTTTGAGCGAACAGGCCTTCAGGGGCTCAAAGGGAGGAGCAACAAGGGCACGAAGCATGAGAGCAAGATCCTACGTCAGCACCGGCGGACATAGCGGAGGTCGTAAGGACTTAACTCCGCGGAGGAAGCGAGACACGTCCACAAGCGAAGCGATCGATCGCCCCGCTATGAGACCCCGAAAGCAAGACAAAGCGGCGACCTGTACCCGCAAGGAACCGAGCGCCAAGCTTTATCCACCCCGGCCTGGAGAAAAGCCAGGATGTCTGGGATACCGGCACGCCAGGGAGATAGGCTATGCCGGGAACACCAACTGTGAAAACATCACCAAACCCTGGCCTAGGCCATGGACGTGGACGACCGCCGCGCTTTGAGTAGGGTAGTGACCACCCTCGGCGAATAGCCCTTGCGCCCTAACCTGCGGCATTCAATAGCCAAGCCATAAGCGAGTATGGAGCCGGGTCTTTCATTTACACCGGTCCCTGGGTCAGGAGACCGGGAAAGGCCCCGAGATGGAGCGGCGACGCTCGAGACAACCGGACTAGATCCGCATACCACGGTCGGCGAGGCCAATCGGGAGCCACCAAGATCACCGGACCGCGATGTTCCCTGAGCCTCTGGAGAACCTTGCCTATCATGGACCACGGTGGAAAGACATACAGAAGAATGTGGGTCGGCCACGGCTGAGAGAGAGCATCTATGCCGCATGCTCCCTCTTCCCTCCAACGGCTGAAATACCATGGCGCCTTGGTATTCTGCGCCGTGGCAATGAGATCCATCGCCGGCAATCCCCATAGTTGAACAATGAAATGAAACGCTTCTGGCTGCAGCGACCACTCCCCGGGATCCAGAGAGTGCCGGCTGAGAAAATCGGCCTTCACATTGTCCACGCCTGCGATGTGCTGCGCCGAGATAGCCAGAAGATGCTTCTCCGCCCACGGAAGGAGCAAGCGCAGTTCCTGCGAGACACCCGGACACTTCGTGCCACCCTGGTGGTTGAGGTAAGCCACCGTCGTGGCGTTGTCGGACAAAACCCGAACTGCACGTCGCTGCAGAAGAGGCTGAAACTGAAGCAGAGCCAAGCGCACCGCGCGCGTCTCGAGACGATTGATGGACCAACGGGCTTCGCGAGGCGACCAAACACCCTGCGCCGAAGTCATGCCGCAATGTGCTCCCCAACTGGAGAGGCTGGCATCCGTCGTGACCAGGAGCCAGCGCGGAGACTCCAGAGGCACCCCTCGAAGATGACTGCGTGCTTGAAACCACCAGAGAAGGTTGCGGCGCACCTGCGAAGGCAGACGTAACCAGACCTGATAATACTCCGACACCGGCGACCAACGAGAAAGAAGCGCCGCCTGCAAGCTGCGCATGTGTGCTCTGGCCCATGGGACGAGATCTATCGTCGCTGCCATGGACCCTTGTCAAAAACGAAAACGAGCTGCCACGGAGCTGCAAGCACCGAGGGGAGAGAGACAGGTGCTGTACTTACAATGCCGATGGTGCAGGGAAGCCAAAACTGCTGCTCAGACCACAGTCAGCTGCCTCTCTACTAAAATCAGCCCCAGGGACTAGATTTTAGGAGGGTTGTCATCCAGCGAACTAGCCCTCATGACTAGCGCTGGGGAGCCTTCTCATCAGCGATCTCCACTGTGACAGGGGATCAGCTGGAAAATCTAACCCTGGTGCCCAGAGAATTAACTGTTGCTTTCATTATTGCTTCACAGATCAATGGGAACAAATAGGAATTAGAGTTCTGCAGTTGATAGTGGAGTAATATTGTACTTATATAGCTCAGAGAATTAACTTGGCAACGACAGGGAACAGAAGAAATCAAGGGAATCCCAAGAATCTAAAGTAGATGAGGAATTTCGAAGGAGCAAACAAAAAAGCATCCAGATCTGCTGGAGACAGAGAAATACTGACAGAGACCCCTAGGGGTAGCTGTATATCACCAGCCTCCACCCTATCAGAGCTCTGGTGGAATTCTCTGTCTCCAAGATCTGCTGGCAGGGGTGCATAACCCGTTTGTCTGGACTGGTCTAGCAGTATGACTTGGAACATAATTTACCACAGTTGCTTTGTTCAAATATTTAACACAGAGGAGGTCTCAGACCTAGCAGGCATTAATTAGGCATATGGAAACCCAAGTGCCATTGCCCTATTGCATCAATGACCATCCTTCATTGTAAAACAGCAGAGAAGTAGTACAAAACTATAGATGAAAGCAAAAAACAGATCAGATCCGCATAACTTAGCTTTTACAGAAAATCTCTTCAAAAAGCAGCAGGATCTGTTTGCCTCCCCAATGCCTCATTTCGGCGCCCTTCAAGCGTTTCGCTGAAAAGCTTCATCAGGGGAATATAGAAAAGCTGTTGACAAAGAAACACAAACACACTTGGACTCACTTAAAACCTATGATAAACCTCAATACCATCCCCATAACAATAAAATGCACAATATACATACTTTATCAAGCTACACTTACCCTAAACAAATGTTATGCAGCAAACGTTCAAAACCCGGCCTCCCTTCAACATGGCCAGTTTTTCTTGGAAACGCGGCGCATGCGAACTCCAAACCAGAACCGTTGCTGAAATACATTCTATAGCGACGTCATTAGGATTCCCTACCAAAAGGGAACCCCTTTGTTTAAATTATGCAGCACGACATTCACCACCCAACCGCCATTTAATGCGATCGGCTCTCCTCAGGTATACCGCACAAGCCGGCTTCAAAACAAAATCTCCTCTGAAATACAGTATAAATTGACGTCACTGGAGTTCCCAATCAGAAAGGGAAAAACCCTCAAAGATCACATTCAAACACAAACTTCCCAATCTATTTGCATATTCAAACCACCTGGAGCTACTGTCTGTAAACAGAAGATCCATCGTTGCTCACACATTATCAAAGTCTGTTACCGCGATTTCCCCGCCCTACCCGCCATCACTGCATCAATGCAGAAGCATCTCAGATCACTAAAAATGTGTCCATATTCCAAACAATGTTGCAATAGATGGGGGAGTTTGTGTTTGTATGCAATCTTAGAGGCACCCTTATAAACAATTTAAAACCGTTTAACATTCCCACTGCAGTAAGATTAGATGCACCTGCAATCAACTGTCAGTACTCACATGACTTGAATCAACCAATGGCTCTAATGGCTAAAATGGCCACATTCACTCCCTATTCCATTTTCACAATGGTGAAGACAAGAGAGCTGCCCGAGACCTTCAGAAAAGCCATTATCACCAAATATCAAACTTCAAAGGGGAACAAGACCATCTCCAAAGACCTTGGGATTCCTGTGTCTACAGTTCACAATGCTATTAAGAAGTTTTCTGCTCATGGAACTGTCAAGATCCTCCCATGACGTGGTGAGAAGAGGAAAATTAATTTATTATTATTATTATTATTAAATATTTATGAAGTGTTACAAGGCATAAGCAGCACTGTACAAACACAGATAAAGACAGTCCCTACTCGTTTGTGTTGATTAGATTGTAATCCCTAACAAGACAAAGGTTGGAAATGAGGATAGAATAGGGAAGGGAAAGGAGACAACGAACAAACAGGAGATCAGGATCCAAAGGCAGCCTCAAAGAGGAGAGCCTTTAACATAGATTTGAAAAGGAGCAGGGATGAAGCCTGATGTACAGACTCAGGAAGTTTGTTCCAGGCGTAAGGAGCAGCAAGGTGAAAGGACCAAAGTCTGGAATTAGCAGAGGTAGAGAAGGGCAAAGAGAGGAGCAAGCCAGTAGAAGAGCAAAGTTAATTAGGAGCGGCAAATTAATCCAAGAAATCTTTGAACATTAGTGCGAACTGTTGGAAAAACACCACATACAACATCCAAAGAGCTTAAGGCTGACCTGGAGCAATCTGAAGTGGTAGTTTCAATCTACACCATATGCCACACACTAAACAAAGAAAGACTTCATGGGCGAAGTTAGGGAGAACCCCAATGCTCAAAGACAGACATAAAAAGGCACGCCTGATCTTTGCCCAAACCAACCTTGAGAAACCAAAATCCTTCTGGGAAAAGGTTCTATGGACAAATGAAACCAAACTTGAGCTCTCTGGCAATGCAGACCAGTGATACATTTACAGGCAAAGAAATGAAACTTATAAGGGAAAAAACACCCTTCCTACAGTTAAATATGGCGGAGTTCCATAATATCATGGGGCTGTTTTGCTCCCTCAGGAGAACCTGAAAGCCTGGAACGTATTAAAGGAACCAGGAAGTCAGAGAACTACTAAGGTATTTTGGAGCGAAACGTGCTACCTAGTGTCAGAAAACTAGGTCTGGATCAAAGGTCATGGGTCTTCCAGCAAGACAATAACCCAAAACATACATCCAAAAGTACAAAAGAATGGTTAAAAAGAAACAAATGGACTGTTTTAAACTGGCCGGCAATGAGTCCTGATCTCAATCCAATCAAGAACATTTGGAAAGAGCTAAAATCTGCCACTGGTAAAAGGAATCCTGGAAACATTCATGAGCTGGAACAAATTGCAGGTGAAGAGTGGGAGAAACTACCAGCAGACAGATGCACGAAACTTATAGATGGCTACAAGAAATATTTGGAGGCTGTCATCACTGCTGAGGGTTGTGCAACCAAATATTAGTGAAGGGTGCCATTAATCCTGTCCAGGTCATATTTTGTTTGTTTTTTTCTCAGAAATTACTGCATCTATGTTGCAGACACATTTTTTTCATGTTGCATACCTTTGAACATACTATTAAAATATTATGACAACATGCAGTTGGAATATTTGCAATTATTTCTCATGATATTGTACACAACATACCCTAAAATGCAAGGGTGCCAATAATGTTGACCACAACTGTACATGCAATAGAATA
This sequence comes from Ichthyophis bannanicus, assembly GCA_033557465.1. NCBI lineage: Eukaryota > Metazoa > Chordata > Amphibia > Gymnophiona > Ichthyophiidae > Ichthyophis > Ichthyophis bannanicus. The sequence continues at coordinate 350,457,915 of CM066039.1, read as the reverse complement.
TAACATTTTCCTGTATTTCTTTGTATCTATTTTTCACCTTCAGTTTCTACTGGTTCTTATGAACAAAAACTACCTTGCTTGTTTTCTACTTTCAGATTGCCTACTGGATAAATATAAATCTTCTCTCTTACCTTTGTGATGAGAATTCGATACTTTTCTACCAGATGGTCATTGTTCTGACATCCTGCTAGAAGCTGCCACACTTCTCCTCTCAATGCCTCTGGAACACCATTTCTTACCAGCGATGACAACTGCCTGGGCCTCACACTCAAATTCAGATGCCTTAATTAAAAATGGCACTGCTCACAATGGTGTACATAAATAAGAGGAAAGCAGTAACTTCTTAATACACACATTTCAGTGCTATCATCTGTATACAGCAAGGCTATTCTGTTTTTGAGGGATTCTAATAAATCATTGAATCACAGCTATTCACATTTTTTGTGTCACAGCACACCCAGTCACTGGGTTCACTTGTTCACTCCTCCTCGCACCACCTTCCCTTCTCCCCCATCCACCCTGTGGTATCACAACCTTCACCTTTCCTCTCCCACCCACTAACATCACCATCATACCATCCCGTCCCTTCCTCTCCCCCACAAAACACCTTGGTATCACCACTTTCCTTGCTTATCACATATCCTTCCCTTTCCTCTCCACACCATGGCATCACCATTTTTCTTTTCTCTCATCCCCAATCACCACCACATCCCCTCTTCCTCCCATCCCTCCCCCTCAGGACTGCCTGCAGTCATCACGAGGAAGCAGCAAGCAGCATCTTACCTGCTAAAGCCTCCTCCTCTACAAGCTTCCCTCGGAAATGGAAACTGAGGTGGCTCCATGGACTTATGAGATCTATTGGCCCAGTGCAGTTCTAGCTTGAGAGGAGAGTCAGCAGTAAGGAAGACATGCTGCTTGCTGACTCCTCCCACTGGCAGGGAACAATAGTGCAGGGGACAGTGGAAGTGGAAGAGAAAGAGAGAGAGATGGACATGGCACTGCCATCAAATTACTTATATTTATCTTGACGATACAGTCCACATCCAAAAAGCCAATAGAAGCCATTAATATGTTTTGATTTGAATTTTAGATCAGATTATGGACCTTTCCAAATTCAAGCTCCTAGTCCATACAGGTACTGTAGATATTTCCCTGCCCAAGAGAACCTACAATCTAAGTTTTGTCCTGAGGCAATGAATGGTGACATGACTCGCCCAAGATCACAAGGAGCATTCCTGGGAAAAGTAGGACTTGAATCTTAACTTTCCTGGCTCTCAGTCCATTGCACTAAACACAAGGTTACTTTTCCACTCCATTCAGTCCTAAAATAGGAATTAATGTGCATGCCTCAAAAACTAATATATTGTACATCTTCACAAAGGGCAGACAGCCTTAATATAAATACTCCAAACACAGGATTGTACAGCTTTGTTCTTGTCACTTACCATTTCGATAGAAGTTCTCCCCAGGTTTCAAGAATTTTTTCTGCACATTCTTTGGAAACATCACCAGAACCACTCAAAAGAGGTTCATCATTATCTGTGTAGGCAGTAAAAGAAAACCAAATCTGAAAAACACTGCGACCATGATGATACATCAGTTTTAAAGGCAAATCAAAACTAGAAGTTACAATATGCATTTACTGGATCATTTAAACCACTGTGCACGGTTTAAAAGTTTAATGTCAGAATGAAACCATGACTTCAATTAAAAACAATGGTGTTCAATCCACTCTCTGCCCCCAAGTCAATCCTGTGTTCGCAATATTCCAAATGAATTATACTCAAGCTGTATTTGCATTTATGCAATTTAAGAAACAAATAGGCAAATATCTTTTGTATATTCATTAGGAGTATACAAAAAAGAATGAAAAAAAGAAAAAACACCAGTGGTGGGGACCCCAAAAGAAGTTTAGCCTCACTGAAATAGTCATCAGGCAACAACTAAAATATGGACTCAACAAATAAATGACAAACAACAATACTAATGTAGTGACTCTGAAATTCAGCTCTCTAGGTCCCTATAAGCAGGGATCAACAAATCCCAGGTGCCAGGCTGCCATGGTGACCACAAATTCGCATCTGGTAGCTAGGATTTACTTGCCCCCAATTTGGCCGCAGCTCACTTAAAAAATAAACAACGTTTCAGAGAGCATGATCACAGGGCAAGAACCCTTTTGTCTTCCAGAGAGAGATCGATTCCCGCAGGCAGAAGAGAAGGGGATGGCTGCGACTGCAGCACTGAAGAAAGCTGCCTTTCCCCCGGAAGATGGGATCCCCGTGGGCAGAAAGCTTGCATTGAGGCTGCAATCGCAGCCATTCCCTTTCTCTTCTTCCCACAGGAGATCAGATCACCACGGGCAGAACACGTAGTGAAGGCAAAGCGTAATTACTCACCTGTAACAGGTGATCTCCGGGAACAGCCGGAATCAGTCTTCACATATGGGTGATGTCGGAACCAATGGAGCCCGCATGAGAACGCGCCCCAGCATTCAATAGGAAAGCCTTTGGAAGCACTCCCCCTGTGCCTGCTCACCTGCCTTCCCGCCTTTCCAATTCCTCTCCTCAGTTGAGTTTGTAGCTGAGAGAAGAGAAAAAAATAAACCAAACCTACAACTCCTAGGGGAGGAGGGCAGGTTGTGAAGACTGATTCCTGCTGTTCCCGGAGATCACCTGTTACAGATGAGTAACTACACTATCTCCAGGAACAAGCAGGAATGCAGTCTTCACATTTGGGACTCATTAGCTCCCAGGTAGCAGACTGCATTGGGGGGGGGGGGAGTAGAGCAATCCCTGAGGCTAAGGGCTAGAGCCAAAGAGTGTGGACACGATGCATTCAGTTGGACTCAATTCCAGGAAGCTATACCCTCTCTAATGATAATCTAGTTCCTTGTAGAAGGCCAGGATGGAGGGCAGGCATTGAGCTTACATCCCAAAGAGGTGCTAGAGTACAGCTTGGCCAAAGACGGCGTCCCGACAGGAGTCCCTGTCCAAACAATAATGTGCAGCAAAAGTATGAATGGAGGACCAGGTAGCTGCCCAACAGATCTCATCAATGGATACTGAATGGAGGTTGGCTACAGAGGTTGCCATAGCCTGTACAATATGAGCAGTAACGTGACCCTCTAGGGAAAGTCCTGCCTGTGCATAAGCAAAAGAAATGCAATCTCCTATCCATCTGGATAGAGTATGTTTTGTCACCGGTAGTCCAATGTGATTGGGATCAAAGGAAATGAACAATTTAGAGGATTTTGTATGAACCTTAGTTCTATCCAAGTAGTAAGCCAGCGTCCACTTGCAGTCTAAGGTGTGTAACACTGCTTCAGCCCGAGACGCATGTGGTCTTGGGAAGAAAATCGGTAGGATTACCAACTGGTTCAGATGGAAGGAGAAGACCACCTTCGGAAGGAAGTGTGGATGGCTACGGAGGACCAATTTGTCATGGTGGAACTGCCACTAGAGCCTGCAGTTCGCTGATGTGGCAAGTTGACATGATGGCAATGAGGAAGACTACCTTCCAAGACAATAACTTCAGTGGTGGTGACGGCTAAAGGCTCGAAAGGAGGCTTTAAAAGTTGAGCGAGAGCCGCATTGAGGTCCCAGGCCACCTGAAGATTTCTGACAAACACAGAAGATCTCTAAAGGAAAAAAGGGGACTGTTGTAGTGGTTGATATGGAAGAATAGACTAGATAAGCCATGTGGTCTTTTTCTGTTGTCATGTTTCTATGTTTCTAATGGGTGGCTTGGACAGCAGGAGACCTCGCATGAAGCGTTCTACTAAGGGGAGTGAGGAGATAGGCCGCAATGGCACTGATTGATTTAGTCTTAAGACTTGCCAAGGACAAGTGGAGGAGATATTGTAGAAGGGATTCCACCAGGCAGGCAAAGGGGTCAATATCCTTTGGGGAACCCCAGAGGTCAAACCTTCATCATTTCAAGGCATAATATCACCTGGTGGACTGTCTGAGTGATGCAAGCAGGATACCCTTGACCTCCTGTGGTAGGTCGAGGTCAGCAAGTACTATCCCTTCAACAGCGATGCTGTGAGGTGACGGGCATCCAGAGTGGAATGGAGAAGTGTCCCTTGGTCCTGGGAGAGACGTTCGGGCACACATCTGAGTCTGAGAGGTTGAGTTTGCGCCTGTAGCTTGACTAGCGTTTTGGGTATCAAGAAAATAGGAAGAATGCAAAGAGCAGACCCTGTCCCCAGAGAAGGAAGGCGCCCAGGGCTGTTGGTGCAGGCACGAAAGCCTGGAGCAGAAGTATGGAAGCTGTGTGTTCTGGGCAGTGGCAGAAAAATCTATGAGAGGGATTCCCCACATTTGGAAGATCCAAGTAGCCATCTGCTGATGTAGGGTCCACTCGTGTGGACGAAAGATTCAGCTTAGCTTGTCCGCAAGTACATTGAGCTTGTCCGCAAGTACATTGAGCTAGCCCGGAAGTACACCGCTCTGAGATGAAAGCAGTGTGTGATGACAAAGAATCATAGGCGAAGCGCTTCCCTGCATAGGAGATAGGATCCTGTTTGTTCACATAGAACATGGCAACCTGGTCATCTGTCCTGACTAATACCTGTTGCCCTGAAAATTGGGGTTGAAAAACCTGAAGGGCATTTGTTAGTGCCCGTAGTTCTAGGAGGTTGATCTGTAGAGCAGATTCCTGTTGTGTCCCACAGTCTTTGTGTGGTTAGGTTGTTCAGATGCGCTCCCAACTCAGCTTGGAGGCATCCATTGGTAGGATGCATTGAGGTGGAGGCATCTGAAAAGGTGACCTGACAAGTAGGTTCTGTGGAGAACACCAACACTGAAGAGCTTGGTCAGTTGAGGGGTGATATGGATCTTGTCTCTGACAGGCCCCTTTGCTTGCATCCACTGAGAAGACAGAGTCTATTGGGCTTGATGCATGTGTAGTGGAGCATAGAGGATGACATGGACTGTAGAGACCATGTATTCCCAACAGACGGAGCATTTCTCAAGCAATTATGCAGATTTGCTGTTGCATTTGTTTCCCCAGCTAACAGAGATCTTGTGGAAGAAAAGCTCAGGCCTGTTGAGTGTCTAAGAATGCTCTGATGGAACTCCAGACGTTAAGTTGGAGCGAGGTGAGACACTGGGAAGTTTCGGACAAATTCCAGATGTTGGAGCACCGTGATGGTGCGATGAAGGGACAATTTTATCTCCTGAGGGGAGTCTCCTCTAATTAGCCAGTCATCTAAGTCAGGGAAGACAAAGACCCCCAAAGCGTTGAGATATGCAGCCACTACTGCCTTGCATTTTGTGAATACTCATGGTGCAGAGGCTAAGCTGAAGGGCAGCACCCAATATTGGGTAATGGTTTCCTTGAAAAATGAAGCGCAGATACTGTCTGTGCTGAAGATGGATCAGTAAGCACGTGCATGCCTCCTACAGGTCTAGAGAACATAGCCAATCTTGTTTCTGGAGGTATGGGAGAAGAGATCCCAGGGAAATCATTCTGAATTTTTCTCGGACCAGAAACATGTTTAGGTCTATGGAGATCCAAGATGAACCTGAAACCTCCTGTTTTCTTTGGAATGAGAAAATATGAAGAGTAGAAGCCCATCCCTTCCTGAGGAGGAGGAACTCTTTCTATTGCACGTTGGGATAACAGGGTGGGCACCTTTTTTCTTAAGAAAGCGCTTTGAAAGGGATGGGTGGGATAGTCCCCTGTGAAGCTGGTAGGGGGTAAGGTCTCAAAATGAAGCATATATCCCCTTTGGACAATACTGAGAGTTCTGTGTTCTGAAGTTATGAGGTGTCACCTGTGAGCATAGGAACAGAGTCTACCTGCTATGTGGAGGGGATGGGGACCCTTCAGAGGCAGAGTGGCAATGCTCTCTAGAAAAGAGTCAAAAGCTAAGCACAGGTTGTGCCTGAGCTGGTGGCTGAGGTTTAGGAGCCTTGGGCTTTTTGGGCTGGCGAGGGCCCTGCTGCTGCTGCTGAGGCTGGTAAGCAGCTGATGGTGGGTAGGAAGGATAATATCTCTTCTTCTTAGAATAAAAAAAGGTTTCTTAGGAACAGCCTTCCTTTTGGAGGGGTCAGCCATTTTCCTTGAAAAGCATTTGAGAGTGAGATCATCTGTCTCAATCTCCCTGGCCTTTTCGCTCTAACCTTTTCCAAAGGTTTTCTCCCATACATGGGATGTTGGCCAGCTTGTCCTGGACCCACTGTGCGAGATTTGATGCCTGTAACCAGGCCATCCTCCGAGCCCCAATGCAGACTGCTGAAGCTCTGCTGGTTAATTCAAAGGCATCAAAAGATAACCTGGTAATAAATTTTGAAGTGTTCTGCCCTTGCCTGATGAGTGTCTGGAATACACTCCTCTTATCATCAGGAAGGATGGGGGCAAACATCTCTAGATCCCTGGTGACATCTTTTAGAAACATGCCCATGTAAAGCATGTAGGAGTTTATCCTAGAAGCTAGTATGCATGCCTGAAAGCATCAACCCCGCTAATGAGTGTTCTGGAGTCTCTACCTGGAGGCATGGAAGTGTGATTTTTTGAACTCTTTATTCGGCGCATTGCCAATTCCACCACCACTGAGTGTTGCGGGAGCTGAGGCTTCTGGAAGCCTGGAAACTGTGGAACTCGGTACATGGTATCGAGCCTCTTGCTAATAGGTGGTACTGTGAGGGGCCTCCCACATGTGGAGCATAAGATCTTGTAAGATGTGATGCACCAGCAAAGTAGCTGCTTCCCTAGGCATGGGAGGATATTGGAGTATCTCCAAATCCTCTGACCTCGGTTCTTTCTCAGGAGGTATGGCAGTCTTAGCCTGTTGGGTAGTGGTGGTATCAGTCAGCTCCAATTGAGGCATCAGCCTCAGGAACACCAACGATGTGGGCTCGAGGGCTGGCATCAGGGCAGATATACATGGCGGTAGGCAGGGTGCCGAAGCCTGCACTGTTGGAGCTGTCGATACTGTCTGTACCGAGGCTGCCAGGAGTGTGGCCAAATTCCTCTCGAGAGCCAGCATGCACTGGTTCAGGGAGATGATCTATGTCTGGATGGAGCCACCATCACAGAATGTGGAACTGAGGCTGATTCCTAGGGAGTGTCCCGGAGCCCCTCCCGTGCTATGGAGGACAGGTCCCCCCGTCGGGGTTGTTTGGCTGGCCGGTCTGCATCAGCAGCACCCCTAGGGGAGTCTCGATGCTTATGTTGTGACTTTTTCTCTGGTCTCGGTATCTGTTTTCTACGTCAATGTCGATGACTTTTTAGAAATCAGACTTACTCTTATGTTTGGACATGGAAGAGACCAGAGACCCATAAAAGGAAGTTGATGTCCTCGATGATGTGGAAGCCACTAAAATAGAGTCCAGGGTGAACAGCAATCCATACTGTTTGGCTCTATTCTTTAGGTCTCTATGTCATTTGTTAGCACAAAGGACAAGAATTTGGGGTAAATGGTCAGGAACCAAACATTTTAGACACCAGTCATGTTTATCCATGAGTGATATGATATTTGATGCATTTTTCCAAACCACTAGTTTTTTCAATTTTAGAAAAATATCCCTCAGAATTGAAGGGGATATGAAGGCCTGAAGGCCTAGTGAGCAGTTAAACCGCAGGAAAAGACAAGAAATAGAAAATGTTATAACTAAAAAAGAAAAACGTTTTCGGGACCGGTGTCGATTCTACCACAACCGGCGTTGATGGAGAGGCAGAGCACGGTATTACACAAAAAAAAGAAAAGTTTTTCGGCGGTGACAGGATTTTGCAACCTGCTGGATCCGCGGAAAACAAAGAACTGAGGAGAGGAGTTGGGAAAGAAAGCAGGAAGGCAGACGCGCAGGCGCAGTGCAGTGCTCCCAAAGGCTTTACTACTGGACACTGGGGAGCGTTCCCACGCGGGCTCAGTTGGTTCTGATATCAGCTATATGTGACGACTGTATTCCTGCTTGTTTCTGGAGATGGATCGCAGCCTGGAAGGCAGGAGAGAGCTGATTGGGCGACAATTTAAAAAGGTTAGATTGGGGCAGGGAGTAAAACTGCAAAAACGTAAAAGGATAGTAACAAAAAAAAAAAAACGAAAGAGGATGGGGGAATGTAGGGCAGGAGGAAGGGAGTACTAGGAGGGAGGGAGAAGGGGAGAGAGTCTGGAAGGGGAACAGAGTGAGGAGAGGATGGAGGGGAAAGGAAGAGTGCAAGTTGTTGGACGTTAAAAAGATGAAATCATGGGAAAAAAAAGGGCACAATATGTATTTGCCGAAAGGTGCATTCCACTTCCCCCAAAACACACACACAAGCACCCCCCACCTCTGTAAGATAGACATGCATCCCAACCCCAAGCTACATACACATGCACACATATAGGCACCATACCTCCGCACCGCGCACACACACCCCCACATTCAGACATGGGTACCCCAGCTCTACACATCACACACAGCCTTACAAGCTCTGCAGCACACACGCACATGCACCACAGTCCTTCACCCCACCCACACAAAGGCACCCACTGCCACATCTCCCACATAGACAAGCATACCACCGTTGCACCACACACCCACAAAGACACTTGCTATCTGACGCTATAATTGCTATCATCTAAAGAGTGCATGTGATACACGAACTCTGGTGCTGGTCAGATGAAACCAGCATGAGACACAACTGGGAGCGAGGTGGGATGGGTTGGGCAGGTTAGTAGCACTGGCTCCTAAGATTTTGGCCTGGCTCCTAAATCCACATAAAATTTGTCAAGACCTGCCCTATAGAGATGTGATTCTTAGGTTTTTAACAATGAATATTCATGAAATGGAGTGGAGGGGTAGCCTAGTGGTTAGAGCAACTGCCTCGTACCTAGAAGATCAAGGGTTCGATTCCCACTAGCACTCCTTGTGACCTTGGGCAAGTCACTTTACCCTCCATTGCCTCGGAAGAAAAGACTGGCAATCTACTTCTGGTGATACATTGCCAAGAAAACCCAGAAGTAGCTGGGTCGCTATGAGTCAACACTGACTTGATGGCACTTAAAAAAAAAATTCATGAGATACATCTGCATACATTTGGAATGCGAGTTCCAAATGTACCTAGGATTTCAAAAAAAGTGATGTCATGTGGTAAAATTTTAATATTATGGCTCCTTTTTGTAAGCAAATACTTCACTACTGAAATAGTGAATGATTGGCCATAAGCATGTCCCAGACCTTTTTCTCCTGCTAGAATTCTGTACACAATAATTTGAAATTTTGCACTTCAATTTAAAATACAATACAGAAAAAATGACAAAGTATCATCAAAAACAATATGCTTTGTTATTTTGACAAAGCATGCAGAATTTTGCATGCTCCTTTTGACATAGAAATTTGAATCTTGCTTGCATAATTCCAGCAAGAGTAACCTTTGATACAACTCTTTTAGACCTTGATTTACTAAGTAGAAGAAAGAACTACAAAGCAAATAATAAACAAATAATTCATCATATCTGTAATTCAACACAAAATTAAAAAGGCATGCGTTGTACAAATGAGCCCTACAGGCAAGAAGAGATAGTGATGGATTCTGCCTTCCAGGAGCATCCTCTCCAGCCTTCCGATGGAAGGGAGCTCCAGTTCTACTACTGCATTCCACTGGGGAGAGATGGAATAGCCTAATAGCTAGAGCAATGGGCTAAGAACTAAGAAAGCCCTGTTTGAATCATACCACCACTTCTCGTGATCTTGGGAAATTCACTTAACCTTCCATTGCCTCAGGTACAAATTTATATCATAAACCCGCCAAGGGATAGGAAAATAACTACTATACCTGTATAAATCACCTTGAGCTATTCGTGAAAAAGACATGAGCTAAATCCAAAATCCCATCACTTCCCTTCCCCTAAGAGAGATGGGAAGTCACAGTTTGTAATTATGTAATGTGGCCAGAGCCTTACCTTCCTCTTCGTCGTCTTCTGGGGGCGATGGAATCATCGAACCTTGAGATCCAGACTGTGTAATACGGATCGAAGGGCTTGCTGTAGTTTTCCTTCTCTCTCTCTCCGATTCATTTTCTAAGCAAACCACCTCATATAATGTGTCTGTATTGCTTTTCCTTTCCTTTTGTTCTATCTAAAAAAATAAAAGTATTAAAATAGCAATAAGTGCATTCTAAAGCATGAAGTAAACATCAAAAGCCAAGGCTGCTTCAGAATGATTTATGCATTTTCTGTTAAGCCTTTATGCTTGCTCCTGGCCATTGAGGAATCGATCACATACAGTCTCCGGTACTTTTTGGCATATTTGCATCATCATCCAATTGGCAAAGGAGTACAAAAAAAGGTCAAAAACGGAACAAAACTGGCCTAATAGGGATTAAAGAAGGAACTGGAGATGGATTGCATTTGTTTTAAAACATTGCAACCTCTACACACAATACTCCTGGGGGAATTCCCCAACAGCACAGAGTTTTACCTTCTGTTCCCAGAAAACATGGTACACAGCAAGAGCCAGATCAGCAAGCCAAGGGAGAAAGATGAGCTGAAGAGCCCCCAAACCCACAGGTGAATGAGAAACATATCTATCCAGTTCAAAGAATTTGATCAAAGAAGGAGCCCAAGTGCAGCCAAACCCATAGGAGGAAGAGTTGAGGTGCAGCTGAACTCACAGGAAGAGGAACAACCCAATTCAGCAGCCCACAGGAAAAGGAGAAGTCAGGAACAGTTTAGTTTGCTGCCATGGTTTCATGAAGCCTGCTCCACAGGAACCCATGGGGGGGGGGGGGGGAAGCAGAAGAGGCTGTCATTAACAGCATAAATCAACAGCACTGACTCCTCTTCTGCTGACATGCAGCTAAAGTCCAGGAGGGGAGGAAGTCAGCGCTGGTATAGAAGTGCCAGCAAAAGCAGATTGTAATAGCACATGTCAGAGTGGAGGAGTAGCTTAGTGGTTAGAGCACTGGTGTGGTAACCAAGAGACCAGGGTTTGATTCCCACTAGCACTTGGTACCTTGGGTAAGTCATTTAAACCCTTCATTGTCTCAGAAGAAAGGCCTAGCAATTTACTTCCGGTTACACTGACAAGAAAACTCAGGAGCTGCTGGGTCGCCAGGAGTCAGCATTGACTGGAAGGCACATATTGCATTGATAGCACATGTCAAGAGACTGGCAGTTAGGGTTCTCAGTCTGCCTTGCACTGGGTGTTCCAACACCATCTGCCCTGCTCCCCCTACCCCCATTTGGACCTGGATCCATCTAAACATCCAGAAGACTAAGAAATATTTTTTGGCCCTAATTCCTTTTTCTCTTCCTGCTCATCTGGTGTCCTCCTACCTCCCCAATTGTGACTCTATCCTCCCTTTCAATCTTATACCTTCAGTCCCCTCCTAACCACTCCACAATCCCACATTTGTTGCCTTCTCCCCCCATATCCGATACCCCCTGCATCAGCCCCTTCTGCTGAAGCTGCCCCTGCACAGGGGAGAGGGGAGTAGGGGGGAATGGCAGACAAGAAGGGATTCAGTGACCTGTTATCTCTAAGTGAGGTAGAACATAAGAACATAAGATATGCCATACTGGGTCAGACCAAGGTCCATCAAGCCCAGTATTCTGTTTCCAACAGTGGCCAATCTAGGTCATATGTACCTAGCAGTTTCCCCAAGAGACACAAGTTCCACAATGCTTGTACTGGGTCAAGCATTGACATCTTCGGTCACTTCTTAATAATGGTTTATGGACCTTTCCTCCAGGAACTACCTGAGTCAGTGAAATGAAAATACAGGATTGTACTGAAATTCAGGATGATAATTACCAAAAAGTGTAGTTACTCACCTGTAACAGGTGTTCTCCAGGGAAAGCAGGAATCAGTCCTCACATATGGGTGATGTCGGCACAGACGGAATCCACGCGGAGCATTTCCCCAGCTTTCAAAGAAGGCCTTTGGGAATGCCACCACACATGCATGGTCCTCTTCCCGCCCAAGGGTGCATCTTAATCAGTCAGATGACATAGCTCAGGCAAAGGATAAAAATCTAAAAAAAAAAAAAAAGTGGGCAACTCCCAGGGGAGGGGGGTGGGTTGTGAGGACTGATTCCTGCTGTCCCTGGAGAACACCTGTTACAGATGAGTAACTATGTTTTCTCTAGGAACAAGCAGGAAGTCAGTCCTCACATATGGGAATCCCCAGCTACAGGCTACCGAAGACCTGTAGGAGAGCGCCACGGCAAGCCGTGAGAAAACACTGGAAACTGAAGACAGCCCGAGGACCCCGGGAGACCACAGTCCCAGTAGCCACAGAAGAAGAGTCTGAAAGCCAGAGTTGCCTAAACCACAAACAGATTACGAAGTACGACCTGGCTGAAGGCACTGTCACGACGGGACTCCCTCTCCAGCCAGTAATACGTTGCGAAGATGATAGCTAAGGGCAGTCCAGCGGTAGCCCAGCCTGAGCCTGGGCGAAGGCAATGCAATCCGCCACCCAGAGGGAGAGGGTCCGCTTGGTGACCACGAGCCCCAAATGGGCAGGGTCATATGAGACAAAGAGCCGCTGGGACCTGCGGTGGGCCTGCGTGCGCTGCAGGTAGAAGGAGAGAGCCCTCCTACAGTCAAGGGTGTGAAGGATCGCCGATGCCCGGTTGGCGTAGGGCTTTGGAAAGAAGGTCGGCAGCACTATCTCCTGGTTGAGGTGGAAATCCAAGACAACCTTCGGGAGAAACTTGAGGTGCGTTCAAAGGACCACCCGGTTCTAACAGAATCTTGTAAGAAGTGTCGGTCATTAGGGCCTGAAGCTCACTGACCCTCCAGGCCAAGGTGAGGGCTATCAGAAAAACCACTTTCCAGGAAAGTGCCGAAGTGAGCAGGACGCCATTGGCTCGAAGGGAGGTTGGGTTAATTGCATGAGGATGACATTGAGATCCCATTCCGCCGGAGGCAGTCAGATGGGCGGCCTGGAAAGGAGCAGCCCGTGCATGAAGCGGAAAACCAGCAGCTGGCCCAAGAGGGGTCTGCCCTTGACTGGGTGGTGGTTGGCTGAGATCGCGCTCATGTGGACCCTGACTGAATTGGACTTCAGGCCCACCTGCGAGAGATGGAGTAGGTATTGCAGGACCAGGTGGGTGGGACCGGGCGCGAGAGTGCTCACGCTTGTCCGGAGTCCCCGACAGGGTCCTCGAGGCCTTCTTCTTCTTCTGCTCCCTTTCGGGAAACCCTTACACAGAGTGATGCCGGGGCCGCAGAGCAGCCGCAGGGGACCCCAGAGGCAGAGGATCAGAGGAGCGGGAAGCTACCAGAGACACTGGGGCCACCTTGCGGAAAATATCGTCCAGTTTCTGCTTACAGCTCTGGATGGCCTTGGAGGACATCTTCTTACAAAGGGAGCAGAGCCCCGGGTTATGGTCCGCTCCAAGTCACCGAAGACAACAGTCGTGGGTGTCCATGAAGGACAAGTTTTTGGAGCATCTGTCACACTTTTTGAAACCGGAAGCCATGGGGGCAAAAAGGATCCCTGCAAGGTCGAAGACTTTCAGTTCGGCCAGTGGTTGAAAAGGGCGTGAAAACACGCTGAAGGCGATAATCACGAAGAAAAGAGAAAAAAAACAAAAAAATAACAAAGTCCCGAGGCCCGCTGACGAAATAGGAGCACTGGGATGGCAGGAAGGGGTCCGGGAAACCTGGAATGGAAATACTATGAAAAAACCTTTTCCGAGGTACAGGGACATACGTCCAAAGGGCTCCTCGGAAAAAGGGAGACTGATCAAGATAGCACCCTTGGGCGGGAAGGGGACCACGCATGTGTGGTGGCATTCCTAAAGTCTTTCTTTGAAAGCTGGGGAAATGCTCCACGCGGGCTCTGTCGGTGCCAACGTTACCCATGTGTGAGGACTGACTTCCTGCTTGTTCCTGGAGAACTATTGTGCTATTCTTGACAGACCTTTCTAAACTGTTTTTACTTGATCACAGAGAATCCTTTTGTGTTGTACTGTTGCAGAGCTACAACAAAGATTCCCAGCAGAATATCACAGTGGACTTCCATTAATAGACACCTATTTCTAGCATTCTTAGCTTTCAAAAAGTGTCTCTGGCTTATGTCAAGCATTTCTCTTTTTATAAGCAGGCATTTAGAAATTAAGGAAGAACAGGCCATAATTTTTTTTGACCGGCCACTGATGTAAATTTACAGGTAGGGAGATACCAACCCTTCTGCTCTGTGCTTAACTATTTGTTACACACTTGTAGTCTGAATCATCAGTCTGTGCCAAGGATGTTGTTAATTGGCAGGATAATCAAGATGGCTTCAATCACAGTCTTCATTGTTCTGCTTTATGAGCCTCTTGTTCTATTATAGCTTCTGATACAACTTCCAAAGCAGAGTGGAACGTCTGCCAGCATGATCAGGAGAGCAGGTGTTTGTCTTGTGCTCTCTTTTGCCAGAGAGGTTTCTTAAACCAGTCTACTTGCATTTCCCCAGCTCACTAACAAACCATGTAAAACCAAATTGACCGAGGTCCACACGGTCCATGGAAATAAAACAGTTAACACAGTGCTTTAACGATTACTGATTACAAACTGCAGCTGTTAATAGCTGGGTGGGGACTGCATATTACAGAGATAGTTACTGCATGTTAACAAGGCAGATAATGCCACTTGAATAGGTGCAGCTAATTGCACTGCATTACCAGCAATGCAGCTAACATGCCATAAATCTAGAGTTTTTCCTAAATTGTTGGCTCCAGTATTTTTGCAGTAGAGAGAACAAGTGCATAACAAAGAGTAAAGACTGATCTGAAGGTCAAGATTAGATACTAGACATTTCCTACCTGAGAAATAAATAAGGTATGCATTGGATTTTATCCTGTATGTGTAGCTCCTTCATTGCAAAGTGACATCAGTTAATCATAGGAAATAAATTGCATCAAAGAAGAAAGGAAGAAACATAGAAATAGGACGACAGAAAAAGACCACATGGCCTATCTAGTCTGTCCTTCTATATCAACAACTACAACAGTCCCCTTTTTTCCTTTAGAGACCCTCTGTATTGGTCCCATGCTTTTTTGAATTCAGATACTGTCCTCAACTCTACCAACTTCACTGGGAGACTATTCCATGGATCCACCACTCTTTCCGTAAAGGAATATTTCCGCATATCACTCCTGAATCTATCCCCCTTCACCTTCATCCCATGTCTCCTTGTAGCAGAACTTGCTTTCAATTGAAAGAGGCTCTCTCCCTGAACATTTATGCCACAGAGGTATTTAAACATCTCAATCATATCACCTCTATCCCGCCTTTCCTCTAAGGTGTACATATTAAGATCCTTAAGTCTGTCCTCATATGCTTTATAATGAAGACCACTAACAATTTTTGTAGCCACCCTCTGTACTGATTCCATCCTGTTTATATCCTTTTGAAGATGCGGTCTCCAGAATTGCACATTATACTCCAAATGAGGTCGCACCAAAGACTTATACAGAGGCATTATCACCTCCTTTTTTCTGCTAGCCATTCCTCTCCATATGCACCCAAGCATCCTTCTAGCTTTTAGATCATCAGACATAACCACGCCTAGGTCCCGCTCTTCATTAGTGGACAAAAGTACTTCACCCCCTACACTATGTTGTTCCCTTGGATTGCTGCAGCCCAAATGCATGACCTTACTTTTTTAACATTAAATCCCAGCTGCCAAATTCTAGACCATTCTTCAAGCTTAGCTAGATCCCTCCTCATGTTATATACCTTCCTGGGTATCTACTCTATTGCAGATTTTGGTATCATCTGCAAACAGGCAAACCTTACCCGACAGCCCTACCGCTATATTACTAACAAAGATGTTAAAAAGAATCGGACTAAGGACAGATCCCTGGGGAACACCACTGGTAACATCCTTCTCCTCAGAGTGAGCTCCATTTACCTGTACTCTTTGTCGCCTCCCACCTAACCAATTTCTAACCAAAACAGTAACTTTAGGGTCCATCCCTAGGGTGCTCAGTTTGTTTATAAGTCGCCTGTGAGGAACAGTGTCAAAGGCTTTACTGAAATCTAAATACACCACACATCTAGGGCTCTCCCTCGGTCCAACTCCCTAGTCACCCAGTCAAAGAAATCAATCAGATTTGTCTGACAAGACCTGCCTCTGGTGAATCCATGCTGCCTCAGATCCTTTAATCCACTGGACTCCAGAAACCTCACTATTTTGTCTTTCAGCAGCATTTCCAATAATTTAATCACCACCGAAGTTAAACTAACCAGCCTGTAGTTTTCAACCACATCCTTACTTCTGCTTTTGTGTAAAGGCACCACATGAGCCTCTCTTCAGTCCTTAGGCACCACTCCCGACTCCAATGAGGCATTGAAAAGGTCAGTCAGTGGAGCTGCTAGAATGTCCCCAAGTTCCCTCAGTATTCTAGGGTGTATCTCATCCGGTCCCATCGTTTTGTCTACTTTAAGATGAGCTAGTTTCTCACGAACACAGTATTCTGAAAATTGTTCAAGATGTCCCTCGCTTCTGTTCCTGTTTGTGGGTGTTTTCTGAGGTCCTGCTCCTGGTTCTTCATCTGTGAACACAGAACAGAAATATTTGTTAAGCAATTCTGCTTTATCCTCACCAGCTTCTACATATTCCTCCCCTTCATCCTTGAGTCTGACAATACCACTTTTGTCCTTCCTCTTCTCACTAACATATCTGAAAAATGTCTTATCCCCCCATTTTATTGCATTGGCTATTTCCTCCTCTTTCTGAATCTTTGCTTTCCTGACTACTTTGCTAGCTTCTCTAAGTTTTTCCAAATATAGATGCCTGTCTTCCTCTCTCTGTGATCTCTTGTATTTCATGAAGGCCTCCCTCTTTTTCTTCACCTTTTCAGCTACTTCTTTTGAAAGAGGATGCTGGCAGATAAATGACACTTGGGCCACCCAGTCTATCCATTTGTACTTGTCTACTGTGTTACCAGAGGTCTTACTGAAGACCAAGTGGTGATCTCTGCTGGGTATAAAGAGCTCTAAAGACTAAGAATGATAAACTTTAAAAAATTACAGATAAAAAGATGGGTATTAGAATGACAGCATCTTGTGCATACTAAGGAGATTGCCTGGATATACAAACGGAAAATGAGCTGAACTATAAGGGCTTATTTATTCCTTTCATATGCAAAATAAGGCTACCTGTAACTTTTTGCCTGATTCACATTTGTTCCCTTCATTATGGTTTATGGTTAATAAACCATTAGTGGAAATTAGAAATATTAAGGTGACCCTGGCAAACAATAAAAAAGAATGCTTAAACTACATCTTGTGCAGGCACTTCCATTAAAGACCTAATTTATATTGCTTAGTCTTCAGAATGGAGGAACACATGGTTCCTTTGAAAGATTTTTCCATGTAAACAAACTTTATCTGTAATCTGATTTTATAACAAGTTCTGAAGTTATTTTTACTTTAAGTGGCACACCAAACGCTGTTTAAGAAAACAGACAAAAAAAGGAAGATCTGATCAATATGTGCAGCCCACATACTTAGTGCAGCAATTACAAACAAGCCAGATAAGACTCGGGTGGTCAATAACATTTTGTGAAATGTGTAAAGAACATCAGGTGGCCATGCTGAAAATTTCAAAGCAGAGTTGACCTACAGCTTGAATGCTATTCCTAGGACACCACTGAAAAAGGCTCATTCCTGATAAAAGAATAATAAATAATAGAGAATAAGCAGCCATGCATTGAAACAGACAGAAACAGACACAGAGTTTTAGAAATGTTTATGATTTGTGCAAGCTGCTTTCCAGTCTTCTAAAAATTCATTGTACTTTTCAATTGACACCCCTCACCTCTTTCCTACATAGGCACTCCCCCTCTTCCCTGACCTCTTGCTCCACCATCCCTCATGTGTACGATTATGGTGAACTGCTCATTTTCAGAGAAATAAGATACAGGTTTGAGGTAGTTATTTTCAAGAGTGGCTCTTACACGTTTTGCAGAACTAGTTGTTATTGTGGAACCCTCTACTTGTTGCAACATTTTTCCCCTGAACACAAGATAGTCACTCTCAAGTCAGGCTGGTCCAGCCAGTTCCTCCTTGAATCATAAGTAGCAAAACATACTGCACCCTCCTAAGTTTAAAACTGGAGTGGTATGTGCAAAGCAGTATATAAGTAACAGCAGCACTTTGCATATTTTCTAAATATTTGTAAATAAAACATAAGTGATGCCATTCAGTGCAAAACACTTTCAGTCACAAGTGACTTCTGCTTTGTGGACTCTATTCACAAAGAAATTTGCATTAGTAGCAACTAGGAGACAGCCTGAAACATGTGCTTCCTACTTCTTAAAAGTGTTTTCCAAGGGGACAGAGGAAAACACTTTTAAGAAGTAGGAAGCACATGTTTCAGCACAATGCATGGTAAAAGAAGAAACAGGACAACAGAATTGTTTCAGCTCAAAAATGCTCAAGGCGAATTACAACCCAGAAAGATTCACTACATAACAAAACGTTGCAGAGAAGAGACTCAACTTGAAAGATTCAAAAAGTCAACTAAGTAGAAATACATCTCATTGTTTTTTA
The DNA here is from genome assembly GCA_033557465.1 of Ichthyophis bannanicus. Lineage (NCBI taxonomy): Eukaryota > Metazoa > Chordata > Amphibia > Gymnophiona > Ichthyophiidae > Ichthyophis > Ichthyophis bannanicus. Next base: position 350,439,431 of record CM066039.1, on the reverse strand, counting down.
GTGCTGAAATACAGCAAAAGCAGACTTGTCCTACGGTCAAAGATTTCTTATTTGAAATTGAAAACATTTTCAGTATAATATACCTTTTTAAAGTTCTTGATTTATTGTTCTTCTGGTACACTGGCTTAACTCTTCAAACCAAAAACACTGAAAGACTCACTTCAGCTCACAAAGAATATAAAGTATAGAACCTCTACTAGAAATTTTTAAAAATCTAAAAATACTATTTAACTCTGTTTTGCTTAGTTTTCAGTACATACCATAGCTTAATTAGTTGACAATGTCACATCTTGATGCCAAGAAAGAGTAGTTACTCACCTGTAACAAGTGTTCTCCAGAAGCAGCAGGAATCAGTCCTCACTGACAGAACCCTCATGCGGAGCATTTCCCCAGCTTTCAAGGAAAGCCTTTGGGAATGCAGCGCATGCACGGTCCCCTTCCCGCCCAAGGGTGCGATCTTGCTCAGTCTAATGACATAGCTAAAAGACAGCAAAAATCAAAATGAATGATATGACTGCAACTCCACTGGAGGAGGAAGGGTCATGAGGACTGATTACTGCTGCTCCTGGAGAACACCTGTTACAGGTGAGTAACTACTCTTTCTCCAGGACCAAGCAGGAAGTCAGTCCTCACATATGGGATTCCCCAGCTCTAGGCTACCGGGAACCCTAAGCTGAAAAAATGGCTCCCTCTCAAGAGCCTCAGCATTCGTGATAAGACTATCCTCTGAGAACGCCCCCATACGGTAGCCCAATACAAGGGCCGGAGGGTAGGAGTTGCCTAAACCTCAAAGAGATTACGGAGTACCGCCTGTCCGAAAGCACTGGCCCTTCTGGACTCTCTCTCCAGGCAGTAATGGGCTGAAAAAGTCTGGCTTGAAGACCAAGTTGCGGCCCGGCAGATGTCTGCCAACGGAACAGAGCGGAGATGAGCTACTGACGCGGCTTTCGCCCTGACACGGTGGGCCGTGACTCGACCCTGCAAGGGGAGGTCAGCTGCCTTATACGCCCAGGCAATACAATCTGCTACCCAAGTGGACAATGTACGCTTGGAGACAGGTAACCCCATCTTATTAGGTTCAAAGGAGACGAAGAGCTGAGTAGCCCTTCGATGCCCCCGCGTACATTCTATGTAAAAAGACAATGCCCTCTTACAGTCCAGGGTATGCAAGACTGTTTCAGCCCGGCTGGTATGCGGCCTGGGAAAAAAGGTCGGAAGAACCACCTCCTGGTTGAGGTGGAAAGAGACGACCACTTTTGGAAGGAACTTGGGATGTGTCCGTAGGACCACCCTGTTCCTACAGAACCACATGTACAGTTCATCAGAAATCAGAGCTTGTAGTTCACTCACACACGTCTGGCCGAGGTAAGAGCCACCAGGAAGAGCGCTTTCCAAGAGAGGAAGCGCAAATGGCAAGTAGCCATCGGGTCAAACAGTGGGTGAGTAAGTTGCTGCAAGACCATGTTAAAATCCCACTCAGTCGCCAGTGGACAAACCAGAGGGTTGAGAAGAAGCAGACCTCTGAGAAATCGGGACACCAAGGGGTGAACCGACAGAGACTGTCCTTCCACCGGTGAGTGGTGCGCTCACAGAGCACTGAGGTGGACCCGAACAGAGTTAGACTTAAGGCCTAAGTCTGACAGGTGAAGTAGATACTGCAGTACTACTGGCACAAGGCAAGAGAAAGGATCTTCATTGCGCTGAGCACACCATACCGTAAACCTACGCCACTTGAGGGCATAGGATTTTCTGGTGGAAGTAAGGGAGCTAGCACTATCCTTTCAGCAGCCAGCCCATCAACTTGAGGGACCTGATATTGGGGTGCAGAAGGGAACCCTGCTCTTGAGACAGGAGATCGTGTTGCAACCCCAGAGGGAACAGAGTTCCCACCGCCAACTGCAGCAGAAGTGGAAACCAGGGCTGCCTCGGCCATCTGGGGGCTACCAGAATCACCGAGGCCTTGTCCCAAAGAATCTTGAACAGAGTTTGGGCCACCAGGGGCGTGGGAGGAAACGCATACAGGAGGCCCGTCGACCAAGAGATCAGAAAAGCATCTGCTGCCATCCTCAGGGGATGCGGCTGTCTGGAGCAAAACCTGGGCAGCTGACGGTTTTGTGGACTTGCAAAGAGATCGATGGATGGAAGTCCCCAGCGGAGGAAGATCTGCTGAACCACCAATGGATTCAACTGCCAATCGTGAGGCTGAAGAATCCTGCTTAGCTTGTCTGCTAGGAAATTCTCCTGACCAGATAGATAAACTGCTTTGAGAAACATGCCTTGTTTGACTGCAAAGGAGCAAAGGGCCAGTGCCTCCTGACATAGGAGCATGGACACCGTGCCCCCTTGTTTGTTCACATAGAACATTGCCACCTGATTGTCCATCTGAACTAGGACAGACTGGTGAGCAAGGGCATGAGAAAATGTCTGCAGGGCTAAGCGGATTGCTCACAGCTCCAAAGATTGATTTTCTGCGTGGCCTCTCGAGGAGACCAGAGGCCTTGAATGCACGTGCCCTGGCAAAGCGCACCCCAGCTCTTTAAGGAAGCATCGGTTGTCAGCACCCTTGTGTATGCTGGAGCCTGAAAAGGTACCCCCCCTGAGGTGGTTTGGGAGATGCAGCCACCACTGTAAGGAGTCCAAAAGTGGTTTGGACACCTTTACTCTGTCTCGAAGGTCACCTGTGGCCTTCGTCCACTGATCTCTGAGGCATCATTGAGCAGTCCACATGTGCAGATGGGCATTTGGAGTGACATGTACTGTGGATGCCATGTGGACCAGGAGCCGCAGGTAGTGCCAGGCGGAGACATGAGACTTGCTTTGGAACTGGTTGGCCAAGTCTATCAGTCTGCGGGCCCTGTCTTCGGGCAAGTAAGCTCTTGCCTGAAGGGTGTCTAAGCATGCCCCTATAAAATCTAGGTTCTGAGAGGGGAGCAAAGTGGACTTTGTGTAGTTTATGACAAAGCCCAGATGCTGAAGAAGAGAGACAGTGCGAAAAGTGGCTTGTCGGGCCTCCTGGAGAGACAGGCCCCTGATGAGCCAGTCGTCCAGGTGTGGGAAGACAAAAATTCCCTGATTCCTGAGATAAGCCACCACCACCGCCAGGCATTTGGTGAAAACCCTGGGGGCAGGGAAGTACCCTGTACTGAAAATGGTTCCCTCCCACCACAAATCTGAGATATTGTCTGTAGTCTGGATGAATGAGGATGTGAGTATAAGTATCCTTTAGGTCTAAGGAGCATAGCCAATCTCCCTGCTGGAGGTAGGGCAGCAGTATCCCAAGGGTAAGCATCTTGAATTTTTCCCTCTCCAGAAACCTGTTTAGGTTTCGCAAGTCTAGGATAGGCCGGAGGCCTCCTGTCCTTTTTGGTACCAGGAAGTACCTGGAGTAGAAGCCTTGCTCTTCCAGGTGGTGAGGCACCGGTTCCACTGCCTGTTCCTTTAGAAGACTTGCCAACTCCTGAAGGAGGAGGTTCCTGTGTAGAGGGAGTCTTGGAGGCTCTCCTGGATAGTAGGAGGGGGGTAGCTGGTGGAAGTGGAGCATGTAGCCCTTTTGGACTATGCTCAGTACCCAGGAATCCCCTGTGATGGCTGGCCACCTGTAGGCGTACAGGGTCAGCTGGCCCCCTGTGCTGAGTGGAGCCACCAGCAGAGGAGAGGCTATGCTGTGGAAGTCAAAACCCCGCTCCCTGCTGTGCAGGAGCCGGAGCTGGCGGCTTGGGGGTCTTCTGCCTACGGGGCCCATGCCCCTGCCCCTTGGCCTGCTGCCCCTTTTGGGGAGCTGGAGAGGCTTGATACTGAGGGTAGGATTTGTAGGCAGCACACTTCCTCAGGAAAAAGGGCTTCTTTCCAGAGCCCTTCTTTTTTTGACAGCCTTTATGGACAGCCTTGTCCTGGTGAGAGTCTCAGTCTCAATTTCTGCAGCCTTTTCAGTCATGGGCTTACCGAATAGGTTGTCACCTCAGCACGGGACATCAACCAACTTGTCCTGCACCCATGATTCCAGGTCCGATGACTATAGCCAGGCCTGATGGCGTGCACCAATGCCGGCCGCAGCTACCCGGACTGAAGCCTCGAAGCCATCATAGGCTGCTCGAGAGATAAACTTCAAGCACTCTGATCCCTGTCGACAAGGCTTTGAACCTCTACAAGGGTTCCTCGGAGAGGCCAGCTGAGAACCTGGCAATCTCCTTTGCCAGGTCCCTTAAGTACATGCCCATGTACAGCTGGAAAGTCTGGATATGGCATGATAGCATAGAGCCCTGGAAGCACTTTCTACCGAGAGCATCCAGGTTCCGGGCCTCCTGGCCAAGGGGCACCAAGGAGTGCATCTTCTGACTCTTCAGGCGGTGCATGGATGATTCCACAACCATGGAATTGTGCGGTAGCTGCGCCTTTTGGAACCTAGGGCTCTTACGGACTCGATAAATGGAATCGACCCGTTTGCTAAGAACTGGCGCCGAGGCCGGTGCCTCCCACATACGGAAGAGCAGCCGTTCAAGCATCGGAGGAACCGGTACAGTAAAGGCTTCCTTCGGAGGAAAATCATACTGGAGGGCATCGAGCTCCTCGGCTCGAGGCTCCTCCTCAGCGTCCACAGGAAATGCCAAAGCCTTGGCCATGTCGCTCACGAAGTCCGAGAACCGGGTATCCTCCGGGGGGGGGGGGGCCTTCTCTGAGGCTCGGACTCCGGGGAGTCCGAAGGGACACACTGGGTCCGAAAGGTGTCCGGAGACTCCTCGTCCTCCGTCTCCCACGCCGACTCCTCTGAGTCGTCGTCGAGAGGCTCTGGCCGTGTGGGCCTCGGTGCCACCTGCCCTGACAACCTCGGCCCCGCACGGGAGGTCGAGGGGGACCGTGACCGAGGATCGACTCGAGACTTGATGGACTCGAGGATCGGCTCGGCCTCTGGGGTCGACTTAGACATCGAGGTCCCGGTGGTCGGGGCAGATGCACCGGTCATACCAGTGATCAGCACACACTGCTATTCCATGAAGGCAGCCAAGCTGTTCTCCAAGGCCGTCAGACTGAGTCCAAGCTCAGGAGACTCAGCAGCCCCCAACAGCGTCAGGCCCGATGTCGGTTCTCCCGGAGGAGAGTCCATGAGGACAACAGAACTTACGTGACTTGGGGACGCCGGCTCCATGCGAGGTAGTTTGGACGGCCTCTCCGACTCTGAGAGCCCGGGGCGGCGGTCAGGGCTACGCGACCTGGCCCTCGAGGACACAGGGGCCTCCACCGACGCCGCCCTCACGAGCTTCTTCTTCTTTTTGTGCTCCCGGGTGGGAGACTCTCTCTCAGAGGAACCACGACGGCACTCGGGGTCAGACTCCCGAGATGTCGAGGCCTCTAACGAAGTCCGGGCCCGGCCAGACGTAGACTCTGAAAAAATTCTTTCACGCTGATGCTGACGGCTCCGAAGTGCCTTCGACAACATTTTGCCGCACGGGCCACAGACCAGCGGGTCATGGTCGGGCCCGAGGCATCGGAGGCAGCAGTCATGTGTGTCTGTGAGAGCCATATGTTTCTTCCATCGATCACATTTTTGAACCCACTGGCAGCCATCGGGGGAAAAAGGGCCCCTGCAAGGTCAAAAGACCGGGCTGCCAGTGAAAACAACAAAAAAAAGGCACGAACGCTAGTCATGAAGGACAAAAACCGAAAAAAGAAATTCCGGACTCGATACCGGTGTACCGAGCCAAGGCGGGAAGGGGAACCGGCGTCAAACTGGATAAGAAAAAGCGAAAATCGCAGAAAAAAAAATCTACTTTTCCCAGGTGACACAAACTCATTGGGCTCCGCGGAAAAAGAAAGACTGAGCAAGATGGCACTCTTGGGAAGGAAGGGGACCGCGCATACGTGCTGCATTCCCAAAGGCTTTCCTTGAAAACTGGGGAAAAGCTCTGCACGAGGGCTCCGTCGGCGCCGACGTCACCCATATGTGAGGACTGTCTTCCTGCTTGGTCCTGGAGAACTACTGTTTATCTGTATTATCCAGCCTGACATTCTTTAAACAAAATATTTAAGATCATAAAGATTTTCCTCTTGCTTCAGGATTAAGATCACACTAAAAACATCAGTTCCTCCCTGTGGTTCTTCAAGGAGGTGGGCACTAGCAGGCATGGTGGGGGATTGGAGGGGATGACCCTGCGATATTTGAAATTAAGTTTCATATCTATGACATACATAAAAGGAAGACAATAGCTTTTAAATCAAATACTGAGAGGATGTAGTGCTACATTTTAGTACAAGATACCATTTCACCCTAAGATGACTTGCTTGAGCTGACTGGATTGGAATGCATTTTAAACATCTGTCATGCCCACTTTTACTCTTTCAGTATTAAATCACTGGGAACACTTCCAAAGTGAAAGTTACAGTCACTGAATGTTCTCTGCAAAATTTATCAGGAGGCTCCGTCTCCACATCTCCAAAACAAGAAAAGCTGGGTAATACAGATAAGAAAATTTTGCACATTTGTTGCCTTAAAAATATAATCACATCAGTATAGTGATATGTCCTTTCCCTAGGATTATCAGCTCCTTAACTCTGCCAGTTTCTAAAACTGCGCGTGGTGCTAAATCTTACAGTAATAAAGGCTGGAAGTTAAATAATTCATTGTTGCCTATGAATAAAACAGAATTAAAGAGGAGATAAAGGTCACAATGCATGTGAGCTTGGCAAGAGAAAAGAAACAGAATTAAATGAGATTAAGCTTCCTCTTATTGTGAAGCAGAAACAGATCTGAACTTTCTCCCTAAAAAGTACTTATCCAAATAAGGGGCCCTTTTACTACACACTGCAGTAACTCAGAATGCGCTAAAGCCCATGGTAAAGGAATCCTGCGCTATCTGCTCTCAGTTGGCGGGGCAGAAGAGGGGCAAAGAGCGATGCGTCAGCCAGCAACAACTAGCGTGTGGGACGACACCGTGCACAAATGATCACAACTGCTGATAATGCAGTCGCTGCAACAACCACCTCTCACAGAAGAGCCGTTGCGGCTAGTACAGCTGACATGTCAACCCTCCCTCCCACCCAATCACAGCATAGATGTACCATGATACCTCCCCTCCCACCTGATCTCAATCCACCTCATCAGCACAATCACCCTCCCTTCCTATCTGCAAACTCATAACCATTGCACCCCCCCCCCCATGAAGAACCCACCCAAAGATCACAACCCATCCTCCCAGCTTACCACGATGTAATCCCTGGTACCTAGTAGATGGGGAAGGCGCGATTCCCCTTCTCTCCTAGCCCATTGCCACTCAGGTTCAAAACAGCAGATCTGACCTCTAGTAGTAATCTCATGGTACTGTAATACTATTGTACCACAAGATTACCTTTAGGGGTCAGATCTAACATTTTAAACCCTGGCAGCAATGGGACAGGAGTAGGAAGGGGTTCCAATCGGGTGGGAGGGGGGGGGGGGATGTCACGAGCCTCTATGCTGTGTTTAGGTGGAGGAAGGGTGCCATGGCACACTGGTGCTGTGATTGGGTAAGGGAGGGAGGCTGACACATAAGCCATAATTACCAATCCATGTAACACTATACTCCTACAATAATGGTCAGCCTTCATGGTAAATGTGCTAAGTCTGTACGATGGTCACTATGGGGTCTCCTTTTTTCTCTATACCCAGTCCCTTGGTGCTCTTATTTCTTCCCATGGTTTTCAGTATCACTTATATGCTGATGCCTCTCAAATCTATCTATCCATTCCTGACATCTCTCCTCTTCTACAAGATCGTATCTCTGCCTGCTTATTTGACATCACTGCCTGGATGTCTAATCGCCGATTAAAATTAAACATATCTAAAATGGAACTCCTTTATTTTTCCCCTTCCTCTGTTCTCTATCACTTTTGACAACACTCATCTTCTCCCTGTTTCCTCAGCCCATAACCTCGGGGTCATCTTCGACACCTTTCTTTCTTTCTCCTTTCTTATACAACAGACAGCCAAAACCTGTAACTTCTTCCTCTATAACATTAACAAAATCCACCCCTTTCTCTCTGAACATACTACTAAAACTCCTGTCTATTCTTTAGTCACCTCCTGTCTGGACTATTTTAACTTCCTCCTTGCTGGTCTCTCTCGGTGTTATCTTTCTCCTCTTCTATTCATTCAGTATTCTGCTGCACGGCTAATCTTCCGCCAGCCCCGATACACTCATATTACTCCTCTTCTAAAATCTCTTCACTGGCTCCCTTCCACTTCCGCATCCAATTCAAACTTCTTCTTCTAACTCATAAATGCACGCACTCCACTGCCCCTCATTACCTTTCCTCTCACCTTACTCCCTACTCCCCCCCCCCTTCATGAACCCCGCTCCTCAGCTGGCCTTCTTCTCTCGATGCCCCTTTCTTCTACTGCCAACTCCAGGCTTCAATCTTTTCATCTTGCTGCTTCTTATGCCTGGAACAAACTTCCTATTTCTTTATGTCAAGTCTCTTCTCTCCACCTCTTCAAATCTGCTTTTGATTCCTAATCCCTTATTCTTCTTGCGTTTCCTTCCCTTTTACCACTTGTTTCTTATGTCTTGTACTGTCCTTCTTGACTAGATTGTGAGCTCTTTTAGTAGGGACCGTCTTCTTCATGTGTTTGTGCAGCGCTGCATATGCCTTGTAGCGCTATATAAATGATCCATAGTAGTAGCAATAGTAGTAGTAATAGTATGTATTAAGCTACAAAAATCATATTTGTGGGAGATTTAATGACTGAATTTTGTTTTGTTAAGGTCTACTCTGTATTCTACCAAATTTGTACCTTAATAAGCTTAAACAAAAAATACAATTGAAATACGTTTCTCATGGGACATGTAAAAATGACAATTTTATATGTTCCCCATGGGTAACCACCTATAAATGCACATAAAACACTATCTGAACTCACTGCAAAGACTATACACGCTTTCTAGGTATGGATAAGAAAATGGGTGCTCCGGTAGCAGGGGAAGTCACTCTATACATGCAAATGCCTTTTTCTGATCATGTTTTGATGGGCCCTCACACTAGCCTTAAACATGATCTTTCTATTTCTGCTTAAACATCTTATCCAAGATAAACTCCATTTAACAGTAATGCCCCATTGACCAATTCAGTATTTAAATTAAACCAATTATGTGCCTTTTCTGTGCAAGGTTTAAAACCCCGAGCTCAAGTAACATAGTGACATAGTAAATGACGGCAGATACTGACCAGTATGGTCCATCTAGTCTGCCCAGTAAGATGGCAAGAGATATAAAGAGCTCAAAAAAATATAATCATCAATCTAGGAGGACTACACAAAGTGAAAGAAAGATGTACCAGAGGCTGAAAGGACTTTTGAAATTACACAAACCACTGGCACAATACTTCATGCATTTTGGCTGCAAAAATCCAAGGAAGCAGTACAGTATAGGGGATGAAGTACTTATGTCCATGAAAGAAGAGCAGGACCTGGGTGTGATTGTTTCTGAGGCTCTTATGGTAGCTAAACAGGTAGAAAAGGCGATGGCAAAAGCCAGAAGGATGCTTGGGTGAATAGGGGGAGGAATGGCCAGAACGAAGGAGGTGATAGTGCCTTCATTTAAATCTTTGGCGAGACCTCATTTGGAGTATCGTGTGCAATTCTGGAGACATCTTCAAAAAGATATAAAAAGGATGGAGTAGGTGCAGAGGATGGCTACCAAAATGTTTAGTGGTCTTCGTTATAAGGCACATGGGGCAAAACTTAAAGATTTCAATACGTATACTTTGGAAGAAAGGCGGGAGAGAGGAGATATGATAGAAATGTTTAAATCTCTCTGTGGTATAAATGCATAAAAGAACTTCTATTGATTGAAAGGAAGCTCTGCAATGAGGGGCACAGGATGAAGGTGAAAAGGGATAGACTTAGGGGTAATATGCGTAAATATTTCTTTACGGAAAGAGTGGTAGATGTGTGGAATAGTCTCCCAGTGGGGGTAGTAGAGACCAGGATAGTAGCTGAATTCAAGAAAGCATGGGACCAACACAGAAAATCTCTAAAGGAAAAGAAGGGATTATAGTAGTTGGTATGGAAGGGCAGATTGGATAGGCCATAAAGTCTTTTTCTGCCATCAAGTTTCTACATTTCTAACTTTAAAGTTTTCATTGTCAATTCTGAAACTGGTTGTTAGACCTGTTGTTGGTACTTTTGTCTTCTTTAGATTTAGTTGCAAACTCATTCTTTCATTTTCTTTCTTTAAATTTTGACTAAGAGGACCATTAAACTTTCCATACTCTCTGCCATAAGTGTGGTATCATCGGTATATTGGAGGATGTTGATGTTTCTTCCTTGAGCTTGAATCCATGTTGATTGTCTTGCAATCCAGCTTCTCTCATAGTATATTTGGCATATAAGTTAAACAGGAAAGAAGGGCCTGTAGAGCTTAGTGGTTCATATGGAAGGACATATTGGATAGGCCATATGGTCTTTATCTACAATCTTGTTTCCTAGCTTGGAAGACCAGCAGAAAATCGGCCCGTCTATACAGAGACCAAGATAACTTTAAATTGGGGAAGTTGTGAGTTGTGATTCATGCTTTATTCATAGATGCCAGTAGGAGCTTTTTATTATAAATTCATATCATTTTCAAAAGAAACGTACAGATATGAAGACAACATTTATTGCAAATCAAAATTTTAAAAAAGGAAACACATAGAAGACGCATGAGACCAAATACGATGGATACTGAAGGTAGACATCACATCTAAAGGTGTCTTTTTGGTGTCTGATACATTGCTCACTTTGAGTCATATAATTTATTGGTGCTTATACTTTTTATTTCTTGATCTTTCCTTTACCCAGTTAAACTGGAGTTTAAGAGTGCTCATAGTGTTTTTGCTATTAATGTTTAAAAACAATTGAATAGACCGGAAATGAGGTAATCTGTTGCTGACAAACTTGGCTCTCCCTCCCCCACCCCTTTGTTATTACGGGAATCAAACTAACTTCCTATCAGAGAAGCCAAAGCCTGACTTCCCAAAATTATATATTTGTGCTTCCAAGGGTATGTGTATTATACCCTGTTGTACAATGGTACCGTTTCCTGACTTTTCACAGATGCTGTGGCTAGCCACCTGCTATGGCTCCAGTAAAACAGCTTACAAACTGCCTGTATGTTGTCTCAGCAATATTATTGTCTTTAAAAAAAGAAAAAAAATCTACTTAGGTAGTTTAGAGATCGGAGAGGTCAAAATGTTGCATTATGGAATGTGTATTAGGATGCAGTTCAGGTAGCAAAGCCAGTTCAAAGCTCCTGTCAAGTCTTCTGCCCATCAGATTGGAAGGAGGTCTGTAGCAGCAGTCAAGAGTCCTGGGGAAGGAGGAGGGTTATGGTCATGGCTTAAGGGTGACATTTAGGAGTAATATTATAAAAGGGTGCCTAGGTTAAGTGGTAGAAGGTGTCTATATGACTTTATAAAATACTAGTGCATATCCTACCAAAATTACGCCTACCCTACAGTCACCGACATTATGCTAGCAGGAAAGCAGGTATTCATGTCCGCATGTACTTTATGTGCATAAATCGCAACTCTGCTCTGGGCACGCCTATTATATAAAAGCCCAGTGACATGCATGAAAAAGGTTTATAAATTTACCCTCTTAGTGGTCACCTTCTGGGTCCACATGACTCCCAGCTCAGGACAGTCACTGCAATGACCAAACTAGATATACTGTGGGATATAAAATAAGGGAAAAAAAATCTCCAGGTAGTTGGCTCACGAGTCAAATCCCAGATCTTACTGAGCAAAAGTACAAAAAAGCAGGAGGAAACTACCAGTACAAAAAAATTTGGAAAAGGTGTTGGTATATGTAAACAGGAAAATAACAGCTGTCTTGGTCGTGTTACATTTCATTAGACTAATTCCTAAGACTAATCATTTGTGGTATATATAATACAACACCCCCCCCCCCTTGGGAGTCGTTTTAGCATGTTGTTGGTAAACATAACGGCCTTATTTAATCTCAACATACCTAATACAATGCTAAATTCTGGTACTACTTACATCAGAACAAACTGATTTTACACCAAGAAAAAAAATGGTGCCTCACAAAAGCAATGGCCAATTAAAAATAGCAAATTTATTTATTTATTTACATTCTCTTATATACCGCGCTATTCTGCATCAGTGTGGTTTACATTGAACAAACTGAAATTACATTGAACAGGGCATTATAACTTGGAGATAACTATTTTACAGGGAACATGGGCTATGGAGGGTTAAGTGGCTTGCCCAAGACCACAAGGAGCACCTGTTGCTGTAGCATGTGACAATCCCCTTTGTTCATGGAAAAGCCCAGCCATCAAAGCCAATGTGCACAATGGAGGGGACAGATCAGTTAGCATTGCCTTTTATTTATCACTGTGTTTCGTGAGCCAGTAAAATACAAAACCCACTAATTTATTTTAAGAAACATATATTCAAGGAAGTTAAACGTATTTGAAGATCTTACTTACATCATTTATAAGTCTAAAAATGAGTCAACTGGATTTTATAGCGACAGGCACCTCTTGGGGAGATACAGAGGTCACTTTGCTAAGTTTTAAAGGTGTGTTCTGTAACTGGTTCTTCTGTTTTGATTTAATTTATGAGTTTGCCACAACCACCTCTCCACCCTTCATATTTCCCAATCCTTCATCAGATATACTGCTTCTCTCTGTAACCTAGGTTTGCGCCCTACGTTTAAGCCTTCTGAAGCTTTTTTTCTAAGATTCATGTGTGCGTCTGTATATTTGTATTATTTATTTATTTATTTATTTACCATTTTTGATATACCATTTTTCTCCAATTCAAAATGGATTACAGAGAACAAAAGTAACAGTGTGTTTACAGCTGTTTTACATGGAACAAAAACAGCGGCTGAACATTTAACAATTGAACAGACCTTTTTACAATAAGTCAGGGAGGTAGGGAGGGGGATGGAGGGGGATGGGGGATAGGTGTAGAGGGGAAATAATGTTTAAGGGGGCAGTGGATACAACTCTGAAAAGAGGAAGGTTTTCAGCATTTTTCATAATTGTGAGTGTTCATTGCAGCCTCTTAGACTGGGGGGGGGGGGAGGGAGGGCATTCCATATAGAGGGGGCATAGAGGGAGAAGGCACGATTCCATGTATCATATACACAGAGACAAAAAGAGGATGCTCCAGAACAGCACTTTTGAGTTTGCTCAGTCCTCATTGCATACAAACCAAATTTTGCATGATCCTCATTGCTCAATGCCTCCCACTGGCAAAAGGAGGTTAGCACTTTTTGGCCTGTGGATGCCTCATTCAGCTGGAATCAGTCTCACATTTGAACATACAAGGCCAGTAGTTCATGCAAGATGACAGGGCTGCATTCATTCAGAAATCAGATTAAAGTCAGTAGAGACGACAAATAGCTAAGTAGTACTGCTGTCCTACCAATGGAAGGGAGCAAGGGGGACTAAATCTATCAGATTTCTGGTGGGTAAGTCTGGGACACTTGTTTCCTCTAATAGTAATAGCAAGCAATTAGTTCAGTTTGGTTGGGCAGATGAGAGAAATCTAGTAGACTATCTCCATGAAAAATTCACCTTCAAACTGTACTTAAAAAATACATTCCATTAGTTTTTCTACTACACATATTTTTTGGCTTGATACAAAGCTGGTGGATATGTCCCGCCTACAAGACAGTAATGCACCAGATTAAAACCAGATTAACTAACACAACTGAAGTATTCCCAACCTGTAAATTCCGTATAGGAGATAGGATCAAGTCAGAAATGTTTCATTGGGTTCCAGAGCATCCAGTGTACTCCAGCTTAATCTAATCCAGCTACTAGATCACACACTGCAATCACTAACCTGAAAATAAAATGTTTTCCTACATCTAGGGTTGACTAGAAAGGGGATGAAGCAGGGAAAGTAGAGCAGACACTACAGATCGTAGAGCCCCTAATCACACTGCTCTCCTGCAATCCCAAGAGGGGAGGGGTTGACTAGAAGGCAGAGTGGCTCTTTGCTCTATCTACTCCAAGCTTATCCCATTCTTTGAGCTCTATATTTTGCTTGGCAGGAGATAGGGCTGGATGTACTGTCCAATACAGACGGGGCAAACATCGCATGAGCCAATGCCTAGCTACAACTCCAAGAACCTTATTCAAGACATACTGGTTGAGAAGCACTGCTCTAGAATATTACTATTCTACATACTATGGGTTTTTACTTTAGTTAGCAGTTCACTTTACTAGCTTCAAAGTAATTGTTAATACTTTTTTCAAAGCATTTCATTTCACATTTGCCCTGTGGTTCTCTTTATAGGGAGTACTTTCACAAATGCCTCTGCAAATGATACAACGGATAGAATGACTGCTAAACAGAACAGATTAAGGCCCTTCAGCTTAGAGAAGAGATAGCAAGGGAATATGATAGAGGTTTACAAAATAATAAGTAGGACAAAACTGGTAAATAGGGAAATGGTAAAAGAGGAGAAAATACTTTTGCACTCAGTGCATAGTTAAGTCCTAGAACTCATTGCCGGACGATGTGGTAACAGCAGTTAGTGTGGCTGACAAATTCCTGGAGGAGTCTTCATCTATAAACCTGGGGAATGCCACTAATTATTCCTGGAGGGCAGGTAAGTAGCATGGAAGCTATCTGCTTTGTGAGATCTTGCCAGGTACTTGTGACCTGGCTTGGCCACTGTTGCAAAACAATACTGGGCTTGATGAACCTTTGGTTTGAAGCCACTATGGCAAATCTTATGTAAGCATATTTATATGTTCATACTGTGCTAAGACAAGGGGGATTTAAAACAAATTGGAGCAAGTATTTTTTTCACTCAATGATGAATCAAGCTTCAGAATATGTTGCTAGAGGATGTGGCCAAGGCATGGATGGGGTTAAAAAGGGTATGGACAAATTCCTAGAGGAGATGTCCATATACAATTAATAGACAAGCACATTTCAGAATGCTAATGCTCAAACCTGGGTGGAAAAAGTGCAGGAAATGAATCTATTCTTTGGAACCTTCCAGGTATTTCCTAATGATGTGGATTGACGATTGTTGCAAATAGGATACTAGGCCCAATGGACTTTTAGACTGACCCATATCTTATGTGCTTTTTTTATCAAAGTGTTTCCTATATAGCACTTTATTGTCATCTACATATAATTTATAAATCACTACTGCATCTATGCATCTCTCCTCCATATTTCTTTAATTTGTTGTTCACACACTTGCTCTCTTCTCAGGAGCACTTGTTTAAATGGCCGAGGCTACCAGGAAGACTCATGCTTTCAAATAATTCAATCACAAGAAAGGACAGAATATTTTTCAATGTTTCCTGTGATTGTGTTTATTTTAGAACACAGACAATGCAGCATTATAAATGCTGAAATGATAAAGCACAGTTACTTACCTGTAACAGGTGATCTCTGGGAACAGCAGGAATAAGTCTTCACATATGGGTACGGCGGTACCGACGGAGCCTGCGTGGGAACGCTCCCCAGCGCCAATCAGAAAGCTTTTGGGAGCATCCCACAGCGCCTGCGTGCTGCCTTCTCGCCTTTCCAACTGTCTCTCCTCAGTTGAGTTTTATAGCTGAGACAAAGGGGAGAGAGAGGGAAAGGAAGAGAGATAGAAAGAGAGAGACAACTCCTAGGGGAGGTGGGTGGGTGGTGAAGACTTATTCCTGCTGTTCCCAGAGATCACCTGTTACATGTAAGTAACTGTGCTATCTCCAGGAACAAGCAGGAATGAGTCTTCACATATGGGGACTCCCTAGCTTTTGATGCCAGGGAGAGAGCCCAGAAGTTGTGTGTCCCTGGGACAGGGCTGCACTTCACCACCTGGATCTCTGGCATCCATGAGGGATGGTGGGTAGGAGTTGATTAAGCATGAAACAGGTGTTTGAGAACAGCCTGACCAAACAAGGCATCCCGGCGGGAGTCCTTGTCCAAGCAGTAATGGGCTGTGAAGGTATGAACCGAGGCCCAAGTGGCTGCTCGACAGATGTCGTCGATAGACACAGAGTTCAGATGAGCCATTGAGGCTGCCATGGCTCTCACATTGTGAGCTGTGACATGGCCCTCCAGAGAAATGTTCTTGCTCTGATAGGCGGAAGAAATACATTGGGCAATCCAGTTGGAAAGAGTTCTCTTGGAGACTGGTTGTCCCAAATGAGAAGGATCAAAAGCAACAAAGAGTTGGGAAGACTTTCTATGTTGCTGTGTCCTTTGTAAGTAAAAAGTCAGAGCTCTTTTACAGTCCAGGGTATGAAGATTCCTCTCTGCACTTGATGCATGAGGCCCTGGAAAAAAGACAGGTAGGTAGACCTCTTGGTTGAGGTGAAAAGGCGAGACCACATTAGGCATATAATGTGGATTAGTCCTAAGGACCACCTTGTCATGATGGAACCTTGTATAAGGTGGATTAGCTACTAGTGCTTGCAATTCACTGATGCGGCGTGCTGATGTGATGGCAATGAGAAAGATAACCTTCCAAGAAAGGTATTTCAAGGAGGTAGTAGCTAAAGGTTCAAAAGGCAGCTTCATAAGCTGACCAAGAACCAAATTTAAGTCCCATGCCACCGGTGGTGGTCTAATGGGAGGCTTTGTTAAAAGGAGGCCTCTCATGAACCTTGCTACAAGGGGATGAGAGGAAACAGGTTGTCCATTTAGAGGCTTGAGTGAAGCTACATTAGCACTCAGATGGACTCTTACTGAATTTGTCTTAAGGCCTGCATTAGACAGATGCAAGAGATACTCCAGCAACGATTCCAGAGATATTGACCGGGGGTTAAGACCCCTTCCAGAACACCAGATGGTAAACCTTTTCCACTTGAAGGCGTAAGAACGTCTAATGGAAGGTTTTCTGGAAACATGAAGAACATCTTTCACTTGTTGAGAAAGAGGAAGATCCTGGAGATCTAGGCCTTCAGCAACCAAGCCCTGAGATGCAGAGACTGGGGATTGGGATGCCATAATTTTCTGTCCTCCTGAGAGAGGAGGTCTGGAGCAGACCCTAACTCTAGGGAGGGAGCTTGAGAGAGATGTAGAAGCAGAGGGTACCACACTTGCCGTGGCCAATGTGGAGCTATGAGAATCATGTGGCCTCTGTCTCTCTGAAGCTTGAATAGGGTTTTGGGAATTAGGGGAATGGGTGAAAAGGCATACAGAAAGTCTTGACCCCAGTGGAGGAAAGCATCCCTTGCCTGAGTCCCCTGAGCCGGAGTTCTGGAACAGAACCGGGGAAGTTTGGCATTCCACGGACTTGCAAAGATGTCTATGTCCGGGGTTCCCCAAATGTGAAAAATGTTTGACACCTGGTCCCTATGTAGGGACCACTCGTGTGGAAGCAGAACTCGACTGAGTGTCTGCCCAAGAGTTTTGAACCCCTGGAAGATAGACTGCCAGAAGATGAATGTGATGCTCTCTGGCGAGAGCCCACAGTCGCAGAGCTTCGTTGCAAAGCGACAGAGAGCCAGTTCCCCCCTGCTTGTTTAGGTAGAACATGGCTACCTGATTGTCCGTGTGGACAAGGACTGTCTTGTGGCTAAGCAGGGTGTGGAAAACTCGTAGAGCAAGGAAGATTGCTCTGAGTTCCAAGAGATTGATGTGGAGACAAGTCTCCTGTGGGGACCAGATGCCCTGGGTGGAGAGGTTGTGAAGATGAGCTCCCCAGCCCATTGGAGAAGCATCTGTTGTACGAGTTGCCTGGGGTAGAGGCTGTTGAAAAGGACACCCCAGCAAGAGGTTTTGAGGGGACTTCCACAATTGGAGGGACAAAATGAGGCGACATGTGTTTGCTATTTTGTCTGACATGCAGCCTAATGCCTGGGTCTATTGGGTGAATAAAGTCCACTGAGCTGCTCTCATGCGGAGGCGAGCATATGGTACCACATGAACGGTGGAAGCCATGTGGCCTAGCAACTGTAACATCTCTCGAGCAGTTAGTAGGGGTTTTAACTCTGCTTGAGAAGCTAACTGCATCAAGCAAAGGCAACGGGCCTGGGAAAGAAAGGCCCTTGCCTTTGTGGTATCCAGCAATGCCCCTATAAACTCCAGGGACTGAGTAGGGATCAAATTGGATTTTGGGATGTTTATTACCAGCCCTAAGTATTGAAGGATACGCATTGTGCAGGTTAGAGCAGTCTTGGCCTCTGATTGAGTGGGAGCTCGAATGAGCCAGTCATCCAGATAGGGGAAGACAAATATTCCCAGGGTACGCAGAAAAGCAGCAACCACTGCCATGCATTTCGTGAACACCCTTGGTGCAGAGGCCAGGCCAAAGGGGAGCACTCTGTATTGATAGTGCTTTTCCTGGAAAAGAAACCGAAGGAACCTTCTGTGAGTTGGATGGATGAGAACATGAGTGTACACATCCTTGAGATCTACAGAACAAAGCCAATCCTGACTCTGAAGGTATGACAGCAGAGTTCCTAGAGAAACCATCTTGAATTTTTCTTTGACTAGGAATCTGTTCAATTCTCTGAGATCTAAAATGGGTCTGAAGCCCCCTGTTTTCTTTGGGATAAGAAAATAGGGGGAGTAGAACCCTGTGCCTTGTTGTTGAGAAGGCACTTCCTCTACTGCCCCTTGGGCTAGAAGAGTGGCAACCTCCTGCTCTAATAGGCTGAGGAGGGAGGTTGGAGAATTGAACTGGTGCACTCTTGTGAGAGGGGGCAAGCTGGAAAAATGAAGTCTGTACCCCTCTCTTATGATGGAGAGTGTCCAATGCTTTGCTGTGATTTGCCCCCATCTGGGAGCAAAGTGACATAGCCTTCCTGGAATGGTAGAGGGCTCTCGTCCTTCTAGAGCCAGGAAGGCTAAGTTCTCTAGCAGAAAGTCAAAGGCCCTGAGGGGGCTGAGACTGCTGGGCTGGAGCGGGCTGAGACTGCTGGGCTGGAGCAGACCTCGCAGCCTTTGCCTTGGTCTGTTTGGAGGATTGCTGACGTTTGGAAGGGAACTGAGCTGCAGAAGATGCTCTCTGACTATAAGCAGGATAGGATCTTCCCTTTTTAGAAAAAGGTGTTTTCTTGAACAACCTTTTCTTAGCAGGAGCAGCTGTAGATTTGGATAGTCTATCCAAAGCAGAATTTTCAGCATCCATCTGATTGGCTTTTGCTTGCCAATCCTTACCAAACAGATTTTCACCTGTACAAGGGATATTTCCCAATTCACCTTGGACCCAGGTCTCCAAATCAGATGCTTAAAGCCAAGCAATCCTACGTGCACCTATAGCTATAGCTGAGGCTCTGCTTACGCATTCATGTTCCCTGTAAAATAGTTATCTCCAAGTTATAATACCCTGTTCAATGTAATTTCAGTTTGTTCAATGTAAACCGCACTGATGCAGAATAGCGCGGTATATAAGAGAATTTAAAAAAAAAAAAAATTCAAAGGAATTGAAAGCTGCACGGTTGGAGAATTTGGAGATATCCTGGGCATGTTTGAGCCCAGAGAGAAATTCTTGCCTTTTATTGTCAGACATAAAAGGACTTAAAGTCTGCAAATGGTCAGTGACTTCTTTTAAGAACATTCCCATGTAGAGACTATAAGAATTAATTCTCGCAGCAAGCATCGAAGCTTGGAAGACTTCTACCAAAAGCATCCAGGGTTCTACATTCACGTCCTGGAGGATTAGAGGCATGTCTCTTGGCACTTCTAATCTTTCTCATTGCAGACTCAACCACAATAGTGGTGAGGAAGCTGAGTTTTATGGAAACCAGGACAAGGAGGGACACGATACATGGTGTCCAACCTGCAAGAATGAGGAGAGGTGGTTAGAGGTGCTTCCCACATCCTTAACATGAGATCATACAGAATCTCATGAATAGGCAAGGTAGCTGCCTCTTTAGGAGTTTTAGGATATTGTAGAATATCTAACTCCTTAGCTCTAGGCTCTGATTCTGGGGCTACTGTAATAGAGAGACCCCGAGCCACCTCTCTGATAAAGTCCTGAAAAGACAAGTCCTCTGGAGGAGACATCCTTCGTTTAGGAGAGGACTCCTTCTGTGTAAGAAGCAGCGCTGCATCAGAGGAATCGAAGTATCGTCTGTCGGGATGCTCTTGCAAAGCCCGATACCCGTACTGACTGGGGTCGGTATCACGAATCATCGGTACTGGGGTATCGGTACCGGAAGGCTGCAGAGGGCAGGGTACCGGCATGGCTGACACCGATGCCGATGTCGATGCCACCGGTACCGGAATCAGTACCGATGGCGATACCGGAGCTGGTACCTGCGGAGTAGTCTGTTGCGGTACCACGGGCATTGATGCCACAAGGAAAGCCGCCAGACTGCGTTCCATGGACAGAATCCTCTGATCCATCGACGCTGCCAATGCCTGGAGTCGGTACCGGTGGAGGCCACCGGTACCCCAGAGCATGGCACCAGGAGATCTGTTGAGGCCACGCCATCTAGATCGTCCTGGAACCCCGATGATGATGCTTTAGAAGCCGAAGCCTCCCGCCGGGGTAATTTTGCAGGTGCAGAATCCTCGAGGGCAAGGCCAGAGGCATCTCGATGCTTAGAAGGAGATTTGCCCTTCGAGGACCGGCTGGATTTATGTTTAGTTACCTGAGATCCATGTGAGGAAGAAGCAGCCCTGGAAGATGTCGATGCCACCGAAGCCGCATCAGAGGAAAACGGGGTACTGAGCTTGGCAGCTCGGTTCTGTCGACCTCTCTTAGACATCATGGAACAGGACACACAATCTTTAATGGAATGGTCAGGGCCTAAACATTTGAGACACCAGTCATGGGTGTCAGTGACGGATATAGTACCGCCACATTTTGTGACTTCTTAAAACCTGAGGCAGGTTTTTCCATATTTAAGGAAAAAGGTTTTGGGCCTAAGGCCCAAAACTGAAGTACACCTGAAGAAAAAATAGAAGGTCGTTTTTTGTTTTTTTTTAAGAAAAGAATAAGAACCGGCGGTACCGGTATAGCGTCGAGAAAGGCAGACGCGTACAGAAAAGAAATAAAGAAAAAATAAGGAAATTCTTCTGTGGTGACAGGAACACGACCTGCTGGCTCCACGGAAAAAGAACAACTGAGGAGACACAGTTGGAAAGGTGGGAAGGCAGCACGCAGGCGCTGTGGGATGCTCCCAAAAGCTTTCTGATTGGATGCTGGGGAGCGTTCCCGCGCAGGCTCCGTCAGTACCGACGTACCCATATGTGAAGACTCATTCCTGCTTGTTCCTGGAGATAGCGGTATACCCCCCCCCGGGGGTTAAATAAATAAATAAATAAATAAAATACAAATGTGCAAAAGGTGCTGAAACATGAACATAACTGTTCAGAATCTGTCTATTGTCAATCTTGGACACGTGTTCTGATGACAAGGAGGAATGAGTGAGAATCCACAAGCACACACAGAAAAGGAAGCAAAAGAATTTGCAAAACAAGAGAAAAAAAAACTCTTCAAAGAATTAGATCAGCAAATGAGGAAAAACAAGTGGCAAATGCACAAATAGTGTTTTACTCCAGGAACCCTTTGTTGATCGCAAACAGACACATCAATGGTTAAGGAGAGGTTAAATGAAACTGAAAGATGAGGGATTGATAGCTGTAGCGCCAGGACAACATTACGGACGAGATAGTATAGTTACTCACCTGTAACAGGTGATCTCTGGAAAGCAGGAATTTAGTCTTCACATATGAGTGAAGTCGTTACTGACAGAGCCCGCGCAGGAACACTCCCCAGCATCCAATTGGAAAGCTTTTGGGAGCACTCCACTGCACCTGCGTGACTGCCTTCCCACCTTCCCAACTCCTTCTCTTCAGTTGAGTTTGTAGCTGAGAAGAGAGAGTAAATTAAACCCTATAACTCCTAGGGGAGGAGGGCGGGTCGTGAAGACTACATTCCTGCTATCCTTGGAGATTACCTGTTACAGGTGAGTAATTACGCTGTCTCCAGAACAAGCAGGAATGTAGTCTTCACATATAAGAACATAAGATATGCCATACTGGGTCAGATCAAGCCCAATATCCTGTTTCCAACAGTGGCCAATCTAGGTCACAAGTACCTAGCAGTTTCAGCAAAAGACACAGGTTCCACAATGCTTGTATTGGGGCAAGCAGTGGATACCCCGGATCCCCTTTAATAATGGTTAATGGACCTTTCCTCCAGGAACTTGTCCAAACTTTTTTTTAAACCCAGCTACACTAATAGCTTTTACTATATCCTCCAGTAATGAATTCCAGAGTTTGATTACATGTTGAGTGAAAAAATATTTTCTCTTATTAGTCTTAAATAGGTAATTCTGTAGCTTTATTGCATGTCCCCTAAAGTCTTTAAATATTTTGATGGCATAAACAATCGATCTACGCTTACCCGTTCTGCTTCATTCATTAATTTATAGACCTCTATCATATCTCCTCTCAGCCGTCTCTTTTCCAGGTTGAAGACCCTAAACGTTTTAGCCTCTCTTCATAGGGGTATCTTTCCATCCCCTTTACCATTTTGGTGGCTCTTCTCTGTACCTTTTCTAATAATGCTATATCCTTTTTAAGATACGGCGACCAGAAATGCACACAATATTCAAGGTGCGGTCACACTACAGAGCGATACAGAGGCATTATAATATCTTTTGTTTTATTCTCCATTCCTTTCCTTATAATACCTAGCATTCTATTTGCTCTCTTGGTCGCCGCTACACACTGGATGGAGGGTTTCAACATGTTATCCACAATGACGCCTAAATCTTTTTCCTGGGTAGTGGTTCCTAATGTGGAACCTTTCATCGTGTAACCATAGTTTGGGTTATTCTTTCCTAGGTGTATAACTTTGCACTTGTCAACATTACATTTCATCTGACACTGGGATGCCCAGTCTTCCAATTTATCAAGATCCTCTTGCAATTTTTCATAATCCTCATGGATTTTAACAACTTCGAATAATTTTGTGTCATCTGCAAATTTGATTACCTTACTTGTTATGCCTATTCCCAGGTCATTTATGAATATGTTAAAAAGCAGCAGACCCAACACAGATCCCTGGGATATTCCACTATTCACCTTTCTCCATTGGAAAAATTGGCCATTTAGCCCTACCCTCTGCTTTCTATTTCTTAACCAGTTCCTGATCCACAATAGTACACTGCCTCCTATCCCATGACTTTTTAATTTCGCCAAAAGTGTCTCATGAGGGACCTTGTCAAAGGTTTTCTGAAAATCCAGATACACTATATCAACCAATTCACCTTTGTCTACCTGTTTATTCACACCTTCAAAAAAACATAACAGATTAGTAAGACAAGACCTTCCTTGGCTAAAGCCATGTTGGCTGTCTCCCATGAAGCCATGACTATCTACATGTTCAGTAATTTTGTTCTTTATAATGGTTTCTACCATTTTTCCCGATACTGACATCAGGCTCACCAGTCTGTTGTTTCCCAGATCAGCCCTGGAACCCTTTTTAAAATTGGCCATCCTCAAATCTTCAGGTATTACAGATTATTTTAATGATAGTTCACAGACTACTAATAATAAATCTGCAATCTCATATTTCAGTTCTTTCAACACCCTTGGATGTATACCATCTGGTCCAGAAGCCAGATGGAGGGAACCCAGAACCGGTGGAGGTTCACCTTGGAGTAGGCTCAAAGAGGTCATGAATCCCTTATGATTTCTGGTATCGTCAGTCTGGGATGGAGGGTGGGATTTGCTTCTAAGTCTGAAAGAGGTGCTGGAGTACCGTTCGACCAAACATGGCATCCCAGTGGGAGTCCTTGTCCAGACAGTAATGGGCAGTGAAGGTATAGACGGAAAACCATGTTGCTGCCTTGCAAATTTTATCAATGGCTACTGAGCGTAGATTTGCCATCGAGGTTGCCATGGCACGAACATTGTGAGCAGAGACATGTCCTTTCAGGGAGAGTCCCACTTTGCCGTAAGCAAATGAAATGCAGTCCGCTATCCATCTTGAGAGTGTACATTTAGATACAGGGAGACCCATGTGACTAGAGTCAAATGAGATGAACAACTGGGAGGCTGTACGATGATCTCAGGTCCCTTGAAGATAGAAAGTCAACGCACGTTTGCAGTCAAGAGTGTGCAGAGTTGCTTCACCTCAAGACACATGCGTTTTAGGAAAGAAGACTGGAAGGTAAATTGACTGGTTTAAGTGTAATGGAGACACCACCTTTGGCATAAAGTGTGGCTGATTCCAAAGAACGTCATGGTGGAACTGGGTATAGGGTGGGTCCGCCACCAAAGCCTGAAACTTATTAATACATCTAGCTGAGGTGAGGGCAATTAGGAAGAGTACCTCCCAAGACAGCAACTTTAGTGAGGTCGTGGCTAATTGTTCAAAGGGCAACTTGAGAAGCTGCACTAGGATGACATTAAGGTCCCAAGCCACTGGAGGTGGCTTAATGGGTGGTTTGAATAGCAGGAGACCTTTCATGAAACGTGCTATTAGCGGTTGTGAGGAGATGGGCTGTCCATCCAGTAGGTGGTGAGAGGTTGCAATGGCACTGAGGTGGACTCTCACAGAGTTGGTTTTCAGAGGAGGAGATACTGGAGGAGTGACTCCATTGGGGCAGAAAGGGAATTGAGATATTTATGGGAACACCAGAGAATCTACACCACTTGAAAGTGTATGAACGTCTGGTGGAGAGCTTTCAAGAAGTCAAAAGGATCTCCTTAACCTCTTGTGTAAGGTAGAATCCATGTAATGCTATGCTCTCAGCAGCCAAGTTGTGAGACAGAGAGACTGTGGATTGGGATGGAGTAGTGAGCTATAATCCTGGGAGAAGAGATTGGGCGCAGATCCCAATCACAGAGGATGAGCGAGTGAGACGCAGTAGCAGTGGAAACCACGGTTGCAGCGGCCAGTGAGAGGCTATGAGAATCATGGAGCCTTGTCGGAATGAAGCTTGAAAAGTGTCTTGAGAATGAGGGGTATAGGAAGGAAAGCATAAAGCAGACCCTGACCCCAATGTAGGTGGAAGGCATCCCCCTGCTGGTTGCTGGATGTCAGAGTTCTTGTGCAGAAGCAAGGAAACTTGGCATTTTGCAGAGTCGCAAACAGGTCTATGCCTGGAGTTCTCCAGGTCTGGAATATGTAGGATCTGACTCAGCTTGTCTGCCAAGACAGTGAATTTCCCCGGGAGGTACACCACTTCGAGGTGTATTTAATTAGAAATGGCAAAGGACCACAGATAGAGAGCCTCCTTGCAGATGGCCCATGAGCCTGTTCCTCCCTGTTTGTTCACACAGAACATGGCAACCTGATTGTCTGTACTGACTAGGACCTATTGTGCCCTGAGGTGGTGTTGAAACACCTGGAGGGCATTCGAGATAGCACTAAGTTCCAGGAGACTGATTTGGAGTTGTGACTCTTGTGTTGTCCATAGCCCCTATGTGGACAGGTTGCCCAGGTATGCTTCCCAACCCAGTTTGGAGGCATCAGTCGTCAGGGTGCACTGAAGTTGAGGCATCTGAAAAGGTGACCCTATGAGCAGATTTTCTGCAGACCACCACCACTGAAGGGGATGTAGTTAGAGGGGCAGTGATTTGGATCTTGTCCAGGAGACGGTTCGAGGCCTGCTTCTACTGGGAGGCAAGAGTCCACTGGGCTGTCCGCATATGTAGACAGGCATATGGAACGACATGTACTGTAGAGGCCACGTGCCCAAGGAGCTGCAGCATCTCTAGGGCTGCCAGATGGTCTTGTAGGAGTGTCTGGGACACTAGTTCAACTAGATGGGCACAACGAAGCTGGAGCAGAAGCGCCCTAGACTGTTGGGTGTCTAGTAGGGCTCCGATGAACTCTAGCTTTTGAGTTGGAGTGAGCTGGGATTTTGGAAAGTTTATCACAAATCCCAAGTGTTGTAGTACTGTAATTGTATGATGCAAGGAAAGTGGTGCCTCCTTGGAGGTGTGTGCTTTAATCAGCCAATCATCTAAGTAAAGAAAAATGAATATCCCCAGAGACCTTAGGTATGAGGCCACGACCACCAGGCACTTTGTGAAGACTCTTGGGACAGAGGCGAGTCCGAAGGGAAGAACTCTGCACTGATAATGTTTTCCTTGAAAGGTGAAGCATAGATATTTCCTGTGTTCTGGATGGATGAGGATGTGTGTGTATGCTTTTTTTAGATCTAGAGAACAGAGCCAGTCCTGACTCTGGAGGTAGGGAAGAAGAGTCCAGAGAGAGATCATCTTGAACTTTTTATGGACTAGAAACTTATCGAGGTTTCTGAGGTCCAGAATGGGCCTGTATCCTCCAGTTTTCTTTGGAATGAGAAAGTAGGGAGAGTAGAAGCCCATTCCCTGTTGGGATATTTTCTATGGCACCCTGAGACAGAAGATAAGACACCTCGTCCTGTAAGGGAGCAGTGAGTGGGGATTGTGTTTGATATTCCCCCGTGAAAGTGGAGGGGAGTAGAGTTTGCAGATGAAGTCTGTACCCTTCCTGGACTGTGGTGCGTGTCCACTGCTCTGAGGTGATGAGGTGCCATCTGTGGGCGTAGTGACACAGTCTGTCTACTATGTGGAGGGGATGGGGTTCCTCCAGAGGCAGGGTGGCAATGTTCTCTAGGAAAGAGTCAAAACCAGGTGCAGACTGTGGCAGTGGAGCTGGTTGAGATTTAGCCACCTGTGGCTTCTTCTGTTGCTTATGAGGCTGCTGCCTCTTCGTGGGGCCTGACCCTGGCACTGAGAAGTAGGAGGATAAGAATAGAATCTCCTCTTCTTATTGTAAAAAGACTTCTTTGCAGGTGTCTTTTTCCTAGATGGGACAGTCTCTTTAGAGTAGTATTTTCTGACTCTGAGAGGCCTTATTTTGCCAGTCTTTGCCAAAGAGGTTTTCCCCTGTGCAAGGTATGTTGCTCAGCTTATCTTGAACCCACTATTCAAGATCTGAGGCTTGAAGCTATGCAATTTTACATGCACCAATGCATATTGCTGAGGCCCTGCTTGTGCATTCAAAAGCATCAAACGTGGCCCTATTGACTAGGGCAAGATAATCTGCTCTCTTGTCATCTGGGAGGAGAGGAGCAAAGGCCTCAAGATCCCTGGACACCTCTTTGAGGAACATTCCCATGTAGAGGATATAGGAATTGGTCCTAGTTGAGAGCATAGATGCCTGGAATCAGACGCCCAAATGCATCGAGAGTTCTCGATTCTCGACCTGGAGGATTAGAGCAATGAGTTTTAGAGCTTTTGATTGGGCGCATCGTTGATTTAACCACCATGGTGGTGGTAGGGAAGTTGTGGCTTTTGGAAGCCGGGACGCTCTGGTACCCGATACATGGTATCAAGACATTGACTGTAAGGTGAGATTGTGAGGGGAGTCTCCCATATACAGAGCATTCGGTCATGAAGGATGTGGTGCACTGGCAGAGTGACTGCCTCTTTGGGTGCCATTGGGTATTAGACGATTTCTGCCCTTGGCTTCTTCTCTGATGTTACCGTGATAGAGAGACCCTTAGCAAAGTCTCAAATGAATTCCTGGAAGGACATGTATGTTGCCTCTGGAAGACATTGCTCTTGAGGCAGGGAAGGGTCCGAAGAAAGGTCCCAGGGCCTCCCGGGAATCGAGTGACTCCACATTCAAAAAGGAGGAATCAGAATCGGAGGACTCAAAGTATTGATAGGCACAGCATTCGCCCGAAGCTAAATGCTGGTACCAATGCTCCAAGGTATCAGCCTCTGTGAGCCACTTGGATTTGGTACCAGCATCAGTGATAGTTTCAAGGGAGGGCAGGGGTGGAAGCAATGTTGATGTCATCTGGAGCAGCCCTGTCGTGCCCAGAACAGGTATCAATGGGGCAGTGCCTGGAGTCAATGGGTTGATAGGTACTGAAGGTGCCAGGAGAGCTGTTAAGCTCCGCTCAATGGCCAGTATGTGATGGTCCATCGAGGTTGCCAATGCCTGGGTATCTGTCACAGGTGTTTGTGCTACCATCCCAGAGCATGGTACCAGTAGCTCTCTGGAGGTCAAGGCCTCTGGAGTATCCTGGGGCTCCTCGATGGCTTTGGAGGACAGGGCCGCCCGCCAGGGCTGTTTGGCAGGCCAATCCACTTCCGAGGCAATGTCCAAAGGATCTCGAAGCTTTGAGCGAGAGCTACCTCTGAAGGTTTTGTGGGACTTCGATGCGGACTTGTGCTTGGAGTCTGAGGATACCTGGGATCCATGGGAGGAGGATGAGGCCATCGACAAAGTAGACGCCAATGTCTACTTTGTCTATGTCTGAGGCGAAGAGGGTCCCAAAAGTAGAGGCCCAGTTCTGTAGGCCTCTTTAAGTCATCTTTTGAGAGAGGGGACATTTTTTGAAACCACTAGCTGGTTTCTTCATGCCTTCAATGGATGGGAAGGCTATGATAGGCTCAAGGCCTGAAAATGCATCGACACACCCAGTTTTTTTTTTTTTATTAAATAAACTAAAATAATAAAAGAATAGATAAGGAAACCAGCAATGTCCTCGACGGTGCCGGTGTCGACGTCGATGGGAAGGCAGATGCTATCCATAAAAAGAGAAGTTTTATCCACAAAAAGAGAAGTTTGTGCTTCCTGGTGGCTGCGCGGAAAATGAAGAACTGAAGAGAGGGAGTTGGGAAGGCGAGAAGGCAGTCATGCAGGTGCAGTGGAGTGTTCCCAAAAGCTTTCCAATTGGACGCTGGGGAGCGTTCCTGCGTGGGCTCCGTAGATACCGACATCACCCATATGTGAAGACTACATTCCTGCTTGTTCCAGGAGATGATTTACAGAGAGCATTAAAAAAAAAACCTGGCAACACAGTCATATGTTGATGCGGTAAGAAAGACCTCGAAACAGTGACTCACACCTCACAGCTGGCTGTAAAGTTCTGATGGCAGAAAATTTCTATACAGAAAGGCACAACCAAGTAGCATGCCTCATACATTGGGCACTCTGTAAACACTATTCACTGTGCCTGAAAAGTACTGGGATCATGACCCTAAGAGAATTACAGAGAATCAAGAGGTTATAATCACCTGGGATATTCCCATTCTGATAGATAAGAAACTATACGAGAAAACACGACATAGTGATAAAGAAGAAAAACACCAGAACGGCACTGATAATAGAGGTGATGGTTGATAGTGATTATTCTGTGAATTGCGTAGAGAGGCAGAAGATCCTAAAGTACAAGAAATGCCGTCAGAGATCAAGAAAATGTTTCAGAAATATTTCCCATCATATTGGGAGCCAGAGGCTTGATAAAGAAGAATTTCCAAGCACATCTCGACACACTACCCATACATGTTACATCTTATGAACTCAAGAAGGAAGCTCTCTTTGGCACAATGCAAGACCCAGGGCCACGTTTGATTAACAGTAAATTTGAGAGATTGAGATCATACTCCATATACTCTGGCTTAGAAGTGAGGTTCACGACCGTCACGGTATGAGCAAAACTAACCCATTTGGAGAAACTGCCCCGAAAGGATGTGTAAAGTCAAGCTTGGTCAAAGTCTCGCATTAAAATCACTTGACATCCCTCTGCAGGTGTGTGCACGTTTATGAGTGAAAGACAAATAGTGTAATTTCTGCTCAGCAAATCTTGCAGTGTAGGAAGGCCCCAGAAAGGAGGAAGGACACAGAGCAGAGACAAAGCAGGCCAAAAAGTCAAGGCGTGAAGATGATGAACTGTATTGCTTTGGACATGCCTGATGCATGCTGATAAATAGGCGTTTGTGTATTTACACATTGATTGTTCCTTTGCTTGTAGAGACTAGACAACTACGATTTTACTAACATCTTTGAGTGAATTCACGACCTCTGACACAGGCAATTAGCTGAAACACGGCTATGTTGGGTCATCAAAGTACTGTCATCTTCACTTTTTGACTTTTTGGCCTGGTTTGTCTCTATGCTATGTGCTTTCTTGTTGGACTTGCAGTTTTTCTCCTCTCTGTTTTGTTGTTTCCAAGAAGAAAGGAAACCTGCTCACAGCCACAGATCTGGAGGAACGGCTATCACCGCTGGACTGATTTTTGCATCCCCCCTCCGCTGCTGTTACTTTCATGGGCGGGAGGCTGCTCAGGAAATCCCGTCTAGAACTGTCACTAGGGGGGTCCTTAATTAGAATTTATGCCACTGGAGAGATATTGCATATAAGCACCGTTCTTTGTAAGCATGAAAGAAAAAGCCAGAGAAAATTTTCTGACCATGATAATTATTTAACACACAGGCTGCCAAATTCAAAATTCACTCATGGTGGCTTACAACAAAAACAATTTAATAAAAGATAATAGTTCACTCCTGTCCACAAAAGCAATGACTTCCATAGAAATTTAGCACAATTTGTAAGGAACAAAAACACAACTGTCTTAAAACGGGTTCATCAAAAAGCATTAACACATATATGTGAAGACCTGGTATATGCCAAATGTCTGGAAAATATAAATTTAAAGAAACAAAGTACCTGTTTTAATTTTAAAAAAAAGTTTTCTGTAGAACTCCGCTTACTGAAGGGCCAAAACAGTCTCTCATTAGGTGCACAAACTCTGACTTTAGTCTCCAGAAGAAACCGGACGGGTTCCTGCACTTCAGTAATCACCAGATCAACTGCTGTAGTCATGAAGAGCACTTTATCTATTGGAAAAGACGCAATATCACAAAAGCTGTGAATGAGTTTGCTTTCTATTTCTTAGCAGTGGTCAGACACTCTAAACAGCGAGTGCTGTCAGAAAGCAGTTTGCATATTAAAAGGAACTATTCCTTAGAATTTATAGGAGTTCAGGAGAGAAACAGCACCACATGAATGAGTCTAAGTGAAGGTAACTATGCTTTATATCTGCTTCATGCATTGGATCTGAACAAGAGGCAAATCTCACTAAATACCAATTTCTCCAGGATTTTATACACAAAAGGCAAATGTGAAATAGCATGATAGGACAGCTCATTAGGCCCACCAAACTGACCCTACTGGGAAGAAATTATATACCTGACAAGTCCGGACGAGTGGGCTATGCTCCGCAGCCAGCAGGTGGAGGCAGACTACAGCAACTTTCAGTGATGTAATTCACTAGTATCTTCAACTGGTGAAGCACTGAGAGAAGCCAGTATGACACATCCCAAAGCAGAAAGCAAGACTGAAAAACTCAGAAAAATATTAACCAACAACAATAACTATGAACAAAATGTTTGGCTCTCTTATCATAACTGACTCTGCGCCAGACACGAATATCAACAACGCAATTAAGAGAGAGCAGGGCTTCCAAATATGCAAGAACAGTCTTCCAAGGCAAGCTTAGACTGATCTAGCAAGATTTAAGGAAAGAAAATCATCAGGTATATAACATTTCTCCTTCCTTATTATCCTGCTAGATCATCCCAGTAAGTGGGACGTATCAAAGAAGTCACGACCTAGGGTGGGAGGAAAACAATGATCTGAAGACAGCTGCCCTGTCAAAAGCACCAATCTGCTCCAACTCTCACATGCAACTTGTAGTGCTTCACAAAGGTGCTCAGAGCTTCACAAAGGTGCTCAGAGATGACCAAGTAGTCGCCTTACAGATGCCCTCCGGGGTCACCAAAGCAGACTCCATCCAGGAGGAAGCTTGTACTCTAGTGGTGTGAGCCCTGACTCTTCCCAGCACATGTTTCCAACTTAGAAGGAAGAATGGATGAACTAATAACCTTCTTAATCCAATGAGCAGTCAAGGACTTGGCTGCTGCCTGCCCTTTCCTCGGACTGCTGAACATAACGACGAGATGGTCTGACTGATGAAAAAAATTAGCAATCTTCAGGTATCTCACTAACACCCTCTTCATATCCACCAGACACAGTAAGGGGTCTGCTCAAAGGTCCTCCTCTAAGGAGGGCGGCAGGATGACAGCTTGATTAAGGTGAAAGGAAGATAACACCTTTGGAAAAAGGATGGCATGGTCCACAGAGAGAAAGATGCTGCTGGGAAGACCAAAAAAAGGCTCCTGCAGCTCTGACACCTGCTTGGCACACTGAACAATCTGACCGAAACAATGTGTTCTCCAGTCCCTCAGACTGGTATCCATGGTGACTATCATCCAATCTAGTGTTTCCAGAAGCATCCCCATCCATCAGAGAGTGAGTCTGAAACCACCAGACTAAACGTGCCTTGATCTCTCAGGGGAAAGGAAGGCTCTCATCGAACAACTAGGATCAGGGAGACCAGTGAGCCAACAAGTGCCTTTGCAGGGGGCACATATGCACCCTGGATCAAGGGACCAGTTCCAGGAGCCCAGGATCTGCAGGTGCAAAACTCCCTGAGCTATTACTTCAGCTTCTGCAACTTCTCTGGCATGAGAAAGACTCGGTCCAAAAGAATGTTGAACTGAGCCTCGAGATATTTCAAGTCCTGGGAGGGAACAAGGCTGCTCTTAGGATAGCTGATCACCTACCATAGCTGTTCCAGCCAGCAAATCACTATGTTTGCATCTGCCCTGGACTTCTCCACAGAGTTGGACCAAATCAGCCAACTGTCCAGGTACAGGGTGAAACCGGATACCCTGTCAGCACAGGACCTCCGCCACTGCCACCGCCACCAGGACCTTCAAGAAGGAGTGAGGTGCCATGGCCAGGCCAAATGGTAAAGCCCCAAATTGGAAATGGCAGCCCAGGACACAGAAACAGAGGAACTGTTGATGTTGCTCCCAGATGGGAATATAGAAGTATGCATCAGAAAGGTCAAAAGAGGTAAGGAACTCCCCTTGCCGGACTGATGCAATGACTGACCTGAAGATCTCCATGTATAAGTGAGGCAGTTGAGGCTTGACAATGCCTTCAGATCCAGAATGGGTCAAAGGGATCTTCCTTTCTTGGTTACCATAAAGTAGTTGGAATAACGCTACTGAGGTCATTCTGTGGAAGGCACAGGTACAAAAGCCATCTTGTGGGTATGGCTGCATGCAGATGTGTAGGTTAAGGAAAAGGAGAAGAGTGGCATTGTGGCAAGATGGGGAATGCCCGTGTTTTAGGAAAGCGTAGTTACTCACCTGTAACAGGTGATCTCCGAGAACAGCAAGAATTTAGTCCTCACATATGGGTTTCGTCAGTACCGATGGAGCCTGCGCGGGAACGCTCCCCAGCGTCCAATAAAAACGCTTTTGGGAGCATCCCTCAGCACATGCGCGCTGCCTTCTCGCCTTTCCAACCGTCCCTCTTCAGTTACGTTTGTAGCTGAGTGAAAGGACAGAGGGAGAGAGGAAAGAGCCAAAGAAAGAGGGAGAGACAACTCCTAGGGGAGGTGGGTGGGTTGTGAGGACTAAATTCCTGCTGTTACCGGAGATCACCTGTTACAGGTGAGTAACTACGCTATCTCCAGAAACAAGCAGGAATGTAGTCCTCACATATGGGGACTCCCTAGCTGAAGATGCCACGGAGATAGCCCCAGGAAGATGCCACGGAGATAGCCCCAGGAAAATGCCACGGAGATAGCCCCAAGAAGGTACCACCGTCAAGGGTGAAGATCCTTCCTCCCATGGATCTCTGGCATCCCACCAGGGTTGGTGGGTAGGAGTTGGTTTATGTTTGAAAAAGGTTTTGAAGAACAGCTTGGCCAAAGAAGGCATCCCGATGGGAGGCTTTATCTAGGCAGTAGTGGGCTGTGAAGGTGTGTACCGAAGCCCAGGTGGCTGCTCGACAAATGTCATCGATAGACACAGAGTGGAGATTAGCCATAGAAGCTGCCATGGCACTGACATTATGAGCTGTGACTTGGTCCTGAAGAGGAAGACCTTTACTCTCATAAGTAAAGGATATGCATTGGGCAATCCATTTAGATAAAGTTCTCTTGGAGATTGGAAGTCCCAAATGACTAGGGTCAAAAGTTATAAAAAGTTGTGAAGACTTTCTATGTTGCTGTGTTCTTTGTATGTAAAAGGCTAAGGCCCTTTTGCAATCCAAAGTATGAAGGTTCCTTTCTGCATTAGAGGCGTGAGGCCTGGGAAAAAATAAAGGAAGGTAAATTGATTGATTTAAATGAAAAGACGAAACCACCTTTGGCATAAAATGAGGGTGAGTTCGAAGAACAACCTTATCATGATGAAACCTAGTATAAGGAGGATCAGCCACTAAAGCTTGCATTTCACTGATGCGATGGGCAGAGGTGATTGCAATTAGGAAGATGACCTTCCAGGTCAAGAACTTAAGGGCTGCAGTAGCTAAAGGCTCAAAAGGTGGCTTCATGAGCTGCCCAAGAACTAGATTTAGATCCCATGCCACCAGAGGTGGCTTGATGGGAGGTTTGGTTAATAGAAGGCCTCTCATAAATCTTGGTATGAGTGGATGAGAGGAAATTGGTTATCCATTTAGAGGCTTATAAGAAGCTGCAATTGCACTAAGATGGACTCTTACCGAATTGGTCTTTAACCCAGAATTCGATAAGTGAAGAAGATACTCTAGTATCGATTCTAAGGGTATGATCGGGGGGGTTAATACCCTCCTGGAGCACCATATAGTAAAACGTTTCCACTTGAAGGCATAAGATCTTCTTGTGGAAAGTTTCCTAGAAGCTTCAAGGATATCTTTTACCTGCGGAGACAGGTTGAGATCCTGGAGGTCTAAGCCTTGAGAAACCAGGCCGTGAGGTGCAGGGACTGGGGATTCGGGTGCCATAGCGTCCCGTTCTCCTGGGAAAAGAGATCTGGAGCGTGCCCTAACCCCAGAGGTGCTGCTTGAGAGAGATGCAGAAACAGGGAATACCACGCCTGGCGTGGCCATCGTGGTGCGATGAGAATCATGCGACCCCTGTTTCTCTGAAACTTGAAGAGTGTTTTGAGAATGAGGGGAATGGGTGGGAAGGCATAAAGGAAGTCCTGACCCCAGTGAAGGAGGAAGGCATCCCTTGCTTGACAGTGGTGTGCCGGTATCCTGGAACAGAGCCGGGGAAGTTTGGCATTCAGTGGACTTGCAAAGAGGTCTATGTCTGGCGTACCCCAGAGATGAAATATCTTTACCACCTGGTCTAGGTGGTGTGACAACTCGTGAGGTAACAATACTCGACTGAGTTTGTCTGCCCAAAGGTTTTGAATGCCTGGAAGATATAACACTAGAAGGTGAACTTGGTGCTCTCTGGCAGGGGCCCAAAGTCGTAAAGCTTCGTTGCATAACGACAGAGAGCCGGTTCCGCCCTGCTTGTTCACATAGAACATGGCTACCTGATTGTCCGTCTGGACCAGGACTGTCTTGTAGCTGAGCTGGGCGTGGAACACTCGAAGAGCTAAATAAATTGCTCTTAATTCCAGGTGGTTTATGTGTAAACCTACCTCCTGTAGAGTCCAGGTGCCCTGGGTAGAGAGATGACCCAGGTGTGCCCCCCAACCCACCTGTGAGGCATCTGTTGTTAGGGTGGCCTGAAAGAGGGGTTGATAGAAAGGAGATCCCACTGTCAGATTTTCTAATGATTGCCACCATTGGAGGGACAAAATTAGTCGTTGACAGATTGTTATTTTGTCCGACAAATTGCCCATGGCCTGAGTCCACTGTGTGGAGAGGGTCCACTGAGCTGCTCGCATGTGGAGGCGAGCATATGGGACTACATGAACTGTGGATGCCATGTGTCCCAGTAGCTGCAGTAGTTCCCGAGCCGTGAGGGAGGATTTTCCTGCTGCTTGGGAAGCTAGCTGCATAATGCGAAGACACCGGGCTTGTGGAAGGAAAGCCCTTGCCTGCCTGGTATCCAGACAGGCTCCTATGAATTCTAGGCATTGGGAAGGAACTAGATGAGACTTCGGGAAGTTGATTTCCAATCCCAAGTATTAGAGGATTCGCATTGTACGAGACAGTGCAGTGCTGGCCTCTGCAACTGTGGAGGCTCGAATGAGCCAGTCTTCTAAGTAGGGGAAGACAAAAATCCCCAGGGTCCGTAGAAATGCTGCTACTACTGCCATGTATTTCGTGAACATCCTTGGTGCTGAAGCCAGACCAAAAGGAAGAACCCTGTACTGGAAATGTCTTCCCCTGAAAAGGAAACGTAAGAATTTCCTGTGATCTGGATGGATGAGAATGTGTGTGTATGCATCCTTTAAGTCTAGAGAGCAAAGCCAGTCTTGGCCTTGAAGGTATGGCAGAAGAGTTCCTAGAGAAATCATTTTGAATTTCTCTTGAAACAGATATTTGTTCAGTTCTCCGAGGTCTAGAATGGGTCTGTGTCCCCCTGTTTTCTTTGGGATAAGAAAATAGGGGGAGTAGAACCGTGTTCCCTGTTGAAAAATGTGTACTTCTTCTATTGCCCCTTGGGCAAGAAGTGTGGAGACCTCGTAATCTAGCAGATTGTCTGCAGAGGTTTGTGAATTGAACTGCTTTAGAATTGTAGGAGGGGGTATGCTGTGAAAATGAAGTTTGTACCCTTCTCCTACAATGGACAAAGTCCAATCTTCTGCTGTTATTTAGTGCCATCTGTTGAAAAAGTGGCATGCCCTGTTCAATGTAATTTCAGTTTGTTCAATGTAAACCGCCTTGATATCATGAAAGGCGGTATATAAGAAATGTGAAATAAATAAATAAATAAATAACCTGCCCGGAATATTGGGGGGTTGGGGACCCCTCAGAGGCAGGAAGGCAAAGCTCTCTGGGAAGGAGTCAAAGCCCTTGAGGGGGTTGAACCTGGAGAGCTGGTTGGGCTCTCGGTCCTTTTGGTTTCATTTGTTGTCTAGGTTGTCCCTTTTGGGCAACCTGACCTGAAGTTTGCTGGGTATAGGAAGGATAAAACTTCCTCTTTTTGCTAAAAGAGGGTTTTTTATAAGGCTTCCTTTTGGCTGGAGTGGCTATAGACTTTGACAATCTATCTAAGGTAGAATTGTCAGCATCTAACTCATTAGCCTTTTCCTGCTAGTTCTTGCCGAAGAGATTCTCCCCTGTGCAAGGAATGTTGCCTAATTTGTCCTGTACCCAAGTCTCCAAGTCTGATGCCTGTAGCTAGGCAATCCGTCGTGCGCCAATGTCAATGGCAGATGTTCTGTTGATGCATTCAAAGCAGTCAAAAGCTGCACGATTGACAAACTTGGAGACATTTTGAGCATGCTTA
This sequence comes from Ichthyophis bannanicus, assembly GCA_033557465.1. Taxonomy (NCBI): domain Eukaryota; kingdom Metazoa; phylum Chordata; class Amphibia; order Gymnophiona; family Ichthyophiidae; genus Ichthyophis; species Ichthyophis bannanicus. Next base: position 350,402,480 of record CM066039.1, on the reverse strand, counting down.
ACTAGAGCAAGAAAATCTTGTCTCTTATTTTCTGGGAGAAAAGGGCTCATAAATTCCAAGTCTCCTGTGACTTCTTTAAGGAACATTCCCATATATAGGATGTATGAATTGATTCTAGCTGAAAGAATGGAAGCTTGAAAAGTTCTGCATCCAAAACAATCCAGAGTCCTTTCTTCACGACCTGGAGGATTGGATGCATGTCTCTTTGCACTTTTCATCCTACGCATGGCTGATTCCACTACCATTGAATGGTGTGGCAGCTGGGTTTTCTGAAAACCAGGACATGGTGGAACTTGATACATAGTATTAAGCCTCCTAGAGTGAGGAGAAGTAGTCAGAGGTGTCTCCCATATTCTGAGCATCAAGCTATGCAGAATTTCATGGATAGGCAGAGTAGCTGCCTCCTTGGGAGCTTTAGGATATTGGAGGATTTCCAATTCCTTTGCTCTGGGTTCTTCTTCAGGAGCTACTATGATTGAAAGATCTTTGGCCATATCACGAATGAAATCCTGAAAAGACATGTCCTCTGGAGGTGACATTCTACGTTGGGGAGAAGAGGCATCTTCTAGAAGAAACCTTCTAGTGCCAGCAGAATTGTCAGAGTCTTCGGAATCGGAGGAATCAAAGTATTCCTGACTCCGATGCTCTTGCAAAGCACGATCCTGGTACTGATCGAAGTCGGTACCGAGGTGAGCCGGTACCGCTTTGTCCCCTCCAGCCAGAGATGGCATAGGCAGACTTCCCACCGGGACCAGTGTCAGTACTGGCATCGGTGTCGATGTCGGCACCGGTGCTCTTGGGACCACCGGTACCGCAGCCGAGAGAAGAGCTGCGATACTGCGCTTGAAACCGAGGAACCTCTGGTCTATCGATGCTGCCGATGCCTGGGTGTCGGTACCGGTAAGGACAGCTGGAACTCCTGAGCATGACACAGGTAGTTCTTGCGAGATTGAGGCCTCGAGAACATCCTGAAGCCCCATCGATGCTTTGAAAGCCAAAGCCTCCCGCCGGGGATGTTTTGCCGGTGTGGTTCCCTCAAGGGCAATGCCAACGGCCTCTTGATGCTTAGCAGGAGAGCTACCCTTTGAGTACCGGCTCTTATGTTTAGTTACCTGAGATCCATGGGAGGAAGAAGAGGCCCTCGACGATATCGATGCAATGGATCTGGCATCCGAAGAAAAAAGGGTACCGAGCTTTGCGGCCCGGTTCCGTCTTCGTCTTTTGGTCATCCCCATGCAGAAGAGACATTCAGTTGGAGAATGATCAGGTCCTAAACATTTTAGACACCAATCATGGGTGTCAGTGACGGAAATGGTACCGCCACACTTAGTACATTTTTTAAAGCCACTAGTTGGCTTTTCCATGATTTAGGAAAATGGGGCCTAGTGCCCAAAATGGCGCCTAGCACCAAAAAGGAAAGTTTCTGAAAGGAACACTGAAAGTTGTTGTTTTTTTTTAAAAAGAAGAAAAGAAAAGAACCGGCAGTACCGGTAGGCGTCGTGCGGTAGGCAAACGCGACCACAGAAAGAAGTTTAAAGATGTAATTTTCTGCTGTGACAGGGAATAGGTCCTGTCGGCTCCACGGAAAATGAAGAACTGAAGAGGGACAGTTGGAAAGGCGGGAAGGCAGCGCGCATGTGCTGAGGGATGCTCCCAGAAGCGTTCCTATTGGACGCTGGGGAGCGTTCCCGCGCAGGCTCCGTCGGTACCGACGATACCCATATGTGAGGACTACATTCCTGTTTGTTCTTGGAGATAGGGTTGCTAACAGGGGTAAAGGGAGTTTTGGTGAAATTGAGTAAAAGTAATAGTTTGGGTATTTTGATAGTTTATTGTCCCCAAAATGTTGGAGTGGAAGAGTGGAAGGTATTTCGCAGGAACGACTGCATTTTAGGGAGATGTTGGTGCTGGGTGATTTTAACGCTCGTGTGGATTTCTTGGAGGAGAAATCTAGTTCAATTGTCTCCACTTTGTTGATAGGTGGCTTGGAGCAAGTTGAATGCCCTTCCCAATATGTCACCCCTTGAACATTAGATGTTTCTGGAACGGAGGATTTGCTTGGGGGGGGGGAGAGTCTAAAAGCTGTAAGACCGGTTCAGTTTATTTTTTGGAAGTGTTTGATTGGTATTGGGAAGGGAAAAGGGAAGGGAAGGAGTAAAGAGATATTGAAATATTAGGGGGCAGGAGGATCTGGCAAGGTGGGTGGGGGAAGCAGCGAGTCAGAGGAGACAGTGTCAGTGAAGAATAAGTTGAAGCACGGCATCAGAAAGTATTGCAAGCCTTGGATAACGCGGCACCAGTGAAAAGGTTACTACTGTGGCCTGAGGCCAGCTGGATCTGGTATACTAAGGAGTTAAAAGAGCACAAAAGGGGGTTATAGAAGCTGAAATATTATTGTGGAATTATTCAGATGTCAATGAAAAGAGTGCTTTCAAGGCAAATTGAGAAGGCCAGGAATTAAGCGAGGGGGCGTTCTGAACGATATAAAGGTTACGAGGGCAGGGAGGGGAAAGGAGGAAAGAGGAAGAAAGTGGTTCCAGTAGATCCGATGGCAGAATGTTTTTCTTGATAAAATATGGTGGCTGAAAGCTAAATTGAGGGGCAGTGGGGCAGGATATGGATTGCAGTTGGCCTTCGAGGTGGAGCATAGTTTGGACCAGGGATTCTTAACCCAGTCCTTGGGACACACCTAGCCAGTAAGGTTTTCAGAACCATAATGAAAATGCATGAAAGAGATTTGCTTGCACTGCCCTCCATTGTTTGCAAATTTCCCTCATGCATATTCATTGTGGTTATCTGAAAACCTGACTAGTCAAGTGTATTCTGAAGACATTTTACTCTAAGACTGCAGTTTCACCAATTGATGAGGGATTTGAGAGAGACATTTTCACATTTGGATCTGGCAACAATTAAATGGTTTAATAATTGTCCCAAGGTTATGACAGATTGGATTAATGGGTCTGTGTGTCAAGGGCGGATTCCTACCCGATTAAAGGAGGCAATGGTGACCCAAGTTTTGAAAAAGAAGGGTGTGGATAAAACAAAGTGTAGGAATTATAGACCAATTTCTAACTTGCCTATGTTGGCTAATTTAATCAAGGAGGTGGTATACTGGGTAGGGTCATTTCTGGAAGATTATAGTCCTTTAGATGAAGGATGGGGGGGATGTTTTGATGGGGGGTAGTGGGACAGAAACATTATTGTTGGCACTTCTGGATCAGATGTATGCTCATTTTGATAAAGGGTGTCAGCATTGTTAGCGTCGCTGGACTTATCTGCAGTGGCTGATTTGGTGGAGCCAGACTTGCTGGTAGAGCACTATGGTAATGTTGATTTAGATAGCGTCGTCCTGGAATAGGATTAGGTCATTTTTTGAATGAACATAGGTTCCAAGTTACAAGTGTGAGGGAGGAGTCTAAATTGCATCAGTGGGAATAGGAAGTACTCCAAGGCTCCCCACTTTTCCCCTTGTTATATATTTATCTGCAGCCTCTGGGATGCCTGATGAGTTCTTATGCCATTTGTATTTATGTGTACGTATACTGACAACATTCAGTTATTGGTCACACTGGAAGTGAGAGTGGAGGAAGCTTTTAACCCCACCTCAGCTCAACAGGTGAGGGGATAAAAAATTGGCTTTTGAGTAGTGGCTTAGTTTTGAATGTGGAGAAAAAGAGAAATTAGACTTACTTGCTAATGGTTGTTCCTTGAGGAACTCCAGTTCAGTCCTTCACCTCTGGGTAGTGTACCTCCTCCTGCAGTATGAAGACTGGGCATGTCAAAACTGTGACATCACTGGATGTACTCTACTGATCTCTCCCATCAGCCCCAGTGTACTATTGACAAAGCAGACTCAAAGGAGCAACAAATAAGTAGCTATAATATTAACTTTAATTTTTTTAACCATTTACTAAATCACCCCAAATTAAGAGGACAAACTTCATCTCTCAGGTTCTCCTCCCTCCATGAACAAAATAGGGCCGAGAAATTAGTGAAAAAAGAACCACAATGAACCGACATCTGAACTAACCATCCCTGGGCGGGAATCAGGACTCAACTGGAGTTCCTCAAGGAACAACAATTAGCAGGTAAGTCTAATTTCTCTTTCCTTATCGGTCCTCCAGTTCAGTCCTTCACCTCTGGGATGTAACAGAGCAGTAATCATTGGGAGGGATCTGTCCACTTGGATCGCAACACCGCCGACCCAAAACAGGCATCGTTCGCCGCCTGAACATCCAGGCGATAGTGCTTACTGAAAGTATGGAGAGATGACCAGGTGGCCGCTCTGCAAATCTCCACTGGCAGAACCAAACTATGCTCCGCCCAAAACGTCGCTTGCAGTAACCCCACAGGCACCTGATGACCCTGCAAGATATATGCTGATGCTATTGCCTCTCAGACCCATCTGGAAATAGAAGCTTTGCCTGCCGCTTCTTCTTTTCGTGGCCCTCCAAAGAGAACGAATAGACGATCAGACTTACGAAAAGTTTCCGAGACTTTTAAGAACTGACGCAGAACTCTTTCTATATCCAACAGACGTAGACTACGGTCCGAGACGTTCACATCCATAGACCCCAATACTGGCAACAAGACCAACCGATTTGAGATGGAAAGAAGAAACTACCTTGAGCAAAAAGGACGGCACAGGCCGCAAGACTACCTTTTCTCTGGAAAAAGACAAGAACGGTTCCCTACAGGACAAAGCATGTAACTCCGAAACTCGACATGCCGAACAAATGGCCACTAAAAGCACTGTTTTTAAAGTTAAATCCTTGATCGAAGCTTAATGCAAGGGCTGGAAGGGTTCTCTAGTCAATGCCCCCAGAACCAAGTTAAGATCCCATGGGAGAACCACTATTCTGTGAGAAGGCCGTAGCCGAGATACTGCTTTTAGAAACCGAATCCTGTCGACGTGGGAGCCCAAGGCCACCCCCTGAACCTTACCTCTGTAGCAAGAAAGAGCTGCCAGCTGGACCCTTAAGGAGCTGGCTGCCAAGCCCTTACCAAAACCGTCCTGTAAAAAAAACTTAATACCATAGGTACGGAAACCGTGGCCGAGCGGACCTGCCGTGAGAGCAGCAGTCCTCAACTATACACCATATTCGCACATACACTAGGGAAGTGGACTTCTTTCTGGCCCGAAGTAAGGTCACAATCACCGCTCCAGAATACCCTTTTTTCCTTAGCCTCGCCCTTTCAATGGCCAAGCCATAAGCGAGAACCGATCCACCTGAGGCATTCGAAGAGGCCCCTCAATCAACAGATTCACTGTTGCCGGCAATCGCCAAGGATCCCCGTCGAGCAGGCGAACTAGATCGGCATACCACAGACGTCTCAGCCAATCTGGAGCCACTAACACTACTCTCCCCCGATGTGCTTCGATGCGCTGAACCACTCGTCAGATGAGTGCCCACGGGGGAAACACAGAGTAGACCAGGCGATGGCCATTGTTGCATCAGGGTATCGATGCCCTCTGACATCCTTTCCTGTCTTCTGCTGTAAAAGTGACTCGCCTTGGCCGACCGAAAAGTTACCATGAGATCCATGATTGGCGAACCCCACCTGAGGACCATCTGGGCAAACACTCCGGATGAAGCTCCCATTCTCAGGCATCCACCCGGATTCTGCTGAGAAAATCTGCCATCACATTGTCTATTCCCGCTATGTGCGCTGCCGAGATCGCCTCTAGTCGAGGCTCCACCCAGGCGAAGAGAGCTTCCGCTTCCTCCTCCATGGCCGCGCTTCCCATGCCACCCTGACGACTGAGGTAAGCCACTGTCGCGGAATTGTCCGACAGCACTCGCAATGCTCGACCTTTTACTGTGGCCTCAAACGCTTGACGTGCTAGAACTACTGCTCTTAGTTCTAGACAGTTGATTGACCACTGGGTCTCCTGATCGCCCCAAGTTCCTTGTGCGAAGAGCTCCCCAACCTACGAGACTCGCATCTGTCAACACCAGAAGCCACTGCGGTTGCTCCAGAGGCATGCCTGCCACCAGGTTTCCTGGGCAAAGCAACCACTGAAGGGACTGCCTGACCCGCAAAGGACAGGAAAGACGTTTGTTCAGCAAATCGTTCTAGTGCGACCAGCACTGGAGCAATGGCCTCTGCAACGGGCGCATGTGAGCTCTGGCCCATGGTACTACCCTCCAGGGTCGACACTATTGTCCCTAGCACACGAAGATAGGTCCAAGCTGACGGAGCCAGAGTCGACACAAGTTTGCGCACCCAGTTGTCAAAGGGCCTGAGCTCGTTGATCCGGCAGAAACACTGCTCCCAACTGAGTGTCGAACCGCACTCCTAAGTATTCTAAAACCTGAGACGGGACCAAACAGCTCTTGGCCACGTTGACTACCCAGCCAAGACTCTGAAGGAACATTACCACTCTGCTTGTAACTTGCATGCTCTCAGCCTTGGATTTTGCCTGAATCAACCAAACATTGAGGTAAGGGTGAACTAATATTCCTTCCTTTTGTAGCGCCACCACCACCACCTTGGTGAAGGTGCACAGCGCCGGCGCAAAACCGAAGGACAATGCTTGAAACTGAAAATGCCCCCACGGAAGAACAAACCTCAGGAACTTCTGATGAGCTGATCTGATTGGGATGTGCAAGTACGCCTCGGTAAGATCGAGGGAAGTCAAAAATTCTCCCTGTTGAACCGCCACTATTACTGACCGTAATGTTTCCATACGAAAATGAGTCACTCGTAGACAGCGATTTACTCCCTTGAGGTCCAGAATAGGACGGAGAGACCTGTCCTTTTTTGGTACAATGAAATAAATAAAGTAAGAACCGATGCCGTAGAGCTCCTGCGGTACCGGCACCACCGCTCCCAACTGTGAGACTCTAACTTCTGCCGCACTGCAACCGTTCTTCGCTGCCCTTTGCAAAGGGACAGGACAAACTAATCTAGAACTGGACGAGCAAATTTGAGAGCATAACCTTCGCGTATAACCTCCAACACCCACTGATCGGACATTATCTGGGCCCAGGCAGGAAGTCCCAAAGTCGTCCTCCTATCGGTTGAATCCCTACCCGGGCCTGCCTCACTCAATTGTGTTTTACGGGCCGCTGCGGAAGAGGGAGTTGCAAATCCCCTACCTGCTCCTCTAAAACCACGAAACCCCTTCACTCTTGAAGCAAATCTTCCTCTTTAGAAACCTCATAAGCGAGAGGTACGGAACCGCTTGAAGTCCCTAAACTGACCATATGAAGATGGCAGGGATCTTCCCTGCTTAGGCTTATCCTCCGGAAGCCTTCTGCCTTTGGACTCTCTCAAATCTTTAACTTGTCAAGGTCCTCACCAAACTTCTTCCCCTTGAACGGAAGCTTACTGAGACGCGACTTGGAAGAAACATCCGCCACCCAATTTCTTTTTTTTTTTTTTTTAATTTTAAATTTTTTATTTTAATCAGCATACGTAGCCATGTACAAATCGTTATAGTTGTCATTCCTCCAAATTACATAGTCCACTACATTATAACTTATCTCCTATATAACGCAAAACCTTATATTTAGTGACTGTAAAATGACATTCGATAAGCAATCATATTATATCATTAATCGTTATTAATACTTAGCCTTTATCAACACTACTTTCTTTTGATCCTTAACAAATATACGTGTTCTTGCATTAACACCCCTAGCATTTAACAACTAATGTACCTTTGTCAATCTTTTAACCCCCCCATTTAACTGCTTATCGAAATTGTCCATGAGTGTAACAAACATCTTCTGACATCTCCATACACAACTTTTAGAACTAGTACGCAATCCCCTTTATTACATAACCCCCTGTCTAATACAGCTTTGATCATGCCTCTTCTTCTGCCTTCCCCCTCCCTCTTTTGTCCCCCTCCCATCCCACCCCTCTCCGTTTCCCCCTTCCTTAATTTTGTGATGTCTCTTCGTAACTGTCCTTTTCATCACAGATATAAAGAAACTCCCCCGTTTTATCACATTAACATAGCATCGGAATAATATCCTTCTTTACTTCCCTCTCCTTAACTCCCCCTCCCCATTTCTCCCCCTTCCAGGTGTCCAACCACTCCCAAACCCTCTTCCATTGTTCCATGCTCTTCTCCCCTTCCCCTTGCCTCAACTTCGTCAGCCTATGCATCAAACACAATTCTGTCATTCTACTGATGAAGCCTTCACTATTAGGTATGGACTCCCCTGTCCAGTGTTTTGCTATCTCACACCTTTCAGCTATTATGCAATGATGTAATACCCCTTTATCCCTTCTCGGGATGTCCTCCTCTATCTGGTGCAGCAAGTAGACCTCTGGCCTCTTTTGCAATCTATGCCCTGTCATCTCAGATTATATCCAACACCCTTACCGAGTATGTTTGGATCTGTCCACACTTCCACCACATGTGTAGAATATCCCCTCTCTCTTGACAGCCTCTCCAGCACACATCAGAGTGTCCCAATCCTGCTCTCCTCTTACGAATCGGCGTCCAATACCACCTGTATAACACTTTATAGGCATTCTCTTTTATTTGAGTTGCTACTGATATACCTGCCACTGTCTGTATTACCCCATCCCATTTCTCGTCATTCCATTGCACCTCCAAGTCTTCCTCCCATTGCTTCATAAACTCGAGTTTCCCCTCTCCTCCCTCCATTAACCCTTTATATATTTTGGACAAAGCTCCTTTTTTCCCTAACTGTCCCGAGACTAGAGCCTCAAACCACCCCCTATTTTCCCAAAAATCCTTCCATACCTTCTGCTGTCTTAAAAAAATGACTGACCTGAATATAACTATAACAATCATTTCTGGGTAACCCATATAGATCCTTAATACCCTCAAAATCTCTAACTCCCTCTTTAACCACTATTTGGGAAATGCATGTAAGTCCTGAATTTGTCCATCTCCTCAGTACCCTCTCCCCTGGCCCCTGTCCCCTCTCAAAACATGTCCCTAGGGTCATCCCTTGTATATACTCTTTGTCTTGCATCAATATTTTCCTATACTGTTTCTAAACCTGCAGACTGTGTGCAATGAGAGGGTTCAATGTGTTCCCGTCCCCTCCTTTGCTTCCTGCCCACACTATCCTCTCCAGTCCCCCCTCCTTACTGATTCTTCTGCCATTTGTACCAAGTGCTTCTGCTTCTCTCTGTGCCATTCATGTATCGTTTTCAATTGTGCTGCTGCATAGTCCTTTCTAAAGTTAGGGACCCCACAGCCTCCCCTCCCCCTTTGCTCGCTGTAGGACTGAAAAAGCTACCCTGGGACTCCTATTATGCCATATAAAGTGATTAATGATTCTTTGCATGTGCTTTAAACCTTCTGGGCGGCACCTGTATTGGAATGTTTGAAACAGGAAAAGGAATCTAGGCAGTAGCATCATTTTTATAACAGCTATACGTCCAAACCAGGACAGATAACCTTGCCCCCACCCATTTAACAAAGTCTCTACTTTCCCAAAGAGCTTTGGATAATTTAAGTCATATAAAGATTCCAACCTAATACTTATTTGGATCCCTAATCGACCCCCTAGCCCACCTAAATGGATATTTCTTTTGTATTATTTCCTGCCCTTCCTTTTTCATTGACAAGTTCAATATTTCCGATTTTGCTCAATTTATATTAAATCCAGACAGCTTGCCATATTCTTCTAATTCCCACATTAATAGTGGTATAATGACACTCGGTCTAGTCACACTCATGATGATATCATTCGCAAACAATGATAATTTATATTCTTTCTTTCCTATGACAATGCCCTTCAGGTCTTCCCGTTCTCTTATCCTTGCCGCAAACGGCTCCAATGAAATGGCAAATAAGAGAGGCGACAAAGGGCATCCTTGCCTCGTCCCCCTCCCCTGTTCAAAAAAATTGGAATAGGCTCCGTTGACCCGGACGCATGCTTTTGGGTTACGATATAATGCCTGTACTCACCCCATGAATTCTTGTCCCAAACCCATTCTTTCCATTACCATGACACTTGGCCGAAAGCCTTTTCCGCATCTAGAGATAACAATAACGCCTCCTCCTTGCTTTTTTCAATCGACGAGATTATGTCGCCGCCCAATTTCTTAAGGACAGATAACGGTGTGCGGCTACCAATGACAACATACTATTCGCCAATGCCCTAATCAAATCATAATGGACATCAGCCAAGTATGCCGCCCCAGATTCTAGCCGTGTCACATCCATTAACCGCTCTTGTGTCTGTTGAGATGGCTGCTGCAAGCGTTGTGACTACCTGAGGCAAGCTCTCGCCACCCAAACTCCCCAAATACTGTAGAAGCCTGCAAAGAAAGAGCATTAACCTAAAAGGCTTGTGTTAATAGTCCATCCACCTTCCTGTCTTGCGCATCTTTCAAGGCCGCACTACCTTCTACCGGTATAGTTGTCTTTTTCGTGACCGCTGACACCACTGCATCTATACGCGGAGATCAAAACCTCTCCTTCTCCTTGTCCGCTAAGGGGTAAAGCCTATTCATAGCTCTCACCCCTCGTAACCCAGCTTCAGGCACATCCCATTCATCTTGAATCATTCGGTCAACCACTCGGTGAACGGGAAATACCGCCTGAGTTTCTCGCACCGCCTAAATGAGAGGTTCCTCCAGACCCTCCTCCTCCGCTGGATGGTTCGAAGCAAGGTTAAGTGCTTGAAGGGACTCGGTAATGAGCGCCGTAAGCTCTTCCCTTTGGAATACTCTTATGATTCTTGCCTGATCCTCAGGATCTGGGATCTCTCCTTCCTCCAGTTCTTCCAGTCCGGATTCTGGTTCCAACTCCACTTCATCCATCTCCGGCCAGTCCGAATCCAAGTGCTGGTCCTCAAGCAAACGTGCCCTCTTCAGAGGTCTTACCAGACTAGTGCTAGCCTTTTCTGAGCCTGATTGCTGGAATATCGTTCCAAGGGACAAAGGCTCTGTCACTGTCCCCTGATGACGCAAGCAATAGGCCTGATGATTAGCACAAAATCTGGAGAAAAAGCTCCAAGAGTCGCTCCAGACCCTGTCGGCGACACGGCACTGGCCGACCCCGCCTGGCTTTCCAGAAGGGGTACGGACGAAGACTCCAGGAGAGACTCACCTTCTCCCATAGCAGATGGGCCTTGAGTCTCCTCGTCAGCCTTATCTTGAATCTCCTGCTCCATCGTGCTCGATGCCAGTGTGCAGCACCTGCAGACCCCTGCGTCTGAGACTGCGTCCCTGCGCGTGCCAAACACTAGACACTGTGGACATGGCAAGAGCTATAAAATAGAGTCAATAAAATCAAGTAAATTAACTCAAAATAAATAAAAAATAGTAATTAAGGCTCAACCCTTTAAATGACAACCAAAAAGTTCCTATCTTCCGTAGTAATCCTTTTTTTTTTTTGAGCCTCTTTTCAATCTAAATTGAATTTAACCAAAATGAAACCAAAAGTAAAGTAAAATAACTTGAACTTGCCTAAGCTACCTCAAATTAAGGTAATTAACTCTAATCCACATTGAATTTAAGCTCTTAGCAAGGAGCTGCTTCTGCCTCGCGGCCAGAAACAGTGCGGGAAGAAAAGTCTGCCAAAAAGCGTCGGGCCTGATTGCCATCACGATCCTCGATGTGGCCGTAAAACTCTTCCTGCCGAGCTGCAGCTCCCCGCGGCACTCACCTGCATGTCGGGCCCAAAAGCACCCCCAAACAGTAGTTCTGACATCGCTGATGCGATCGGCAGCCCTGCTATCCGTGACGCTGCTCACAAAGTAATGTGAGCAGCAATCGCGGAGAGCGCTCTTTGGCCCCGGTTGAGCAGACAAATGCCGCAACAAACGTGCTGCGATCACCGGAGCTGAAATAAAAACTTGTCTGCCTCGCTACACAACACCCCTCCGTTCAAACCAATAAGGGAGAGCAGCTCACCAAAAGGAGAAAACCTGGAAGGTGAAGGGCAGCAACTTAAGCCGGATCGATCCTGCAAATAAAATCTTTATTTATTTATTTTTTATTTTTTTTTTAAAGCAACAGTACAAATTAAATAAATAAAGTAAAGGGAAAGACAATACCTCCAAATTAACTATTCTAATTAACTAATGCTCCTTATCTGTCCCTCAAGTGAGCCCAGCACCTAGGCTCACTACGTCCTCCTGCTGCATGGAGACTGGACACACTGGGGCTGATGGAAGAGACCAGTAGAGTACATCCAGTGATGTCACAGTTTTGACATGCCCAATCTCCATGCTGCAGGAGGAGGTACACTACCCAGAGGTGACGGACTGAACTGGAGGACCGATAAGGAACTGTATGTTTACGTTTATATCTGTGTTGCAGACAAGTCCAACGACTGCAAGCAGCGTAATTCACTGGAAGGAGATGCTCAGGTCTTGGGGGGGGGGGGTCAAATGGGGTGCATGGGCAGGTCCAGGTGTCTGCTGTGATGCAGAATGTATATCTGAAACTATGTTTAATGTCACGTTAGGCCATATTTGCAAAGTGGGGCTCTGAAAAAGGTGATATAACCTCTTTTGCAGGCTAGTTTGGATTATTGCAACTTATTGTAGTTAGACTGCCTGAGAAGATTCTTCAGAAACCTCAGGTGCTTCAAAATATGTGGGCAATTATGGTGATGGGGGTGGGTGGACATGAGTGCAAGGCCATTATTAATGCAATTGCACTAGCTCCTAGTTTGGGAAAGCTGCATATATAAGTTGTTGATAGCTTTTAACATTTTAATGGATTAGAGGCCAGAATTTCTCACAAATTCCCTATAATGGTATGTTTCCAATAGGAATTTACGCTCGGCTTAGACACAGCTATTAGTGGTGCATCATACAATGCAGATGTGAAGAGTGGTCTGGTGGCCCCCGAATACTGGAATGGCTTTCCGTATAAACTTTGGGCTATGGGGACTCTGGACTTAGAAGGGCATTGAAGACATTTTTGTTTCCTGAAGGTTCGGAATGGGCAGAAATTTTAAGACAAGTGTTTTTAATGTAACTGTATGGTTTTTGTACATCATTTTGAATGAGTTTGTACTCAATAAAGTGGTATAAGCTTTTATAAATAAATTGCATAGGATGCTGTAGAATATCCTTCATTGCCATCTGCTTGAGCAGGGAACCACAGGGATGCTACACAAAGGTGTCCTGAAGAGGCTCTGCCAACACAAGCACGTACCCCTGACTTAAGGCCTCAAGAATCCAAGTGGTCTGATGTGATATAGGCCCAACTCCAAGTAAAATAGCCAGTGCTGCCACCCAACCGGTTGTGGGGGCTTACTGGCTCAGGAGGAAGCTGTTGCTGCATCTTGCAAATGCTGGGAACCCCAAAAGGACTGACTCTTCTTGGGTTTAGACCCACAAGTGGAAATGGCTACGCATGAACTCTTATCAGCTCAAGGCCATCCCCATGCTCTTTGGGGAGTCCTACGTGAAGCACTCCTGGAACCTCTGGGCCTACCCTACTGGGAGCCTCAGAGAGCGAGCTTCTCCAAGGCCTTTTCCTAACTTCTCCAGGTCCTCCCCAAAGAGTAATCTGCTCTTAAAGGGGATCTTTCTCAACCACAACTTAGAGGCATCACTGGCCAACCAAATCCAGAGTCAAAACCACTGTCTGACCACTATGTACTTGGAAGACATTCTGATCAAGATATATAGTGCATCTGTCACATACAAGGCTCCAAACTTCAATCTCGCAACCTCTGGACTGAATCCAGCATAGGAGAGCTCAGGCCACTACATCTGCACTCAGCACTGCCTGAGTGCCCAAAGCCAAAACTGTAAAGGCATTTTGAGGAGGATTTCCACCCTCCTAAAATAAGTCTTCTTCAGCGCAGCGTCCCTTTCCACTGGGATTGTAATGCGTTTTGTCACTGCTGTGACCAGGGCATTCACCCAAAGGAGCCCAAAAAGCTGTTCCATATCACCCTGGGGCAAAGGACCTTAGAACCCCTCAGGAAGAGCTCCAGTGTCTCCCACTGAGAAACCACAAGCTTATGCATACGCTGAGGGAGAGAGAAAAAAAAGCCGGAAAGCTGCCACAAGGCCTTCTGATTAGGGTTCACCTGCAAAATCTCCACAGGACCAAGCTCCAAAAAACATTAAGGCCACCATAGCATCCTGAATAACAGTAGAAAGGTCCTCCCTGTGAAACAGGTGGATCACTGACTGATTTTTGCCTTCCACCATGGAAGCTACCCCTCTGTTGACTGCAGAAAAAAGGGAACCCTCTTCTTCATCTTAATCAATCTCCATAGGGGACAAGGTAGGTTTTCTGGAGGAATGGATAGGCAAAAAGCCAGGACAGGGGTACTTACCCCACTTGCTGCCATTGGAGAGGAGCTAGAGGCTCTTGTAGATGAGATCAGGGCTTCGGACCCTCCACAAGGAGGGCTGGCATGCTGATAACAAAGATTATAAACAGCCCATGAGCTGTTGCAGGACCTGCTGCTCAAAGCCAACCAAGAACTGGCCCTGTAGCCCTGGAGAGCCCAGAGGGACCTGCCAGCTTGAGCTTGTAGCCTCCTTCACTATGCTCCTCCTCCAAAGGGACCATGCGGCCATACAAGATGGCCACTATCCCTGCTGTTGGGAAATCCGTGTGAGACATGATCAGCATTGGGCCCCAGGTCCCCCATGGGGAGTGCCAACATTGCTGGAAATACAGGCCCCGAGGCATCCCCATCACACTCTGGGCAAAAGGCACCAGCTGATGGGAGTCACAGAAGGCTCCCCCCCACACACACACCTGAGATAGGGGGGGTTTGTTGTTGTTTTTTTTGTTTTGTTTTTTAATTTTGAAGCTGCTTTATTGCAAGCAGAGAGTCAATTAAAAAAGATCAATAAGGAAAAAAAAGAAAAAAATCACTATCAAGGAGACAGTGGACAGCAAGAGGGGCATGGGCCCAAACTCACCATCTTCTTCAGGGGCCATATGGGGTCCTCTTGTCTGCCTTCTGATCCACTAGTGTTGGAAACCATGGGTAATACACTGGACATAGGACAGCTGTCAGCTCGAGGATACAAAAGCATACCCAAGCTCTGAGCAAATGATGGGCCTACAACCATTGTCTATTATCATTGTCTGGGTCATGGGAGACAAGCCTATATACACTGTTGCATCAGTCCACACATCTTGCCACTTACTGGAAGCAGACAAATACTGGCTTTCTCTCAATGCGAAACCAGTGGAAATAACGGTGACGACATCACTGAAAACTGCTCTAATCTGCTTCTACCTGCTGGCTTGGATGCATAACCCCATTCATCTGGACTGTCCAGCAGAATAAAGAATGCTCATTTTCCAAGTGCTGCAAGAAAGATCACTAATTCCAGTCAAAATATTGCTGCCTATGAATGCACATTGTTCTCTTTTTGCTGTCCTCGTTTCAGTGGTGGGAAGGAGATTTTAGCAATAACAAAGGATTAAGTTTAATTTAAAACCTTTCAATGGTAATATGCAAGTCAATTTTTCTATTTACATATCTGCAAACAGCTGCATTGCATCTTTTCAGTTCCTAATAGAAAAAAGCCACACGGTACTATTCTCAAATCCTGAAAATAGTACTGAAAACAATATTCATCACAAATAAAGACATTTTGAAAGAATGTGCTCAGGTGGGATAGTATTAACATAAGCATGACACCATGTCAAAATTATAATAAGGACAAAAAGTCTGAAGATCCTGACAAGAGATTAGGTTTACATAATGTGGCAGTGACGATTATGCTATTTCACAAGTTCATTGAAATCCATGGTCTGAGGCAACATATTGTACCCCCAAGTGCATCATCTCACAGTCAATGCAAGCTCATTAAATGTGACAAACAGGTCCTGAGCAATGGTCCTTGCATTACCAGCTAGGCTGAAGCTTTCTATAACAGAGAAAATATCGTTCAGGACAGCAACAGATGTTACCATATACTCACCCACCCATCCTTAAATTTTAAAGGGTTTGGTGGTTTTAAGAAAGTTAATATTTGGTACAAATTCACAGACTTTGCCCCTTCCTCCCCATGCTGTATGCTGCCACAAAATTAATGTTGAAAATGTGTGTTTTTCTATTAATTTCCACATAGTGGAACAGAAACATCATTGGTATACTTTTGTTCCTTTATGGGGAACAAAGGGTTTTCTAGCAAAGGAATTTTCAGAGCCACTATTTCCCCATCTCCCTCAAACTTTAATTGAATGTAGACCAGAGTATGTTGTTTTTCTAGAAACTGACAGAAAAACAGAAGAGACACTGTCTAATGGTGTTGCCTCCTGAAAAATGTCACTCTCACTTTTTCACACGTATTCAGTTGCTGTTAGAAAGCGGAAAAAAAGATCTTAACTAGTAGACGAAGGACATGCATCCAGAACGTCAGAGAAAACTAATACAAAGAATTTGAAGCGCCGAGACTTACCAAGTGCCTTTTCTTATCACAGAACCACTTTAAATGATGGCTAAGTAGTTATTAATTTATGTAAAAAGCTTTGAGAGCTCACCATCCATTTATTTTTTCTTCCATTTTGTTCCATGTTAAGCAGCAAGATATTTTTTTCTTAGTGAACACTTGTAAGACAATGACAAATCACCAGGAAGATTTATAACATGAAATCACATTGCATAGAGGTCTTATATGGGAAACCTAAGTATTGTACAAAAGATTACAAAATCATTAAAAAGAGCGGTGGAAACCCAAATATTTTTTGATAAGTACCTTTAGGCGTTTCTTCATTCACAATTTGGAAGTGTGGAGATTTAGGGTTCCAGCTTCCAGTAATGATATATGATTTACCGTCTGAGCTTTTTCCCATCGACTCCTGAAAGCAGAGAAGACACAGAATGGAAGATTTATTTATTTATTTATTTATTTACATTCTCTTATATACTGCGCTATTCTGCATCAGTGCGGTTTACATTGAACAAACTGAAATTACATTGAACAGGGCATTATAACTCGGAGATAACTATTTTACAGGGAACATGGGCTATGGAGGGTTAAGTGGCTTGCCCAAGAACACAAGGAGCACCTGTGGGACTAGAAACCCCAGTCCTTCCGGCCCAAAGTTGCTGTCCTCTAGTGGGATTTGAACCCCCGACCTTCCGGCCTGAAGTACCTTGCCCCAACCACTAGGCCACTCCTCCACTCCAAATTAACAGTCCAAGGAAGCGGTAAACATAGAACATTATGGCACAAAGACCACAAGGTAAATCTAGTCTGATCTGCATAGATGCAGTATATGTGTTTCCTACGTGCTTACATTTATAAGGTTGTACAAGGAGCCTGCTTTTTAAGGGGAACCAAATCTGCAAGAAAAAGATTTTTGTCATGTGCTCTAAACTGGCTTAATATAATACCAGAAACTTCAAATTTAGCAATACGCTTCTTTTTAACTGTTGACTTTACCCCGTGCTAGAAAAACCTGATTCGGATATTTTTGACAATAAAAGGCAGAAAAACATAACTGCACCGAAGGGAATGTTTACTTTGAGGTTTAGCGTACGGAAAGCATGCCGTGCTAAAAGTTAGCATGGGGCCCCGCACTAAAAATCTCATGCAGCCAGTCAGCATGCAATTGGATGACAATTAGGCAGGCTAGCGGTGGAACATGGGCACTGACGGTGCATTGCGGTTAAGTGCATCCACATGCTGGCTAGTGCAGTGCCCATGGTTGCAATGCACTTACTGCAGGGGGGATGGACATACACACACTCTGAGGTTAACACAGGCCTCCATAATAGATCTGCAGCCCAATCGCATACTAACTTAGCACATTATAGCAACATAACCCAGAGTGTTTACTACTTTGTTAAAAATAATTTTCAATAGAATTTTTCTTTGTATCTTTTTGTTTTCAGAATATTTTTGTTTTTCTGTTTAGTTTAATTGCTTGTACAATGCAGAGATTAGACATTCCTGGTAAAATTATGATTACGAAGCAACATCAAAGTAGATGTCCTCAAGGAAAACAGAAAACAGTTTGGAAAAAAAGCAGATCTGAAATGTTCCTGTTACCAGTTTTTCCAGCAATTAGCAGCATCTTTTTACATTGTTGCATATTTAGCAATCAAAAATGTCACTGCACTAGGCATAGCAGCAATAAAGTCACTTTGTTGCATTAAACTCAGCTTTAATTAGTAGAAATAAATTTTCATGCAAAAAAAGGGGCCAAGGAAAACTCACATTTTATATTTAAAATAAGCAGCTCTATAGTAAATCCACACACTCTCTTTTTAAAAAGCACCAAAAATTATTGGTAATGCAATGCTAGAGCAATTTGCCTGTACTCAGTTTTGCAGATTAATGCAGAAGCTTTATTCTAGTAAACTCGCCACAAAAATCTTAAAATTTACTTTTTCCTCAAAACAGTTTAACAAGATGGAGAAGTGAAGTACAGTACATCCTACTGCACTGCTTAAGAGCAGGACTGCACCAGCACCTGCCTGCGGCATAACACTGTCATAGCCTCCACACCAGAGTCACTGCCATCCTGCACATATACAGGGGACACTGATGAGAAAGGATTTGGATGAAATTTGGTAAGAGCTGGAATCTCAGTAAGTTTCTTCAACCAGAATTTTACCTGAATCCAGCTACCGAAAGCAAACCTAATATACGAATGCATATAAATGAATGGATAGACAAAGATGAACAGACAGTTATGGTTAATTAAAATTTGATATACTATCCTTCCAATTAAAAACAGAGCAGTTCACATAATAACAATAAAAGAATCAGAAAGGAACTCCCAATAATATCAAACAGTGATAGTTACACAGTCATACCTAGAAAAGAAGAGGAGGAGGAGAGGAGAGAAATAAGAGTGTGAACTCAATTCATAAAATATTTTTACAAATGTAGGTCAAATGCCTTCTGGAAGAGCGAGATTTTCAAAGCTGATTAAACGCCTTGTAGGAGGGTTCCTGAAGAAGGTCTGGTGGCAAGTCGTTCTATAGGCTTGGTGCAATAGGCATATTTGATGAAAAATGCAGCTTTTTACCATAAAGACAAATTATATCTAATTAGGCATGGAGAGTCTAGAGATTTGTTTTGGCTTACCCAATCCATTAGCCAAAAACTCCTGGCTCCCAAAACCCAATGTGACTGCAGGAGTCTCATCATACTTCCAAAACACTTTGGAACAAACAGAAGCCATTCAGAATTTTTTCACTGCTCCAATGAGAACATACTGGGTCTGCTGCTTTCCAGTGAGAAGCCAAGGAAATAGCAGCCACACCGTTTCACCAAGCATGTAACAAAACCTCCCCCCGAGTCTGAAATGAGCAGTGTCGTGCCAGTCCTCAAACATGCACGTGCCTTCATATAGTAGTGTTCACAATTCTCCAAGGCATTTGTCCTTCTCTGCTTACGGATAAGGAAGCTTATATTGTCACGCACTGAGTTCTGCTTCCTCAAAACACTGCTGAAATGTACACCAATATTATATTTCCTAAGATAAAGCCATGCAACAGCTACACTTACCAAATCTAAAAGATGCATGTCACTGTTTCGGACATCTTTCCCAGGGCTAAGTAATAGTCCAAAACATCTACAAAAAAATGAAGGAGGAATTAGAACACACAAATTTGCATATTTCAACACCTATACAGTCTTAATCTGCAATTTAATATAAATTTCATATGAGTGCATAATCTTTCTTTGTAACCGATCAGTATGTAAGTGTGCCTTCATTTCAGGGCCGGCCTAATCAATAGGCAGACTAGGAGGTTGTCTGGGGCCGCAATTTCTTTTGCAGGGCGGGGGTGTGGCGGCAAAGAGCAGGACCTTCAAAGCTAAACAGATTCTGACAGCCAGGGGACGCATAAAATTTAAGGGTTTGCCTACGGTGCCAATACCTTGAACCAACCCTGGGAACGGTCCTGCTTGCAGCCAGTCCAGGTCACAAGTACCCAAAAGAAACCAAAGAGTTGAGCTATTTCTCTCAGCTCATTTCCAGGGCTGAGCAAAGGCTTTCCCAGTTTTAAACTAGAGCTTCTTTTTTTTTTAAACAGACTTTCTTCTGGAAATTATCCAAATCTCTTTAGAACCCTGCTATGTTGTTGCCTTGGCTACGTCCTCCAGCAACAGATTCTGCATCTAAATTATGCACTGCATTTGATTAATGATTAAATATGTGAAAATATCTCTCATTGCAATTTCAATTGGCTTAATTTGCTTTCTATTGAAAATGTACAAAATTTAAACATTAGGGAATTCTCTCCTCTTGTGAAATAGAGATCCACTGTCCAAATAATTTAATGAAAACTATAGATTAAATTTAAGCACGGCACCTTTTGACCAATGACTCGCTATTGTCATGTGATAAAGCTCTGCCCAATTTGTTTCCTTTTCCACATGCTGGAATGGATGAAAATAACCCGCAGCCACAGAATTATTTTTTTTGTTGTTTTCAATTCACTATACGAGTTCTGTCTCTTCTGTAGTATATTTATAAACTACTGGAAGCAATGGGGCAAGGTTCTTACTTCAAATTCTGGAGCAAGTCACACCACAGCGCCTATGGAAAAAAAATCATTCCAGAATTCTATGGGGTACTATTTTGTGATGTACCATAAAAATAGAAAAAATAAAAAACGACCATAACAGCTGCTCCCCTCATTTGCTGCAAAATGTAAAATTTGTAGTAACAATCTTTTCCTTGCTGAGCTCCACCCATTGCACTCCAAAATATCATAAACCAAGACAACTGGCAGTTCATTTACTGCCACCACATTGACTCTGTTCTCATATCACTTTATTTAATAATTGTATTTATTCTAAACAAGATTACATTTGACATGCACTTATTTCAAAATCAAATCAGACTGCTTTACACTAAAAACATTAAAACAATTCAATACTGCAACAAAACATTAAAACTCAAACTTTGGGATATGTTTACTAAGCCGGGCTAAAGGTTAACCAGGACTATTTGCAACTAGATCCCATGTTATTCAATGGGACCTAATTGCAGATAGCCCGGGTTAACTGTTGGCCTGGCTTAGTAAACATACTCCCTTGTGTTCTCATTCCTATGCAATTTAAGGCACCATAAGAAAACAAAGTAAATCATGAATCCTTATCCATAAAATCCTAAAAATATACAGTATGAACTCATGCCACCACAAACAACATAATTTGAATATAAATACTTAGGGAAATTTGGAAAATAAGTAGAAAACAAATTTATAAATCATATCATCAAAACTGAGTAGGCTATAATGAACAAGATGATAAATCATCATATTCTTTCATAAAGGTATTATTTAAGCCCACAAAATAATTGTTGACAATGATGCCAATACTTTCGATCTCTGGTTTACCTCAGCATATTCATGTTTTGTAACTCAGTGTTCTTCAGAATAAGAGGACACTGCTGTGCTGCTCAGTTCATATTTTCAAGACGGTGCAGCCATTGTTGGTTTTTGTACCTAGTAGTTTTTAAAATTACATCATATGAAAAAGATAGAAAATATTTTCTCAAAAAAAGTTGTGGTGTTCACGAATGGGTGTGTCACGGAACTGATGACTGAAATTGGGGAGCTAGAATGCAAGGTGATATCACTACCTGCATGGCTCCATTCTGGTGGTTTCCCCACACACCTTTCTCTATATTCTTCTGTTTCTCTACATTTGTGGAGTGGAGGAGTGGCCTAGTGGTTGGGGCAAGGTACTTCAGGCCGGAAGGTCGGGAGTTCAAATCCCACTAGAGGACAGCAACCTCGGGCCGGAAGGACTGGGGTTTCTAGTCCCACAGGTGCTCCTTATGGTCTTGGGCAAGCCACTTAACCCTCCATAGCCCATGTTCCCTGTAAAATAGTTATCTCCAAGTTATAATGCCCTGTTCAATGTAATTTCAGTTTGTTCAATGTAAACCGCACTGATGCAGAAGAGAATATAAATAAATGATGGGAAAAGCAAATCAAACATTTTCAAAAGAAACTTAGGGCAGGACCCATCCTGGAATTGCAGATCTGGACTGAATCTTGTAAGTGAACCTTCAGAGGATGAAGAGGAGGAAGTAAAGCACAGTTACTTACCTGTAACAGGTGATCTCTGGGAACAGCAGGAATTAGTCCTCACATATGGGTACGTCGGTACTGACGGAGCCTGTGCGGGAACGCTCCCCAGCTTCCCAGAAGGAAAGCTTTTGGGAGCATCCCACAGCGCCTGCGCGCTGCCTTCCCGCCTTTCCTAACCAACTCTCCTCAGTTCAAGTTTAAAGCTGAGACAATAGAGAGAGAGAGGAAAGGAAAGACAGAGAGAGATACAACTCCTAGGGGAGGTGGGAGGGTTGTGAGGACTAATTCCTGCTGTTCCCAGAGATCACCTGTTACAGGTAAGTAACTGTGCTATCTCCAGGAACAAGCAGGAATGAGTCCTCACATATGGGGACTCCCTAGCTAAGATGCCTGGCAGATCCCCAAGGGTATGAGACCCTGAAGGGTTCCTCGTCTTCCTATGGATCTCAGGCATCCATTCAGGGAAGAATGGAACAGGTGTCTGAGGACAGCCTGACCAAACAAGGCATCCCGGCGGGAGTCCTTGTCCAAACAGTAATGGGCTGTGAAGGTATGAACCGAGGCCCAGGTGGCTGCTCGACAGATCTGGTCGATGGACACAGAATAAAGATGAGCCATAGAGGTGGCCATGGCCCTCACATTGTGAGCTGTGACATGGCCCTCCAGAGAAAGGTTCTTACTCTGGTAAGCAAAAGAAATACACTGAGCAATCCAATTGGACAGTGTTCTTTTAGAGACTGGAAGTCCTAAATGAGAAGGATCAAAAGCAACAAAAAGCTGGGAAGACTTTCTATGTTGCTGTGTCCTGTGTAAGTAAAAAGCAAGAGCTCTTTTACAATCTAGAGCAGGGGTAGGGAACCCTGGTCCTGGAGAGCCGCAGACCAGTCAGGTTTTCGGGATATCCCTAATGAATATGCATGAGATATATATGCATTAGAGATAACCTGCCAACCTGACTGGTTTGTGGCCCTCCAGGGCTAGATTTGGAGACCCCTGCCTTACACCTCTGTCATTTAAGATTGTGAGTGGGCAAGGTGCAGATGTCCTAGACATCAAAAGGGTATATAGAATGTGTCACATTCCTCCTCGATTCTCACCACAACCAAAATATTGTCTATTAGACAACTTTTTGGTGGTGGTGAGAATCGAGGAGGAATGTGACACATTCTATATACCCTTTCGATGTCTAGGACATCTGCACCTTGCCCACTCACAATCTTAAATGACAGAGGTGTAAGGCAGTGGTCTCCAAATCCAGCCCTGGAGGGCCACAAACCAGTCAGGTTGGCAGGATATCTCTAATGCATATATATCTCATGCATATTCATTAGGGATATCCCGAAAACCTGACTGGTCTGCGGCTCTCCAGGACCAGGGTTCCCTACCCCTGATCTAGAGTATGAAGGTTCCTCTCTGCACTGGATGCATGAGGAGCTGGAAAAAAGACAGGTAAATATACCTCTTGATTAAGATGAAAAGGTGAGACCACTTTAGGCATAAAGTGAGGATTTGTCCTAAGGACTACCTTATCATGATGGAACCTTGTATAAGGTGGATTAGCCACTAAGGCCTGCAGTTCACTGATGCGGCGAGCAGAAGTGATTGCAATAAGGAAAATAACCTTCCAGGAAAGAAATTTCAAGGAGGTAGTGGCTAAGGGTTCAAAAGGTGGCTTCATAAGCTGACCAAGAACCAAGTTTAAGTCCCATGCCACCGGAGGAGGTCGATTGGGAGGTTTTGTTAAAGTTAAGCCTTTCATGAATCTTGCAATAAGAGGATGAGAGGAAATAGGTTGTCCATTGAGAGGCTTAAGGGATGCTGCAATAGCACTCAAATGGACCCTTACTGAATTCGTTTTAAGGCCTGCATTGGAGAGATGCAGGAGATATTCCAATAGAGAATTCACAGGAAGTGCCAGAGGGTCAAGACCCTTTTGAGCACACCAAATGGAAAATCTTTTCCACTTAAAAGCATAGGAACGCCTAGTGGAAGGTTTTCTGGAAGCATGGAGGATATCCTTCACTTGCTGAGAAAGATTGAAATCTTGAAGGTCTAGGCCTTCAGTAACCAAGCTCTGAGGTGAAGGGACTTGGGGTTTGGATGCCACAAAGTCCCTTCCTCCTGGGACCGAAGGTCTGGCGCAGCTCCCAAGTCCAGGGAGGGGGCTTGGGAGAGATGCAGAAGTAGAGGGTACCACACTTGGCGTGGCCAGGGTGGAGCTATGAGGATCATAGATCCTTGATCCCTCTGGAGTTTGAACAGAGTCTTGGGAATCAAAGGAATGGGTGGAAAGGCATACAGGAAGCCCTGACCGCAATGAAGGAGGAAGGCATCCTTGGCCTGAGCTCCCTGACACGGAATTCTGGAACAGAACCGGGGAAGTTTGGCATTCCACGGACTTGCAAAGAGGTCTATGTCCGGGGTTCCCCATTCCTGGAAGATTCTGAGTACCTGATCCATGTGCAGGGACCATTCGTGTGGAAGCAGAACTCGACTGAGTCTGTCTGCCCAAGAGTTTTGGATTCCTGGGAGGTATACTGCCAGGAGATGGATTTGATGCTCTCTGGCGAAGGCCCATAATCTTAGAGCTTCGTTGCAAAGCGACAGAGAGCCAGTTCCTCCTTGTTTATGTAAAACATGGCTACTTGATTGTCCGTATGAATGAGGACTGTCTTGTAGCTGAGGAGGGTATGAAAGACCTTGAGAGCTAGGAACACTGCTCGAAGTTCCAAGTGGTTGATATGAAGAGAGGTCTCCTGTGGGGACCAAGTGCCTTGGGTGGAGAGGTCTTGTAGATGAGCTCCCCAACCTGTTTGCGAGGCAACTGTTGTGAGGGTTGCTTGGGGTAACAAAGGTTGGAAGGGGGACCCCTGCAACAGATTTTGAGTGGACATCCACCATTGGAGAGACCAAAAGAGACGTTTGGAGGTTGCTATTTGGTCTGAGAGAGCTCCTGAAGCTTGAGTCCACTGGATGGACAAAGTCCATTGAGCTGCTCTCATGTGTAGGCGAGCATAGGGTACCACATGTACTGTGGAAGCCATATGGCCTAGCAGCTGTAGCATCTCCCTGGCAGTTAAGTGGCTCTTTGACTGAATCTGGGAGGCTAACTGCACTAGACGTTGACAACAGGCCTGAGGAAGGTAGGCCCTTGCAGAAGTGGTGTCCAACCAGGCCCCTATGAATTCCAGGGACTGAGTAGGGGTGAGCTGGGACTTTGGGAGGTTTACCACAAGTCCCAGGTAGTGCAGAATGCGCCTGGTGCGGTTCAGGGAGATCTGAGCCTCCGACTGGGTTGGAGCTCGGATGAGCCAGTCGTCCAGATATGGGAAGACAAATATTCCCACAGTGCGTAGAAATGCAGCAACTATTGCCATGCATTTGGTGAACACTCTTGGAGCAGAGGCTAGACTGAAAGGAAGCACTCTGTATTGGTAATGTTTTCCCTGGAACAGAAAACGTAGGAATTTTCTGTGAGATGGATGGATGAGGACATGAGTGTACGCATCCTTGAGATCTAGAGAACAAAGCCAATCCTGACTCTGCAGGTATGGAAGGAGAGTGCCTAGAGAAAGCATCTTGAACTTCTCCTTGCATAGGAATTTGTTCAATTCTCTGAGATCTAGAATGGGTCTGTATCCCCCTGTCTTCTTTGGAATGAGAAAATAGGGGGAGTAAAACCCTGACCCCTGTTGAAGAAGAGGAACTTCTTCTATGGCCCCCTGGGCCAGAAGGGTAGTCCACCTCCTGATCCAGAAGGTCGAGGAGAGATGTGGGAGAATTGAAGTGTCTCACCATGTTGTAGGGAGGAAGGTCTGAGAAATGAAGTTTGTAGCCCTCTCTTATGATGGAGAGGGGTCCACTGCTCTGATGTGATTTGCTCCCATCTGGGAGCAAAATGAGCTAACCTTCCTGGAATGGTGAGAGGTTCTGGCTGTTGTAGAGCAAGAAAGGTTAAGCTCTCTAGTATCAAGTCAAAAACCCTGAGGGGGGTGGGACTGCTGGGTTGTAGCAGTCCCTGCAGGTTTAGGCCTGGCCTGTTTAGGTTGCTGACGCTTAGTAGCAAAGCGACCTGTAGAAGATTGTTAGCCAGAAGTGGAAGGAAATCTGCTCCTTTTGTAAAAAGGCTTTTTGAAAGGTTTTTTTTGGCTGGAATGGAGGTTGACTTGGAAAGTCTATCCAGAGCAGAATTCTCTGCATCCATTTGAGTGGCTTTTATTTGCCACTCTTTGCCAAAGAGATTTTCACCCGTACAGGGCAGATTTCCTAAGCCATCCTGAACCCAGGGCTCTGGATCAGAAGCCTGGAGCCAAGCAATTCTGCGAGCAGCTATGGCAATGCCTGAGGCTCTGCTGGCACCTTCAAAGGAGTCAAAAGCTGCCCTGTTGGAAAACTTTGAAATGTCTTGAGTATGCTTAAGCCAAAGGAGGAACTCATCCCTTCTATCCTCTGGAAGAAAAGGGAGAAAGTTGTGCAGCTTTTGTGCAACTTCCTTTATAAACATACCCATATAAAGGCTATATGAGTTGATTCTGGCAATAAGCATGCTGGCTTGGAAGATTTTCCTACCAAAAGCATCCAAGATCCTGCATTCTCTTCCTGGAGGAGCAGAAGAGTGTCTTTTGGTACTCTTTATCCTTTTCATAGCTGACTGCACCACAATGGAGTGGTGAGGAAGCTGAGTTTTCTGAAATCCAGGACAAGGAGGGACACGGTACATAGTGTCCAATCTGCGAGAATGAGGAGAAAGGGTGAGAGAAGTCTCCCATAAGTCAATCATATGTTCATGAAGAATTTCATGAATTGGCAAGGTGACTGCCTCTCTGGGAGCCTTAGAGTATCCTAAAATATCTAATTTTTTTTGCTCTAGGCTGTTTCAGAGGTTACTGAAATAGAGAGTCCTTTAGCCACTTCTATTATGAAGTCTTGAAAGGACAAATCCTCTGGAGGAGACATTCTCCTTTTTGGAGAAGTAGGCTCCTCAGGAAGGGTAATGGATACTTCAGGAGACTCATCTGATGAATCAGAATCATCAGAGGAATCGAAGTATCGTCTGTCCGCTTCCAACGATCGATACGCGTATCGATAGGTACCGACATCGGGCGTGCCCGGTACCGGATCGGTACCGAGAAATAGCCCTGGACAAGGAACCGGAGTCGGTATCCTTGCCGATGTCGATGCAGTCGGTACCGGTATCGGCAGTCGGTACCAGTACCGACAACGGGACTCGTTGCGGTACCGTCGGCGTCGCAGCTTTAATAAAAGCCATTATAGCCTGCTGCATGGACTGAACAGTGTGATCCATGGACGCCACGACTACCTGGATGTCAGTACCGGGAGATTGTGCCGGTACCCCAGAGCAGTCTAACAGGTGATCGGTCGAGGCCGTGCCATCGATGTCAACCTGTAACCCCATAGGAGGAGCTTTGGAAGCCGGAGCTTCCCGCCGGGGTTGTTTGGCTGGGGCAGGATCCTCGAGGGCAAGCCCGGAGGCATCTCGATACTTAGAGGGAGATTTGCCCTTCAAGGACCTGCTAGGATTATGTTTGGTTACCTGAGACCCATCGGGAGAGGAAGATCTGGAAGATGTCGATGCCACTGCCAGTGCATCCGTGGGAAACAGCACATGGAGCTTGGCTGCTCAGTTCTGTAACCCTCGTTTAGACATGGAAGAGCAGGACTGGCAATCCGAAATGGAGTGTTCAGGACCCAAACATTTAAGACACCATTCATGGGTATCTGTAACAGAAATTGTACCGCTACACTTAGTGCATTTTTTGAACCCGGAGGCTGGTTTTTCCATGAGGGAAAAATTTCTTGTGGGCCTGGAGGCCTAAGAAGAAAAATACACCAAGTGAGGAAAAAATATATATATTTTTTTTTTTAGAAAGAAAAGAAAAGAAAAGACCGGCGGTACCGGTCCGGCGTCGGGGAAGGCAGACACGCGACCAAAGAAATAAATTAAAATAAAGAACTTCTTCAGCGGTGACAGGAACACGACCTGCTGGCTCCGCGGAAAAGAAGAACTGAGGAGAGTTGGTTAGGAAAGGCGGGAAGGCAGCGCACATGCGCTGTGGGATGCTCCCAAAAAGCTTTCCTTTTTGGGAAGCTGGGGAACGTTCCCACGCAGGCTCCGTCGGTACCGACGTACCCATATGTGAGGACTCATTCCTGCTTGTTCCTGGAGATATACAGTTAAATAAATAAATAAATAAAATAAATGTGGCCGCTGGGCACACGGCCATGGGCATGACCCTAAGAGGTATGCCCCTTCAGTGTAGGACATTCCCCTTTGGTACTGCAAAGGGGCTCCAGAGGAATAGCAAAGGGCTTGTTTTGAATAAATTTCCTTGGCCTTACTGCTGCTATCCCAAAGACAAGAGAAAGAAGAAACAGTCTGTTGAGAATACCTTGGTAACTGGTCCAATGGATAAGCGTTTAAAATTGAAGGAAGAAATAACAGCTCAAGGTACTCTCTCCTTAATTTCCCTTCTTGAGGGGCTCTTCCAAAGGGATGGGCTTCACCTTAACCGGGATGGAACCAGGCTGCTGGCATTAACCTTTAAAAAGGAGATAGAGCAGCTTTTAAACTAGATAATAGGGGAAAGCAGACAGTCGCACAAGAGCACATAGTTCAGAAGAATGTATCCTTGAAGGATACTACCAAAAGCAGAGAGGTTCCAAAAAAGAGTAAAGTAGCCCAAATGTCCTCGAGTATGAAGCAGACAGAGCTTAAAGATCCCAAATTACCCATGCCTACCAATAGTCAAATTAATATGAATAAAATACAGTCTCTAAAATGCTTGTATGCAAATGCTAGAAGTCTAAAAAATAAGATGGGAAAATTAGAATATACAGCACTAAATGAGAGGTTAGATATGATTGGAATCTCCGAGACATGGTGGAAGGAGGACAACCAATGGGACACTGTGATACCTGGGTACAAACTATATCGTAATGATAGAGCTGATCAAATTGGTGGAGGGGTTGCGCTCTATGTTAGAGAGGGCAGTGAGTAAGAAAGAATTAAAGTTTTGCAGGAAACAAAATTTGCTGTAGAATCTCTAGGGATTGAAATTCCATGTAAAAAAGGGAAGGCGATGGCAGTGGGGGTGTCTATCGACTGCCTGGCCAGAATGAACAAATGGATGATGAAATGCTCAAAGAAATCAAGGAAGCTAACAAAAGTTACAGCACAGTAATAATAATGGGTGATTTCAATTACCCCGGTATCGACTGGGTCAGTGTCACGGCAGGACATGCTAGGGAGATAAAGTTCCTAGATAAAATAAATGACTGCTTCTTGGAGCAGCTGGTTCATGAACCGACAAGAGGGGAAGCCATATTGGACCTAGTCCTTACAGATCTGGTGCAAGAGATAAGGGAGTTGGGGCCACTTGGCAATAGTGATCATAACATGATCGCGTTTGATTTAATTAGTGGAGGAGGGATAGTAAGGAAATCCACAGAACTACCTTTTAACTTTTGAAAGGGAGACTATGATAAAATTAGGAAAATAGTTAAGAAAAAACAAAAAAGAGCCATTACAAAGGTTAAGGACTTATATCAAGCTTGGGTATTGTTGAAAAATACTATCTTGGAAGCGCAGACCAGCTGTATTTCTCGCTTTAAGAAAAGTGGAAGGAAGTCCAAAAAACTGCCAGCATGGTTTAAAGGTGAGGTCAGAGAGAGCACAGTTACTTACCTGTAACAGGTGATCTCTGGGAACAGCAGGAATAAGTCTTCACATATGGGTATCGTCGGTACCGACGGAGCCTGCGCGGGAACGCTCCTCAGCGTCCAGAAAGAAAGCTTTTGGGAGCATCTCACAGCGCCTGCGTGCTGCCTTCCCGCCTTTCCTAACCGCCTCTTTCCAGTTCGAGTTTTAAGCTGAGACAAAGAGAGAGAGAGGAAAGGAAAGATAGATAGAGAGATACAACTCCTAGGGGAGGTGGGTGGGTTGTGAAGACTTATTCCTGCTGTTCCCAGAGATCACCTGTTATAGGTAAGTAACTGTGCTATCTCCAGGAACAAGCAGGAATGAGTCTTCACATATGGTGACTCCCCAGCTAGAGATGCCAGGGAGATCTCCAAGGTTGTGAGTCCCTGAGAAGGGCTCTACCTCCCCCATGGATCTCGGGCATCCAACCAGGGATGGGGGGTAGGAGTTGATTAGGTATGGAACAGGTGTTTGAGAACAGCCTGACCAAACAAGGCATCCCAGCGGGAGTCCTTGTCCAAGCAGTAATGGGCTATAAAGGTATGAACCGAGGCCCAGGTGGCCGCTCGACAGATTTGGTCAATGGACACAGAGTTTAGATGAGCCATAGAGGCTGCCATGGCCCTCACATTGTGAGCTGTGACATGGCCCTCCAGAGAAAGGTTCTTACTCTGGTAGACGAAGGAAATACACTGAGCAATCCAATTGGACAGAGTTCTCTTAGAGACTGGAAGTCCTAAATGAGAGGGATCAAAAGCAACAAAGAGTTGAGAGGACTTTCTATGTTGCTGTGTCCTTTGTAAGTAAAAAACAAGTGCTCTCTTACAATCCAGGGTATGAAGATTCCTCTCTGCACTTGATGCATGAGGTCCTGGAAAAAAGACAGGTAAATACACCTCCTGGTTCAGATGAAAAGGTGAGACCACTTTAGGCATAAAGTGTGGATTAGTCCTGAGGACTACCTTGTCATGATGGAACCTTGTATAAGGAGGATTAGCCACCAAGGCTTGCAGCTCACTGATACGGCGAGCTGAGGTGACTGCAATGAGAAAAATAACCTTCCAGGAAAGGAATTTCAAGGAGGTAGTGGCTAAGGGTTCAAAGGGTGGCTTCATAGGCTGGCCAAGAACCAAATTCAAATCCCATGCCACTGGAGGTGGTCTAATGGGATGTTTAGTTAAAAGAAGGCCTCTCATGAATCTTGCAATAAGAGGATGAGAGGAAATAGGATGTCCATTGAGAGGCTTAAGGGATGCTGCAATAGCACTCGAATGGACTCTTACTGAATTCGTTTTAAGGCCTGCATGGGATAAATGCAGTAGATACTCTAGTAAAGAATTCAGAGGTATTGCAAGAGGGTTAAGACCCTTCTCTGCACACCAAATGGTAAACCTTTTCCATTTAAAAGCATAGGAACGTCTAGTGGAAGGCTTTCTGGAAGCATGAAGGATATCCTTCACCTGCTGAGAAAGATGCAAATCTTGAAGGTCTAGGCCTTCAGCAACCAGGCCCTGAGATGAAGAGACTGGGGATTTGGGTGCCACAACGTTCCCTCCTCCTGGGACAGGAGGTCTGGAGCAGATCCCAAATCGAGGGAGGGAGCATGAGAGAGATGAAGAAGTAGAGGGTACAACACTTGGCGTGGCCAACGTGGAGCTATGAGGATCATAGACCCCTTGTCTCTCTGAAGCTTGAACAGTGTCTTGGAAATTAGGGGAAAGGGTGGAAAGGCATAGAGAAAGTCTTGCCCCCAATGGAGGAGGAAGGCATCCCTGGCCTGAACTCCCTGACACGGAATCCTGGAACAGAACCGGGGAAGTTTAGCATTCCACGGACTTGCAAACAGGTCTATGTCCGGGGTTCCCCAAATTTGAAAGATCCTGGCTATCTGGTCCCCATGGAGGGACCATTCGTGTGGAAGCAGAACTCGACTGAGTCTGTCTGCCCAAGAGTTTTGAACCCCTGGAAGATACACTGCCACGAGATGAATTTGATGCTCTCTGGCGAAGGCCCACAATCTCAAAGCTTCGTTGCAAAGCAACAGAGAGCCAGTCCCACCCTGCTTGTTCACGTAGAACATGGCTACTTGGTTGTCCGTGTGGATGAGGACTGTCTTGTAGCTGAGCAGGGTGTGGAAGACTCTGAGAGCTAGAAAAATTGCTCTGAGCTCCAAGAGGTTGATATGTAGAGCTGTCTCCTGTGGAGACCAGATGCCCTGGGTGGAGAGATCTTGTAGATGAGCTCCCCAACCCCTTGGAAAGGCATCTGTTGTAAGGGTTGCTTGGTGTAGCAACTGTTGAAAGGGGGACCCCAGCAACAGATTTTGAGTGGACTTCCACCACTGGAGGGACCAAAAGAGGCGACTGGAGGTTACTATTTTGTCTGACAGGCAACCTGATGCCTGGGTCCATTGGGTGGACAGAGTCCACTGAGCTGCCCTCATGTGAAGGCGAGCGTAAGGAACCACATGCACGGTGGATGCCATGTGGCCTAACAGTTGTAACATCTCTCGAGCAGTTAAATGGGACTTTAACTGAATTTGAGAGGCTAACTGCAGCAAGCGTAGGCAACGGGCCTGGGGAAGATAGGCCCTTGCAATTGTGGTAACCAGCAAGGCCCCTATGAACTCCAATGACTGAGTAGGGGTGAGTTGTGATTTTGGGATATTTATAACAAGTCCCAGATACTGAAGAACACGCCTTGTGCAGGCTAGGGAAGCCTGGGCCTCTGACTGGGATGGAGCTCGGATGAGCCAGTCGTCCAGATATGGGAATACAAATATTCCTAGAGTGCGTAGAAATGCAGCTACTACTGCCATGCATTTTGTGAACACTCTTGGAGCAGAGGCCAGACCGAAAGGAAACACTCTGTATTGGTAGTGCTTTCCCTGACAAAGAAACCGAAGGAACCTTCTGTGTGTTGGATGGATGAGAACATGGGTGTACGCATCCTTGAGATCTAGAGAACAAAGCCAATCCTGACTCTGAAGGTATGGAAGGAGAGCACCGAGAGAAATCATCTTGAATTTCTCCTTGCATAGAAACTTGTTCAATTCTCTGAGATCTAATACGGGTCTGTAGCCCCCTGTTTTCTTTGGGATAAGAAAATAGGGGGAGTAGAACCCTGAACCCTGTTCAAGAAGGGGTACTTCTATTGCCCTTTGGGCAAGAAGGGTAGCAATCTCCTGACGCAGAAGGTCGAGGAGAGATGTTGGAGAATTGAACTGTCTCACCATGGTGTGAGGAGGAAGGTTTAAGAAATGAAGCTTGTACCCCTCCCTTATGATGGAGAGGGTCCATTGCTCTGCTGTGATTTGTTCCCATCTGGGAGCAAAATGAGCTAACCTTCCTGGAATGGTGAGAGGCTCTGGTTCTTCTAGAGCCAGAAAGGCTAAGTTCTCTAGTTGTAAGTCAAAGGCCCTGAGGAGGCTGAGGCTGTTGGGCCGTAGCAGTCCTTACAGCCTTAGGCTTGGCTTGTTTAGGTTGTTGCTGACGCTTTGCAACAAAACGACCTGCAGAAGATGCCTGGTGACCATAACCCGGATAATATTTCCCTTTTTTGGGAAAGAAAGCCTTTTTGAATAACCTTTTTCTAGCAGGAGCAGAAGTAGACTTTGAAAGTCTATCTAAGGCAGAATTTTCAGCATCCATCTGAGTGGCCTTTGCTTGCCAATCCTTGCCAAAAAGGTTTTCACCTATACAAGGAAGATTTCCTAATCCATCCTGGACCCAGGGTTCCAAATCAGAAGCTTGTAACCAAGCAAGTCTGCGTGCACCTATGGCAATAGCCGAGGCTCTGCTGGCACACTCAAAAGAGTCAAAGGCTGCACGGTTGGAAAATTTGGAAACATCCTGGGCATGTTTAAGCCAGGTGAGAAACTCCTCCATTTTATCTTCTGAGATAAAAGGATATAAAGTTAGCAGATGATCTGTAACTTCCTTTAGAAACATCCCCATATAGAGACTATAGGAGTTGATTCTGGCAGTAAGCATATTGGCCTGGAAAATTCTCCTGCCAAAAGCATCCAAGGTTCTGCATTCTCTTCCTGGAGGATTAGATGAGGGTCTTTTTGCACTCTATCTTTTTCATAGCAGACTCCACCACAATAGAGTGGTGAGGAAGCTGAGTCTTATGAAAGCCAGGACAAGGAGGAACACGGTACATGGTGTCCAACCTGCGAGAATGAGGGGAAGTAGTAAGAGGTGTCTCCCATATGCCCAACATGTGATCATAAAGGATCTCATGAATTGGTAAAGTAGCTGCCTTTTTAGGAGCCTTAGGATATTGTAAAATATCTAATTTCTTGGCTCTAGGCTCTGGTTCAGGGGCCACTGAAATAGAGAGGCCCCTGGCCACTTCCCTAATGAAGTCTTGAAAAGACAAGTCTTCTGGAGGAGACATTCTTCTTTTTGGCGAAGAGGGCTCCTGAGGAAGGAGTACCGATGCTTCGACAGAAGCCTCTGATTCATCAGAGTCTTCGGAGGAATCGAAGTATCGCCTGTCTGGATGCTCTTGCAGAGCCCGATACGCGTACCGAGTGGTATCGACATCGGGAGTGATCGGTAACGATTCGGTAACGATGGGCATCACAGGACAGGGTACCGCTGCAGTCGACACCGAAGCCGATGTCGATGCAATCGGTACCGGCACCGGAACCGATATCGGTGCCGGAACCGGTACCGACAACAGAGTTTGTTGCGGTACCGGAGGCGTCGCAGCTTGTATGAATGCCGTGATGGCACGCTGCATGGTCAGAATATTCTGATCCATCGACGCAACCAATGTCTGGATGTCGGTACCAGTGGAAACCACCGGTACCCCAGAACATGGCAACAGGTGATCGGTCGAGGCCACGCCATCGATGTCAACCTGTGACCCCATAGATGAAGCTTTGGAAGCCGGAGCTTCCCGCCGGGGTAATTTTGCCGGTGGAGGATCCTCGAGAGCAAGCCCGGAGGCATCTCGATACTTAGAGGGAGATCTACCCTTCGAGGACCGGCTGGACTTATGTTTAGTTACCTGAGATCCATGAGAGGAAGAAGAAGCCCTGGAAGATGTCGATGCCACCGAAGCTGCATCAGAGGGAAACAGGGTACTGAGCTTTGCCGCTCGATTCTGTCGACCTCTTTTAGACATCATGGAACAGGACTCACAATCGGTGATGGAGTGGTCAGGACCCAAACATTTTAGACACCAGTCATGGGTGTCGGTGATAGAAAGAGTACCGCTGCACTTCGTGCACTTTTTAAACCCGGAAGCGGGCTTTTCCATGAGGAAAAATCTTCTAGGCCTAAGGCCCAAAAGGAAAAATTGCACAGAAGTGGGAAATGGTAGTTTTTTTTGTTTTTTGTTTTTTTAAAGAAGAAAGAAGAAAAGACCAGCGGTACCGGTCCGAAGTCAAAGAAGACAGACCAAAGAAATAAAGAAAAATAAAGAACTTCTTCAGCGGTGACAGGAACACGACCTGCTGGCTCCGCGGAAAAGAAGAACTGGAGAGAGGCGGTTAGGAAAGGCGGGAAGGCAGCGCGCAGGCGCTGTGGGATGCTCCCAAAAGCTTTCTTTCTGGACGCTGGGGAGCGTTCCCGCGCAGGCTCCGTCGGTACCGACGATACCCATATGTGAAGATGCTGTTGTTGCCAAAAAAGTATCTTTCAGGAAATGGAAAAAAAAGAGCCAAATGACGAAAACTGGAAACAGCACAAGCACTGGCAAGTTAAATGCAAGGCACTGATAAGGCAGGCAAAGAGAGAATTTGAGAAGAAGCTTGCTGCGGAAGCAAAAAATGTGTAATAAAGACTTTTTCAAATACATTCGTAGCAAAAAACCTGTGAGAGAGTCAGTTGGTCCATTAAATGATAGAAGGATTAAAGCGGCACTAAGAGGCGACAAAGCGATAGCGGAAAGACTGATTGAATTCTTTGCTTCGGTCTTTACTGAGGAAGATGCAGGGATGTTACCCATGACTGAAGTGGTATTTAAAGGTGCAGAAGAATTGAAGGAAATATCGATACATCGGGAAGATGTATTACAACTATTAGATCAATTGAAGAGTAGCAAATCACCTGGGCCGGATGATATCCATCCAAAGGTGTTGAAAGAACTGAAATATGAGATTGCAGACCTGCAATTAGTAATCTGTGAACTATCATTAAAATCATCTGTAATACCTGAAGATTGGAGGATGGTGAACGTGACACTAATTTTTAAAAAGGGTTCCAGGGGTGATCCGGGAAACTACAGACCGGTGAGCCTGACGTCAGTACCGGGAAAAATGGTAGAAACCATCATAAAGAACAACACTGCTGAAAGCGTAGTTACTCACCTGTAACAGGTGTTCTCCAGGAGCAGCAGGAATCAGTCCTCACTTATGGGTGACGTCGGCGCCGACGGAGCCCTCGCGGAGCAATTTTCCCCAGCTTTCAAAGAAAGCCTTTGGGAATTGCAGCGCGCATGCGCGGTCCTCTTCCCACCCAAGGGTGCCATCTTAGCCAGTCAGATGACATAGCTAAAAAAGACAGCATAAAAATTTGCAAAAAAAGTAAAGCAGACGATTGCAACTCCAAGGGGAGGAGGGAGGGTTGTGAGGACTGATTCCTGCTGCTCCTGGAGAACACCTGTTACAGGTGAGTAACTACGCTTTCTCCAGGACCAAGCAGGAAGTCAGTCCTCACTTATGGGACTCCCAAGCTTAAGGCTACCGGAGACCCTAAGCACAAAAATGAGCTCCCTCTAGCTCAGCAGCACAGAAGGAAAGAATCTTCGCTGAATGATTACCCACCGGTAGCCCACATCCGGGATGGAGGGTAGGAGTTGCTCAGACCTCAAAGAGATTACGGAGGACTGCCTGTCCGAAAGCACTGTCCCTGCGGGACTCCCTCTCGAGACAGTAATGGACCGCAAAGGTCTGGCTCGAAGACCAAGTAGCGGCCCGGCAGATGTCTGCCAGCGGAACAGAGCGGAGGTAAGCCACTGACGTGGCCTTTGCCCGAACGCAATGAGCCGTGACTTGACCGTCCAAGGAGAGTCCGGCTGCCCCATAAGCCCAAGAGATACAGTCCGCAACCCAGATGGACAGAGTACGCTTGGAGACCGGGAGCCCCAATTTATTGGGGTCAAAAGACACAAAAAGCTGAGCAGCTTTACGGTGCTCCCACGTACGGTCAAGGTAGAAGTTCAAAGCCCTTCTACAGTCCAGGGTATGGAGGACCGTTTCAGCTCGGCTGGAGTGTGGTCTGGGAAAGAAGGTTGGAAGTACCACCTCCTGATTGATATGAAAAGGGGAGACCACTTTTGGAAGAAATTTTTGGGTGAGTCCGTAGGACTACCCTATTTTTGTAGAACCGAGTGTAAGGGGGATCAGACACGAGGGCCTGCAATTCACTTACGCGTCTAGCGGAAGTGAGGGCTATCAAGAACAGTGTTTTCCAAGAAAGAAAACGGAGAGAACAGGTAGCCATAGGTTCAAAAGGCGGACAGGTGATCCGCTGTAAAACCACATTCAGGTCCCAGTCAGGTGCTGGCGGGCGCAGAGGTGGTTTAAGTAGAAGGAGACCTCGGAGAAACCTCGCTACGAGAGGGTCGTTGGAGAGAGGTCTGCCGTCCACCGGCACATGATGTGCTGAAAGAGCACTGAGGTGAACTTTGACGGAGTTGGACTTAAGTCCCAGATTAGAGAGGTAAAGCAAGTACTGCAAGACCACCGACACCGGGCAGGAGAAGGGATCCTGAGACTGTCGGGTACACCAAACGGAAAAACGACGCCATTTAAGGGCGTAGCATTTGCGGGTAGAAGGTCGTCGCGAAGCTAGGACGACCTCCTCCACCTCTGCCGGCAGGAGAAGGGGAGCGAGGACTACCCTCTCAGCAGCCAGGCCATTAGGTTGAGAGACCTGAGGTTGGGGTGTAGCAGAGACCCCTGATCCTGAGTGAGGAGATCCGGTTGTAACCCCAGAGGGAATGGATCCTCCACCGCTAATTGCAGCAGGAGCGGAAACCACGGCTGTCTGGGCCAGCGAGGGGCCACCAGGATCATGAAGGCTTTGTCTCGGAGAACCTTGAAAAGAGTCCGAGAGACTAGCGGGATGGGAGGGAAAGCGTACAGAAGGCTCCCCGACCATGAGAGTAGAAACGCGTCCGCCGCAACCCGAAGGGGGTGGGGCTGACGAGAGCAGAAGCGAGGAAGTTGCCGGTTGTGAGGACTGGCAAAGAGATCCACCGTGGGGAGGCCCCACTTTAGAAAGAGCTTCTGAACTACCAAGGGATCCAGACGCCACTCGTGCGGCTGGAGGATCCTGCTGAGTTTGTCCGCCAGGTAATTCTCTTGGCCTGGGAGATAAACTGCCTTGAGGAGAATGCCGTGACTGACGGCCCAAGAGCAGAGCTTCTGTGCCTCCCGGCAGAGGAGGAAGGAGACCGTGCCCCCCTGCTTGTTCACGTAGAACATGGCAACCTGATTGTCCGTCTGGACAAGGACGGACTGGTGAGAAGTCAGGTGGAAGAAGGCCTTGAGAGCCAGGCGGATCGCCCTGAGCTCCAGGAAGTTGATCTGCTGAGCAGACTCCCACGTGGTCCAGAGGCCCTGAGTACGTGCCCCTTGGCAATGTGCTCCCCAGCCCAGGAGGGATGCATCTGTTGTCAGCACCCGGGCCGGCTGAGGTGACTGGAAAGGCATGCCGAGTATCAGGTTCGGCCGATGAAGCCACCACCGGAGAGACGGAGACACCATTGAGCAGGCCGCATATTCAGGCGGGCATTGGGGGTCACATGGACGGTGGAAGCCATATGGCCGAGTAGTCTCAGGAAGCGCCTGGCGGAGACCAGGGGCTGGCTGCGAAAACGGTCGGCTAGGTCCATGAGCCGTTGAGCCCTGTCGAGCGGTAGGAACGCTCGTGCCTGAGGAGTGTGCAGCCTTGCGCCGATGAACTCGAGATCCTGTGAGGGGAGCAAAGTGGACTTTGCGAAGTTTATAACAAAGCCCAAGTACTGCAGAAGAGTCACCGTGCGGCGCGTGGCGTTGGTGACCTCCAGAGCGGACGCTGCTCTGATGAGCCAGTCGTCGAGGTACGGAAAGACATAGAGGCCGTGAAGCCTGAGATGGGCCGCCACCACCGCGAGACATTTTGTGAAGACTCGCGGTGCGGAGGACAGGCCAAAGGGCAGTACTCTGTACTGGTAATGATTTCCTGCCACCACAAACCTTAGGTATTGGCGGTGGCTGGGGTGGATGAGGATGTGCGTGTAGGCATCCTTTAGATCCAAGGAGCATAGCCAATCTCCCTGCTGGAGGTAGGGCAGAAGGATTCCAAGGGTAAGCATCTTGAACTTCTCCCGCACGAGGAACTTGTTGAGGTTGCACAAGTCCAGGATGGGTCTGAGGCCCCCTGTTCTCTTTGGTATTAGAAAATACCTGGAATAAAAGCCTTGACATTTCAGGTGGTGGGGCACCGGTTCCACCGCCTTTTCCTGTAGAAGACCTGCTAACTCCTGAAGGAGTAATTCCCTGTGCAGAGGGGGTCGTGGAGGTTCTCCCGGAAAATAGGAGGGAGGGACCTGGTGGAAGTGGAGAAGATAGCCTTCCCGCACGACTTGAAGCACCCAGGCATCCGAGGTGATGCTGGACCACCTGTGGGCGAAGTGAACCAGCCGGCCTCCGGTGCTGGGAGGAACCAGCGGGGGGGGAGCGGCTATGCTTAAGGAGTCAAAAACCCCCACCCTGCTGAGCAGGGGCTGGTGGTGCAGGCTTGGGGGCTTGCTGCCTACGGGACCCGTTACCCCGTCCCTTGGCCTGCTGGCCCTGTTGGGGAGCTGCAGGGGCCTGATATTGGGGGTATTGTTTGTAGGCAGCCGCCTTCCTCGGGTAAAAGGACTTTTTTCCCGAGCCCTTCTTTTTCTGGGAAGGGGCGGAGATCTTCCTAGAAAGCCTGGTCCTGGTGAGAGTCTCCGTCTCAATTTGTGCAGCCTTTTCAGCCATGGGCTTGCCAAAGAGGTTTTCGCCTTGGCAGGGGACATCGACCAACTTGTCCTGCACCCAGGGCTCAAGGTCAGACGACTGAAGCCAAGCCTGTCGGCGGGCACCGATGCCGGCTGCGGCCACTCGAGCCGATGCTTCAAAGCCATCATAGGCTGCTCGGGACATGAATTTTGAGCATTCCCGAATGCCAGTGGACAAGGCCAGGAACCTCCGCAAGGGTTCCTCGGACAAACCAGCGGAGAATCCGGCTAGCTCTTCAGCCAGGTCTCGGAGATACATGCCCATGTATAGCTGGTAGGTCTGGACACGACACGCAAGCATAGAGCCCTGGAAACACTTCTTACCAAGGCCATCCAGGTTACGGGCCTCCCTGCCAGGAGGCACCGAGGAGTGCATCTTCTGGCTCTTAAGACGATGCATGGCCGATTCCACTACCATGGAATGGTGTGGTAGCTGTGCTTTTTGGAAGCCAGGGCTCTTGCGGACTCGATAGATAGAATCGACCCACTTGCTCAGGACCGGCGAGGTGGCCGGACTCTCCCACATGCGGAAGAGTAGTCGTTCCAGCATAGGAGGAACCGGTACAGTAAAGTGTTCCCTTGCGGGAGAGTCATACTGGAGGGCGTCGAGCTCTTCGGCTCGAGGCTCCTCCTCGGGGTCCGCAGGGAAGGCCAAAGCCTTGGCCATATCCCTGACGAAGTCCGAGAACCGGGCATCCTCCGGGGGGGACTGCTTCCGAGGTTCGGACTCCGGTGAGTCCGAGGGGACACACCGAGTCCGGAAAGAATCAGGCGACTCTTCCTCTTCAGACTCCCAGACCGACTCCGACGAGGACTCGGTGGGGTCGGCCCGGGCAGGGCGCGGCGCCTGCCGCCCCGACGCCGAGGGAGTCGGCGTCGGCGACCTCGGTCCCGAACGGGAGGCCGAGGGTGACCTCGACCGAGGATCGACTCGAGTTCGCATCGACTCGAGGATCGGCTCGGTCTCCGGGGTCGACTTGGACGTCGACGTCCCGGCGGTCGGGGCAGCGACGCCAGCGAAGCCAGCGAGCAGTGCCCGCTGCTGGTCCATGAAGGCAGACAGTCTGCTCTCCAAGGCCGTCAACCTGAGTCCGAGCTCAGGTGACCCAGCAGCCCCCGACTCGGGCCCCGACGGCGTCGGGCCCGACGTCGGCTGTCGCGGAGGCGAGTCCAGGAGGACCACAGGACTTACCCGAGCAGGCAGCTCCGACTCCAGGCGAGGTCGCTTCGTGAGGTGCTCCTTCTCCAAGGACCCGGGGCGGCTATCGGGGCTATGCGACCTGGCCCTCGCGGAGCCAGGAGCGTCCACCGACGCCGCCCTCGCGGGTTTCACCTTACGTCGATGGTCCCCGGAGGGAGAACCCCTGTCGGAGGAACTCCGGCGACGGTCCGAGCTGGAACCTTTGGAAGCGGAGGCCTCCGACGAGGTCCGGGTACGGCTGGGGTCAGCGAAGATCCTATCCCGCTGATGCCGCCGACTTCTCAACGCTTTGGAGGACATTTTGCCGCAGGGCCCACAGATCATTTCTTCATGATCCGGGCCCAGGCAGCGGAGGCAAAAGTCGTGTGTGTCAGTTAGTGACATATTTCGGTCACACTGACCACACCGCTTAAAACCACTGGCAGCCATTGGGGGAAAAAGGGCCCCGGCGAGGTCAAAGGACCGGGCTGCCAGGGAAAAACCGAACACGAAAACTGACTAAGTCAGGAAAACCGAAAAGAAGAAGAGGACTCGTGACCGGCGTCGCGAGTCCGGGCGGGAAAAAGACCGGCGTCGAACCGAAGGAAAAAGAATAAAATTATGAAGAAATATCAACTTTTTCGCGGGGACACGACGGGGACGTCTGTAGGGCTCCGCGGAAAAAAGAAGACTGGCTAAGATGGCACCCTTGGGCGGGAAGAGGACCGCGCATGCGCGCTGCAATTCCCAAAGGCTTTCTTTGAAAGCTGGGGAAAATTGCTCCGCGAGGGCTCCGTCGGCGCCGACGTCACCCATAAGTGAGGACTGACTTCCTGCTTGGTCCTGGAGAACATGTAGATAGTCATGGCTTAATGGGGGGCAGCCATTAATCTTGTCTTACGAATCTGTTATGTTTTTTTGAAGGTGTGAATAAACATGTAGACAAAGGTGAGTCTTTTGATATAGTGTATCTGGACTTTCAGAAAGCCTTTGACAAGGTCCCTCATCAGAGACTTTTGGCAAAACTAAAGAGTCATGGGATGGGAGGCAGTATACTATTGTGGATCAGGAACTGGTTAAAAGATAGAAAGCAGGGGGGCTCTAGTGAGCCCATGAAGGAATGGCCGCTTTCTAGTTTAGCTCTGCCCGGGTTCCCCATTATATTGCTATCACTTGCATTTCAATAGCATAGTTCCCCGTGATTACTCTGGTCCGGACTGCTGGAAGTTTGCTGAAGCGCTCTGAGCCCTGGTGTGGTGGTCGGCAGTGCGTGGTGTGTCTTGGAGCCCGGAATCCTACATCCCTGTAGCCAGAGTTGCTCTGTTATTGCTGGCTCCCGACGTTGCTTAGCACGAGGCTCTTCTCTCAGCGATCCCAATTAAGGGCTCTCTCAACGCTGCTGTTTCGGGACCTGCCGTTTGGAGATAGTGAGGAGCCGGAACGTGCTGCATGAGCTGCCTGCCTCTTTGCTGAGGGCTGGAGAGGTGAGGGGGATCAGCTCCCCGGTGGTGCCGGCGCTTTGGCTGCTTCCAACTCTTTGCCCTGCCTGCCACAAGTGCGCCCCGGAGAGGTGAGAGCTCCGTGATTTCCAGTGTGGGGGGGCTGGTTGAGTGCCGGTACCGTGGTTGGGTGCCTCAGCGGCCATTGCCATGCGGTCCTGTAACGCATGACTCCATCTGCGTTCCAGCCGCGGCGGGAAAAAAAATCACGTGGGCTGCAACCAGCGAACCAGCCTTTGGCTCCCTCTGCCCCAGCGTTTCTGGAGTTTGTTGCTGTGATTGGGGATTCTTCTCCTGTCTCTTGCCCTCTGCAGCTGAACTTGTGCTCGCTGTCCCAGACGCCATCTCCCTCTGTGTCTGTGACTTCTCTCAACATTGCTCCGAGCAGTGATCTGCATGCTGGCATCCTAGTACTGCCTTTGGACTTTTGATTTACCACTGTCTTCGGTGCTCCAGGACGCAAACCACCTGAATAACTTGCAGGGTCCTCCGGAGTCTACTGAGCGTTGCTTTTTGCCTTTTGGGAGTACTGCCATCTGCTGGATACAAGCGGGACTTTACCTCACATCACTTCCACTTGTTCCCAATACTACGCTCTCACTGCTCTGAAGCCTCGTGGGGTAGACAACATGGCTACTAAAGCCAAGGGCCTCGAACCCCGGGATGGTGTGCGGGCTTCCCAACGCCTGCACGGCAAGAATGGAGCGCAGACTACCTCGCCAAGAAAGGCGTTGTCTGGAGGCTCTGGGGATGACACAGTGAGTGAGTTTGAACAAGATCCCGCTGCACCCTCCTCTCACGCCCTCTTGCAGCAGG
Source organism: Ichthyophis bannanicus (assembly GCA_033557465.1). NCBI lineage: Eukaryota > Metazoa > Chordata > Amphibia > Gymnophiona > Ichthyophiidae > Ichthyophis > Ichthyophis bannanicus. Next base: position 350,359,329 of record CM066039.1, on the reverse strand, counting down.
AACTTCGACGGGGCTTTGAAGAGCTAGTGTCTGAATTCCGTTCCATGCGCGAGGAGGTGATGAGTTCAGTGGCGGAACTCAAAGCGGATATAAAGGACCTGGGCACTCGGGTGGAAGAGGTTGAGACGAAAATTAAGGATTATGATGGTACCCTGGTGGATTTACAGTGTGCACTTGACTGACAGCGGGCGCAAGCATTGGAACTGACTTATAAAATTGATGATATTGAAAACAGATCTCGCCGCAACAATGTGCGCTTCCGAGGCGTCCCCGAAGCAGTGGGGGGCGCTGAAGACCTCCGGGTGGTGCTTAATACCTTGATAGAGAAGTTACTTACGCCCGAGGAGCTTGCATCCCATGGTTCTGGGCTGGAGATTGAGAGGGTACACCGTGCATTGGGGAAGCCCCCCAATGGCCAGCCGCGTGATATTATTGTCAGATTTCTGAGATATACAGACGCGGAGCTCCTGCTGCGGCGGGGCCGAGAGAAAAAAGTGATTCACTTTCAGGATTCATCAGTGTCGGTGTACCAAGATCTCTCCGTCTTCACGCTGGCCCGCCGGAGGGAGATGAAGCCCATCACAGCGGTACTGAATAATAAAGGGATACGTTACTCTTGGTCTTTTCCCTTTCGGATGAACTTCCTTTTGGGTAACAAAAAAATTTCAGCCAAAGATTCCACGGAGGCATGGAGAGCGCTGCGACAGGCGGGGTTAGTGGAAGATAATGTGCTCCCGGAATCTCTTGCCTCCACATTCCAACGCTCTACATGGACTCGGGTGGGAAGATCCACTTGAGACTCCTGGGACTGCTTGGGATAGACTCCCAGCCATTGCAAGACTCCTCCTGACCTCTCTGGATGTGGAGATGCGTTTAATGTTGCATGTTTGCATAGGGTAGTGATGTATTATACTGGTTGTTAAACTTCTCCAGGTTTCAGGTACCCATGGGGCATGAGAAACTTGTTTTGTGTTATGCTGGGGGGAAAAGAAGTGGTCACTGGGATAGGGGGAGAGAGATGAAACCCCCTGTCATCTGCTCTCAACTTACAGACGGGGGGTATCTCTGCACGGTATAGGTAAATATCTTCTAGCATGGGGAACCGGGTGGAGCTGGGTAAGGGGTTAGCTTTACCGTGACCTGTTGTTTTGACAGGCAGATGGTACAGCTGGGCGGGGGGGACGGGTGGGAGGGGAGAGAGTTCCATATAAGATGGGTTGGAGGGGAAGGGAAGGGGGGGGTTTATGGATATCCATTGAAGATGGGGATTGGGTATGGTGGGGATGGGGACTGTCTTCGAGTGTTGCCAAAAGTTGGAGCAGTGAGAGAATGTTTCTATTGTATCAGAATACTGGTTTTGCGGGGTGGGGGGCCTATGGCGGCAAAATAAGTTGATTATCTAGGTTGAAGATAATTTCTCTGAATGTAAAGGGTCTCAATTCTCCAGGAAAGCGTTCCTTGCTGTTTGCAGAATTGAGATCCTTGGGAGCGGATATGGTATTTTTGCAGGAGACACACCTCCGTCCCAACAACCAAGGGTGGTTAAAACGCCAGCCTTACCACGAGGTCTGGGTCGCTTCTGATGCCAAGGGACGAAAGAAATGTGGTGTCGCCGTGCTCTTTCACCAGAGCCTGTCCCTCAGGGTTGAAGATGTTAAAAGGGATATTTTGGGACGGTGGCTCTTCTTGAATGTACGCCTGGAAGGTCGTCTGTTAACGTTGGCCAATGTATATGCTCCCAATGCCGGCCAGGTGTCCTTCTTTGCGCAGCTTAAAGTGCATTTGGCAGAGTTTGCAACTGGTCCTATCATCTTGGGTGGGGACTGTAATACTCATCTGATCCCTCATTTGGATTTGACAGGTAAAGCTGAGAGGGGGCCACAGGGGCCTAGTAAAGCGCTGCGAACCTTAATGCGGGACTTAGGCTTGAGGGACGTTTGGCGAGATATGCATGAGGGAGAAAGAAGCTATACGTACTATTCGCCGGTTCATCAGGTCCACACCCGTATAGATTACTTTCTATTAGATCAGCGCTTGATGAGTGAGGGGGTTGAGGCTGGGCACGGGACGCTAACGTGATCGGACCATGCTCCGTGCTGGATCAGCCTACCTGCATCTTTTTACGATGACCAATCTCGACTCTGGCGTGTAGATTCTCATTTTTTGCGGCGACCGCGAGCTGTTCAGGATCACAATCTTTTTCTAAAAGACTTTTTTGAACTAAATGACACCGGTGAGGTCCCCTTGCCAATGGTGTGGGAAGCATTTAAGGCTACCGCGCGGGGCCGTCTGATAGCAGAGGCGGCCCGTACTCGGCGGGCCTGGCGGCAGGAAAGCTGCCAACTGGCGGTAGAGTCTCGACGTTTTCAACTGGAGCATGTTCGGACGGGCTCTAAGCGCGTTCTGCGTCAGTGGCGGGCAGTCCAGGCTAAGCTGGGGGCCTGTCAGCAGCGTAACTTGGATAATATGCGACGGAAAGTGCGCCAAACCTTTTATGAGCAGGGGAATAAGGCTGGTCGGTATCTCGCCCTACGACTCCGCCAGCAACACACCTCGAAGGTAATTCGTGAAATTCGTGACTCTCGGGGTGTAAGCGGTTGATCTCTAGAGAGATACGCGAAGTCTTTGCTGAATTTTTGGAGCGCCTGTACAGAGCTGAACCCGTGGACCTGCAACAGGTGTAGGAGTATTTGCGGTCAGTTGCTCTGCCGCGGCTGACAGACGTGGATGCTGCTCACTTAGATGCTGAACTTACCGTAGAGGAGGTGGAGACAGCAATCCAACGGTTGAAATCCAGGGGGGCGCCGGGCACGGATGGCTTTCCCGCTGAATATTATAAAAACTTTAGAGTGCAGCTGGCGCCGACTTTGACGGTGCTTTTCAATGAAGTGCTGCGGGGGGCATCATTGCCCCCTCCCAGCATGAAGCTATTATTGCTATGATACCTAAGCCGGGTAAATCCCTACAGGAGGCGGCTTCTTACCGCCCAATCTCCTTGCTCAATACGGATGTGAAAATCCTAGCTTCTGTATTGGCAGCCTGACTGAATCGGATCTTGCCGGCTTTAGTACACTCCGACCAGGTCGGGTTTGTGCCTGGCCGACAGGCGGCGGACAATATCCGACGGATGCTTCAGGTTATCCATGCTGCGCGGCAGGACCCCCAACTGGCGATTTTGGTAGGAGTTGACGCTGAGAAAGCTTTTGATCGCGTTAGCTGGAGCTTCCTGTGGAGTGTCCTCGACGTGCTGGGGTTTGGCCCTAATTTTCATAGCCTGTATCACGAGCCTAGGGCACGTGTCCGCATTAATGGGGGTCAGTCTGCAAGTTTTGCCCTGGAACGGGGCACCCGGCAGGGGTGTCCCCTATCGCCCTTGCTCTTTGCGTTGGTGATGGAACCTTTGGCACAGCGTTTTTGTGCTCACCCCGATCTACTGGGTGTTCGAGTGGGCTCAGCGGAATATCGGATAACTCTTTTTGCGGATGATATATTGTCCCTGGCGGATCCGATTGTATCTCTCCCTATTGCTATGCAACTTTTTGCCGCCTTCTCTCGGGTTTCGGGGTTTCAGATCAACTACACTAAATCTGAGATCCTAAATGTTGGTGTCTCCGACATGGTCTGCACACACCTGCGGGCAGCATATCCCTTCCGTTGGGTCACGGGTACGTTACGCTATTTGGGAGTGAATCTAACGGTTGACCGTGCGGCTCTCTATAAGGAAAATTATACTCCACTCCTTCAGCGGGTTAGACAGGATCTTGAGTCTTGGACTGGGCTAATGTTGTCCTGGTTTGGGCGTATTGTGGTGGTTAAGATGGTGGTTCTTCCGAAGTTCCTTTATCTTTTTCAGGTGCTTTGGCTGCTTGGCAGGCCCTGCTGATGAAGTTTGTTTGGCGATTCCGTCGACCCCGCATAGCGCGTCGAACTCTATATATGCAGACCCGTCGTGGAGGTATGGGGATGCCCAACCTCCAGTGGTATTATACGGCGGCGCAATGTCGTGCAGGAGTGGAGTGGATGGACACTAACAGTCCCAAACGCTGGGTCCAGTTGGAGCATTGTCTCTCGGGGGGGCGGGGCTGGGAGATAGGCTGTGGCTCGGCTCTGATTTGCGAGGGGGCCTGCGCCCAGACAACCCCTATATTCTGCACACTCTCCAGTGTTGGGATAGGTCTTTTCGGTCTCAGCGGACAGAGTTGACTCCCCTAGCGCCCACTGTGGATAACACTTTGTTTCCCCCAGGGATGAGTGATCCGGTGTTCCGAGTGTGGGGGCATAGGGGGCTTAGCCGAGCTGGACACTTATTTGATGAGGGCCGGATACGCTCTTTTCGGGACCTTCAGGAAGAGTTTGAGCTGCCGGATCGTCATGTCTTCCAGTATACGCAAGCGGTTCATTGGGTGCAGGCTCGGGCTGTTCGCTCTCAGATTGCTCGTGACTTGTCAGATGTTGAACGTTTGTGTGAAGGGAGCACCACTACAAAAGGTCTTATTGCTGCCTTGTATGCTCAGCTGCAGGGGCGGCATTCAGGCCTCGGGAAGCATAGAGAGCAGTGGAATCGCGACCTGACTCTTCATTATTCGGAGCAGCGTTGGGAGCAGGTTGAGGGTAGATTGTGGAGAAGCTCGGTGGCAATTAACGCCCGTGAAACGAACTATAAAATTCTCTATCGCTGGTATATGACCCCTGAGCGGATTGCGCGCGCCTATCCCGGGGCCTCCGCCTTATGCTGGCGGAATTGCGGACTGAAAGGCACCTGGGCGCACGTCTGGTGGTTCTGTCCTCGTATTAGCACCTTCTGGTGGGGGATCCAATATCGCTTGAAACAAATGGTTGGGCTGCACATTCCCTGGGATCCGGGTATTTTTCTTTTTGGTGTGAGTGTTCCGGGAGCCTGAACCCCTCAGCTAGCTTTGATTCGGCATGGTTTGAATGCGGCCCGGCTAGCGCTAGCGGCGGCTTGGAAGCAGACCCTGGCACCCTCCTTCTCTAATTGGTTGGAGCGAATGTGGGACACGTACGCCATGGAGCGTGGGGTGGCGGCTGGCAAACTACGCCTGCCTCAGTTTGAACAAATATGGGATGCCTTTATTTTGAAGTACAGTTCTTGAAGGTCCTGGGGCCATCTCCGCTCCATGGTTCTGCTGGCTAGGCGCATCCATGAGAGGTGTTGTCTTTGGGCATTTCACCCATTCCGCAGGACCCCATATGGCAAGCATCCATGAGAGGTGTTGTCTTTGGGCATTTCACCCATTCCGCAGGACCCCATATGGCAATGCTCTCTCACTGCCCTTATTAAGTTTGAAGAGTCTGAGAGGAAGGCAGAGGGGGGAGGGGGGTTAGGGGGGTTGGGGGGGTTTGGCTAGGTAGCTATTGGTGGTGGGTAGGGTGGTTTGGGACTGATACTGCGTAGTCCGCAGGGAGTAGGGGATCTCAACAACCATAAAAATACAAAAACAAAAAAAAACAAAAAGGGGGCTCAGTGTTTTGCTTGTGAGTTCTCACTTGTTATGCTTGTTTAGGTATTTTGCTTGCAACTTATGATCTTACTGTCTCTCTGTACCTTTGTGTTGCCTTTTAATATTAAAAAAAAAAAAGATAGAAAGCAGAGGGTAGGGCTAAATGGCCAATTTTCCCAATGGAGAAAGGTGAATAGTGGTGTACCCCAGGGATCTGTGCTGGGTCCGCTGCTTTTTAACATATTCATAAATGACCTGGAAAAGGGAATAACGGAGTGAGGTTATCAAATCTGCAGATGACACAAAACTATTTAAAGTTGTTAAAACCCAAGATGATTCTGGAAAATTGCAAGAGGATCTTGATAAATTGGAAGACTGGGCATCAAAATGGCAGATGAAATTTAATGTGGACAAGTGCAAAGTTATGCACCTAGGGAAGAACAACCCAAACTATGGTTACACAATGCAAGGTTCCACATTAGGAACCAACACTCAGGAAAAAGATTTAGGCGCCATTGTGGATAACATGTTAAAACCCTCAGCCCAGTGTGCAGCTATGGCCAAGAGAGCAAATAGAATACTAGGTATCATAAGGAAAGGAATGGAAAATGAAACAAAGGATATTATAATGCCTCTATATCGTTCCATGGTGAGACCGCACCTTGAATATTGTGTGCAATTCTGGTCACCGTATCTTAAAAAAGGATATAGCGTTATTAGAAAAGGTTCAGAGAAGAGCCACCAAAATGGTAAAAGGGATGGAAGGATACCCCTATGAAGAAAGGCTAAAAAGGTTAGGGCTCTTTAACCTTGAAAAGAGACGGCTGAGGGGAGATATGATAGATGTCTATAAATTAATGAACGAAGTGGAACGGGTAAACGTAGATCAATTGTTTACGCTATCAGAATATAGAAAGACTAGGGGACATGCAATGAAGATACAGGGTAAACTATTTAAGACTAATAAAAGAAAATATTTTTTTCACTCAACGTGTAATCAAACTATGGAATTTGTTACCGGAGGATGTAGTAAAGGCTGTTAGTGTAGCTGGGTTTAAAAAAGGTTTGTACAAGTTCTTGGAGGAAAGGTCCATAAACCATTATTAAGAAGGGATCCAGGATATCAATGCTTGACCCAATACAAGCATTGTGGAACCTGTGTCTTTTGGGGAAATGGCTAGGTACATATGACCTAGATTGGCCACTGTTGGAAACAGGAAACTGAGCTTGATGGACCTTGGTCTGACCCAGTATGGCATATCTTTTGTTCTTATGGTGGAATCGTGTATAAGGCGTGTCAGCCACCAAAGCCTGGAGCTCACTAATGTGTCTTGCTAAAGTGAGGGCAATAAGGAAGGTGACTTTCCACGTGAGAAACTTCAGTGAGGTAGTGGCTAGAGCTTCAAAGGGCGGCTTGAGAAGCTGTCTAAAACAACGTTAAGATCCCATGCCACTGGAGGGGGCTTAATGGGAGGTTTGGTTAATAGAAGACCCCTCATGAAGCATGCTACAAGCGGCTGAGAAGAGATGGGCTGGCCATCTAAGGGCATGTGACAGGCCGCAATTGCACTTAGGTGTACTCTTTTGAGTCCAGAAGAAGATATGTGGAGATACTCAAGTAATGCCTCCACTGGAGCTGAGAAGGGGTTAAGATGCCTCTCAGAATATCAGAGAGCGAATCTACGTCACTTGAAGGCGTAGGAGCACCTGGTGGATGGCTTCCTAGAAGCCAAGAGTATGTCCTTAACCTCCTGGGAAAGGTTAATGTCCTGGAAGGCTAAGCCCTCAGCAGCCATATGGTGAGATGGAGGGACTGCGGATTGGGATGGAACAACATCCCCTCCTCCTGAGAGAGGAGATCTGGAGATCTATGGGTTGAGCCCGAGACAGACGTAGGAGGAGAGGATACCATGGTTGTCGTGGCCAGCATGGAGCTAGGAGTATCATGTAGCCTCTGTTTCTCTGGAGCTTGAAGAGAATCTTGGGAATGAGTGGAGTGGGAGGGAAGGCATATAGGACACCCTGACCCCAATAGAGGTGAAAAGCATCCACCTGCTGGCTATCCGGTGCAGGAGTCCTGGAGCAGAAGCAAGGAAGCTTGGCATTCTGAGGACTTGCGAACAGGTCTTCCTCTGGGGTTCCCCAGATATGAAAAATGTGAGCAAAATTGTCTGCATGGAGAGACCACTCGTGGGGTAGAAGGACTTGACCGAGTTTGTCCACCAAGACATTGTGTTTGCCCGGTAGATATCGCATTCACCTACATGCTGTGTGTTGTATGGCAAAAGACTACAGATGCAGGGCCTCGCTGCAGAGGGTCCAAGAGCTTATTCCGCCCTGCTTGCTCAAGTAGAACATGGCTACTTGATTGTCCATCTGGACTAGAACTGTGCAGAATCGAAGATGGTCCTGGAACACTTTGAGAGCATTGTGAATCGCTCTGAGCTCCAGCAGATTTATGTGGAGTTGTGACTCCTGATGAGACCAAAGCCCCTGAGTGGAGAGAGTGTCTAGATGAGCTCCCCAGCCCAATTTGGACACGTCTGTCGTCAGGGTACATTGATGTGCTGGAATCTGAAAAGGTGACCCCATCAGAAGGTTTCTGGGGATTGCCATCACTGGAGAGACAAGATTAGGTGGGTAGAGACCATTATTTTGTCTCCCAGGAGATCCGATGCCTGAGACCACTGGGAAGCCTGTGTCCATTGAGCTGCGCGAATATGTAGATGATCATTTGGAACATGCACCATTGATGCCATATGACCCAGAGGTTGTAGCATTTCTCGAGCAGTGAGAAAGTTCTTGAGGCATGCCTGAGATGCTAACTGATTGAGTTGAGCTCAGCGGAGTTGCAGCAGAAATGCCTTTGGTTGCTGAGTGTATAGGAGAACCCCTATAAACTCTGAAGTTTGAGAGGGGACGAGTTGGGACTTTGGAAGATTTATTACAAATCCCAAGTGTTGCATCACCTACACAGTATGCAAGAGAAAAAGGCTGGCCTCTAGGGAAGTGTTTGCTCGAATGAGTCAGTCGTCTAAGTAAGGGAAGACAAATATCGTGAGTCTCCTTAGGAATGCAGCTACTACTGCCATGCATTTTGTGAAGACTCTTGGGGCAGAGGCGAGGCCGAAAGGAAGGACTCTGTATTGATAATGTCACCCCTGGAACATGAAGTGCAGAAACTTTCTGTGCTGTCACTGAATAAGTATGCGAGTATATGCTTCCTTTAGATCTAGAGAACAGAGCCAATCCTGACTGGAGATAGGAGAGAAGGGCCCCTAGGGAGATCATTTTGAACTTCTCCCGTAGTAGGTACTTGCTTAGTTCTCTGAGGTCCAGAATTGGCCTGTACCCTCCTGTTTTTTTTGGAATGAGGGAGTATGGAGAATAAAAGCCAATTCTGTGCTGGGATGGAGGAACCTCCTCTATTGTGCCCTGTAAGAAAAGGGAGGTGACCTCCTGTAGCAACAGAGCAGCGAGAGGGGGTTGAGAGCAGAACTCTCTTAGAGGAGTCCGGGGGGGGGGGGTAGACTTTGTAGATGAAGCCTGTACCCCTCCTGTACTATGGACAATGTCCACTGCTCTGATGTAATAAGATGCCACCTGTGGGCAAAGTGACAGATTCTGCCAGGGATATGCATGGGATCTGGAATCTCCAGAGGCAGAAGAGCTATGTTCTCTAGAAAGGAGTCAAAGACCCTGAGGAGGCTGAATCTGCTGAGGTGGCTGTGACTTAGGAGTATGAGCCTTCTTTTGCTGCTTTGATGGTTGCTGCTCCTGAGGCGCATGGTGTTGACATTGTACAGCAGAGATGTAAGAAGGATAATACTTCATGCAATGCTTAGCGCTATCACCCTGTGGACCGATGAAGATGAAGCCAAATCCTTCCTCATTCATGGATGGAGATCGACTAATGGTCGATGCTGTGGGACACTACAGGTGCTCGGCTCCAAGTGGGCTTGAGAATTTCTCTGTGTCAATGCACTGCCAGCATCTGATGCAGTCTTCGAAGCCACCGAGACTGGTCCCACCAATGCTGATGGATCGGACTTGTGAGCACCAAAATGTGATTTGCACTGTTTCTCTCGATCCTTGAGTCCTCTTTTTGTCATCTGTAGACACAAATTACAAGAGGGATGATGACTGAGCTCCCAGGCACTGAAGGCACCAATTGTGAGTATCCATGGCAGATATGGTCCTTGAGCACAGGGAACACTTTCTAAACCTGCTGGCCAGTTTTTGGGACATATCAACCAGAAAAATAGCTGTAGCAAAATCAAACAGCTCAATCTTGAAAATGAGCAGGACCCACAGCCGAGCACCAGTGCCTAAGGGAGCAGAGGTGCCATGGAAAATAAAAGGAAATTTAATATGAATGAAACTAACTCACGAAAGGGAAAAAGAAGAAAAACTGTGACGACCAGGCAGAAAAGAAAGCAAATGTTCCAGTGAAAGGAAACATTACCAATGTGGCAGAGAACTCTCAAAACGTGTCCGTTGGACTCTGTGGAAAAACAAAGACAGTCCTAAAATACTGCCATGGTGGCAGGCAGGAAGATGGCATGCATGTGCAGTGAAACCTCCAAAAGCTTCAATTAGTAGCTGGGGAGCATTCCTGCGTGGGTTCCATCGGAAGACATCACCCATACGTGAGGACTTCATTCCTGCTTGTCCACGGAGAGTTGATAATAGCAAGATAAAACCATGAAAAACAGTTCAATACCATCAAGGTAAAAACATAAGAATTCACCATATAAGTTACAATCATTTAACAACAAATGCATAAAATAGCATATAATATAATCGTGTTTCAGGTGACAACTGAAAATATATCTTCTCAATCCGTACATTAAGAAAATGCACTAGAGAAAAAATGTACTTTCAATTTCTTCCTGAAGCATAAATAATCTTTTCAACTCATAAATCATAAGAAGTTCATTCCACATTTTAGCAGCTACTACTGAAAACATTTTCCTGAGCTCCCTTTTTGGGGACTATCATATATTCCTTCATGGGTGTATTTTCCCTAGCTTTAATTCAGGAAAATCCATAAATAGAGGCAACAATTATCCACTTACATGGGAAGTACTGGCAAAGTGGGAATGAAGATCACCGAGAACTAACTATACATACCACAGAAATAGTAACATTAGAGCATCACAGTAAAACACAAGACAGAATCAGAAAACAACAAACAATACCTTTCAATGGCGAGCTCTTTATTAGATGTTTGCTGGACGTAAATAACAATTTTCTTGTCAATGCCTTGACGAAGTTTGAAGCATTGCTTGTCCTTGTCTTTGGGAACTGCACTATAATTTACCAAAAAGAGAGATTCTATAAACATTTATTTACATTTATTGGGGATGCACCAAAAACAACAAAAAAGGACCAATAATTGGAACTATTTGCATTTCAATAAGTAATTTAATACACTTCAGCATTAGAAAGCAACATCCCTGAGAGATGGAGCACCTAAAAAAGTTCAGCAAAAATGGTAACACTGTCAGATGTTTCACATTACTTTCAAGAGCATGGGTTTTATTTTACTGCTTTCTGTATCATCCACAGGTAATAAAACCACAAAATGCCCGACATAATAAAAATGTCTCGTCTTTAAAGGCAAGTGGAAAATATGATTATTTCTGACAATTTGAAGAATATGACAAGTGAAACTCTCTTCACTTGGAGGTTGATGTATGAAAGTATATTTAAATTCCAAAATGAGAATTCATTAATTATGAATTTTGTGAAAACCAGACTGAAAATGTGTTCCTGTGACCAGTTTTCACAGGGAAAATAAAAAGTAGTGAAGGGGGGCCCAGTAGCAGATTTTTACTTGAAAGGTTGCTACCCAGCTTATTTGCCTGGGTAGCAAACTTTTGTACAAAAAGAACAAAATTCCATTCAAAATCTCATCAGTCAGTACAACGATCTTTTGATAAAAAGCCTTCTTGCAAAACTAGAGGAGCTTATGCCAGAAGTAGGCAGAAAGCCTGGTAGCATGGAGGTATGTGAGGTGTTAAGGAAGATGCAAAAAAAGGGTACCAATGGAGAGCAGTAGTGGATGAATGATGAAAGATAGATAGGTGCTAGATCAATAATACATCTATATATGACTAGCTGTTTTAAAAAGCAGTGATGGCCAATGAAGTAAAGTCAGAGGCAGGAGAATGCTGAAGTGACTGAGAAAGAAGTATAACAAAGAGTTTTAACAGCCTGAGGAAGCTGGCTAACTGGTGTTACTTTAGGAAACGCCCCATGTTATTCAAGGGGATCTAGTTACTTACATTATAAGCCCTTTGGGGACAGGGAAATGTCTATGGTACCTAAATGTAACTCACCTTGAACTACTCGAAAGGTATGAGCTAAATACTACAAATAAATTTAAATAAATAAAAACTATTCACAAAAACGTGCAACAAGGTGCTTGGAACATATCCAAGAATGAAAGCAATAAGGGAGAGAACCTCACAGCCCCCAACGTTTTTACTATTAACTGGAGGAGGCAAGTGCATCTCCTTTCCTCCCGGAGGTTAATCGCTACATGAAAGCTCATGCTTCCATGACAGTACCAAACCTATTGCTAACAAGAGAGAAAATGAAGTCTAACATCAAATCTCCCAATGGATTCCTTTCAAAAGTGAACCCTAAATATCTTTAAGAAGAAATTTTAATTGGCTTTACCATGCACACAAAAAAAATTACAAATGTTGCTTTCTTCTAGACATCCTTTACCGTCAAGGAACAGATGAAAATATTTTATCACCAACTACTTTTTTTTCTTACTCTGGATTAAAAATATAATTTTGCACAGTGAATAAAATAGTATGGCCTTGATATTCATAAAAGCAGAACTCCTAAATTTTAGGCTCCTAAGTTAGGATCCTAAATTTGTGTCCTATTTTTCCACTAAACTTAGGAGCATAGGTTTCCTGCTGAAAATTCATCTTAATTTAAGAGCTTACAAGTTATGCTGTTTATAAAAAAATTTAAAAAGCGAGAGTAATTCATGGACCTAATGCTGAAAATCAGTGATAAGTTCCTAACTTTTTCCCTTACCCTACCATCTGCCCCTGCTGCTATCCAATTTTTAAGTGCCTAAATTTAGGTGTGTAGTATAATTTTGAGTAGAAATTTAAAGACTGAATTAATTTTAGAAACCTATATCAGGGAGCAAGATGGCATCTGACTAAGCAGTCGTGATTGCTTCTCACCCTGGCGTGGTCTTGCTGTGTCTCTGTTTGCCCGTTATCCTGATGGGGCTGAAAAAGAGGAAGCCCAAGAACACGCCTCGGTTCTGGGACTCAGAAGATGCTCGGGGAATGTGGAGTCAGCTGAACTGGTGGCTTTGAATATTGCTTCAACAGGGCCGACATTGCTATCAACACTGGCTCTGACCAATGACAGGGCTTCTCTCTGCCCCAAGACCCAAATTTATTGCTGGCAGTATCACAGCATTCATGACACCAGCCACAGCATCTTCCCCAGTAGAATGGGATGAATTTTTATCTGTGTCTGTAGTAAAGGAAGTGACTGCCAAGGATTCTATATCTGAGCTCCTGAGAAAGAAACCAGCAGTGGTAATGTTAGCCTCTCACAGAGAATCTATCACTGTGTTGAATGTCTCCCTGCTCACAATGTCTGGTAATTTGTAAAGTGAGATCTCTGATGCTAGAAGATTAGTGGAGGTGGTAGCCCAAGAACAGACTCGGCAGACTGCTAGGTAGCCCTTTTGGAGGCTTGGTTTGGGGAGTTACAAGATCTTTCAGTAACGCAGGCCAAGTATAGTTCAGTACAGTCTCATAAACTGGAACATTCAGAGAATATTTCTAGAAGAAATAATTTGATATTTTTTAACTTTCCTAAATCTCCATTGCTGACTTCGGTTGAGAAGGTCAGAAAGTACTTATAAGAGGTTTGAAATATTCCTTTGGATAATTTGTCTCCTATTGTCCAGGCAAAGTACCTGTCCTTGGGTTCTAGCACTATGCCTCAAGAGGGCAAGAAAACTCAAGCCCACAGGGGACTATGGACCTAACTGGATTTTTTAAAAGTTCCTTGGACATTATCACTGGGAGCAAAAAGGTGAGGGGGTGCAGGAGATTCCCCACAGCCTGACCCTGACCATGGGAGGCCAGATCGGGAGTCAAGCTGCGGAAAAAGGCAAAAGTGGTTGGTGACTGGGGATCGCGGCTCCTGAATGCAGCTGCGGTGCCATGTCAACCGGACGTCATGGCACCGCGGCTCCATTCAGGAGCATGACTGAGTTAGTCTGGCAGGGGCCTGTACGTGCAGGCCGATGGAAATTGGGTCCCGGCCTGCATGTACAGGCCTAGACATGATTCTGATCCCATGGGATCTAGACGTGCCCCACGGGATCAGAATTGGGTCTATTTCTGTGCGTCTGATTTATTACCTCTTTATATTCTTTTAAATTTGAGTATGCCCTTCAATTCATAGGTGGTCTACTGACCAGGAACACTACCATCCTTGATATTTGTCTACTAGGACTTGCTGTACACATTTGTATATAGTTATCATTTGTATATAGTTATCATGTTCTCCCTGTTAAGAAACTTGTTTATTGTATACCCAAGTTACTTTTACCTGTTTATTGTAAGCACAAATCACTAAACTGAGATGTGTAGATTTAATGTTTATTGTAAACCGCACTGATCTTAAATAGCGCGGTATAAAAGAAAATGTAATAAATAAATAATAAATAAATAAATAAATTTGCTTTTAGATTTGTAAAAACCTGATTTCCTACTAAATTTTGCAGAAAAGGTATACATTTTAAAGTTCCAGAGTCCTTTGCATAGCAGACTGGTACATAGAAGCAGGATTACATTGTAAAGTCTAAAATTCCACTGCTCTATTAGAAGCCCATCTCACAGGGGTTGCTTAAGTCATAATTAATTCATTCAACTTCTGCTGCTCAAGAGTTAATTCCATCAGTCTCTCTGCTACCTGAGCAAGAGTTCTGTTCCAGCACTGCAAAGACAAGTTTCAGATTGACTATTTTGGCTGGTTTTGATATAAAATGTCCCTGCCTATTTATTACCCGTTTATATTCTCTTATATTTGAGTGTGCCCTCAGTTCATAGAAGGTCTACTGACCAAGGACACTTAAATTCAAACCCACCCTATCCCTCATCCCACCCACCGCAGGGTTGCATTGCCTATAAAGTCATCATATAAATTGACATCTGTCCTCCAATTAGGTGTAATATCCACCTTTTTCTCCTTATCCTAGAACTGTTTTATAACCATCTTAATCAGCATGTCGTGTATTCAATGCAATAGCTGTGGTGTCTTCATTCTAAGAAGCGTCATTTGGAGCCTAGAACTTGCCCTATATGTCTCAAGATATCTGCCATGCATAAAGAATCGATTCTATTAAGGGAAGAATGAGCTGCAATCAAACACACCTCCTCTATGGTACAAACTGAAAAAAATCCACCACCGCTCCCACAAAGAATCAAGCTGCCCAGGAACAAATAGATCACAGGGGCTCTGGTAGGTTGCGACCTATAACACGGAAACACCCTTGCCATCAAAAGATATCCCTGCATAATGCCTTCTCTGCCTTAGAAAATTTGAGTGCCCAATTAGTGGAAACCGAAGTGCCCTTAAATTAGAAAGTTATTGCTCAATCTACTGATAATGCCCTAAATATGAAGAAAGTGCCACAAAAGGTGAAACTACTACTACTTGGAGATTCTACCATCAGTGGCACCAACTTGGGAACACAGTTCAAAGGGGAGATGGTGGTCAAATGCCTCCCAGGCTCTTCAGCCAGCAGGAATACAAAGCAAATTGGTGGCAGAAAGCAAGAACTCCAAAATTGATGTTATCATCCACTTAGGTACAAATGACCTGGCTAGAAACAGTGCCTCTGCAGTTCAAAAGGACTTCCAGACTCTGGGAGAGAAACTCAAACCCACTGCTAACACTATAGCATTCTCAGAAGTTCAACCTATTCTTGGGTAAGGGGGCAGAAAGGCTGCATATAATCAACTTTAATATACGGCTCCAAACCTGGTGCAAACAAGAAGGATTTAGATATATAGGTGACTGGGGAAATAGATGGAACAACAAGAGACTATACTGTGTTGATGGACATCTCTTTGTTGCAGGGAAAAATCCAGGCATATATAAATTTTATATAAATTTGTGAATAGTTTCAGTGAGTGTCCATGTGCTCCGTAGAAGTAGAACAGATTAGTTGTACATAGTGTATACGAGGGGGTACCCAAAAAAAACAGGAATAACATTGCCGTGGGCGGAGCTTGTGTAGTACGCACTTCTGCCGCTAGGCATGTATAGTGCAACTCATTGTCAGTTCAGTGCCGCCTGTGTTGTCGACCTGGCTTGTTCTGTTCATCTGCAGTGATTGTTTTTGCTAGCGCTGTTTTGTTCTTGTTTCTTTTTTTATGATGACAAGTTTAAGTGAACAACGTGCAGCTGTGAAATTTTGTTTTCTACTCGGTAAAAATGCTGCTGAAACTGTTTTAATGTTGAAAACAGCTTATCAAGATGACGCTATGGGAAAACGTCAAGTGTACCAGTGGTTTGCTCGGTTTAAAAATGGCGACATGTCGATTTATTTATTTATTTAACAATTATTTCTATACCGCTCTTTCCCAAGTATCAAGTGCGGTTTACAATGAACAGTAAGTTATATGGTATGTGAAATAGCATACCTAGTCATTTTACATAGAACAGATGGAACTATTTACAGGTAACAATATAAAGTTTGAACAGTAAACTATTTGAACATATTTACATTGTAGGTATTTATAAAATATATCGTAGATCAATTGTGAATGCATAAGTTATTTTAAGGTGACAGATCAATTGTGAATGTATAAGTTATTTTAAAGTGACAGATCATATAATATAATTTGGGGGTCGTCATCTGGATACATGAAGGATGTGGTTAAGTATTGTGTGTTATGTTATTAATTGTTATTTGTTATTTGTGTGTTATGTTATTAATTGTTATTTGTTATGGGTTATATCATATTGTAGTATGGTCGTTAACCTGTGTCTCTTTGTGTAATTTGGTTAGATTCTGCTCCTTTGTTGTAGTGTAAAGAGAATAAATGGGTTTTCAATTTTGTTTTAAATTCCTTTATGTCCGACAGTAGGCGAATGTTGTCAGGAAGATTATTCCAGAGGATGGGTGCCGAATGTGAGAAGGCCCTCTTGTTAGTTTGCTTTTTAGCTTTTGTGTAATCTTTTGTAATCGATTGATGACAAACCTCGTTCTGGGCATCCATCAACTGCCCGAATCGACGAAAATATTGAAAGAATTAGAGAGCTTGTGCTCACAGACCGTCGACAGACAATTGATCAACTGTCAGAGATTAGTGGGTTATTTTGGAGCTCCGTTCAGCAAATTTTAACAGAAGATTTGGGAATGAAAAGGGTTGCTGCCAAGTTTGTTCCTCGGGTTCTGACTGACAATCAAAAGGAACATCGAGTTGAAACATGTCATGTTTTGAAACAACAGCTTGAAACTGATCCAGATTTTCTGTCAAAGGTCATTACAGGTGATGAGTCATGGTGCTATGGTTACGACCCAGAAACAAAGCAACAGTCAAGCCAATGGAAGACGTCATCGTCACCCCGTCCAAAAAATGTCGTCAAGTCAAATCAAACATCAAAACAATGCTGATTTGCTTTTTTGATGCCAAGGGGGGTAGTTCATTCAGAGTTTGTTCCCCCAGGTCAGACCGTCAATCAAACCTTTTATTTGGAAGTTTTAAGAAGATTGCGCAACAGTGTTCGTCAAAAAAGACCCGATTTGTGGCAGACAGGAGACTGGTTCTTCCACCACGACAACGCACCTGCACACACAGCCATCTCTGTTAGACAGTTTTTGGCTAAAAATGGCATGGTTCCGCTGCCCCACGCACCTTACTCGCCTGACCTGGCTCCGTGCGACTTTTTCTTATTTCCACGCATGAAAAGGGGCATGAAAGGACACCGATTTGACAACATTGAAGAAGTCAATAAAAAAAAAGAGGGAGGAGCTGTCAGTCGTTTCTAAAGATGACTACAAAAAATGTTTCGAACAGTGGAAGCACCGGTGGGACAAATGTATCAGTTGTAATGGAGAGTATTTTGAAGGGGATAAGGTTGTTTTGTAAAGAATTTGAAATAAATAGCTTTTAAAAAATAATTCCTGGTTTTTTTGGGTACCCCCTCGTATAGTTACCCCTGTTAACCCAAGTTGTAAAACCTGTTATATGTAATGTACACAGCATGCTCCGCTGCTTTGTGCAATTGGTTGTTAAATGTAAACCGCGCTGATTTTAAAGAGCGCGGTATAGAAATAATATAAATAAATAAAATTATGTGGTCAGGCATTTAAACTAGGGAAAAGGGGTGATGGATGGAGAAGTTCAGGACGTTACTCCCAGAAAAACCTAATAACGCCCAGCAAAAACATAACAACATTGGAAACAGCCAAGGTATTAACCCACACATCAATGTCAAGTGGGAAGAAGTGTGTAAAACAAAATCCATGCAAAATACAGGCAAGCCAGTCAACAAATGCTAGAAAGCAATAAGCACAAATGCTCAAAGCCTAGCCAACAAAGTTCCTGACCTGGAAGCCCTAATAGTGGAAATGGACTTGGACATTGTGACCATTACAGAAACATGGTTTAACAAGTTGCATGAATGTGATCTAGCCAGAGCTGGCTATAATCTACTGTATTTATATAAGAGACAGAGGTAGAAAAGGAGGGAGAGTAGCCTGATGCCTCGCTGCCAAGAACGGTATATCAAGAAATGATAAAGATAAAGACTATATGTCAAAAGCAGTATTAAAGCTGCTGAAATGCAGGAGACGTGGGGAAAAGGAGACGCACAATGGATTGTGTTAGAAAGAGGAGATGGCACTGTCATCCATACTGGTGTAATCTATAGGCCTCCAACTCAAACCGAAGAAATGGATAGTGAATTGATTGATACTGCAAAGATAGCCATGAAGGGGGAAGTGATCATATTGGGTGACTTTAATCTACCCGATGTGTATCGGAGCATCCCCTTCTGCAAATCTGGAAAGTAGTAAAAAAATTGTGGATGCCTTCCAAGATGCATTACTTAGACAAATGGTGATGGAACTGACCAGGGAAAGCTCGATGCTGGATTTAGCACAGTTACTTACCTGTAACAGGTGATCTCCGGAACAGCAGGAATTAGTCTTCACACGTGGGAGACGTCGCCGACGGAGCCCGCACGGGAATGCTCCCCAGCATCCAACCAGAAAGCCTTTGGGAGCATACCCCGCGCCTGCGCGGTGGCTTCCCGCCCTTCCTACTGCCTCTCCCCAGTTGAGTTTCATAGCTGAGCCAGAAGGAGAGGAGAGGAAGGAATAGAGAAAAAAGAGATACAACTCCTAGGGGAGGTGGGCGGGTTGTGAAGACTAATTCCTGCTGTTCCGGAGATCACCTGTTACAGGTAAGTAACTGTGCTATCTCCAGGAACAAGCAGGAATGAGTCTTCACACGTGGGGACTCCCTAGCTAAGGATGCCCGGGGAGATCCCATAAGCGCAGCCCAGAACGGGATGGCATTTGCCCAGCCTGAATCCCCGGCATCCCCTGAGGGATGGAGGGCAGGAGTTGAATAGAGGAACAGCGAATCTAAAGACTACAGAGGGAAGTCTTTAGAGTGCAGAACAGGTATCATTAAGATACAGCAAAAAAAAACCCAGGCTACAGGTAGAGTAGTCAGAGGGATGCATAAATAGTATCAGTAAGCATTTAATGAGTAAATGACCTAGTACCATATAGAGCTTACCAGCCATTACGTTTTAATGAATTAATGGTGTGGAACCCTGTAGAGCTTACCTACCGGGTTGCCGGAAGCAGACCTGTGATGAAGGCACCGTAGACGCAGTAGCGAAGTCGTCAAGGAAACTTCGCCGCAGCGAGGAGGAAGTTCCAAATCCGGAAGGCTAGGAGATCCAGGCGTCAGCTGGGTCAGGAGAAGGACGGCAGGTCTTCCAGGAGACTTAGTGCAAAGCTGAGCACTCCCTTAGGAGTAGAGTCCAGAACGCAGAGGACTAACAGTAGAAGACTGGCCGAACCAGACAGCCTATTCCGGAGAAGAGTAGGGGTGTACCCCGGAGCAGAAGGAGTACACAGGCTACCCTAGCGAGAGATAGGGAGACAAGGGTCCGAAACCCCGGGAGGAGGACCTAACTGAAAAGGGAGCTGTAGACTTCACAGCGGTAGAGTACAACCAGTCCGCGGCCCGATCGAGGAATAGGCAGGCGAACTGGCAGGACCCCGGGGGGGGGCGTGAGTACCGGCCATAGGGAAATTAGACGGTAGAACACAGGTACTGCGGGCATCCCCCCCAATATGCGCCTATCGCGCAGGTGATATCTAGTATATCTAAGCCGGTGGGCATGAGGGCGCCCACTCCGGTACTAACGCAGGTATGCCGAGGGGCCTACCTCCCTGAGCATCACCCTGGTAAGGTGGATCTGCCATTGATCCACAGAACGTCCACCTGGGAAGGTGGCAGCAAGATCGGTCAGTAGAGGGATCTATTCCGGAGGAGAAGGGCAGATCGGCGAACCAACAGCGCGGTAGCATGGGGGACGGAGGATAGCATCAGTCCTGTAGAACGCCACAGGGGCTGGAGGCCCTATATGTGTCCCCAGGACCTGCACGCAGAAAACTCGCCCCCCGCACAGACGGGGGACAGGAGGGTATAGTCCTGACAAGCATTGGGGGACTATAGCGGCTGGAGGGTAATTCCGGTACGGAAGCAATCAGCAGGGGGATACTGGCTGAGAAGGGTTCGGAGACGTACCGAAGGGTAATTAAGTTGGCCGTGGGCCATAGCTATCACGGAATAGAGGTGGTCTCCCTTCCGACGGAAGGAGAATACCTGAACCCCTAGATAAGCCTCCGAACCATTTGTCAACTGAACGAGCCCCAGAGTAGAGCTCAATTTTTAAACTTCCGATAAGAAGGTTAAGTGCAGGCAGCCGCCTGCCTGAGCCTAAAAATGCTTAGTATGAGAGTCCTGGCGCGGGCCCGGGGGCATCAACCCGGGGTGAGAGGTCCCTTGCTTGGGCGCGCCTGGAGGGCTGATATTTCCTCTTCCTAGGGAAGGGGGGTCTGGAGAGGCGTTTACCACCGCCGGGGGGCCGGGCCCTAGGCTGGCTGCTAACTCTGGGAAGGTTAGCGAAGCACTGTGCGACCTGACGCAAGGCTTCGCTATTGAAGAGGTGATCTCCGTCGCAGGGAGAATTACCCAGGTTGTGCTGTGCCCGTCTACACAACTCGGACGCCTGCAACCATGCTGTACGGCGTGCTCTAATGGCAACAGCAGAGGCTCTGCTGACCGACTGGAAGGAGGCCAGCGAAGCACGAGAAAGGAACCCGGAGATATTCCTGCAGTGATAAAGGAGCAGGGAATATTCAAAGGCCTTGGTTGCAGATACGAAGAGGGATAACCGAGACAACCTCTCGGTGACCTCCCGGAGCGACAGACTCATATAAAATATATATGAAATAATTCTGGCCGTCAGCATAGACGTCTGGAAGGCTTGACGTCCTAGAGTATCTAGCGTCTTTGAGGCGCGGCCTGGGGGGCGAGAAGCATGCTTCTCCTTGCTTCCGGCCTTCCTCAGCGCCGATTCCACCACAATGGACCGATGTGGAAGCTGGTGCTGCCGAAAACCCGGGGACGGAGGCACCCGGTACAGAGCCTGCATCGCAGTCGACTGTGCCGGAACCCTCAAAGGCGACCGCCAAGCCCCCAGCAGGAGATCCTGCAGGGAGGGATGCAGAGGAAGCATCACGGCTGCCTGTTCCGCAGGGCCCGGGCTCGGGTCCGGGGTAGGGATGGCCAGCAAGTCCGCCATGTCAAGGAGGAAATCCTGAAAAGGTGGCTCTGCCGGAGGAGTTATGGCGGGGGAGGCTGCCAGGGCACACAGAGGCCGCTCGGGCCGATGCCCGCTGGGCAGAGGAGGGGACCAACCGACCCGGATCGGGGCAGTCCCCATGGCGTCGTCGGCTCCTGGGATTGATTCCAAGCTAGGCATTGAAGGGGTCGATGGCACCGACGGCGCCGCAGGAATCGGCCTCGGCCCCGAACCCGGGGGTGGCGCTGCTCCCGGCGATCGAAGCGGTTCCGCGGCCGCCGGAGGGCAGGGGCCAGCGGTCTCCGCTCTGCATCGCGGGAGGGGACAGGGACCGATCCCGAGACGTGTAGTGTCCAGGCTTTCAAGGCTGGATACCGACTCCAGGCTGGGCATCGAACCGAGCGAGGAAATCGACTCCCTTCTAGAGGGCCCCGGCGGGGGCGACCGCGCCGGTGGTGGAGATCCCGGAGCGCGGATCGGAACCGTGCCGATCGGTGCCGTGAGCATCAGGGGTCCCCGAGGGCGGAGCTCAGTGGAGAGGGGGTCATCTGACGCCGGCGCCGATGTTGATCGGCGGGCACTGCCCGATGCCGGGCTCCCTCTCGAACCCGTCCGACCCGGAGAGAAATCCTTTCGGGGCATACGGCCCGTCCCCGAGGGGACCCCGGTCACCCGACGACGAGTCCCTGCGGGGGGGAGTGCAAAGCCCCTGCGCCGACGTCAGGGTACCGTTGCGGGGCGGCGCAGATCCAGATTGGGTCGAAGACCCCGAGGCCCCTTCTCTAGGAAAGGGCAGGGCCCTCGACGGCCGCGTCGATGCCGGGGAGTCGCCCGTGCGCTGGCCGACATACCCTGAGGTCCCCGGGGAAGGTCGATGGCGGTCCCTCGTGCTCGACGCCCCTACCGTTGCTGGCGGAGCGGCGCCGCTCGAACCCGGTACCACCCTTGCGCAGGGCTGGGATACCGGCGACCCGGCGCGGGTCGAAGCGAACAGCCCCAAGGGGAGGGAGGCTAGATGACCATCCCCAGTGCGGGGCGGAACCACCGATGCCCGCGCGCTCGAAGCGGGTACTACCTCCGCGCATGACTTGAACGTAGGGCCGTCAGACAGTGTCGAGTCGATCGGCCCCCAAGGTGCTGAGGGCAGCGGCTGGCGATCCACGGTGGGGAGCGGGTCACTCGACACCGACGGGTCGGCACCACCCAAAGCGGATACCACCCCCGTAGGAACGCCATACCGGCGCGAGTCGGTCGGCCCCGGAGGCGCCGAGGACCGCAGCCGCCAATCCCCGGTGAGGAGCGGAACGCTCGACACCGACGCCGAGGGGTCGGTACCGCCCGAAGCGGGTACCGCCCACGCGCATGGCAGGGATGGAGGAACGCCAGGCTGGACTGAGTCGATCGGCCCCGGAGGCGCCGAGGACAGCAGCCGACGATCCTCGGTGAGGAGCGGAGCGCTCGACACCGACGCCGATGCCGGGGGCTCAGTACCGCCCGGAGCGGCTACCACGCCCGAGCATGGCTGTGATGTAGGGAGGTCAGACCCGGTCGAGTCGATCGGCCCTGAAGGCGCCGAGGACACCGGCTGACGATCCCTGGCGAAGAGTGGAACACTCGACGCCGACGCCGATGCCGGGGAATCGGCACCGCTCGAAGCGGGTACCTCCCTCGGGCATTGCTCGGGAATGTTCTGTGAGGAGCGAACCTCAGGAACATCCCGAAACCCCGTAAATGCTTTGGAGCCCGAGGACTCCCGCCGGGGTATATCAGCCAAGGAGGACTTGAGGGGTTGGCCGGAGCCGTCGCCATGCCGCGCATGAGACTCGCCCCTCAAGACTCGGCTAGTCTTAACAGACTGTTGTGGGGTTACCTGATCCTGGAGAGAAGAACAACCCGACGACCGCGCCTTGGGCGCGAAGACATCGTCGAGGGATACCCGAAAGAGGGAGGGGTCTTCTTCCGACACTGTAGCCCGGGGAATCCGGGAAAAAGGGATCAGGCCCCAAACAGGAGAGGCACCAGGCATTGGATTCCACGTGGAAAATTAAGTCCCCGCCGTGAGGCTGGGGGGAAGAAGGCTCCATGCCCCGGTCCTCAGCGCCCGGAGGGGGCGACGAAAATTAAATGAAAATAATTAAAAGAAAGAAAGAAAAGGGGGGCACGGAGGTGCCACCGTCGGCGGGAAAGCCACGGCTACAGAAAGAATGAAAAATTTCTGCGGTGGCAGGAGGGACGTCCTGCCTGCTCCGCAGAAAACGAAAAACTGGGGAGAGGCAGTAGGAAGGGCGGGAAGCCACCGCGCAGGTGCGGGGTATGCTCCCAAAGGCTTTCTGATTGGATGCTGGGGAGCATTCCCATGCGGGCTCCGTCGGCGACGTCTCCCACGTGTGAAGACTCATTCCTGCTTGTTCCTGGAGATAGTATTCACCAACGGAGATAGTATGTTGAATATCCGAGTGGGTGGCCAGGTGAGCAGCAGGGATCATCACATGGTGTGGTTTGAGATAAAAGTCAAGGCAGAGTCCAAGCACAGCAAGCTCAAAGTCCTAGACTTCAAAAACACTGACTTCAGTAAAAGGCCAAGTGCCTGAAGGAGGAGTTGGCAGGGTGGGAGGGGATAAGGGAAGTGGAATTGCAGTGGGCTAAACTAAAGGAAGCAATAAAAGGGGCAACAGATATATATGTAAGGAAAGTAAATAAAAGCAAGAAGAAAAGGAAACCTATTTGGTTCTCCAAAGAAGTGGCTGCACAAATAAAGTAAAAAAAACACAGTTTTCACAAAATTCAGAAGTTTGCAAACAAACAGAGGAACACAGAAAAAAATACAGGATAAAACTAAAAGAGACAAAAAGAGAAATAGGAATAGCAAAATCCAAGGCAGAAGAAAAGATGGTTAAAGATGTGAAGTGTGGGGACAAATCTTTTTCAGGTATATTCGGGAGAGAAGCAAAATCAGAGGTGGAATTGCAGGACTCAAAAGTGCTGGGAACGGATTTGTGGAAAGTGACATTGAAAAAGCAAAAATGCTAAACAAATACTTCTTTTCTATTTTTCTAAAGAAATCCTGGAGAAGGACCACCTCTGATTGACAAATGGGAATGAAGTAGATACCACACCATTCACAGAACAGCTTTCAAAACTGAAAGTGGACAAGGCCATGGGGCAAATGGGATACGTCCCAGGAATCTGGAAAAGCTCAGAGAGGTTCTTGCAGGGCTGTTAAAGGATGTTTTTAATAGATCCTTGGAGACAGGAGAAGTTCCACAGGACTGGAGAAGGGCTGATGTGGTACCTCTTCACAAAAGTGGTAATAGGGAAGAAGTGACAAACTTCAAGCTGGTAAGCCTTACCTTGGTGACGTGAAAAGTAATGAAGGTGCTCCTGAAAGAGCGGCTGGTGAACTCTCTCGAAACCAGCAGGTTGCATGATCCAAGGCAACATGGTTTTACCAAAGGACGATCTTGCCAAACAAATCTGATTTGAGTTCTTTAACTGGGTGATCAGAGAACTAAATGAAGGGCATGCGATGGATGTGATCTACCTGGATTTCAGCAAAGCCTTTGATACTGCTCCTCATAGGAGGTTTATCAATAAACTGAACAGCTTGGGATGGATCCCAAGGTGATGAACTGGATCAGAAATTGGTTGACTGACGACAGAAGGTGATGGTAAACCAAACTCACTCGGATGAAAGGAAGGTGATTAGAGGTGTGCCCCAGGGTTCGATCCTGTGATCAGTACTGTTCAATTTATTTGTGAGCAATATTGCTGAAGGACTGAATGGAAAAGTCTGTCTCTTTCAAATGACACAAAAATTTGCAACAAAGTGGATTCCCCTGAGGGAGTGGATAACATGAGGAAAGATCTACAAAAGCTGGAAGAATGGTCTAATGCTTGGCAGTTAAGATTTAATGAAGAAGTGCAGTGTCATGCACTTGGGAAGCAGAAATCCAAGGGAATTGTATACAATAGGGGGTGAGAGGTTGGTGTGCATGGACCAGGAGAAGGACCTCGGTGTGACTGTTTCTGAGGATCTCAAGATGGCGAAACAGTGTGACAAGATGATGGCAAAAGTCAGAAAGATGCTGGGTTGCATACAGAGAGGAATTACCAGCAGAAAGGTACTAACGCCACTGTACAAGTCGCTGGTGAGGCCTCACTTGGAATATTGTGTTCAGTTTTGGAGACCGTATCTCGCAAAGGATATAAAAAGGCAGGAAACTATTCAGAGGAAGGCGACCAAAATGATTTGGAGCCAGCGTCAGAAGACATAGGAGAAGAGACTTGAAGAGCTAAATATGTACACTCTGGAGGAGAGGAGGGACAGAGGAGATATGATTCAGACCTTTAAATACTTAAAGAGTATTAATGAACATACCTACCTATTCCAAAGACGGGGAAATTGTAAAACTAGAGGGCATAACATGAAGCTGCAGGGGGGTAAATTGAAAGGCAATGTCAGGAAATACTTTTTCACTGAAAGGGTGGTGGATGCTTGGAATGTCCTCCCGATGGAAGTGGTGGGGGCAAACACAGTAACAGAATTCAAAATAGCATGGAACAGACAGAGTGGATCCCTTTATAACAGGATAAAATCAAAATAAGCATAACTATCTCTTGTATCTGAACAAAAAGGGGTGACCTACATGGAGTGGTAGGTACACCCTTAAACAAAGGAATGGGGAGAGGTTACCTGCACGGAACAGCAAGTGCACCTACTCGTGCCACCTTGCTGGGCAGACTAGTTGGACCATATTGGTCTTTATCTGCCATCATATACTATGCTATGTTACTATGTTATGTCAATAACTATGTACAGTGAATAAGAGGACAGGGACTTGAGACATGACTTCACCATGTTGAAACTATGTATTGAGGTTAGAAGGCCAGGTCCCGACTTGAAGTCTTGATGTGAGCTAATTGTATTTGGACTGTCTACTCTGTATATGTTAGTGGGGAAAGCATTATTCTATGTAAGGTGTGGAGTGAAATATGGACTTGTGCTGATCTCAGCGCATATTAGGTGTTTTCTGGTGTGGTATTATGTGGGGTCAGTATTAGGGGGTTCCAGTGTATTTCCAAAATGCTGTATAAAAAGGTAAGTTTTGAGTTGTTTGCGGAATGAGAAGAGGTCTCTGATAGCTCTTACTTCATTGGGTAGATTACTCCACAATATGGGTGCGAAGTGCGAATATGCTCTGTTAGTGGCTTTAATGGATTTCCGGTAGTCTGGAGGGACTGTTTGTTCGTTCTTGTTGCAACCTCTTTTTATTCGGGTGTCTTTTTGATTGGTGATAAAGGATGTCAGAAAGGAGAGAGCTATTTCTCTGATTATTTTAAATGTAGTCATAAATATTTTGTAGTTTATTCTACTTTGGATTGATAGCCAGTGTAGCTTATACATAGAACGGGTGTGATGTGTTCGGATATATGGGCTTTCAAGGCTATTCATGCAGCAACATGCTGGGCCATCTGAAGTTGTTGTAGGGCCTGTTTAGTTAAACCTTGCAGAATGCTGTTACAGAAGTTGAAATGAGGAGTAATTAATGCCTGAAGGACTGATCTGAAGTCATGGTTGGGGAGCAGTGGTCGCAGGTGTTGAAGCATTCTGAGTTTGTAGTAGATTGTTTTGGTTGTGAGTTTTATGTGTGAGGTCATATCACCCCAAGGTATTTTACTTCGTTGCTTACTACGATGTCAGTATCGCCAATTCTGACTTTTGAAGGTATGGAGAAGCCATGGCTCCTGGTTATGTATAATACTTCAGTTTTATTGAAGTTGACCTGGAGGTTATGACTGTTGAGCCAGTCTGATGCTTCCTTAAAGCATTCTATAATTTCGTGGGGGATAGGGTTTGTGATGTTAATAGGGAGATATAGCATTACATCATCCGCGTAGATGTGGTATCCTATTTTGAATTTTTTAAAGATGTTGCAGATGGGCTGGAGGTATATGTTAAAGAGAAGGGCTGAAAGGGCTGAGCCTTGTGGTAGGCCTTTTTCTTGTTTAAAGGGATTAGGTGTTTGTTGTCCAATTTTGACCTGTTGGGTTCTGTCTGTGAGATATGACGGGAACCATTGGTGTACTGTTCCTTTTATTCCTATCTGTTGAAGTCTGGTGAGCATTATGCTGTGATTGATACTATCAAATGCTGAGATGATAGCTATGAATATGAGTATAAATGCCTGTTTAGTGTTATCTATGCCACGTATTAAGTTGTCAAATAATGCAAGTAGGAGGGTTTCCACACTATGATACGGCTTGAAGCCATATTGGTGTTCGTCTAGGGGGGCATGCATGTCAACATAGTCCTGGAGTTGATTCTGTACTATTTTTTCAATTACTTTGGTCATGAATGGGAGGCTTGATATTGGTCTTAAGAAGTGGGGTTATTTTTATCCAAGGAACTGTTCTTCAGTATAGGGCAAATCATTGCTTGTTTTAATGTTGATGGAATGTATCCTTGATCCAGGAATGTGTTAATGATATTAAGGATGAAGGGGGACAGTTCTGTTTTAGTTGCTTTTATCCAGCTGACCGGACATGGGTCAAGGCTAGATGTTGTCGTATTAATATATTGCTGAGGGTTTTTTTGCTTGATCTGTGTAAATGTTGACCAGATTAACTTAGGGCTGAGGTTGGTGGCTAAGGGTGGTGGGGGTTAAATCTATGGATGGTAATTTTAGTTTTTCCTTATAGTGGAAGGCTAGGATTTGGAGTTTGATTATTTATTTATTATTATTATTTATTAGAGTCTCTTTTATACCGCGCTATTCAGCATCAGTGTGGTTTACAATGAATAATAAAATACACATTTCCGATGGTACTTTGTGTTTACAGTTGAACAGGTAATGCAACTTGGATAACAGGGTAACTATTTACAATTTAAGACATAATTGGGAACTCTTGACTTCAGTCAAGGGGGTTCTGAGAGGCTTGTGAGGATGGTGCAGCGTCCACATTGGCTTCTGGGTAAAACTGGAGGAAGAGGTGAAGTTTTAAGGCCTTTCTGAACTGAAATAAGTCCTGGATTGATCGGATGCCGTGAAGGAGGCTGTTCCAGTACCTTGGTGCGCAGAAATTGTAGGCACTGCCTACTGTTGCCTTGGTGCATTGTGTTATTAATTTTGGGACTACCAGGGTGTTAAGTGTTACTGACCTTCTGTCCCTATTGAGAGGAGTTGTCTGGATTAGTTGATAGGGGTTTTTTTTATGTCATTGTTTTTTGAGCTGTGAGAGAGGGTTTTTACAATTGCAAACACTCTCTGGGACGATTGAGTGATTTGATAAGTATGTCTGAATAATGCTCCTTTTTTTTTATTGATGGCATCTTTGTAACGTTGTAGTGTACTCATGTAGAGGGAATGAAGTTCGGTCGATGTAGATGTCCTCCATTTACATTCAATCCTCCGTAATGTGGACTTTATCTTTTTTAGGTCTTGGGAGTACCTTGATGCATTTTAATCTTCATCAGGCGTGGAATTTTAGTATGGCAGCATTTCCTATGGTGTCATTCCAGTTAGCTATTGTGTCTTCAAGATCTGTTAGATCAGGGTTTTCTCCAGTACATAGAAACATGACGGCAGAAAAAGACCACATGGCCTTCTAGTCTTCCCTCCCATCAACTACAATAGTGCCCTTTTTTTTCCTTTAGAGATCCTCTGTGTTTGTCCCATGTTTTTTTGTTGTTTTTTTTTAATTCAGATATGTCCTCGTCTCTATCACCTCCACTGGGAGATTATTCCACTCATCTACCACTCTTTCCGTAAAGAAATATTTCCACATATTACTTCTGAGTCTATCCCCTTTTACCCTCAACCTATGTCCCCTCAAAGCAGAGCTCGATTTAAATCGGAAGAGACTCTCCTCCTGTGCATTTATGCCACAAAGGTATTTAAACATCTTTATCATCTCTCTCCTAACCTGCCTTTCCCTCTAAAGAATACATATTAAGATCTTTAAGTCTGTCCTCATATGCTTCAAAATGAAGACCACTAACCAGTTTTGTAGCCACCCTCTGCGCAGACTCCAACCTTCTTATATTCTTTTGAAGGTGCGGTCTCCAGAATTTCATACAATACTCCAAATGAGATTGCACCAGAGACTTACACAGAGGCATTATCACTTCCTTTTTTCTGCTAGCAATTCCTCTCCCTATACACTCAAGCATCCTTCAAGCTCTTGCAGTCAACTTTTCTACATGTTTAGCTCCTTTAAGATTGTCAGACACAATTACGCCCAGGTCCCGCTCTTCTTTTGTGGACAGAAGTACCTCACCCCTACACTGTACCACTCCTTTGGATTTTTGCAGCCAAAATGCATGACCCTGCATTTTTTAGCATTAAATTTCAGCTGCAAACTCTAGACCATACTTTAGGCTTAGTTAGATCTCTCCTCGTGTTATCTACTCCTTCCTGGGTGTCTATTGCAGATTTTGGTATCATCTGCAAACAAGCAAACCTAACCCGACAGCCCTTCCATACATGGGATATTGACCAGTTTATCCTGGACTCATTGCTCGAGATCTGATGCCTGCAACCAGACCATCCTGCGAGCCCCAATGCAGACTGCTGAATCTCTGCTTGTTGATTCAAAGGCATCAAAAGAGGCCCTGGTAAGAAATTTAGAGGTATTTTGGCCTTGCTTGATGAGTGTCTGGAATGCACTCCGCTTATCTTCAGAAAGCATGGGAATAAAGGTTTCCAGATCCCTGGTAACATCCTTTAGAAATATGTCCATGTACAGCATGCAAGAGTTAATTTTGGAGGCCAACATGCATGCTTTGAGGCATCGATGCCAAAGGCATCGAGTGTCCTCAATTGTCTGCTAGGTAGCATGGATGAATGGTTCTTAGAACTCTTTATTTGGCGCATTGCCGATTCCATCACCATTGAGTGGTGGAAGAGCTGAGGTTTTTGGAATCCTAGGCACTCTGATACTCAGTACATGGTATCAAGTCTCTTGCCGATAGGCGGAATCGTGAGCAGGACCTCCCACATGCGGAGCATAAGATCCTGCAGAATGCAATGCACCAGTAAGGTAGCCGCTTCCTTGGGCGACTCCAATTCTTCTACCCTCGGTTCCTTTTCAGGGCTACGGTGATGGAAAGCCCTGCTGCCATGTCACATATGAAGTCCTAAAAGGACATATCTTCTGGTGGGAACAGATGCCGTTCCTGAGGTGGCAAAGAGTCCGAAGGGATGTCTGGAAGTTCTCGGGAATCGAGTAATCCTCCCATCAGATTCTGAAGAACTGGAGTCAGAGTCCAGTACGAAATTAAAGTATCAGCGGTCTTGGGTTCGCCTCGATGCTTCATGGACGTCGATGCCGATACTCAGAGGTATCGGAACAGAGAGCCATGGAGATTTGAGTCTGTTGGATACCGGGGGTATCCATTGGTTCCAACGAAGGTATTGACCTCGGGGGTTCAGACGATGCTGGTTCGAGGGCCAGCATCAGGGCCAATAAACCTGGCTGTAGGTTCTGTGCCGAAGCTTGCACTCCTGGAGCCCTCTGTACCGAGACTGCCAGGAGTGCTGCCCAACTCCTCTTGAGAACGAGCATGCACTGGTCTAGGAAGATGGCCGATGTCTGGGTGGAATCACCTACGGGGCTCTGAGCCACGGCCCCAGAACATGGAACCGATACCTCTCCGGAGGTTGATGCCTATGGAGCGTCCTGGAGCCGCTCTTGTGCTTTGAAGAAAGCACAGTTACTTACCTGTAACAGGTGATCTCTGGGAACAGCAGGAATAAGTCTTTACATATGGGTACGTCGGTACCGACGGAGCCTGCGCGGGAACGCTCCCCAGTGTCCAAAAAGAAAGCCTTTGGGAGCATCCCACGTGCATGCGCGCTGCCTTCCCGCCCATTTACTTCCCTCTCATCAGTTGGGTTTGTAGCTGAGACCAAAGGAGGGAAGTAGACAAATTAGAGAGAAAAAGAGAGAGAGAGAGAGAGAGAACAACTCCTAGGGGAGGTGGGTGGGTTGTGAAGACTTATTCCTGCTGTTCCCAGAGATCAGCTGTTACAGGTAAGTAACTGTACTGTCTCCAGGAACAAGCAGGAATGAGTCTTCACATATGGGTACTCCCAAGCTAAGATGCCTGGAGGAGGCCCCAGCATGTTGCAAATCTAAAGATGGGCCATGCTTATCCCTCAAAACCTCAGGCATCTAAGGGATGGAGGGTAGGAGTTGAACTAGAAAAGAAAAAAGAGGTGCTGTGGAACAGCTTGACTAAACAAGGTATCCAGAGGGGAGTCCTTGTGTAAATCATAAATATTAGAAAAATATTGAGTCCCAATTTTCTAATGTGGATCTCACTCAAAAATATTGCAAAAATACTTGCTGAGGGTAATATGGGTCTGTGGTTGAGAGCCAGTATATTATCCTCAAAGAAATTCCCTCAATGTGAAGTAGAGGGAAAAAAATAAATTTTGCAATACAGGAAGAGATGAGAAGCCCTCATGGCCAGGACTAACCCCAGAAGAAAGTACTGGGGGAGTTCAATGAGGTTGGACTTTTGAGACATGGTTAAAGCTTCTGTAAAGTCAAAAAAATTGAACTTCTTGTCCTTGGAGCAGAATAAGGTCCTAGGAAAGAGTGGAGATAATCTGACTGGTTTGGATGAAAAGGCAGATATACCCTTTGCAGAAAAAAGGGGATAGGTCTTTAAGACCCCCTTTATTCCAATGAAAGACAAAGACATTTGTACCAGGCGTTGAGCCTCCAATTTCTTGAAGATCAGTA
The DNA here is from genome assembly GCA_033557465.1 of Ichthyophis bannanicus. Lineage (NCBI taxonomy): Eukaryota > Metazoa > Chordata > Amphibia > Gymnophiona > Ichthyophiidae > Ichthyophis > Ichthyophis bannanicus. Next base: position 350,327,215 of record CM066039.1, on the reverse strand, counting down.
AAAGTCTTTTGTAAGTGATGTCACTTATGATGATGACCTTACATGTAGAGCTTCAGATGTAACGTAACCTAAAAGGTAACGGTAAAAGAAGGCATTTCCTAATTTACCATAGAAATTGGTTGTCCATTGAGTTTTATGGTATGCTGGGGCAGCATTAATATGGACAGTAAACAAATCTTTCAAAATCAGATGTTGTATAGATTGACACAATAACAAGGAGGATTAAGACCTACTTGAGAATATTGATGGAGAATCTCTGTCTGGTTAAATATGGAAGAACTATAGAGAAAGTTTCGTGGAAACTAGTATTATGTTCTTCACTTACAGGGATAGGACTAGATTTCTTGAAAAGATCTAGCCCCTGAAAAAACCAGGTCTCGAGATGTACGTGAATGAGTGCAGAGGAGATCCTTAGTCTTAAGACAGCAAAAATGGATCCTTCTATAATTTCAAATAGTAGCTGGAGAAAAAGACGCAATATAAGGGGATACCATGTTTGCCTCTTTATGAGGGCAATATGAGTATCATGCGTTCCCTTGTTCAACATAAGCTACCATGAAGTATAGGAAATTAGAAGGAAAGTAGTGAATAAGGACCAACTGCAGTGAAAAAAATGCATCCCTGATGTGGAAGTTCCAGAGAGATGTGGAACAAACCAGAGAATTGTGCAATTTTCTACGCTTTCACGTGGTCTAAGCCCTGGTTACCTTTTCTTAAAAGGAAATTTTAAGGAATATGGTAAGAGTAGGAAAAAAAACCAGTCATGCAGGAGCATGACTGGCAGAGTTTACCAGCTGAAGCCCCTCTTAACTATCTGGCCGCTACCTATTAGGAGTAGCTCCGAGGCACTCTGGCAAAGGCCCACAGTTGCAGAGCTTTGTTGTAGAATTGCAGAGAGCATGTTGTAGGTTGCTTAGATCTGGCTGTTGAATTGCCAGTGTGCAACTTAATCTATTCTGATGGAGCCAAAGAGAATTGAAGATGGCTAAGAATAGTAGACAGGCCTGATGCCTGCAACAATAAATAGTCCAAATGAGTTCTGAACCTCTTTTGGAATTATCTGTTATTAAGGCAGCATAAAAAGTTAGGTCCTATAGATTGGAGAGGACCGACAGACATAATTTGGAGTAGTGATACCCAATTTCTGTCCGAAAAGCTGCCTTAAAAAAAATATCTGAGAAGAAGATGAACCGCAAAGGGGGAGAAAACTCTGTATGGAAACTACTTACTGGAGTAGGTATTGAAGAAAATCCTATGGCTTAGAGAATAAGCCCTCCAGTTGATTAGTAGTACTTTTAGAGACTGAATGTCTGGGCTAAGAGGAATAGAAAGTAATACTGAGTTGAGAAGACTTACAATTTGGTAAGTCTTTGAAGAGAAAGGGTCCCCTTGCAGTTAAAAGTATGAGATATCCTCGTACAGGAAACTGACAAGGTGAAGGGTATAGCTCACCCTGTTGTTAGTCCTCCTTTTGTTTAAAAAGGAGAAAGCACAGTTACTTACCTGTAACAGGTGATCTCTGGGAACAGCAGGAATTAGTCCTCACATATGGGTACGTCGGTACCGACGGAGCCTGCGCGGGAAAGCTCCCCAGCTTCCTAGAATGGAAGCTTTTGGGACCTCCCACTGCACATGCGCACTGCCTTCCCGCCTTCCTGAACAGCTCTCCTCAGTTTCGAGTTTATAGCTGAGTCAATAGAGAGAGGACAGGAAGATAGATAGATAAAAGATACAACTCCTAGGGGAGGTGGGTGGGTTGTGAGGACTAATTCCTGCTGTTCCCAGAGATCACCTGTTACAGGTAAGTAACTGTGCTATCTCCAGGAACAAGCAGGAATAAGTCCTCACATATGGGGACTCCCTAGCTTAGATGCGTGGGATCCCCTGTCAAGGTTCGCCATCTTCGTATGGATCTCAGGCATCCATCCTGGGAAGGTGGGCAGGAGTTGTCTAAGAATGGAACAGGTGTTTGAGGACAGCCTGGCCAAACAAGGCATCCCGGCGGGAGTCCTTGTCCAAACAGTAATGGGCTGTGAAGGTATGAACCGAGGCCCAGGTAGCGGCTCGACAGATCTGATCAATGGAAACAGAGTGCAGATGAGCCATAGAAGTTGCCATGGCTCTCACATTGTGAGCTGTGACATGGCCTTCCAGAGAAATGTTTTTACTCTGGTAAGCAAAGGAAATACACTGAGCAATCCAATTGGAAAGTGTACGCTTGGAGACTGGAAGTCCCAAATGTGAAGGATCAAAAGCCACGAAAAGTTGAGAAGACTTTCGATGTGGCTGAGTCCTATTAAGGTAAAAGGCTAGAGCTCTTTTACAATCCAGAGTATGAAGGTTCCTCTCTGCACTGGAGGCATGAGGAGCTGGAAAAAATACAGGTAGATATACCTCTTGATTAAGATGAAAAGGCGAGACCACTTTAGGCATAAAGTGGGGATTCGTCCTAAGGACCACCTTGTCATGATGAAATCTTGTATAAGGTGGATTAGCCACTAGAGCCTGCAGTTCGCTGATGCGACAAGCAGAAGTGACTGCAATTAGGAATAGTACCTTCCAGGAAAGAAATTTCAAGGAGGTAGAAAATAACGGCTCAAAAGGTGGCTTCATAAGCTGACCAAGCACTAGATTCAAATCCCATGCGACCGGGGGGGTCTGATGGGAGGTTTAGTGAGAGTCAGGCCTCTCATGAATCTTGCAACAAGAGGATGAGAGGAGATAGGTTGTCCATTTACAGGTTTCAGGGATGCTGAAATAGCACTTAAATGGACTCTTACAGAATTCGTCTTAAGGCCTGCATTGGAAAGATGCAGGAGATAGTCTAAGAGGGAATTCAAAGGAAGTGCCAGAGGGTCAAGGCCCTGCTGAGCACACCAAATGGAAAAACGTTTCCATTTGAAAGCATAAGACCGCCTCGTGGAAGGTTTCCTAGAGGCATGAAGGATATCTTTCACAGGTTGAGAAAGATTAAAGTCTTGAAGACTTAAGCCTTCAGTAACCAAGCTCGGAGATGTAGGGATTTGGGGTTTGGGTGCCACAAAGTCCCGTCCTCCTGAGACAGAAGGTCTGGTGCAGCTCCTAAGTCCAGGGAGGATCCCTGGGAGAGCTGTAGAAGCAGAGGGAACCACACTTGGCGTGGCCAGCGTGGAGCTATGAGGATCATAGAGCCGTGATCTCTCTGGAGTTTGAACAGAGTCTTGGGAATCAGCGGAATGGGTGGAAAGGCATATAGGAACGCCTGACCCCAATGGAGGAGAAAGGCGTCCGTGGCCTGAGCTTCCTGACACGGAGTCCTGGAACAGAACCGGGGAAGTTTGGCATTCCACGGACTTGCAAAGAGGTCTATGTCCGGGGTCCCCCATTCCTGAAAGATTCTGGTTATCTGGTCCACGTGTAGGGACCACTCGTGTGGCAGCAGAACTCGACTGAGCCTGTCTGCTCGAGAGTTTTGAACTCCTGGAAGATACACTGCTAGCAGATGAATTTGGTGCTCTCTGGCGAAGGCCCATAGTCTGAGAGCTTCGTTGCAAAGCGACAGAGAGCCCGTCCCTCCTTGTTTGTTTATGTAAAACATGGCCACCTGATTGTCTGTCTGAACCAGGACAGTCAGGTTGGCAAGGAGGGTATGGAAGACCTTGAGGGCAAGGTAAATTGCTCGCAGTTCCAGGAGGTTGATATGAAGGGTGGCCTCCTGTGGAGACCAAGTGCCCTGAGTGGAGAGAGTTAGCAGATGGGCTCCCCACCCCAATTGGGAGGCATCTGTTGTGAGGGTTGCTTGGGGTAGCAAGGGCTGAAAGGGAGCCCCCAACAACAGATTCTTGGTGGATATCCACCAATGGAGGGACCAAGACAGACGGTTTGAGGTTTGTATTTGGTCTGAGAGTGCTCCCGACGCCTGAGTCCACTGGGTGGCCAGGGTCCATTGAGCTGCTCTCATATGAAGACGAGCGTAGGGCACCACATGTACTGTGGAGGCCATATGGCCCAGGAGGCGTAGCATTTCCCTGGCTGTCAAGTGAGTACTGGACTGGGCTTGGGAGGCCAAGCTCAGCAGACGCTGACCCCGAACCAGTGGAAGGTAGGCTCTTGCAGTGGTGGTGTCCAACTGGGCCCCTATGAATTCTAGAGACTGAGTAGGGCTGAGTTGAGACTTGGGAAGGTTTACCACCAGTCCCAGATACTGCAGAAGGCTCCTTGTGCGGTCTAGGGAAATCTGCGCCTGCGACTGAGTTGGAGCTCGAATGAGCCAGTCGTCCAGATATGGGAATACGAAAATCCCCATGCTTCTGAGAAATGCGGCTACGACTGCCATGCATTTGGTAAAGACTCTTGGGGCAGAGGCGAGACCGAAGGGAAGTACTCTGTATTGGTAATGACTTCCCCTGAACAGAAAGCGAAGATATTTTCTGTGGGATGGATGGATGAGTAGATGTGTATACGCATCCTGGAGGTCTAGAGAACAAAGCCAGTCCTGACTCTGAAGGTATGGAAGGAGAATGCCCAAAGAGAGCATTTTGAATTTCTCCTTGTACAGAAATTTGTTCAATTCTCTCAGATCTAGGATTGGTCTGAATCCCCCTGTCTTCTTTGGAATGAGAAAATAGGGGGAGTAGAAACCTGACCCTTGTTGATGAAGAGGAACCTCTTCTATGGCCCCTTGGGCAAGCAGAGAAGAGATCTCCCGATCCAACAGGGCTAGGAGAGGAGATGGAGAATTGAAGGGTCTCACCATGTGATGAGGAGGAAGGTTGGAGAAATGAAGTTTGTAACCCTCTCGGATGATAGAGAGGGTCCATTGCTCTGTTGTGATTTGTTCCCATCTGGGAGCAAAGTGAGCTAACCTTCCAGGTATGGTGAGAGGTTCTGGTTGGTCCAGAACCAGGAATGGCAAGTTCTCTAGGGGCAAGTCAAAACCCCTGAGGGGGTGGAGCCTGTTGAGCTGCAGTAGCTGCTGCAGGCTTTGCTCTTGCTTGTTTCGTTTGCTGACGTTTAGCCGCAAAACGAGGTTGAGAAGATTGCTGGCCAGTATTGGAAGCATATCTGGCCTTCTTATAATAAGGCCTCTTGAAAGACTTCTTCTTAGTGGGAGTAGAAGTGGACTTAGAAAGTCTCTCTAAGGTGGCATTTTCAGCGTCCATTTGAGTGGCCTTAACTTGCCACTCTGCACCGAATAAGTTCTCACCTGTACAGGGCAGATTCCGTAAGCCATCTAGAACCCAGGGTTCCAGATCAGAAGCCTGGAGCCAAGCCAGACGTCTGGCTGCAATAGCAATGCCAGAAGCTCTGCTGGCTCCTTCGAAGGAATCAAAGGCAGCTCTGTTGGAGAACTTAGAAACATCTAAAAGTTGTTTCACAACAGAAAGGAAGTCCTCCTGTTTATCCTCAGGGATAAAGGGGGCAAAATGCCGTACTTTCTTGGCAAGTTCCCCTAGGAACATGCCCATATAGAGGCTGTAGGAATTAATCCTGGCTATAAGCATACTAGCCTGGAAGATTTTCCTACCAAAAGAGTCCAGTGTCTTACATTCCCTTCCTGGAGGTGTAGAAGAGTGCCTTTTAGTACTCTTGATCTTTTTCATTGCAGACTTTACCACAATGGAGTGGTGAGGCAATTGAGTTTTCTGAAAACCAGGAGAAGGAGGGACCCGATACATGGTGTCCAACCTACGGGAATAAGGAGACAGAGTTAAAGGGTTCTCCCAGAAATCCATCAATTGTTCCTGAAGGATTTCATGGATAGGCAGAGTAACTGCTTCTTTAGGAGACTTAGAGTATCCTAAAATATCCAATCTTTTTGACCTTGGTTCCCTTTCAGAGGAGGTAGTGATAGAAAGGCCTTTAGCCATTTCTAAAATAAAGTCCTGAAAGGACAAATCCTCTGGAGGAGACATTCTCCTTTTTGGAGAAGAAGGTTCCTCAGGAAGGTCAAGGGAGAGCTCTGCAGACTCATCAGAGGAGCCAAAATCCTCAGAGGAATCGGTGTATTCTCTAGTTTCCTCCAACGCACGATACGCATACCGATCGGTATCGACATCGGGCGTACCGGGTATGGAAGCGGTATGGAGCGAAAGCCCATACGGTACCGATTTGCGTTTAGAAGAGGAAGGCCTGGGTTCCGGCATGGCGGACGATACCGGAACCGGGCCCGGAACCGCTGGAAGCGGTACCGATGGCGTTGCAGCTTTAATGAAAGCCATGACGGCCTGCTGCATGGATTGGACAGTATTGCCCATAGACGCCACGGCTGCCTGGATGTCGGTACCGGTATGGGCCGGTACCCCAGAGCAGTCCAACAGGTGATCTGTCGAGGCCGTGCCATCGATGTCAACCTGTAGCCCCTGTATTGGCGTTTTGGAAGGTAGGGCTTCCCGCCGGGGCTGTTTGGCTGGGGCAGGGTCCTCAAAACTAAGAGCCTCTCGATGCTTTGAAGGAGATTTGCCCCTTGAGGACTTGCCCACAGAAGGTTTGGTTACCTGAGATCCATCCGGAGATGATGACCTGGATGACTGTGATGTTGGATTCTCTGAAGCAAACAGCACATGGAATTTGTTGGCCCGGTTCTGCAGCCCACGCTTAGACATTTGGGAGCAGGAAGGGCAGTCCGGAATGGAGTGGTCAGGCCCCAAACATTTAAGACACCATTCATGGGTGTCTGTGACTGATATAGCGTAGTTACTCACCTGTAACAGGTGTTCTCCAGGAGCAGCAGGAATCAGTCCTCACTTATGGGTGACGTCGGCGCCGACGGAGCCCTCGCGGAGCAATTTTCCCCAGCTTTCAAAGAAAGCCTTTGGGAATTGCAGCGCGCATGCGCGGTCGTCTTCCCGCCCGAGGGTGCCATCTTAGCCAGTCAGATGACATAGCTAAAAAAGACAGCATAAAAATTTGCAAAAAAGAACATAAGCAGACGATTGCAACTCCAAGGGGAGGAGGGAGGGTAGTGAGGACTGATTCCTGCTGCTCCTGGAGAACACCTGTTACAGGTGAGTAACTACGCTTTCTCCAGGACCAAGCAGGAAGTCAGTCCTCACTTATGGGACTCCCAAGCTCAAGGCTACCGGAGACCCTAAGCACAAAAATGAGCTCCCTCTAGCTCAGCAGCACAGAAGGATAGAATCTTCGCTGAATTATCACCCACCGGTAGCCCACATCCGGGATGGAGGGTAGGAGTTGCTCAGACCTCAAAGAGATTACGGAGGACTGCCTGTCCGAAAGCACTGTCCCTACGGGACTCCCTCTCGAGACAGTAATGGACCGCAAAAGTCTGGCTCGAAGACCAAGTAGCGGCCCGGCAGATGTCTGCCAGCGGAACAGAGCGGAGGTAAGCCACTGACGTGGCCTTTGCCCGAACGCAATGAGCCGTGACTCGACTTTCTAAGGAGAGTCCGGCTGCCCCATAAGCCCAAGAGATACAGTCCGCAACCCAGATGGACAGAGTACGCTTGGAGACCGGGAGCCCCAATTTATTGGGGTCAAAAGACACAAAAAGCTGAGCAGCTTTACGGTGCTCCCGCGTACGGTCAAGGTAGAAGTTCAATGCCCTTCTACAGTCCAGGGTATGGAGGACCGTTTCAGCTCGGCTGGAGTGTGGTCTGGGAAAGAAGGTTGGAAGTACCACCTCCTGATTGATGTGAAAAGGGGAGACCACTTTAGGCAGAAATTTTGGGTGAGTCCGTAGGACTACCCTATTCTTGTAGAACCTAGTGTAAGGGGGATCAGACACGAGGGCCTGCAATTCACTTACGCGTCTAGCGGAAGTGAGGGCTATCAAGAACAGTGTTTTCCAAGACAGAAAACGGAGAGAACAGGTAGCCATAGGTTCAAAAGGCGGACAGGTGATCCGCTGCAAAACCACATTCAGGTCCCAGTCAGGCGCTGGCGGGCGCAGAGGTGGTTTAAGTAGAAGGAGACCTCGGAGAAACCTCGCTACGAGAGGGTCAGTGGAGAGAGGTCTGCCGTCCACTGGCACATGATGTGCTGAAAGAGCACTGAGGTGAACTTTGACGGAGTTGGACTTAAGTCCCAGATTAGAGAGGTGCAGCAAGTACTGCAAGATCACCGACACCGGGCAGGAGAAGGGATCCTGAGACTGTTGGGTACACCAGACTGCAAAGCGACGCCATTTAAGGGCGTAGCATTTGCGGGTAGAAGGCCGACGCGAAGCTAAGACGACCTCCTCCACCTCCGCCGGCAGGAGAAGGGGAGCAAGGACTACCCTCTCAGCAGCCAGGCCATGAGGTTGAGAGACCTGAGGTTGGGGTGCAGAAGGGACCCCTGATCCTGAGTGAGGAGATCCGGTTGTACCCCCAGAGGGATTGGATCCTCCACCGCCAGTTGCAGCAGGAGCGGAAACCACGGCTGCCTGGGCCAGCGAGGGGCCACCAGGATCATGAAGGCTTTGTCTCGGAGAACCTTGAAAAGAGTCCGAGAGACCAGCGGGATGGGAGGGAAAGCGTACAGAAGGCTCCCCGACCACGAGATCAGAAAGGCGTCCGCCGCAACCCGAAGGGGGTGTGGCTGACGAGAGCAGAAGCGAGGAAGCTGCCGGTTGTGAGGACTGGCAAAGAGATCCACCGTGGGGAGACCCCACTTGAGGAAGAGCTTCTGAACTACCAAGGGATCCAGACGCCACTCGTGCGGCTGGAGGACCCTGCTGAGTTTGTCTGCAAGGCAATTTTCTTGGCCCGGGAGATAAACTGCCTTGAGGAGAATGCCGTGACTGACGGCCCAAGAGCAGAGCTTCTGTGCCTCTCGGCAGAGGAGGAAGGAGCCCGTGCCCCCCTGCTTGTTCACGTAGAACATGGCAACTTGATTGTCCGTCTGGACAAGGACGGACTGTTGGGAAGTCAGGTGGGAGAAGGCCTTGAGAGCTAGGCGGATCGCCCTGAGCTCCAGGAAGTTGATCTGCTGAGCAGACTCCCACGTGGTCCAGAGGCCCTGAGTACGTGCCTCTTGGCAATGTGCTCCCCAGCCCAGGAGGGATGCATCGGTGGTCAGCACCCGGGTCGGCTGAGGTGACTGGAAAGGCATTCCGAATATCAGGTTCGGCTGCCAGAGCCACCACCGGAGAGACGAGAGCAGCGGCTCGGAGACGCGCACTAGGTCTGCCAGGCCGCCTGTGGCTTGTCGCCACTGCTGGCGGAGACACCATTGAGCAGACCGCATATTCAGGCGGGCATTGGGGGTCACATGGACGGTGGAAGCCATATGGCCGAGCAGTCTCAGGAAGCGCCTGGCGGAGACCAGGGGCTGGCTGCGAAAGCGGTCGGCTAGGTCCATGAGCCGTTGAGCCCTGTCGAGCGGTAGGTACGCTCGTGCCCGAGGAGTGTGCAGCCTTGCGCCGATGAACTCGAGATCCTGTGAGGGGAGCAAAGTGGACTTTGCGAAGTTTATGACAAAGCCCAAGTGCTGCAGCAGAGTCACCGTGCGGCACGTGGCGTTGGTGACCTCCTGAGCGGACGCTGCTCTGATGAGCCAGTCGTCGAGGTACGGAAAGACATAGAGGCCGTGAAGCCGGAGATGGGCCGCCACGACCGCGAGACATTTTGTGAAGACTCGCGGTGCGGAGGATAGGCCAAAGGGCAGTACTCTGTACTGGTAATGATTTCCTGCCACCACAAACCTTAGGTATTGGCGGTGGCTTGGGTGGATGAGGATGTGCGTGTAGGCATCCTTTAGATCCAAGGAGCATAGCCAATCTCCCTGCTGGAGGTAGGGCAGAAGGATTCCAAGGGTAAGCATTTTGAACTTCTCCCGCACAAGGAACTTGTTGAGGTTGCGCAAGTCCAGGATGGGTCTGAGGCCCCCTGTTCTCTTTGGTATCAGAAAGTACCTTGAATAAAATAATGAAGAAAATCGACTTTTTCGCGGGGACAAGACGGGGACGTCTGTAGGGCTCCGCGGAAAAAAGAAGACTGGCTAAGATGGCACCCTCGGGCGGGAAGACGACCGCGCATGCGCGCTGCAATTCCCAAAGGCTTTCTTTGAAAGCTGGGGAAAATTGCTCCGCGAGGGCTCCGTCGGCGCCGACGTCACCCATAAGTGAGGACTGACTTCCTGCTTGGTCCTGGAGAATACAGCAGTACACTTGGTACACTTCTTAAATCCAGGGGCTGGCTTCTCCATGTGGAGAATTCAAGTAGGCCTGAAGGCCTAACTGAAGTGACCAAGTGCTGAAAAATAATAAAAGAAAAGAAAATAATTTTTCAAGAAAGAAAAAAGGAAGACCGGCGATACCGGTATCGGTATGGGAAGGCAGGTACGCGGTCTAAAGAAACAAAACAAAAAAACTACAATTTCTTCAGCGGTGACAGGATACACGACCTGCTGGCTCCGCGGAAAAAGAGAAACTGAGGAGAGCTGTTCAGGAAGGCGGGAAGGCAGTGCGCATGTGCAGTGGGAGGTCCCAAAAGCTTCCATTCTAGGAAGCTGGGGAGCTTTCCCGCGCAGGCTCCGTCGGTACCGACGTACCCATATGTGAGGACTTATTCCTGCTTGTTCCTGGAGATACCTGTTATCTCGGGGGTATGATAGTCCTTAATAGCTCTTAGAGCTAGAAGGATAGATTTCTCTTGAGCAAGAGATTCATGCCCAGAGTCAAGGATTGAGTCAATGTATGACTGATATCTCAGCACGGATGAGATGAATTTTAGATGCTTCTGTTGAAAAGAAGTAGGCTCAAAAGTTCTAAACCTCAGACAGAAAAAGTGAATAAAATATCAGAAACCCTGCGATTGCTGGGTTTGCTGAGCCTGTTGAGGTTTTGATTCTCTTAGCCTGGTGTGATGTAGCCCATATTTGGAAACATCTGCATAATGGGTAGAAGATGGATAAAACTTTTTTCCCCTAGGGGGATAAAGCTTTTTAGGAGATTTTTTATTAGCTGGGATAGAGGAAAGTTTTGACAATCCTCTGAAAGCAACAGCATCAGTGCTTAACTGATTAGCTTGAAATAAAGCCTCCTTGTTGAAGAGATTTTCACCAGTACAAGGAGTATTTCCCAGCCTTTCCTGTACCCATCTGTCCAAGTCTGAAGCTTGGAGCCAAGCTAAGCGTCGTGCTCCTATGGCTATAGCAGAGGTTCTGCTAATAGACTCAAAACAGTCCAGGGAAGCACGATTAAGGAACCTAGAGATATTTTGAGCATGATTGACTAATAAGAAATAGTCTGCTCTTTTATGCTCTGGAAGAACAGGGTTCAAAATTTTTAAGTTCTTTGTGACCTCTTCAAGAGATAATCCCATATAGAAAATATATGAGATAATTCTTGCTGAAAGCATGGATGCCTGGAAGCATCGACGTCCAAAGGCATCTAAAGTCCTAGTGCTTCTTTGCACTCAATACGCCTCATTGCTGATTCTACAACAATAGAATGATGAGGAAGTTGAGTCTTTTGAAAACCTGGAGAAGGTGGCACCTTGTACATAATGTCAAGTATCTTAGAATGTGGGGATACCGTTAAAGGAGTTTCCCACATTCTTAATAGTAGATCTTGTAAGATCTGAAGCAAAGGAAGCATGATCACCTCCTTTGGAATCCAGGGGAATTGCAGTGTCTCTGAATCCACCAGTAGGGATTCTTTATCAGGTATAGAAATGGCAAGTAACTTTGCCATATCAAGCAGAAAAGCTTGAAAAGAAATCTCCCCCGAGGAGGACCCTCTAAAATGAGGGGTAAAGGCTAGACTTGTTGAAAAATCAGCCTTGGTACCGATGGATTCATCCCAGTCATCGGGATCGGAAGACTTGAAAGGACGAAGCATCGGATTTTCTTTAAAGCGATGTCTTCGGTATCGCCCGAGGTCGGTACTGAGACGAGTCGGTACAGAATCCCCCGTGCTAGAGATTGATTCCAGGCTCGGCATCGAAGGAAGCGAGTCTGTCGAAGCAAGCATGGACGGTACCGACACCGACGTCGATACCAGTACCGAAGCCGATACCCGAGGAACAGTCTGCAGCAACTCTAGCGGTACCGAAGTAGCCGAGAGCGCTAGACTACGTTCATCGGTGAAGAGTGTTTCATCCATCACCATAGCCGATGCCGGGGTGTCAGTACCGCTCGAAGCGGCCACAACCACTGAGCATGGCCCAGGTATATTCATCGAGGTAAGAACCCCGGGAACAACCTGGAGCCCCATTAATGCTTTGGAGCCCAAAGACTCCCGCCGGGGCTTTATTGCCAAAATGTCCTCGAGGGCAAGGCCGGAGCCATCTCGATGCTGAGAAGGAGATCTACCACTCGAGGACTGGCTAGTCTTTACAGACTTTTATTTGGTTACCTGATCCTGTGAAAAAGAAGATATTCTAGCTGGTGACATCGTGTGCAATGTGAACCGGGTAGCGAGTTGTGCTCGATCCTGAAGACTTCTTCTGTTTGAGCTCCAGCAGGAGAGACACTCCAGAGGGCAATGGTCAGGACCTAAACATTTTAGACACCAAGTATGAGTGTCTGAAAATATATCTGTACCGCCACACTTTGAGCATTTCTTAAGGATAGTGGCTGGCTTTTCCATAATGGAAGGATAGAGTCTGTGATATAGAGGGTCCTTCCAGCCCGGTAGATGAGGCTAAAAAGCCAGGAACAGGAGTAGGGCTGAGTTGTAAACAAAAGCACATGGCTCCTGGTTACCTTAGAAACCAAGCACAGAGGCAAGAGAAACCCCCGTGCTACCATTCAGGGAATGAGTCACGAGCTAATGCAGGACACCTGCTAGGGGGTGGAGTTGAGCACTGCCCTAGAATTCACCCTGATAAAGAGAGTTCAGTTGAGCTTATGGAGTTAGAAGAAGAAGGGGAGTTAGAAGAAGGAAGAGCTGAGGCATGTGTGCTGGATAAGGAAGCTAATGAGAGCTACGGTGAAGACAGCAATGCCAGGAAAAAGCCAGAGTCTCTGTGGAAGGGTGAGACAGTGTCTTTCTTCAGAAAAAGAAAAGAAACCCCAAGGGAAGGATATAATAAGGGCAGAGTGGATTACCTGCAGTATCCAGGGGAACACAGAAGTGAAAGGAAGCCAGGAAGGCAAGTGAAATCTTCTGTGCAAGGCTTAGGTTGGGAACTTACAGCTAGTCCAAAGCCACAAAGAAAACATCCACCAGCTAGGCTAAAAGGTAAGCCAAAAGGCTGGTATAAAAATAGTTACAGTGACTGTATTTACCCAGAGGGTTGGAGCTGGGAAGAGAATACCTGTGCTGATAACGTTTGTGAAAGCCAGTATTTAACTCAGGAATATCAGGTGAAACCTGAAGCAGTTGAAAAGGGCGTGGCATCAGGTTTGCCATTACAAACATTTTCTTCTAGCCAGGAAGAGTTAATGGACTTTGAACCTGAGTGTGTGAATATTGATGAAGATATCATGGACTGTACGATATCGCTTGCTAATGAAATAATCTCATTACGCTGAAGGCATGTTTTGAAAGAGAAAGTACAGCACTATGGTTCAATAGAGACCTCTCTAATATAAAAAAGCAACTAAGAAAACAAGAAAAACGGTGGAGGAAATCTAAAACAAGCGATAATAAAGCACAATACCTGAGTCTTCTCAACAAATACAAAGACACTATTAACAGATCGAAAAGGGAATACCACACAAAAGTCATAAATATGGCACTCAATCGACCGAGAGAATTATTTGCAATTATAAAAACACTAACAAAAACCCAAACTCCAGAGCCTGAACAATCAACGATAAGCGCACAAACCCTTGCAACTCATTTTGCTAACAAATTAAAAAACAAATCATCTAACACAATCATAACTATACCCACGGACTTAAAACCAACCAATAAATGGATAACCTTTCAAGACATTGAACAAAAACACCTCCTCAATATCATATCAATGATCAACACCACTACCTCCCCCCTAGATCCATGTCCAGTATCATGGATAAAAAACACCAAAAATGAATTAGCTATCCATATACAAAATATAGTAAACCAATCACTATCCCAGGGCATCATGCCAGATGCCCTAAAACTCACATCCTTACGCCCTATAATAAAAAATAATAAACTCAATCCTACAGACCCAAACTCCTACAGGCCCATAGCCAGCATACCGTTTATTGCCAAAGTAATAGAAAATATCATACAGCTCCAACTACAAGATTTTATCGACACACATGCACCACTTGACTCACATCAATTCGGCTTCCGCCCATCACACGGGGTCGAAACTTTGCTAATAACACTCATGGATGACCTCATAAAAGGCACTGACACATGCAACCAAGGTTACATCCTCATATTCATTGATATAGCTGGTGCCTTTGACAATGTCCACCACAACACACTCATTAACAGACTCCTAAGCCTAGGAATAGGAGGAACAATTCTACAATGGTTTATATCATACATCACAAACCGATCGATACACGTTAAATTAGGCCAAGACACCTCTGAGCCATTCGTACAAGGACAAGGTATTCCACAGGGCTCGGCCCTTTCGGCCCTCCTTTTCAACTTGTATCTTCAACCCATCACAAATATATTTAAAAAACATAAAGTCAACCACTACATATACGCAGATGATATCATGCTCACTCAACCAATAAACACAAACAATCCCACCTACCAGAACTTACTAGACTGCATCAGCGAAGCAAATACTTGGCTAGAAAATAATAACCTCAGCATCAACCTAAAAAAAACTGAAGCAATGTTCGTAACAAGAAAACCAGATACTACTCTCCCTGAAACAATAACAATTAACGACACAATAATCCCAATCAAAAAGGAAGTAAAATACCTAGGCATCATAATAGATCACACACTTAGTATGCTCCCTCACATAAAACAAACTGTGAAAACTATATTCTATAAACTTAAGACCATTCAACACCTACGACCAATACTAGACACACATGACTTCAGATCTGTTATCAGCACACTCATCACTCCACACTTTGACTATTGTAATAGTCTACTTATCGGCCTCCCTCTCACAAATACCAACTTACTCCAACGAGCTCAAAACATCTGTGCTCGAGTAACAGCAAAAGCCCGCCTCACTGACCACATAACTCCCATCCTCGCCGAACTACACTGGCTTCCCATAAATAGTAGAATATCATACAAAATACTCTTAACCACATTTAAACTTATCAACGGCATATCACCCTCACATCTAACCACTCTACTACATGCTCCAAAAGAACATAGAACCCGCAGACAAAACGCAACCCACTCACTAGACATAAAAAAAATCAATTCGAAAAACAAAAAAAACCACAAGCTCAAGAGCATTCTCATATGCAGCCCCCACCCTATGGAATAAACTCCCACTAAGCCTCCGCAAAATAAAGGATCTCCAGACATTCCGGAAAGAACTAAAAACATATCTGTTTAAAGAACACTTTATAAATCCTAATGAACCCCCCCATCCCCCTCACCACACCTCCATAAAAATCCTCCCTAACCACAGATCAAAAAGCCTCAAAACTCAACACACTTAGGAAAAAAACAACCCTTAAAAACCACGATTAATAATTGACTAATGTAAATATTTGACTGATGTAAATAGTTAAAGCAGTTGTATAATTATATGTTCCATGTTATTGTTCATGAAAAGTTAATTGTACATAGTTTGAAGAAAATACGATGTTCCATGTAAAACCATGTTCATTATGTTAATTGTAAACCGTTCATTATGTTAATTGTAAACCGCCTTTGATCTTGGGAAAAAGCGGTATAGAAGAAAAGCATAAATAAATAAATACTAGCATTGGGAAGCAGAGAGCTGTGAAGAAACAGCATTGTTACGTTGGAATGCTAGATATCAACCTGTTTATTGCTGAAGTAAGCCTTTTCTGTTAAAGAACCTTTGATTTGTCCTTATGCCAGTAAATACCTGGTTTGTGTTACTTGTTCAGGGTGAAATCCACCCCTGGAGGGGAAATAAAATCCTTTGGTTGCTTAAACCACTTTTCCACAACTGCTCCTCATTGATTCGGTGAAGGGACCACATTTCCCAAAAAGCCCAGCTTCAGGATTTGTAAAGTAGCTGCTTCAGTGGGGAAAACCCACTCACTTAACCTCTATCCACTTATACACGAGGGTTTAAGGAGAGCTGGTGACAAGGCCTAGTGGCCTAGAAACCGTCAGGCACTAAACAGGAAAAAAAAATTCTAATAAAAGAAGAAATTCTTCAGTAAAAAGAAAGAAAAGCACCAGCGGTACCAGTGACGGCGAGGGAAGGCAGACGCGACCACAAAAAACTAAGAATAAAAAGAAGAATTTTCTGCAGTGACAGGAATACGTCCTGCCGGCTCCACGGAAAACGGAAAACTGATGAGAGGGAAGTAAATGGGCGGAAAGGCAGCGCGCATGCGTGTGGGATGCTCCCAAAGGCTTTCTTTTTGGATGCTGGGGAGCGTTCCCGTGCAGGCTCCGTCGGTACCGACGTACCCATATGTGAAGACTCATTCCTGCTTGTTCCTGGAGATCAGATTTTCCTACTGGAGCCATTTGGCTGGCCGGTCTACATCAGAAGCACCTCTAGGGGAGTCGCGATGCTTATGCTGGGACTTCTCTTTGATCTCTGTATCGATCTTCAATGCTGATGCAGAGGATTTGGGAGTGGCCAGAGACTTTGACTTACTTTTATGTTTGGACTTTGAAGAAACCTGAGATCCATGAGAAGTTGATGCCCTCGATGAAGTGGAAGCCACTCAAATAGAGTACGAGATGAGCAATGATACATACTGTCTGGCTCGGTTCTTTAGGCCTCTGTCATTTCCTGGAATGGGTTGATGTTCAGGACCCAAACATTTCAGACACCAGTCATGTTTATCAGTGATTGATATGGTACCGGCACACTTGGTACATTTTTTTAAAACCACTAGTTGGCTTTTCCATGGCTTAAAAAATTGTCTTTGAGATTGAAAATAAGGCTATGGAGGCCTAGAGGCCTAGTTTAGTGGCAAAAACCACATTGAAAATGAATAGAAAAGAAATAGAATTATCGGGACCAATGTCAAATTTGACAGAACCTGTGTCAACGGGAATGCAGAAACACAATGTTTCACAAAAAAAATAGGTTTTTCAGCCGTGATAGGACAATGAGTCCTACTGACTCCGCAGAAAACGAAGAACTGAGGAGAGGAGTTGGGAAGGCGAGAAGGCAGACACTCGGGCACAGTGGAGTGCTCCCAAAGGCTTTCCCTATTGGATGCTGGGGAACATGACCACGCGGGCTCCGTCAGGGACATTCACCCATATGTGAAGACTGCATTCCAACTTATTCCTGGAGATAATATATTTCTTATAGAAGAGGATGGCAGATGGCTGATAACTGCAGCAGCATCCTAGCAGAGGTAATAGCAACCAAAACCGTAATGGAATTTTAAAAGACTAGCAACAGAAACAAAGTACGATGATAACTCATGAAATATGTAAAACAAAGGAATATACTTGGGACAGTTGTGGAAGGTAGTAAAACAGGTTTGAGAGGTTGGATGAGGGATATGGAAAAGGGAGCTGGTGCTGGTTTAGGCAATGGAAATCTATACGACTCAGATAGATTAGCCAAAATCTGGTCAGATTGGCTGGGCTATTTGGTCTTTATCTGCCATCATTTACTATACTATAGCATAGACTACAAAGAAATTCATCAGTAATTTATGTTCTCTAGATCAGTTAATGCAGCATTTCACTACAGTTAAAAAAGCAAGGCGTGGTTATGAGCAAATTCCAGGCCCACAGGCAAATATTTTAGAAAGAACCAGCAGAATTGAGGGGGAAAAAGGAGCTACTCATCTTTCAAGGATAAAAGTAATGGCTGCTCCCTTCTGCAGCTTCAAATAATATCAGGTTTCTAGACTCTCTGGATAGCTGGCCAAAAATTGACACACCACATCTATCAGAAGATGAGAAGCTGTGGAGCACATTAATATATTTTTAGGCTCACACCGATCCACTGCACTGTGATATTCTGAATGAGCAGCTGAAAATGATTTGAGAGCATCCTGGTGTCTCTGCGGCATGTGGGAAACCTAGAGTTCCACTCCCAAGCTGGTTTCTCTTCAAAAAGGCTGGTGCTAGGGAGGCAGTGATCACAGTCCCTGGGCAGATAGCCAGCCAGCCATTGCAACAATGCCAACTAATAGCTGGATTTGAGTTGCCTACATACCAGCAAACCACCTGGCGGAAAGTGTGGTTTCTGACCCCTGGTTAAAGACATTTGCTGTGAAGGACTGGGTTACATGCAGGGGGAGAGCAAATACAAAAATGGAGAAAAAGCCTGAGTGGTCGTGAATGAAGTAACATGATGCTGTAAACCCAGTAGAGGGTTCCGATTGAACAGAAAGCCCAAAAATGGCAGGACAAAACTGCCAATCAAAAATGTTCTCACTAATTTGGCTGTGGGCCATTCAACATGAGAATATTGGGACTGTGCAAGAGTTGTGGCATGGGGCAGTGCAACTTAAATAAAAATCAAATAAAAGCAAGAGTAAAAAAAATCTTAAATTTGGGACTGATGACTGAATTTGAGAACACATATTGCTATGAAATAGTTGCAGCTCAGTGGCTCTATTCTGACGGTCCCTTATAAATTATTGCTGACAGCTACTTGTGACCTGGATTGGCCACTGTTGGAAACAAGATAGTGGGCTTGATAGACTTATGGTCTGACCCAATATGGCATAACTTATGTTCTTATGAATAAGGTAGAGAGCAATAAATTCAGCATGAACACAAGTCCTATGGCAACTAATGTTTTATTGCCAAAAGAACCACCTTTTCTTGGCCAGCAGGATTGACCTTATGCTTATGCCTGGAAAAACACTATTTATACACTTGTGCAAAATGCTCATTTGGTTGCTGGAGGATGAAAGAGAAATTGACAAGAACATGCAATCATCACTAATGATCTGACATGAACTACTGAAATCATGAATATGCTTTTAATTCTGTATACAAATTGCACATGGTTCCATGTGATAAAACCAGCAATTCAGGAAGTTAAAGCAGCAGTATCAGCAAATGTGTTGAATGATTTGACATTAAAACAAACAAGATCACTAAGGTCCCTTTTTCATTAACAAGGGGACGAGTATTTAAAGTTTCTGGATTTGTATTTTACATTTAGTTACTGACCTTTCTAAACCTAAGCTCAAGGTAAATTACCTTGCAGGTACAATAAGTATTTCCCTTCTCCAGAAGGATCTCCTTTATTAATCTGAGTTAATCAGTTAATGTACGCTAATGCATGTTATAGCAATTTAATACAAGTTAAATACAGCAAACCTTATTTTTCTCAATGGGGACCCGCCTCTTAACCATGGGGCATGTTTACTACTGGCTAGCGTGGGGCTCAGCATGCACCAAGTGTGTAGCATTGACATTTAGCACACGGCGCTACAATAATCCTGTGCTAACTGCTTAGCTAGCAAGTGAGTGGGAACAGTGCATAATATGGGCGTTGGTGTGTCATGGTTAGCGTGAAACTTATGGGCACACACTAAATATAATTGTTGCCAATAGCAAGGAGTGGTGTTAAGTGCATCCGTATGTCGGTTAGTGCAGTGCTGCGTGACTGCAGCATACTAGTGGCATGAGGGCATATTCTGGGCATGGGAACAAGAGAGGCAATGCAATGCTACATATGGTTTTGCATTTACAAAAACAACAGGCATAGTTTTGAAGGAAAAAATTACTCATAGAAAAAGAGAAATTAGACTTACCTGCTAATTGTAGTTCCTTGAGGAACTCCAGTTCAGTCCTACACCTCTGGGTAGTGTACCTCCTCCTGCAGCATGGAGACTGGGCATGTCAGAATCGTGACCTCACTGGATGTATTCTGCTGGTCTCTCCCATCAGCCCCAGTGAACTACTGACAAAGCAGACTCAAAGGAGCAACAAATAAGTAGCTATAGCATCAATTTCAACTTTTAACAACTAAACTAAATCCCCCTAAATTAAGAGGAAAAAACTTCATCTCTCACTCTCTCTTCCCTCCAGGACCAAAAAGGATAGATAAATTAGAGTAAAAGAACCACAGCAATCCTGAAACTTTGAAAGGTTCTATACATATCGTGACTGATATTCCCCCCCAGACACAAACTGACATCAAAACTTACCATTTCGGGCAGGCATCAGGACTGAACTGGAGTTGCTCAAGGAACTACAATTAGCAGGTAAGTTTAATTTTTCTTTCCTTATCGTTCCTCCAGTTCAGTCCTACACCTCTGCGATATAACAGAGCAGTAATCATTGGGAGGGACCTGTCCACTGTTCCCTCTAAGCTGTGCGTGTGTGCGCGCGCACACACCTCGCCAAGGGAGCACACATACTTTACAACAGAGCGCACAAAAATTACGGTTCTGATTCTGATAGAAAACAACACAGACTTTCTTAAAATTGAAAAGTTGTTGTGTATTTATGGTTTTCACAAGTTCTACAATATTTTCTAGTGCAATCAATGTGGTGTACATACTGTATTCTGACGTGTAGTCAAATTTTAAAGTATATAACTCCGAGTGTCGTTATGTGGCGCACAAAAATTTTACCTTCCTTCAAAAGCTGCACAGCTGATATTTTATGCGCACACAGCCTACAGAAAATTAGAGGGAACATTGGACCTGTCCACCCGGATTGCAAAACCGCCGACCCGAAACAGGCATCATTCGCCGCCTGAACATCCAGGCGATAGTGCTTGCTGAAAGTATGAAGAGACGACCAAGTGGCCACCCTGCAAATCTCCACTGGCGGAACTAAACTATGCTCCGCCCACGAAGCCGCTTGCATTCTGGTAGAGTGAGCCCGTAACCCTGCAGGTACCTGACGACCTTAAAAAAGATATGCAGACGCTATTGCTTCTCGGATCCATCTACAAATTGAGGCCTTGGCTGCCGCTTCACCTTTACGCAGACCTCCAAAGAGAACGAACAAGCGCTCAGACTTGCGGAAGGACTCTGAGACTTTTAAGTATTGACGTAATACCCTCTTTATATCCAACCGACGCAGACTACGGTCTGACGTGTCCTCCCCCGCAACACCCCATACTGGCAACGAAACCAACTGATTCATGTGAAAACGGAGAAACCACCTTAGACAAAAAGGACGGCACTGGCCGCAACACCACCTTTTCCCTAGAAAAAGACAGAAACGGCTCTCAACAGGACAACGCCTATAACTCCAAAATTCGGCATGCAGAACAAATGGCCACCAAAAACACTGTCTTTAAAGTTAAATCTTTGATCGAAGCTTGGTGCAGAGGTTCAAAAGGTTCCCTAGTCAATGCCCTGAGCACCAAGTTGAGATCCCACGAGGGGAGCAACCATTCTGCGAGGAGGTCGTAACCGAGATACCGCTTTTAGAAAATGCATCACGTCGATATGTGAGCCCAAGGCCACCCCCTGGACTTTACCTCGATAGCAAGAAATTTATTTATTTATTTATTTAATTTGCTTATATAACGCATTCTTTAACATCAGTGCGGTTTACATGGAACATGGGGTATTTCAAGGTGGGGGTTATGGCCTGGGAGCCCCCTTTTGTGCAATGATTGATTGTCTCTATGCTGCTCCCACAGCGGGAATACTCTGCAACGGGGTGCTATCTGCGGCCTTCCCGTTGGAGCGTGGTACGAGACAGGGTTGTCCTCTTTCGCCTCTACTATTTGTCCTCTCCCTGGATCCATTAATTCGGGCGGTGGAGGCGTCGCCGGCGATTAGGGGGGTGCAGATTGGGTCTCAAACTTTCAAGGTGTCGGCCTTCGCGGATGACCTTTTGGTACATCTTTTATCTCCGGAGGATTCCCTACCACATCTGCTACAGGAATTTCAGACTTATGGTCTTTTTGCCGGCTTGCGGATTAACAGTGAGAAGTCTGAGGCATTGGATGTTTCCGGGACTTTGCAATCGAATTGGGTGGGTCGGTTCCCCCTTAAGTGGGCTACCTCCTATTTTACTTACTTAGGTATACGGTTGACTCGGCGGCCGCGAGACCTCTACTGATGTAATTTGGACTGGATGTTGACACGACTACGCTCTCAGCTATTGGCTTGGGGCCCCCTACCGCTTTCCCTGTCAGGTCGGGTGGCGGCGGTAAAAATGGTAATTCTACCTCGCTTGCTGTATTGGCTCCAAACCCTACCGGTGTGGTTGTATCGAGGAGACCTGTGTCGGCTGGAGAGGGCGCTACGGCTCTTCCTCTGGCGTGGTGCTAGGGCCCGTATCCCTCTGGGGCGGTTAATGGGGAAGTGGCGGGAGGGAGGGATGGGGTTCCCGGATCTGGGCATGTATGCGTTGGCATGTCAGGCTCGCCACCTAGGGGACTGGCTGGGGGGACGGAGGTCTATACGCCCACCTCACTGGAAGAGGCTCTGGTAGCCCCCCTCTCACTATTAGGAGCTTTACATACAATGCCCAGGGACCTGCCGAACCGCTTAGGGCGCTGTGTTTTGTTTAGCTCAGCCCAGCGGACCTGGCGGTATCTAAATACCCGATGGGGGACGTCCTGGATGGTCTCCCGCTGGTTGCCTCTACAGGGTAATGTTCACTTCGAACCTGGCTCCGGGACGTGGGGGTTTTGGGACTGGTGGAGAAGGGGTATTAGATCCCTAGGGCATTTGGTCGACGCTACAGGGCGCTGCAAACCCTTTCAGGCCCTCTGTCAGGAGTATGATTTGACTGCACGACATACTTTTATGTTCCTGCAGGTCTCTCATTATATTGCGTCTCTGCCTAAAGAGGCGCTTGCTTTGGAGAGATCTGAGCATTTGCAGGGTTTTTTTGCTTTGGGGGAGGATGACCCCCCTTCGATAGCGAGTCTACGGGCTCGTCTGGATGGGGTCCGCCCACCGGTAGACTATAGTGGGGTGGAGGCGGCGTGGGGGGCGGAGCTGGGAAGGGAGGTTTTCCCTAATACCGTGCATACCGCTCTGTGTCGGATTGCTGTGGTGGTGGAAGGGGCGCGGTGGCGCGAGGTGCAATTCAAATGCATTACCAGAGCCTATTTTTCTCCCCGCAGAGCCCTACGCAGTCATTTGACGGAGGTGGGCTGTTGCCCACGCTGCCGAGCCCCCCTAGCCAATCTGTTACACATGTGGTGGGAGTGCCCGCGTGTCCAGCAGTATTGGAAGCGTATCGGGGCGTATGTTGGTGGCTTGCAGCAGCAACGCCTGCGTTGGACAGGCGCTTTCGTGGTGCTGGATAGGATGGAGCCTCCCTACCCTGCCCGGCGCACTGATCGTTTGTTAATGCGGAAGGCCTGTCTGGTGGGTAAAGGTCCTATTTTGCGACTCTGGCGGGAACAGCATTCTCCCACGTTTATGGAATGGCGTAATTGTTTTCACCAACTTATGCTGATGGAGCGATGGCGAGCGCGGGGCAGTGTCAAGCACTGGACTTCTTTCCTGTTGGTTTGGGGCTCGTACATAGACACCTTGGGAGCCCGGTGCCGCAATGAGCTGCTACATATTGGCCCTTAGAGGGGTGGTAAAGTGGGGGTGAAGCGGTTATAGCGAGAGGATGATGGCTGCGGGGGGGGGGGGGGAAGGGGGTTGGGATAGGGCTGAGACCGGGGGGGAAATGAGGGGGGGGGGAGGGGAGGGGGAAGGTGCCTATCTTAATTACCACAAAAATTGTAATCATCTCCTCTGTGTTTCCCGGGGGGGATGAGAGTCCACCCCCTCGGAGATATTGTGTGCCTTGTTCTTTGTTTTTGTTGGTGATGATTAAAATAAAGTTTACAAAAAAAAAAAAAAAGGTGGGGTTAACACCGTAATACATATAACAGGTAGCTCAACTTGGATAACAGTATTAACTATTTACATTTGTAATAATAAAAGAATGATATTCACACTTATATACAATACATGGAGGGTGGTTACATAGCTGCCAGTTGGACTCTTAAGGAGCTGGCTGCCAGCCCCTTAATCAAAACCATCCTGCAAGAAACTTAATACCATAAGCACTGAAATCATAGACGAGCGAATCTAACCTTGCGAACCCCAGTTCTCAAAAATACGCCATACTCGTACATACGCTAGGGAGGTGGATCTCTTACTGGCTCGAAGTAAGATCGCAATCACCGCTCCAGAATAACCTTTCTTCCTTAACCTTGCCCTTTCAATGGCCAAGCCGTAAGCGAGAACCGATCCACCTGAGGCATTCATAGAGGACCTTGAATCAGAAGATTCGCTGTCGCGGACAATCGCCAAGGCTCCCCGTTGAGTAACCAAACCAGATTGGCATACCACAGACATCTCGGCCAATCTGGCGCCACTAAGAGAACTCTCCCCTGATGCGCTGAACCACTCGCCCTATGAGCGCCCACGGAGGAAAAAACGTAGAGAAGGCCGTGCGATGGCCATTGCTGCATCAGGGCATCGATACCCTCCGACATCCGTTCTCGCCTTCTGCTGTAAAAACGATTCGCCTTGGCCGACCGAAAGGTTGCCATTAGATCCATTATCGGAAGGCTCCATCTGATGACTGAGCACTTACGGATGAAGCTCCCACTCTCTGGCATCCACTCGAACTCTGCTGAGAAAGTCTGCCATCACAATGTCCGTTCTCGCAATGTGCGCCGCCGAGATCGCCTGCAGCCGAGGCTCCACCCAGGTGAACAGAGTACCTGCCTCTTCTTCCATGGCTGCACTTCCTGTGCCCCCCCTGTCAATTGAGGTAAGCCACTGTGACGGCATTGTCCGACAACACTCGTACCGCTCGATCTCGCACCGAGGTTTCGAATGCCCAAAGTGCTAGTGCCACCGCCCGAAGTTCCAGGCAGCTGATCGACCATTTGGCCTCCTGCTCGTTCCAATTTCCTTGAGTGAAGAGATCCCCGCAATGAGCTCCCCAACCTGCGAGACTTGCATCTGTCAAAACCAGAAGCCACTGCGGCTGCTCCAGTGGCATGCCTGCTGCCAAATTTGCCGGGCAAAGCCACCACTGAAGGGACTGCCTGACTCTGAGAGGGCTTGGAAGACGTCTGTTCAGAGGATCATTCTGATGTGACCACTGCTGGAGCAACGACCTCTGTAAGGGATGCATGTGCACTCTGACCCATGGTACTACCTCCAGTGTCGCCGCATAATCGCTAGTACACGAAGATAGTTCCAAGCTGACTGAGTTGGTGTTGCTACAAATTTGCATACTATATGCCGAAGAGCTTGTGCCCTCCGATCCGGCAGAAACACTGCCCCCACTCCAGTATCGAATCACACTCCCAAGTACTCCAGAACCTGAGATGGAACCAAATGGCTTTTGGTCACATTGACTACCGAGCTGAGATCCTGAAGGAACTGCACCACTTGACTTCTAAACTGAACACTGTCAGCCCTGGATTTTGTCCGAATCAACCAATTGTCGAGATAAGGGTAAACTAATATTCCCTCTTTTCTCAAAGCTGTCGCCGCCACCACCGTAACCTTGGTGAAGGTGCGCGGAGCCGTTGCTAGACCGAAGGGCAATGCTTGAAACTGAAAGTGCCCCCAAGGGAGCGCGAATCTTAGAAACTTCTGATGACCTGATCTGATAGGGATGTGTAAGTATCTTTCGGTAAGATCGAGGGATGTCAAGAATTCCCCTTGTCGAACCGCCACTATTACCGAACGCAAAGTTTCCATTCGAAAATGAGGAACTCATAGACAGCAGTTTACTCCCTTGAGGTCCAGAATAGGATGAAGAGACCCGTCTTTCTTTGGTACTACGAAATAAATAGAGTAACGACCGACGCCGCAGAGCTCCTGTGGAAACGCCTGAAGCCTCTAAACTGACCTCGCGAAGCTGGAAGAGGCCTGCCCTGCTTAGGCTTATCTTCCGGCAACCTGCCTCCTTTAGACTCCCCCAAATCGTTGACCAACTTGTCCAGATCCTCACCAAACAACAACTTTCCCTTAAACGGAAGTTTACTAAGACGTGACTTGGAGGAACCATCCGCCGCCCAGTTTCTTAACCACAGATAACGACGTGCAGCTACCAAGGAAGCTATACTATTTGCTAATGCTCTGATCAAATCATAGTGGACATCAGCTAAATAAGCCGATCCTGATTCCAGCCGTGTCACATCCATTAAGCGCTCTTGAGCCTGCTGAGCCGGCTGCTGCAAGCACTGTGACCACCTAAGGCAAGCTCTCGCTACCCAAGCCCCGCAAATAGAGGCTTGCAATGAGAGAGTATTAACCTCAAAGGCTTGCTTCAATAAGCCATCCACCTTTCTATCTTGCACATCTTTTAAGGCCGCACTGCCTTCTACCGGAATGGTCGTCTTTTTTATGACCGCTGACACTGCTGCATCTATACGCGGAGAACACAACCTCTGCTTTTCCTTATCTGCCAAAGGGTAGAGCCTATTCATAGCTCTAACGCCTCGCAAACCAGCTTCTGGCAAATCCCATTAATCTTGAATCATCCGGTCAACTACTCGGTGAACCGGAAAAACTGCCTGAGTTTGCTGTACAGCCTGAATGAGAGGGTCCTCCAGCACCTCATCCTCCGATGTCTGAACCGAAGAAAGGTTGAGTACCTGAAGGGACTCCATAATTTGGGCGGTAAGCTCTTCCTTCCGAAAAACCCTTATACTTCTCGCCTGATCCTCAGGATCCGGAATTTCACCTTCCTCAAGTTCTTACATTCCTGCTTCTGGCTCTAAATCTAAGTCTTCTGCATCCAGCCAATCTGAACCTAAAGGCTGATCCTCGAGAGAACGAGCTCTCTTAAGCGGTCTGACTACACTACTTCCAGTCTTTTCTGAGCCTGATTGCGCTACCATAGTCCCAAGCGGTGACGGATCCGCAAAAGCCCCCTTCTGTCGTAAGCAATATGCTTGGTGCATCTTCAGTACGAAATCCATGGAAAAATCTCCAAGTGCCATCCCAGGCGCTGTCGGAGCAACTGAACTAGTTGACCCCACTTGCCTTTCCATAAGAGGCACAGAAGGGACTTGCAGGAGGGACTCTCCTTCCTCCATCGCAGACGGACTCTGAGGCCCCTCACCCGTCTTATCCTGAATTTCTTGCTCCATAGTGGTTAAAGCAACTGCGCAGCCCTGGCAGATCCCGGCATCCGAAACCGCGCCCCTGCGTGAGCCACACACCAAACACTGCAGGCATGACGGCATCAGCTGCATATAAAATCAATATCCCCCAGCAATGAAGGAATAACCCCCAAAATAAAATTAAGGAAACTCTTCTCTACTGCATTAATTTTTTTTTTTATTAAGGATAACAAGATTGAATTGAAGTAAATTAAATTACATGAAATTATATCTACAAACCAATCAGCCTAATTTCCACAGCCAGAGGCAATATAAAAAAAGTTGAATCTGCCTCATGCCCTGAATAGTGCGGGAAGAAACGGCCCACGATTCAGCAGGGTCTGCTTTACCACCAAAACGCACGCGATTAGGTCCTGAAAGCCTTCCCGCTTGCCAGACGCCCGCTGAAGCACTTACCCCGCTTCGGACCTGAAACTGTCCACGAAGTGTTCTTCGCCGTTCCGAATGGTAGCCCTGCAATCCGCGGTGCTGCTCTCAGAAAGTTCAGAGCAGCTACTGCCGAGAGGGCGTTCCGGCACTGGCAGAGCCTGCTAGTAAAACCGCCACATAAAACCGCCGCTGAAAAACAGGACTTCACTCCGCTGCACAACTCCCCTCCGTCCAAACCAGGAGGGGAGAGCAGCACAGATGACCGGCGAGAGCCTGAGAGGGGAGAGAGAACGATGATAAGCAGGTTCGATCCCCCTGAATTCCCACTCTGGTTTTTTTTGTTTGTTTTTTTAAAGTACTTTAACAATAGCTCCTAAAACCAAATTAAATTAAATTATAGGGCAAAAAGGAAATTCTAAACCTATCTATAGCAATAAATGCTCCTTATCTGTTCCTCTAGTGAACCCAGCACCTAGGCTCACTACGTCCTCCTACTGCATGGAGACTGGATACACTGGAGCTGATGGGAGAGACTAGCAGGATACATCCAGTGAAGTCACGATTCTGACATGCCCAGTCTCCATGCTGCAGGAGGAGGTACACTACCCAGAGGTGTAGGACTGAACTGGAGGAACGATAAGGAAATATGAAAATTTCTGGGGTTATGTTTTCCCCAAGCAATTTTCAAAAAAGAAGCAAATGCAATTTGTTTTTGGTTTCCTGTGAAAAATTCACAGGAAAATGTACTTACAAGTTTGCAACTGTAGTGTAGTTTTATAATATGTACACCTTAGAGGAAAGGCGGGATAGAGGTGATATGATTGAGATGTTTAAATACCTCCATGGCATAAATGTACAGGGGGAGAAGCCTCTTTCAATTGAAAGCAAGTTCTGCTACGAGGGGACATGGGATGAAGGTGAAGGGGGATAGATTCAGGAATGATATGCGGAAATATTTCTTTACGGAAAGAGTGGTGGATCCGTGGAATAGTCTTCCCAGTGGAGGTGGTAGAGATGAGGACAGTATCTGAATTCAAAAAAGCATGGGACAAACACAGAATCTCTAAAGGGAAAAAAAAGAGGACTGCTGTAGTTGTTGATATGGAAGGACAGACTAGATAGGCCATGTGGTCTTTTTCTTTCGCCATGTTTCTATGTTTCTATAAAGTTTTCTCCTTAAAGCTTAACTCTGAAAGTTAGTGAATAAATGACTGAAACATATCTCACACACATACAAAGTCTAAATACAGATCATAGAAACTAGCATGCATTACTGGCGAAATGATGAGGAGGACAAAATTACCTGAAATATCCTTTCCCATCATCTTCTTTGATTTCCAAAGATACAGAGAACGTGAAGATGTCGCTGTCTGGAGTTTGGGGTGGCAGACCAGCGGAAAGCGGAGTCTGTTTGGCAGAGCGTCGGAAGGCCGTGGCAAAACTGTACAGGATACGACTCACCTGCAGTCACACATATATAACATGTAATGTGAACGTAAATCAGACCAAAATGCAAACAAGCTTAAGTAAAAAGAAATTGGTTACTTTATTTCACTAACTTTTGTTTATATCAGTTAAAATGTATAAAGAGGAGAACAGTAAATATACATACTGATTCGCTAGAAGCTGAAAAAAAATTATTTACCCTACTGGAGGGAGGGCTCAATCTCTTTCAGGATACAATGACTTGGACAGATTATTGAAGACTGCTGTTAATAAATTAATGAATAGAGCAACCCTGAATGCTTTTTTTGTCTTCTGAAAATGAATAGATTTTTAAATTTAGAGAGATGTTTATTTCTATGGCCATAGACAGGGCTGTCCCAACCATTAGGCAAACAAAGAGTGTGAGAGTGTGTGTGTGTGTGTGTGCGTGAGTGTGCGTGAGTGTGTGAGAGTGAGAGTGAGTGTGTGAGAGTGAGTGTGTGTGAGTGTGAGAGAGTGAGTGTGTGTGAGAGTGTGTGTGAGAGAGTGAGTGTGTGAGTGAGTGAGTGAGTGTGTGTGTGTGTGTTGGGGGCGGGGGACAGACAAAAAGCAGAATAGATTCTGACAGCCAGGGGACACGTAAGGCTTATAGTCTGCCTAGGCCACCAATAACCTGAACCAACTCTGAAGCTGGCCCTGGCCATACAATTAATGATTTTCCTGCTATTTCCTTCACACTCAAATAGTACAGTCAGAATTACTTTCTCAGAACTGAAAATATTTCCTTGAGTTAGGTTCTTATAAACTTTCCTAAGAAATGTACTAGGTACTACAAATTCCTTGCATTTAAAGATTTTCTTCAAAGAATATCAAGACGGGGTCTAAGATTGCTAAAGGAGGATTACAAAAACTGGCTAAATGGAAGGGTTAAGTGATTTTAAATATATAGTGAATATAGTTTGAAAATGGTCTCCAAGAGGCTTAATGATTCAGCTGAGCTAGGTGTTTAAAGGCGGGAGTTACTGTGCATGGATGTCTTAGAAATTAACTTGTTAACTCCAGCATTAAACAGCTAATGAGGAAGGGGGCAAGGAACGAGCAGGGACAGTGCCTTTGAGTTACCATATGCTAACAGTTAAGAACATGTTTACTAAAATGTGGTAAGCTATTTTGCACGCCATATAAAAAAGTGCCTTGCAGTAACTACAAAACCTGTGCAGTACCTGCAGGGGGAATGGTCACCATCAGCCCTGCACAGTGCTTACCGCGCTGTCCCATGATTCCTGCATAGCACAGGATGAGGCGGAGAGCAAGGGGAGGGCAGAGAAAGTAGCACCAGGGCAGCAATGGAAGACTGGCACTATTTTAGCTGGAAACAGGGGCAGGTGCAGGAGCAGGCGCAGGGAGGAATGTTCCTGCCCCCTGGCCACTAGATCACCATGGAGCGCTTTGGTAAGTCCGGGGGGGGGGGGGCCCGAGAGAAGGGCCCAACTAGCTAGTGAGAATACTAGCTAATGTGGTGGGGCCAGAAGGGAGGACCCGGCTGGCTAGCTGGCAGCTTTTCATAAGTTGGCTGGGGGGAGGGGGAGGCAAGGGTGTCCCAAGGCTGCTGTACAGTGGGGGGTGGGGGAGGGGGAAGGGTGGACTTCAATGGTGCTGATACCCCAGATTGGAAGAGCCAAGGCACCAAAACCCTTTTGCTATGGGGGGGGGGAGGGGGGGAGACAAGAAGATGGCATTCTTTGCAGCAGCAATTGTGGTGATTTAGGCAGCCATCTTGCGACGATTGTTCACTCGATGGCTGCCTCTTCTTGCCGATCCTGCCTCCTCCTTCCACTACTGCATGACATGCCTGTGATAGCTGCATTTCCATCGCATTAGTGGTCACCACGGCACAGTCTTTTCCGCATTCGTGCCACAATGACAGCTAACACCCTTTAGTAAACATCCCCCTTAGTATGGAAGATTTGTAAACCAATTAGTGTCGCCTTCAGAAATGTAGCTAACTACACTGCATGTTATCTACTAAGCAAGTAATACATGGTGCCAATCTTTTTCTGTTAAGTGTATGGCTAAATGCTGAAACATCTCTAACAATTAACAGAGGTTTTGTAGTTATTACACATTACTTTTGGCAATTATCATGCTATAGCTACAAAACCCTTAGCATAACTTAGTAAATGAAGCCTCAAGTATGTTAGATTATTAATTATATCTTTGTTAGTCCTTCCTTCCTTCACTGCAGTCTTTTGATAATATATTTGCAGTTTTATTTTGTTTCCTTGTTTTTTTTCTTGGTTGATTTATGCTATCATTTCTTTATTATGCATAAAACAATGTTTGAAAACTAACAAAAACCCCCCATATTTGGTTATTCATTCAAGAAAGTGATTCATCAGTAATAGGTGTCCTCTTTGAACAGCAAGGTAAGTCCTCACATAGTCACATATGGGTGATGTCACAGATGGAGCCCTTGCGCAGCAGCCTTCTACAGCTACTTCTAGAAGCTTTTGGAAAAGCTTTGTTACGCATGTGCACATCTTCACGACTGCTGTCGCACACCATATTGCCTCAGTCATATAATTAGCCGAGTTAGAATACAACTCCAAAGGAGGTAGGTGGATTCTGAGAACTTATTCTGTTGTCCATGGAGAAAAATGCTACAGTTGAGTAAGCGTAGTTACTCACCTGTAACAGGTGTTCTCCAGGGACAGCAGGAATCAGTCTTTACATATGGGCAATGTTGGTGCCAGCGGAAGCATCTCCCCAGCTTTCAAAGAAAGCCTTTGTGAGATGCCACCATGCATGCGTGGTCCCCTTCCCGCTCAAGGGTGCCATCTTGCTCAGTCAGAGGACGGTAGTAAAAATAAAACAAGGTAGGGAGGCAACTCCTAGGGGAGGAGGGAGTGTTATGAAGACTGATTCCTTCTGTCCCTGGAGAACACCTGTTACAGGTGAGTAACTACACTATCTCCAGGAGCAAGTAGGAAGTCAGTCCTCACATATGCGAATCCCTAGCTCCAGGCTGCCAAGGACCAAACCATGTCAGCACCAACAGCGATCAAATCGAGTAGTTGTGAGTTGCAGAAGGCAAGTCCCCAGCTGAGAGACTCTGTAAGACCCTAACATCCAGCGATATCATCACTTTGGTAGCCTGAACACAAAAGGGTCTGAGGGCAGGAGTTGTCTACACCCTGAACAGATTATGGAGTACAACCTGGCCAAAGGCACTGTCCCGATGGGACTTGCTTTCCAAGCAATAGTGAGCTGCTAACATATGGATTGAAGACCATGTGGCAGCTTTGCAGATCTTCCATCACCGGTACTGAGCGCAGGTTCATCACCAATGTGGCCATCACTCTCATGCGACGTACTGTGATTCGGTGGTCCAGGGAGGGCCCCACTCTCTCATAGGCAAGGTCAATACAGTCCGACACCCAAGTGGACAGAGTTTACTTAGTCACAGGAAGCCCCAGTCTGCTGGGTTAATAGGAAATGAAAAGCTGAGGAGCTTTGCGATGGCCCTGGATCTGCTGTAGATAGAAGGACAGGGCCCATTTGCAGTTCAATGTATGGAGTATAGTTTCCTCCCTACTGGCATGAGGCCACGGGACAAAGGTGGGAAGGACCACCCCCTGATTGAGGTGGAAAGGAGACACCATCTTTGGGAGGAATTTGGGGTGAAAGCGAATTACCACCCTGTTCTTGTAGAATCTTGTGTATTGTGATTCTGCCACCAGGGCCTGAAGCTTGCTTACTCTGTGAGTGGATGTGAGAACTACCAGGAAGGCCACCTTCCATGAAAGATACCGCAGATGGCAAGTAGCTAGCGGCTCAAATGGCAGCCTGGTGAGCTGTGAGAGCACCACACTGAGGTCCCATTCCACCACCGGGGGACGGATAGGGGGCTTAGACAAGAGAAGACCCTGGAGGAACCGAAAAACAAGGGACTGACCTGAGAGAGGTTTCCCTTCAATAGGGCGGCGGTGTGCAGCAATCAAATTTAGGTGCACTCTCACCGAGTTGGACTTCAGTCCAGTGTGTGACAGATGCAGTAGGTATCGGAGCACCAGTTGGAGTCCACCTCCCAGGCAGGACGTTGCCCTGGCCTGGAAGGTGGACTGCTTGCAGCCGCAAAGGACAGGAGGGCCACTGCCTCCTGGCAGAAGGAGTATGACTTCATACTCCGTGCTCCCCTGTTTGTTGGCATAGAACATGGCGACCTGGTTGTCCGTCTGTACAGTACTTAGTGGTGCTGCAGGCAGTGACGGAACACCTGTAGGGCCAGGAAGATCGCTCTGAGTTCCAGAAGATTGATCTGTAGCAGGATTCCGCCTGGGACCAGCTGCTTTGCCTTGCATGCGACAGTCCTCACAGTGTGCTCCCCAGCAAAGGAGGAAGGCGTCCCTGGTCAGGACCCTCTGGGGCGGGGCGCCTGGAAAGGCCTTCCGGCCTTGAGGTGGCAGGGAAGTTGCCACCAGTCCGCCAGCTGGCGGGTTATCCTCATCCTGTCACGCATCTGCCCATGGCATGCATCTACTGAGCGCGGAGGCACCACTATGCTGTTCACATATGTAGGCGTGCTAGTGGGGTCACGTGGACTGTGGAGGCCATGTGGCCCAGAAGGCGGAGGAGGAGACATTCTGGCACTGAGTGATAGTGTTGCACCTTCACCGCTAACTCCCTGAGACAGTCTTCCCTTTCCCTGGGCAGAAAGGCAATGGCCTGCAGGGTGTCTAACTGAGCACCTATGAACTCCAGACTCTGGGCTGGAGTGAGATGAGATTTGGGGTAGGAGTACAAGTGGACCACCAATGCAGTCATGGCTCAGATGTTATGAGCTGCGACATGACCTTCAGGACTCAAATCTGCCCGAGCATAAACCCCAGGTGCCGCAGCAGGAGAGTTGCATGCCTTGTGGCTTGGTGGGCCTCTGCGGCCTTGCCGTCCCTGATAAGCCAGTCGTCCAGGTAGGGGAAGATGAAGGCCCTTTGCAGACGTAGGTGGACAGCTACCACTGCTAGGCATTTTGTGAAAATCCTCGGTGAGACGGCCAAG
This sequence comes from Ichthyophis bannanicus, assembly GCA_033557465.1. NCBI lineage: Eukaryota > Metazoa > Chordata > Amphibia > Gymnophiona > Ichthyophiidae > Ichthyophis > Ichthyophis bannanicus. Next base: position 350,293,358 of record CM066039.1, on the reverse strand, counting down.
CCCGAAGGGAAGCACTCTGTGTATTTTATTTATTTATTTACACTCTCTTATATACCGCGCTATTCTGCATCAGTGCGGTTTACATTGAACAAACTGAAATTACATTGAACAGGGCATTATAACTTGGAGATTAACTATTTTACAGAGGAACATGGGCTATGGAGGGTTAAGTGACTTGCCCAAGACCACAAGGAGCACCTGTGAGACTAGAAACCCCAGTCCTTCCGGCCCAAGGTGTACTGGTAGTGACCTCCTCTTGCTATGAAACTTAGATACTGCCTGTGTGAGGGGTGGATCAGGATGTATGTGTAAGACTCCTTTAGATCCAAGGAACAAAATCAATCTCCCTGGTGGAGGTGGGGAAGCAGTGTTCCAAGGGAGAGCATTTTGAACTTCTCCCTCACCAGAAACTTGTTTAAATTTCGCAGGTCTAGGATGGGTCTGAGACTCTCAGTCCTCTTTGGGACAAGGAAGTACCTCTGCCCCACAGGTGTCTGGGTACAGGTTCTACTGCACTGTCTCTGAGAAGACTTGCAAGCTCTGTGAGCAGCAAGGTCTGGTGAAGGAGGGGTCATACCGGCTCTCCTGGAAAGAATTTGGGTGGAATCTGCTGTAGGTGGAAGAGGTATCCCTCCTTGACCACCTGCAGGTCTGAGGTGACTGAGGCCCATCTGTGGGTGAAGAGTGCCAGGTGCCCCCCTGTGGGCTGGTGAAGGTCTCCTGGGGGAGGGGAGGTCCTGCCCTGGGAGTCAAAAGCTCCCTCCAGGCTGGGTGGGAGCTGGAGTCCGGGGCTTAGGTGCTTTTGTCTTCTGAGCCCTCTGCCCCAGCCTTTTGAGGTGAGAATCCTGCTGATGGCCACATTAGAGCAGGTACTGATGACCCTGTGTGAAGGCACCCTTTTTCATTGGGAAAAGGGCCCTTTTCCCTGATGTTGTTTTGCGGGGATGGGATGAGGTCTTCTTGGAGAGCCTCTGCCGGGTCACAAAGTTAGCCTCAATCTCAGCAGCTTTGTCAGCCATGCGTTTGCTGAAGAGGTTCTCAATGGTACAGGGGACATTGAGCAGTTAGTCCTCAACCCACTGCTCGAGGTCAGAGTGTTGCAGACAGACCTGGCATCAAGCCCCAATGCCAGCTGCCGCAACTAGAGCCACCGACTCAAAGCCGTCATAGTTGGCTAGGGAGAGGAATTTGGAACAGTCCTGTACTTCCGAAATCATGGTTTAGAATCATTTAAGGGGCTCCCCGACGAGGCCTGCTGCAAACCCCGACAACTCTTTGGCCAGTGCCTGTAGGTACATGCCTATGTAGAATTCATAGGCTTGGATCAGGCAACCCAGCATCGAGCCTTGATAACATTTGCGCCTGAGGGTGTCCCTACCGGAACGGAGGAGTGGGTCTTCTGGCTCTTGAGCTTTTGTATGGTCCACTTGACAACCATGGAATTGTGTGTGATTTGAGGTATGTGGAACCCCGGTCCTTTCCGGACATGGTACATAGCATCAAGTCAATGGCTAACTATCGGCACCGACGCCGGGGGTCTCCCACATTTGGAGTAACAGCCTCTCGAGAACTGGCTGTATGGGCACAGTAAGGATTCTTTGGGTGGAGTCTCGTACTGGAGAATCTCCAAATCATCGGTGTGCAGGTTCTCCTCTGCCTCGTTCTGCACCAAGAAGGCTCTAGCCATATCCCTGACGAAGCCGGGAGGAGAGTGGCATTGAGGCGCCGGGGGAGACTGGTCCGAGGGAATGTCTCAGTGCCCTTTGGTGTCCGCGGATGCCTCGTCCTCTGTCTCCCATTTGGAGTCGAGTAGTGACAAGTTTGAGGCCCTGCGATTCCTTTCTAAGAGGCCAGCGCCAAAGGGCCGACAACATACGGAGGACCTGGGATCTGAGTCACAGACACTGGCCAGCGAGCAATGGAGACAAAAGGAACGGGGTATGGGACCTCAACCGATGCCGAGGGCTATCTCAACACTCGGCTCAACGACCGGGGACTCCCTCGCAGTAGAGAGCCCAGTTGTCGGGGCAGATGGGGCGGACAAATGGTCCATCATTGCCTGCTGCAGGGCCAAGATAGCAGTGATGTTCTGCTCCATGGCTGCCATTCTGGTTTCCAAGCCAGAAGGCTCCACAGCCTTCAGCATGGGCACCGAGGATTTCAGGCCCAGCACCGGTGCCTTTGGCAATGCATCCTTGATGAGGACGACGGCCTAGAGGAACCTCACATGGTCTCCGTCGGCCAAGGAATTCTTCATGAGGACCTTGGTGGGGCACTTCTCGGAGTCACCTGAGTCCCTCCATGGGGTTTTACTGAGTTTCTCTGGTGCAACCTTGGCAGGCTGACTTCTCCTTCTCCGGCTCCCGTGGCTGCGGGACCCCCAGGATGCCCAGGTGTCTCAGGATATGCTGGGCTTGGAGCTCAATGCCGGGGAGGTGGATGCTGAGTCGGACTGTGGGAACAGCTTTTCCTGAAACTCCGACCGTTTCCTGTTGGTTTTGACCAAGATGGCCTGGTAGAGGTCGCAGGAGGTGCTGTCATGATCCGAGCGCAGGCAGCAGTCATGGGTGTCAGTAATGGACATAGTTTGACTGCAGCGGTCACACTTTTGGAACCCACCGGGAGACAACCAGACGAGGTCGATGACCCCCAGGCGAAAAAAGGCACGAACGCTGGTCGAGGGAGACCTCGATAAAAAAAATAAAAAATGAGAGGCCGGGAAGCACTGACTCGAGGCGGGAAGAGGAACCAGTACGCCTACCGGGAAACTAAGTTTTAGGAACAGTTTTCCAAAGATTTTTCCGGGGGAGAACAGGACATATATCTGTTGGACTCTGTGGTAAAAAGGAGACTGAGCAAGATGGCACTCTTGTGTGGGAAGGGGACCATGCATGCATGATGGCATCTCCCAAAGGTATTGTTTGAAAGCTGGGGAGATGCTTCCACACAGGCTCCTTCGGCACCGACGTCACCCATATGTGAGGATTGACTTCCTGCTTGTTCCTGGAGAAAATGTTTTTTTCTGTAGACAAGCAAGATAAAGTTCTCACGTATGGGAATTCCTAGCAACAGGCTGCCTCGAAACAAAAAGGAGAATAAACAGTGCCTGAACGGTAGGCACCTAACAGTTTTTGGTGGCAACAGGCCTTTTAAGAACAAGTTTGCCTTTTTTTTTTGAGGCAGCCTAAATAGACAGAAATGGGCCTAAGTGGAATGAAGCCGGATGCTAGATTCGAAGTACTGACTGAGTTGCGTCAGGAATCGCCCATCTAGACAGTAGTAAGATGTGAATGTGTGGAAGAAAATCCAAGCTGAAGCTTTGCAAATATCCTCCATGGAGACAGTACAAGTGGACCACCAATGCAGTCATGACTAAGATGTTATGAGCTGCGACATGACCTTCAGGACTCAAATCTGCCCGAGCATAAGTGAAGGAAATGCAATCTGTGAGCCAAATTGAAAGTGCGCGTTTGGAGATGGCAGCACCTAATTTGTTTGGGTCAAATGAAATAATCCCTTTCTATGAACTTTAGTCCACTCTAAGTAGAAGGCTCTCTTACAGTCCAACATGTGCAGCATACTTTACCCCCCTCCCTTATCAGCATGGAGTCTTGGGAAAAAGGTTGGCAAGATGACTGACTGATTAAAGGTGGAAGTCCGACACAAACTTTGGAAGGAATTTAGAATGAATCCACAAATCCTGCCCTATTATTGACAAATTTTGTGAAGGGTGGATCAGCTATTAGTGCCTGGAGCTCACTAACTCTGCGTGCTAAAATGACCACCACATAGAGCGAGACTTTCAAGGTCAAACTTCAGTACCTAAATACTGAGCAACTTGAAGAGAACTTTCATCAGTTGTGCTAAGATCACACTGAGATCCCAAGTCACCACATGAGGCTTCAGAGGAGGTTTCAGAAGCAGAAAACACCACATAAATCAAACAGGGCTTTAAGGAGATGGGTTTGCATAAGCTCCAACTGCACTGAGATGAACCCTACTAAAGTTGGCTTTCAAGCTAGACTCAAACAAATGTAGACGGTATTCAAGAATTTTTTGTATGGAAAAAGAGAAAGGATCTAAGGCTTTACCCTCATCCCAGACAACAAATCTCTTCCACTTAATAGCATAAGACCTCCGAGTGGAATCCCTTCTGGAAGCCAAGAGGAATTCGGTAACACCAACTGGCAAAGTCAACCTCTTAACATCCAAGCTATGAGGGGTAATGCCTTTAAACTGGGAAGAAACATCTTCCCCTGATTCCACATAAACAGATTTGATCTTTGGCCCAGTAGAACCGGATCCTAGATGCATAATGAGAAGGAGAGGCAGTTATAGCTTCTGGTGCCAATAAGGAGTGATGAGGATCATCGTGCCTCCAATGCTCTTGATTTTCAGGAGGGTTCTCACTATTAAAGGAATTGGAAGATATGCATACAGAAGACATGCCCCCTCAATGTAGGAGAACAGTATTTGAGGTTGGTTTGCCATGTGTCCCCACCTTGGAGCAGACTTGAGGCATCTAAGTGTACTGAGGAATGGTGAAGAGCTCTATCGAGGGGGTTCCCTGATCTCAAAAAATGGTGAAGACTCGAGGGTCCATTTGTGAGGCTGGAGGATTCATCTGTCTGTCAGGGCATTTTTCTCACCAGGCAAGTATGTGGCCATCAGCTCTATCCCATGAGAAATGGCAAAGTTCCCTATCATGACCGTTTCCCAGCAGAAGGAGGTATGAGCCCAGTCCTCCCTGCTTGTTGATGTAACACAGGACTACTTCATTGTCTGTCTGAATCATGACAACAATTTGGTCTACTAACTGATCTCTAAAAGCCTTTAGAGCATTCACTATTGCCCTCAATTCCAAGAAACTGATCTGATGGAGACTTTCTTGAATGGACCAGGTGACCTGGTGTGAAACACATTTATATGATCTCCTTAACCTGGTTTCAAAACATCTGCTGTGAGCAGCTTTTGATAGGGCAAAATTTGGAAAGGGAAAACCTTAGCCAGGCTGGAATGATCCATGCAAAAGAAGGGGAAAAGAGTGATTGCATGCATAGGATCCACTGAGATTGTCTTACGTGGAGACATGCCAAGGGTGCGATATCAACGGTTAGGGCCATATAGCCCAACATTTTCAACATGGTTCGTGCTATCTGCTAACTCTTTTGTATGTCTCGTACTATCGCCACCAAGTGGGCAAGTCTGTCATGCAGAAGAAAAGCTTTTGCTACAGTCATATCTAGTAGAGTTCCGATGAATTCCAATTCGTGTGATGAACCTAAGTTGGATTTAGGATAATTATGACTAATCCTAGCAGCTCCAACAGCCAAGTGGTAATGTGAATGGATTCTTGAACCCCCTTCTTTAGGGTGGAGTCCTTGAGCATCTAAATAGGGAAACATGCGCTCCAAGTCTACGAAGAAATGCTGCAATAACCGTGAGACATTTTGTGAGGGTTTCAGGAGTGGATGCAAGGCCAAAAGACAGTACGGGGTACTGGAAGTGCAGTTTCCCTATGACGAATCACAGATATTTCCTATGACTAGGATGTATCTTAATATGGATATAAGCATCCTTTAGTTCAGTAGTTCTCAATCCAGTCCTCTGGGACCCCCAGATCAATCAGATTTTCAGAATATCTACAATGAATATGCATGAGATAGATCTGCATATAATGGAAGCAGTGCATGCAGATCTATCTCATGCATATTTATTGTGGATATCCTGAAAATCTGACTGGACTAGGGGTTCCAGAGCACTGGGATGAGAACCACTGCTTTAGATCCAGAGAACACAGGCAAGATCCTTTTTTGAAGAAAAGGTAGAAAGATGCCTAGAGAAACCATTCTGAATTTTTCTCTGACTAAAAATCTGTTCAGGTCTCTGAGGTCTAGGATTGGGCCGAATCCCACTGTCTTCCTAAGCACTAGTAAGTACCTCGAGTAGAACCCTACCCTGGCGGAATGGGCTCAATCACATTTGCAGACTGAAGGGCAGAAATTTCCTGAAGAACCTCCTGATAATGAGGGAAAATGGAATTGCCCCATGATGGACAATTTGGCGAATGTTTGCATAGTCAAAGTCTGTACCCTTCTCAGATGATTTTCAGCACCAAGGAGTCAGAGGTCACAATGGGCCACCTCTGAGCAGAAAGAGCAAGCCTCCATTTGACTAGCAGGCTGTCCAAGTGAGGTATGGGAAGGTGACATTTTACTTAACAGTTAATGTCCTTTCCTTGCGTCCTGCTAGACCAGTCCAGACAAGTGGGTTGCGTTCCTCTACCAGCATATTGGTGGAGACAAAGAACCAACGAAAAGCCCAGGTTTCAATGACATCATTTCCATGCCTCTATTAGCCCCAGAGGTCCCTTCAGTATTCATCCCAAAGGATATGGGAGAAACATGGCAAGCCTCGCACAACCTCAACCATGGACAAGAATAAGTGATCAACAATAGAGAACTACGTACAAGAAAGCATAAAATATAAGGCTGACAGTAGACAATGACCCTGCAGAGCCAACTATAAAAATCAGAGCAGACCCAAGGGTACTGCAGCAGAAGAACACAGTAATGTAGTTCCAAGGGTGGGCCCTGGACTGGTCTAGTAGGACCTCAAGGAAAGAACATGGGGGAGGAGTGGCCTAGTGGTTAGGACAAGGTACTTCGGGCCGGAGGTACAAGTCCCACCTGGGGACAGCAATCTCAGGCCGGAGGGACTGGGATTTCTAGTCCTATAGGCACTCCTTGTGGTCTTGGGCAAGCCACTTAACCCTCCATTGCCCATGCTCCCTATAAGTATTAGGGTATGTGTGTCATATCCCCTCGTGTTAAATGTATCTCCCAATTGACCGCTTTGACCCGGTGAAAAGCGGGATATAAATACAGCTAAAATAAATAAATAAATAAATAAATAAAAAACATTAACTGGTAAGTAAAATGTCACCTTTCATATCATCATGCTAGACCAGTCCAAGCAAGGGGATGTACCAAAGCTATTGCTCCACTGGGTGGGAAGAAGACACAGCAGCTCATAAAACCATTCAGCCAAAGGCTGTGTCCGCCCTGGCGTGGACATTCAAGTGGTAATGCTTGATAAAAGTGGAAATGATGCCCACGTTGCTACCAGACAAATGTCTACAGGGGCTACAGAGCTCCACTCCGCCCATAAGGATGCCTGCGCTTAGGTAGAAAGGGCGTGCAAACCCTTGGGAACCAGTCAGTTCCACAGCAGATACGTCAAGGCAAAGGCCTCCTTAATCCAGTGCCCCAAAGTCAACTTAGCTGCTGCATCATGCTTGTGTGGGCTAGCAAACAGCACAAAAAGATGATCGAACTTATGAAAGGAATATGTAACCTTCATGTTCCAGAGAAGCATCCTTCGAACAACCACAAGGCAAAGATCCGTATCCTTCCCTCAACACTACTCCTTAGAGAAGGAGGCAGGTGTAGCACCTGGTTCACGTGAAAGAGAGAAAGCACCTTAAGCAAGGAGGAAGGCACAGGCTGATGAGAAATGACCTCCTTGAAAAAGACAGATAAGGATCTCTGCAAGACGGAGCCTGCAGCTCGAAAATTCACCTTGCAGAACAAATTGTGACCAAGAAGACTGCCTTGAATGTCAAATCCTTAAACTAGCATGCTTCAACGGCACTTAGGGTGCCACCATCAGGGCCCTGAGCATCAGACACAGATCCCAGAAAGGGATGACAGATGCCAAACCCCCTGGAGAAAGCGTGAGATGTCTGGGTGCAAGGATAGAGATGTACCAACCACAGGACCTCGGAAACAGGCCAAAGCTGCTACCTAAACATTCAGGAAGCTAAGGAAAAGGCCCTTCTCCACGCCATCCTGTGTAAAGGCCAACAGAAATGGCAGCTTGGATGCTTCAGAAATAAATTGCCAAGCTTCGTACCATCGCTCAAAAGAGGCTCCAGACCCACACGTATGCTAGCCCGGCAGACCTCCTACAGGCTCTGAGCAGAGTGGAGACCACCATTAGAGAGTAATTCTTACATGCTAGCTGTCTCATTTCAAGAGCCAAGCCGTAAGTGAGAAAGGAACAGGGTTCTCCAGGATGATTGGTCCCTGCCGTAAAAGGCCCCGAGACGGAGGCAACCAAAGAGGCGGCACCTCCGAACCACTCTCTCTTCAGCCAATCCGGTACCACCAGAACAATTCTGCCTGGGTGGCAGTCTATACGCTGAATCACATCCCCCCCCCCCCCCAGGAGCCATGGAGCAAACATGTACAGCCAGTGCTGACTTGGCCAAGGCTAGGTCAGGGTGTCAGTGCCTTCTGACCCCGTCTCTGTGTGGCAAATAAAGAAGTGGCAAACTTCAGCATTGGAGCAGGCCAACATCAGATCCATTTTGGAGGCAACACCAGCGGCGCAGAATCAACTGAAACACCTCCTGACAACTCCCACACTCCAGAATCCAGAGAGTGCCAGCTGAGGAAGTCCGCTTCCACACTATTCACCCCAGCAATGTGCTGAGCTGACAAGGCTAGGAGGTTCTTCTCTACTCAGGCAAACAGGAGAGCCATCTCCAGAGCTACCCCAGCACTCTTCATGCTGGCTTGCAGATTGACATGAGCCACTGCCGTGGCGTTGCCTGAAAACACTCAAACCACCCGGCCCTTGATAGGAGGCTGAAAACGTAGAAGAGCCAGTCTGATGGCCCTCATCTTGAGGCAGTTGATGGACCATACTGCTTCCATGCACCAGGCCGTATGGTCTTGGAAACAGGCTCCCTATCCCAAGAAACTGGCAACCATTGTTAGAAGGATCCAGGAGAAATCGTCCAGTGGCATGCCCTTCTTTAGATAACAGGGCTGCTGCCACCACTGCAGGCTGGACTTCATCATCAACAGGAGCGGGAAACTATGCTCAAACTCTTGAGAACTCAGACCACTGAGTCAGAAAGGACCACTGGAGCGATCGCATATGAACATGTGCCCAGAGCACCATCTCTATGGTTGAAGCTATCAATCTGAGGAGCTAAAGAGAATCCCAGAATCTGAGAGCCAGCTGCGCACAGAACAGTACCAGGCAGCCAACAGACTTTGATGTTCTCCTCTGGCGGAAAAACTCTGCCCAGTTCAGAGCCGAAATATGCTCCCAGGAACTCCAGAGACTGGGGAAGCCACAGATAGCTCTTCCCTGATGGATCATCTAGCCAAGGCTTTTAAAGAAGGACAGATCCCTTGGCACCACAGCTGCTGCCACTACCATGACATGGGAGAACATCTCTTCGGGTGGTGGAAGACCGAAAAGGGTGTGGCGAACCAATAGTGACAGCCAAGCACAGCAACATGCAGATACTTTGCTGATCCGCCCGGATTGGGATATGAAAATATGCCTTGGCCAGATCCAGAGAAGCCAAGAACTCCTCTCAGTGTGCTGCTTGAATTACAGAATGCAAGGATTCCATCCAGAAGCACAGGACACAAAATGCTCATTGACCCCCTTGAGGTCCAGAATGGGCCAGAAGTAATCATCCTTTTGAGCACCACAAAATAGATGGAGTATCTGCCTTAGCCCCACTTGTCCAGCAGGGAAGGCATCACCACCTTGAGGTGCAGCAATTTGGCCAAGGTGACCCACAGAGCAGCACTTTCATCACAGATCCACAAAGGGAAACAAAGGCATCTGGGATTGGCTCTTTGCATGCCAGGACATAGCCGAACTGAATGGCGTCTAGTATCCAGCGATCCTTAGCAACTTGGACCCATTCCTGAAGAAAAGATGAAGTCTACCTCCAATTTGAGCAACCAGGGAATGGGCCCCAAAACCTTCATTGCGCAACCCAGGAGGGTCTTCCTCTGAAAGGGACCGGGGTCCTTGGGCCCATGTGCTCCATGAAAGGTCTGAGAAAGAGCCTGAAGCTCAGGAGCAAAGGAAAAGAAAGGTTTTCCAGATTGGTAACAATGAGAATCCAACCAGGGTGGAGGCTGAAGAGATGGTACACCAACACGTTTCACAGACCCCTTGGAACTGTCCTCCAGAAGGCAGTAGATTTGGTTTCGTTAGGTCCTTCCCCACCTTCTCTAAACTGGCTCCAAACAGAAGCTTTCCCTTAAAAACCAATTGGGCCAACCAGGCTTTGGAAGATGTGTCTTTGCCCAGTGCCAGAATGAAATCTAATGCCATGACACTGTTGTCAGTGCACCATCCGTGGCTGCCAAAAGCACCAGGACATACATAGCATTAGGAAGGAAGGCAGTAGCAGAATCCAAAAGAGGGATAGTATCATCCAGCGAAAGAGACAATCTACTGGAGCAGGGCTCAAAACGTCAGGCTGGTACATACATACTGCCAGCTGCAAAATAACAGCCACCATAGCGAGATTGGCTCCTCAACCACGAATCCTCCGTACGGTCCAGAAACTCCTTTAAGGCCAAGCAACCTTCCACAGGAATGGTGGTCCATCTGGTAACCGCCGTGACCTGCGTATCCACCTTGGAAATGCCAAACCACTCAATGCACTCCTCCTCCAGAAAAGCGGATATCTTCTTACAACACCCTTAACCTTTAGGCAGGGAGTTGGGAGAATCCCACTCTGACCAGATTATATCCAGAAATAGGAAGACAGTAGTGGAGTTTTGCACCCCTTGAAGGAGCAGGTATATCATCGGCTCCTGCTCCTTGCTGAGAAGCATCCATCAAGTTCAAGGTGGATGAGAATCCTAGCAATCAAAGCCACCAGCTCCTCCTTCCAGAATAAGCGGATCACACCAGCCTCCTCACAATCTTCTGAAGATGAGAGTACTTCTACATCCACATACCGAACCATCTGAATCCAAATCATAGTCAAAATCTTGAAGCACTCCCAGCTGTTCCCCATCTCCAGGCTCAGTCAAAGGCAATCAAACAGGGCTTCTACTCTTTATCTTTATTTTTATATTTGATAGACCGCTTAGGCCGAAACATTAAAGCGGTGTACAAAGAAAATAAAAGGTCAACACTGCAAACTACGGAAAAAGAACGCCAAAATTAACAGGAAAGAAAGAGAAAGGATAGCGCAAAGCAAAAGACAGCAAACAATCACAATCCAGTACAGACAGACTCAGCCAACACTGACAAACAGGGGAATAACAGGACCAAGACTCAGCTGGGACAAGACAGCAGCCTATTGTTGTATCAGGGAGGGGAATCTGGGGGGGAAGGTCAAAGGCTTTTCGAAATAGATAGGTTTTTTTTTTTTTATAATTAAATTTTTATTATATTTGGATAGGTACATAAACCAATACAATAACATCAACAGTTCAGGGCAACCACCAAGACAGTGACCAAAGAAAGCCCAGTACCATATAACATATAACATACAACCTAACCCCCCCCCCCTACACATCCCATTCAGTGGAAACAATAGTGACAGATACCTCTAAGACTGCCCCATTCTACCCGCGCCCCCCCCTACCCAGCCCCCCCCAACCCCACCCACTCCCTAGTCCCCCCCCCTCCAGCCCCCCCCCCCCCCACCTCTAATCCTACCACCCGGCACAGTACCCCCCATTCCTCATGAAATCTCACCCCTCGCCTCCTCCGGATAGCGGTCAACGTTTCCAGAAGGGTGACACGCCGGAGTCTGATCACAAATTCCCCTAGAGAAGGCAGCTCAGTCTTTTTCCAAGCCGCCGCCACCTCGCACCGAGCCACGCTCAGGCAGGCCAGTACCATCTTCCCACCTTGTCTCATCTGCCCCTCCCCCCACCAAGACAACAGGGCAATTTGGGGGGTTATGACCACGTCCCCCCCCCCCCAAATTTAAGTGTATCCAGTTCTGTATCATCCCCCAATACCCTTGTGCCTTTTTACACCCCCACCAGATATGCCAAAAAGACCCCTCCTCCCCACACTCCCTCCAGCATAAGGGGGAGAGCTCTGGATAAAATTTGTGTAACTTCACCGGTGTGAGGTACCACCTCATGAGCACTTTATAGCTATTTTCTTGGAGCTGGCTCGCACAAGGCCCCTTCTTTATCACTTCCCAGATGGACTTCCAAGCCACAGAACTAAGGGTTTGCTCTAAGTCCCGTTCCCATTCCAGCATATAGTTAACTTTCCCCACCCCCTGCCCCACCTTATAGAGGGTCATGATCATCCCCTTCGAGCCCCTCTTCCCATACCAAATGGCCTCCAGGTCTGAGACCTCCCTCCCTAACCCCTCCCTCCCCAGGACTCGTCTAAGAAAGGTACTAGCCTGCACAAACGCGAAGCGATCCCCTTCATCTAGGTCAAAGTCCCTCTGCACCTCCCCAAACTCCCGGATTTCCCCCTTCCTCTAACAATTGGAAGCCACATTGAAGCCCCTTCCCTCTCCAAACGTCGAATCTTCCCCCCTCCCACCCCGGCCGAAAGGCCCACCATCCCCCTCCAGGGAGTCATCACGGAGAACCAGGACCTCCGCTGTAGAGCTTCCGGCTTTCGCACTGCATCCCATATTTTTGACACCTGACACATAGTGGGCGATCCCTCCCCCAGCAGTTTCCGCTCCCCCCCCCGGAGACCAAATCCAGGCATCCAACCGCCCTCCCTGAACCCGCGTACTGTCCAAACTAACCCAAGGAGCCCCACATCCACCATTCCTCCAGTCCAGAATGTGCTTTAATTGCGCCGCCTTATAATAATCCTTGAGGTTGGGAACTCCTAACCCCCCCTCGGCCTTGCCCATGCACAGGACCCTCCGAGAAATTCTCGGTGGGCGCCGTCGCCAGATGTAGCGGAAAACCCGTCGTTGCAACCCTCTCATGGCACCCTCTGGGATCTCCACCGGTAATGCGTGGAACATATAATAAGCGGGGAAGGATATTCATTTTAATAACGGCAATCCTGCCCAGCCAAGAAGTCTCCATGCCCATCCACCCCTCAAGGTCCGAAGTAATGGTCCCCCAAAGTTTAGGATAGTTAGCAGCATACAATTCCTCATAATGCCTGGTCAGCCGAACCCCCAAATAACCCAAAGAGGAACGCACCCACCTCAAGGGGAAAGCCTCCTTTAACTGTCGCTCCTTCTCGGCCGCTAGTTGTATTTTCAAGACCTCTGTCTTATCAAGGTTCATTTTGAACCCCGAAACCCCCCCAAAGGCCTCCACCTCCCGAAGCACCTCCGGCAGAGATAACGTGGGCTGGCATAAGTACAATAGGATATCATCCGCATACAGGGAAATCTTATGGGATTTGCCACCCCTCTCCAACCCCCTAATCTGCATATTCCGCCTGATGCGTTCCGCCAAAGGCTCAACCACCAAGGCAAACAGCAAGGGGGACATTGGGCACCCCTGCCGGGTCCCGCGCCCCACAGAAAAATCCCCCGAATAACGGCCATTAACTTTTACCCGGGCTCGCGGCTCATGATATAGGCCCTGTATCCACCGCATAAAATTTGGCCCACAACCCACCCTCTCCAGTACCTCCATCATAAATCCCCAATGTACCCTATCAAAAGCCTTCTCGGCGTCAATGGACATCAATATAAGCTCATCCCCCCCCTGACTTGCCTCCCATACCACCCCAATTGCCCGTTTGATATTATCTGTGGCCTGTCGCCCTTGAATGAACCCCGTCTGATCCCCGTTGATCAGCCCTGGCAGCCACCCAGCCAACCTATCCGCCAGAACTTTGGCCAAGATTTTTACATCCACATTCAACAATGAAATTGGACGGTAGGAGCCACATTTCAGGGGGTCCTTCCCTGGCTTCAACAGCACCGTGATCCCAGCCGTCAACATCTCCCGTGAAAGCCCCCCGCCTTGCTCTAACACTCCATTAAACACCCGCTGTAACAATTCCCCCAACTCCCCCCAAAAAACCTTATAAAAACTACCCGGCAACCCATCTAATCCCGGTGCTTTCCCACCCTCCAACCCCCTCACCACCCTGCCAATCTCCTCTACCCCGATGGAGACCTCCAACTCCTCTTTTGCTGCTTCCGATAAACCGGGAAGCGACACCCCCGCTAAGTACTCTCGAATGGCCCCCCCCTCTACACCTGCCATCTCCGTATAGAGTCCCTTATAGAAGTCCCGGAAGCAGCCACGGATCTGCTCTTCACCCCGGTGTATCACCCCATCTTCCCCTTTAATCTGGTAGATCGTGGACGCTCCCTGCCGCTGCCTTAAACGCCTAGCCAACAACCGGCCCGCTTTATCCCCAAACTCATAATGAACCTGCTTCACCTTTTGTAAATCTAATGCCACCTGCTCCAACTGTAGAGCGTTCAACTACGCCCAGACCTTCTCCACTTCTCCCCGATCCCCAGCTCCCCCCCTACCCTTATGGGTTTCTTCGGCCACCTGCAACGCCTTCCGCAACTCCTCTTCCTTCTTCCCTCTCTCCTTTTTCTTCCGAGCTCCCCACATAATAAACCTCCCGCGAATAAAGGCCTTAAGCCCTTCCCAGACCATCACATCCCGCACTTCCCCCGTATCATTCAAGGCGAGGTAGTCTTTCAGCGCCGCCCGCACATCCTCCACCACTTCCCTACATTCCAGCAGGCTTTCATTCAGCCTCCAAAAGGCCACCCCTCCCCGTTGAGGGCTCTTGAACACCACGTCTACAGCACCATGATCCGACCACCCCACAGGGAGGATGTTCCCGCCCATCACCTCCAACATCCAACGCTTGTCTAATAGAATCATATCTATCCTGCTCCAGCTATTATGCGGAGAGGAGAAAAAAGTATATTCTCTCCTCCCCGGATAAAGTACCCTCCAAACGTCCACAAGATTCCATTGCTGCATCAAGTTTCTCAAGCCTTGTCGGTTCCTACTACCCCCATCGCCTCCCACCGAGTCACGATCCACCCGGGGGTCGAGCACCACATTACAATCCCCCCCAACCACCAACTTTCCCCCTCCCTCTCCTTCCACCAACCTTCCCACCTCTGCCCAAAACGTACCTTGGTTGCCATTCGGCCCATATACTGATAGCAACATCACCTCCTCCATACCCCACCGCCCTTTAATCCCCACCACCCGACCTTCGGTATCTTTAAATTGCCCCCTAATATTTAAACCACACCCTGCCCGCACCAATATTGCTACCCCTCCCTTTTTCAGCCCCCCCTTATTGCAGGAGAAAAATTGGTCTGGGAATAGCTTATGCCGCAACCGCCCCACATCCCCCCTCCGCAGATGGGTCTCCTGGATTAACACTACGTCCCATTTATTGCGCTGCGCCTCTCTAAAGAGCAGACTGCGTTTAGTCGGGGAATTCAGGCCCTTTACATTAAGTGTCCCTATCCGCAACATGATACTTCCCCCCCTTCTGTCTCCCTCTTTCCGGTGCTGCGCCATTAACTCCCCCCCCTCCACCCTCCCAACCCCCCTCCCCTCCCCTCCAACCCCCCCCCACCGCCCCCCAAGCCCCCCCCACCAACCCCCGCCAGCCCGCCCTCCTCCCCTTCCGTGACCATCATATCCTTACCCCACTCGTATCCCCAACCCCCACAGCCATGAAAGCCAGCTAACCCTTCCCCCACAATCCCCACAGACCCCTGAAAGCAATGCCCCCATCATATCCCCCCAGCCACCCGCGTCCACCACCCCTACCCTTATATATAGTAAATGTCCAAACTACTAGGGTGTAGAGACACGTGCGTCCCACTCCCGCCATCAAAACATCAACCAGCCACCGCTGGCCTAGACTCAGTCCGCAGACTCCGAAGCCGCATGCTCCTGTTTCGGGGCCAGCCGCTTCAGTCGTTTCCCTTTTTCGCCGACTCTCTGCCATTGCGACTTCGTTCGTTGCTTCCCAGGCGTGGCCGGCGGATGTTCTCGTTGTTTGCGTGCCGGTGGCTGGGGCAGATTCACACAGCCCATCTCCGTCAGCGCTGCCCAGGCTTCCTCCACGGTTTTAACTTTCCGGGACACTCCATTCGCTGTAAGAAGCAGACCGAAGGGGAACATCCAGCGGTAGCGTAGGTTTTCCCTGCGTAAGTATGTAGTGACTTCTCTCAGGTTCCTCCGCCGCTCTAATATACCCTTTGAGAGGTCATTGAACACTTCAATCTCATGTCCTTCCCATGCAATCCTGCCATATTTCCGAGCTAAGGTCAGGACATGTTCTTTAACAGGAAATCTACTCAGGCACGCAATAATGTCTCTCCCTTGTTTCTCCCGTCGGGGACCGAGGCTCCTGTGTGCGCGTTCCACTGCTATGGAGTCCACACGAGCCTCCCCCTCATCTCCCAACCTCAGGATATGGCTGCATAAGCGTTGCACCACTTTCTCACAGTCCTTAGTCAGTTCCGTTTCGGGCACCCCCCGAATTCGTAAGTTGCACCGCCGTGCTCTGTCCTCGATCTCTTCGATTTTTTCCTGCATCTCCTCCTGTAGGATTTTAACACGATCTTGCTCAGCCGCCATTTCCCGCAATTCCTCCTCGTGCTGTTCCACATGGCCCTCAAGATCTACCATGCGCTGTCCCATACAGCTCACCTCCTGCTGTATAGCTTCCAAAGCCTCTTTCAAATCTTTCCGCATCACGCCTTGCATCTCCACCTTAAACAGCGCCAGCCAGGATTTCAGGGGCACCTCCTCCGTGTCCGAGCTGGGCTCGTCGGCCTCCGGGTTCCCCGTCTCCACCATCTCCCCCGGGTCCGATTGGGCCTCCTGCCGCTCGGTTCTGGTGTATGAGGATTGGAAGGACGCCAGTTTCTTCCGCGCTGCCATCCCCAACTCCTCTGCACCCTTGCCTTCCACCTTAAGGCCGTGAGGGTATCCAAAAAGGTTGCGAAAATGTGGGGAGTGGAGAGGAGCTAGGCACCTAAGCCGCCATCAGCTCCGTGACGTCACCGGAAGTCCGAAATAGATAGGTTTTAAGGGAAGCTTTGAATTGAGGATAAGAGGTTTCAAGACGAAGGGACGAGGATAGGGCATTCCACAGCCACGGACCAAGAAAGAAAAAGGCAGAGTGACGGGCACTGTTCCCTCTAAGCTGTGCGCATGTGCGCGCGCACACACCTTGCCGAGTGAGCGCACATACTTTACAACAGAGCGCACAAAAATTATGGTTCTGATTCTGATAGAAAACACAGATGTCTTAAAATTTAAAAGTTGTCATTGTGATTACTAGAAATTTTCCGCTCATTTAGTAATTGTCTATTTTCTTTTAATTTGATTAAAATCAATGTGGTGTACATACTGTATTCTGACATGTAGTCAAATTTTAAAGTATATAACTCCGAGTGTCGTTATGTGGCGCACAAAAATTTAACCTTCCTTCAAAAGCTGCACAGCTGATATTTTATGCGCACACAGCCTACAGAAAATTAGAGGGAACATTGGTGACGGGTCTTTTCAAGATGTGCATGGGAAGGGGATGGTAAGGACAGACGATTAGCGTGGAGAGCACGGAGCTGACGATAGGGCGTGTGGAGAGAAACCAAATCAGCCAAGTACAGAGGGTTATTGGTGTGAATAGCACAGTGAGTAAGGATGAGAAGTTTGCAGTGAAAGCGAACACGCAGGGGCAGCCAATGTAGGCGGAAGAGGATAGGAGTGATGTGATCGAAACGGCGGGCAAAAGTGATGATACGGGCAGCGGTGTTCTGAATAAGCTGAAGACGTTGGAGTTGATAATTGGGAAGGTTGGCCATGAAGACGTTACAGTAATCGAGTCAGCTAGTGATTAGGGCAAGGACGAGAGTAACCAAGGAATCAAGAGGAAGAAATGTACGAACAGCCCGAATTTGACGGAGGGTAGCAAAACAGCGCCTAGTGAGGGAGGAGATGTGATCACGAAAGGAAAGGGAAGAGTCAAGAACCACCCCGAGGTACCGGAAAGAGGACACAAGAGGAATGGGAGTAGAGTCGATCGCGGAGGCAATAGAGGGACATGAACCACTCAGGGATACCCACATAGCCGTGGATTTAGATGGGTTAAGACGCAGGAAATATTTAGAGAGTAAAGAAGCCACATGAGAAAGGCAGGAATTGAAGGAGGAGAGATCCAGAGAAAGTGGAGAGGTGTGATAGAGCAAGATAATATCGTCTGCGTAGACATAGGAAGATACTGGGTACTGCTGTAGCAAGAGAAGTAGAGGAGCCAGGAAAATATTAAACAACAGAGGAGACAGTACAGAGCCTTGGGGGACATCACAAGTAAGGGGAAGAGGGGCTGATGATTTCCTGTTTAGGGTAACAGAAAAGGATCGAGCAGTGAGAAAGGAGCGAAACCAAAAAAGAACTGTACCTCCGCAAGACGAGCGAGAAGAAGGGTGTGATCAATTAAATCAAACGCTGCAGACAGATCAAGAGAAACCAACAAAGTAACATCACCGCGATCATGTGCAACACACGAGACTGCGCCAGGGAGCACCCAGAGGCCGCAGAATCTGAATTTCCATGCCAGAAGGACCAGTTCTGCTGAAAAAAATGAAAGAATTATGTGGACGACAATCCAGAGTCTGGAAGCTCTCCTCTTAGAAATGAACCCCCAACACCAGGGGGCACAGCCGCCACAAACTCCCTAGAAGACAATAAGCGGCTCACAGCACGGTCCCCGGATCCTCCAGCCAGCTGGATAACCTTACCCATAACATCATCTGTCACCTCCTGAACTGAGGCAGGCAAGGCCGGACTAATTGCATTCCCCGGCTGAACAAGGGAGAGCAGACCCATCAGGGATAACTGCCATGCCAGAAGAGCAGAGTCCAGAATCCAGAGATGGGGAGCCTTGCTTGCCAAAGATTAAACAATATTTCCTGGAAGAAAACGGAGAGTTAAGGCAACTATCACAATGGAATCGCTAAGGCTGCAGTAGCCCAAAGGTGCATGTTAGCTGCATGTTTACTGTAGTGCATGTTAGCTGCGCCTTTTTGAGCAACCTGTACAACAGGCACTAGGGAAGGAATGCGTGTTAGAGCCGCATGAGCGGAACGCGTGTTAGAGCCGCATGAGCGCGACATGCACAATAGGTAAAAACGCTGCCAATGTGTGCAGAAAACAGTAGGAAAACCCCACATCATGCCAACAGTCACCCGCGGTCCACCCCGAATTCCATCCCAGGAAGACGGAATGGGGAGCCCCTAACAAAGACAGTGATGAGATCAAGCCTTGGTACTCACTCCCTGAGAGCCACAGGCTGAAAACTTGTGCCGAGCTCAGATCTACTCCCCAGGAATTGTTTCTTTGGCTTTGCAGCACTGTGTTTAAGGTGGCTAGCAGGCAGGCTCTGAGAGCCTTCTGCAATCTATTGGAGGGAACAAAGGAGGAGGGAGGGAGGGAGCAATGAGGTTGTATGAGGCAGTTGTACTCTTCCAGTTCCTTCCAAATCCTTCCAATTTTTGGCTGCTCAACAGGCTCTTATCCAGGGTAAGAGTGCGGAGCTGAACCAATTTTCCTTCCTCCAATGGCTACCAAAAAGACTGCAATCTACTGGACAATCCCACATCACGTTCTAGTGAGATATCAACCAACAGGCTATTCTTCATAAGCGTTTTAAATCAATCTTTTCTTTGCAAATCATAAGAATTTTCTTCAGAGAGGAGAAAATCTATTCACCATCTGCAGGAGACTAAGAAATACTATAGGGACTTCAGGTGGCTGAGGCGAATAGAGGCATGAGAGTGAAACCTGGGCTTTTCATTGGTTCTTTAGTCTCCACCAATCTGCTGGTAGGGGAACACAACCCACTTGTTTGGACTGGTCTAGCAAGATGATATGGAATAGCAGTTCTGTTCGGAGATCCAGTCAAAAGCCCATCCCTGGTTTTGGCTGGGTTGCTTGCTGGAACTTCTGAGCCCTCTCTTGCTGAGGTCCAGCATGAGGAGGTTGCTTGGACTGTGTACAGACAGGAGGGTAAGGAATTATCTACGCCTGTGAAAATAGTAGGATTTCCTCTGGTCTCACTATAAAACCTCCTTGCTGAGAAGGATGGGATGGAACATAAAAACAAAACAAATGCCATACTGGGTCATCAAGACCAGTATCCTGTTTCCAACAGTGGCCAATCCAGGTCACAAGTACCTGTGAGGTTCCCAAAAGGTATACAGATTCCATGCTGCTTGTCCAATGAATAAGCCATGGATTTCCCCAGTCCTCTTTAATAATGAATGGTTTATGGACTTTTCCTCAAGGAACTTATCCAAACCTCTTTTAAAACCAGCTACACTAAAGCGTAGTTACTCACCTGTAACAGGTGTTCTCCAGGGACAGCAGGAATCAGTCCTCACAAATGGGTGACGTCGACGCTGATGGAGCCCGCGTGGAACAAATCACCAACTTTCAAAGAAAGCCTATGGGAATTGCTACCACACATGTGTGGTCCCCTTCCCACCCAAGGGCGCCATCTTGCTCGTCAAATGACATGGCAAAAAAATAAAGATAATAGGACTGCAACTCCAAGGGGAGGAGGAAGGGTTGTGAGGACTGATTCCTGCTGTCCCCAGAGAACACCTGTTACAGGTGAGTAACTATGCTTTCTTCTGGAACAAGCAGGAAGTCAGTCCTCACATATGGGACTCCCCAGCTACAAGCTACCATGAACCTATAGCCAAAAAAGGCTCACTCATCGAGAGCCGCAAGCAGCTGCAATGAAATAGATCCTGCATACCTAGAAAGTAGCACTCCGGTAGCCTGAACACAGAAGGGTCGGAGGGCAGGAGTTGCCTAAACCTCGAAAAGGTTACGGAGTACAGCCTGACCGAAGGCACTGTATCGTCGGGACTCCCTATCCAGGCAGTAGTGAGCCGTGAAGGTATGAGCTGAAGACCAGGTGGCAGCCCAATAGATGTCTGCCAGAGGAACAGAGCGAGGTGAGCCACTGATGCCGCCATGGCCCTGACCCTGTGAGCTGTAACACGGCCTTTCATCAGAAGCCTCACTTCCTCATAAGCCCAAGCAATACAGTCCGCCACCCATGCGGACAGCATACACTTGGTCATTGCTTCCCCCAGCTTACTGGGGTCATAGGAAACGAAAAGTTGAGAGACTTTCCGGTGACCTTGAGTACGTTGAATGTAGAAGGATAGGGCCCTCTTACAGTCCAAGGTATGGAGGACCGCCTCTGCCCGACTGGCATGCGGTCTGGGAAAGAAGGTAGGAAGGACCACCTCCTGGTTGAGGTGGAACGAAGAGACCACCTTCGGAAGGAACTTGGGGTGCGTGTAAAGCACCACCCTATTCTTGTAGAACCTTGTATAAGACCTCTCTGCCACGAGGGCCTGAAGCTCACTTAACCTTCGGGCGGAAGTGAGCGCAACCACGAAAACCACCTTTGAGGAGAGATAGCGGAGGTGGCACATGGCCAATGGTTCGAAGGACGGCCGGGTGAGCTGCCCCAATACTACATTGAGATCCCATTCGGTCGCCGGGGGGAGGGGCAGACAAGGGGCTTAGACAGGAGTAGGCCCTTTAGGAACCGGGACACCACTGGATGAACTGAGACGGGCTTCCCGTCCATCTAATGGTGGCTCGCCACAAGGGCACTGAGATGCACTCTGTTGGAGTTGGACTTAAGCCCCGTCCTGAAGAGGTGGAGAAGATACTGTAATACTACAACCACTGGGCAAGAGAAGGGGTCTACCCCCCACTCAGCACAACAAAGCGCAAACCTGCACCACTTAAAAGCATAAGCTTGTCTGGTAGATGCTCTGCGCGAAGCCAGCAAAACATCCTCCACGTCCTTTGGAAGGAGGAGCGGGGTTAGAGTCACCCTCTCAGCAGCCACGCTGTCAGCAAAAGGGAGCCGAGGTTGGGATGCAAAAGAGAGATCCCTCCTGGGAAAGGAGCCGCAGAACTGACCCCAAGGGGATGGGGACCTCCAAAGCTAGCTGTAGGAGAAGTGGAAACCACGGTTGCCTGGGCCATCGTGGGGCTATCAGGATGACTGATGCTCTGTCATGAAGAATTTTGAACAGAGTCTTGGCGATCAGAGGCGTCGGGGGAAAAGCATACAGAAGACCCACCGACCATGAGACTAGAAAGGTGTCAGCTGCCACCCTGGTGGGGTGCAGCTGCCTCGAGCAGAAGCGGGGCAACTGGTGATTGTCCGGGCTTGCAAACAGGTCCATCACTGGTTCCCCCCAGGTCTGGAAAAGCCCGCTGGCTACTTCCTGGTCCAGCTGACACTCGTACGGCTGGAGCATCCTGCTGAGTTTGTCTGCCAGCCAGTTGTCCTGGCCTGACAGATGTACCGCCTTGAGGAGAATGCCATGCCGGACTGCATAAGAGCACAGATCCAGGGCTTCCTGACAGAGGGAACGGGACCCTGTGCCCCCGTTTGTTCACATAGAACATGGCAACCTGGTTGTCCGTCTGCACCAAGACAGAACTGTGGCCCAGGCGCTGCCGAAAAGCCTTCAGGGCAAGATGGATTGCACACAGTTCCATCAGATTGATCTGTTGAGCACTCTCGTCTGGGGACCAAACACCCTGGGTGCAGTATCCCTGGCAATGGGCTCCCCAGCACAACAGGGAGGCATCCATGGTTAGGACCTTCACGTGGTGAGGGGCCTGGAAGGGCATCCCTGCCTCCAAGTGATGGGGCGAGAGTCACCAGGTCAGGGACTGCACCAGGCGCCTGGTCACTCTGACCCTGTCCTGGAGATGTCCCATGGCCTGGGACCACTGGTCCTTGAGGCACCACTGCGCAGTTCGCATGTGGAGGCAGGCATCTGGAGTGACATGGACCATGGAGGCCATGTGCCCGAGGTGGTGCAGCAGATGCCTTGCTGGCACTGAGGGACGGTGCTTTATGTCTTTGGCTAGGGCCATGAGTCTGCTTTCCCTGCTGCAGGCAGGAAGGCCTTCGACTGAAGGGTGTTGATCCTTGCCCCAATGAATTCCAGCTCTTGTGCCGGGCAAAGGCTGGACTTGGGGTAGTTGATAAAGAAGCCCAAGTGTTGAAGGGCCTGGGTGGTGCGAGTTGTGGCCTGCTGCACCTCAGGGCTGTAGTACCCCTGATGAGCCAGTCGTCGAGACAGGGGAAGACAAAGATCCCCTGAAGCCTGAAGAAGGTGGCGACCACCGCCAGGCACTTTGTGAATACCCTGGGGCTGATGCAAGGCCGAAGGGAAGCACCCTGTATTGGAAATGATTGCCCCCTACCACAAAGCGTAGGCATTGCCTGTGGCTTGGGTGGATTAGGATGCGTGTGTAGGCATCCTTTAAATCTAAGGAGCATAGCCAGTCTCCCTGGCAGAGGTAAGGCAGCAATGTTCCAAGGGAGAGCATCTTGAACTTCTCCCTCACCAGGAATTTGTTGAGGTTGCGCAGGTCGAGGATGGGCCTTAGGCCCCCTGTCCTCTTTAGCATGAGAAAGTACCTGGAGTAGATCCCCTTGCCCTTGAGGTGGTGGGGCACCGGTTCCACCGAATGGTCCTCGAGAAGACCTTCCAACTCCTTCAGAAGAAGGTCCCGGTAAGGAGAGACCTGATAGGCTCTCCCGGGAAGTAGTGTGGAGGCACTTGGGCTAGATGGAAGAGGTATCCCTCCCTGATCACCTGTAATGCACAGGAATCGGTGGTGATAGCTCCCCACCTGTGGGCATACAGGGCGACCGACCTCCTGTGGGCTGCCAAGCTCCAGTTGGGAGAGGGGCCATGCTGCAGGAGTCAAAAAAACCCTCCAGGCTGGGCCAGAGTGGGAGCCTTCTGCTTACACGGGCCATGCCCTTGTCCCTTGGCCTGCTGCCCTTGCTGGGGCGCCGGGGAGGCCTGGTAAGGGGGCTAGTTTTGGTAATAGTGGACTTTCTCAGGTAAATGGGCTTTTTACCCAAGTCCTTCTTTCGGGAAGGGGCAGAGGTCTCCTTAGACAGCCTAGTCCTCGTCATGAACTTGGTCTCCAGCTTGGCAGCCTTGTCAGTAATGGGTTTGCTGAAGAGGTTCTCCCCCTGGCATGGGACATCGACCAGCTTGTCATGTACCCATTGTTCGAGGTCCAACGACTGCAGCCAAGCTTGGCGGCGTGCACCGATGCCCACTGCAGCTACCCAGGCCGCCGACTTGAACCCGTCATGGGCCACCTGAGACATGAACTTGGACAGGCCCTTGAAGCGCTGCAAAGGCTCCTCAGAGAGACCAGTAGAGAACCTGGCGAGCTCCTTCGCCAGGTCTCTCAGGTACATGCCCATGTACAGATGGTAGGCCTGGATCCGACAATTCAGCATGGCACCCTGGCAACACTTCCGGCCGAGGGCAATCAAGGTGCGGGCCTCCCTGCCGGGGGACACCGAGCAGTGCAACCATGGAATTGTACGGCAGTTGTGATTTTTGAAACCCAGGGCCCCGGCGGACTCGATACATCGAGTCGAGCCGCTTGCTGATCACTGGCATCATCGCCGGCGTCTCCCACATGCAGACCATAAGTCGTTCCAGGATAGGAGGAATGGGCACAGTGAGGGTCTCCCGAAGGGGAACCTCATACTGGAGGATCTCGAGCTCGTCAGCTCAAGGATCCTCCTTGGACTCCGTCAAGAAAGTCAAGGCCTTGGACATATCCCGAAGTCCAGAAAACCTATATCCTCCGGTGGGGACCTTCTCTGAGAGTCAGATACCAGGGAATCGGACGGGACATCTCGATGACAACGAGTGTCTGGGGGACTCCTCATTCTCGGTTTCCCAAGCGGAGGCCTCCGAGGAAGACTAGTGGAGCTCCTTGGGCCTCGGGGGCCCCAGCGCCATCTGCCCCAACACCAGCAGGCTCGGCAGTGACGACTTCGGCCACGACCTCTGCTGAGGATCGACTTGGGCCCACAAGGCCTCGCGGATCGGCTTGGCCTCTGGGATTGACTTCGACATCGAATGCTCGGTGGTCGGGGCGGAGGAACCAGAAGTGCCGGACATCAACGCCCTCTGCTGCTCCAAGAAGGTAGCGACACTGCACTCCAAGTCCGCCATCCTCAACCCCAGTCCCGGAGGCTCCATAGCCCTTGGCTCCAGCACCGATGCACTCGGGCCCGAAGCCGGTACCCCCGGAGGGTTATCCTCCACTAAGATAGTATGTACTTGCCTAGGCCAATCCACGAACAGGTCCCCGAGAGGAACCTTGGCTGGGTGCTCCTTCTCAGACGTCTCGGGCAGGTGCTTAGGGCTCTGGGACTCGCCCCAAGAGGAGCCTGGCCGATCAGAACCATCCAGAGACACCGCTTTCAAGGGTTTCTTCCTTCTTTTCGGTTCTCTCAAGGGAGACCCTCGCCCTCTGAGGACCTCCAACGACGCTCGAGTTTGGAGTGCTCCTTCCGAGGCATGGAGGCCTCAGACGAGGTCCTGGCTCTCGGAGGCATGGGGGAAATCTGAAAATGTTTTAGCATGCTGCTGCTGGCGGCTCCTCAAGGCCTTTGAGGACATCTTTTTCACAGGCCACAGACCGCCAGGTCGTGGTCTGGGCCGAGGCACTGGAGGCAGCAGTCATGCGTATCAATGAGGGACATGCTCTTCCCGCACCGAATGCACTTTTTAAACCTGCTGGTAGCCATGGGGGGAAAAAGAACCCCAGCAAGGTCGAAGACCCTTCGGGCTGCCAGTGAGCAAAAAAGGGCACCAAGACGACCCAGAAAAGAAAAAATAAAACTTAGTAAAAAAGAGGAACCAACTCGATATTGAGGTGCTGGGGCGGGAAAGGGTACTGGCACGAGACTGGAGACAGCAAAAAAAGGCTCAAAAATCAACTTTTTCCGGGACAGGGACAGACTATGTTTGATGGGCTCCACAGAGAAAAAAAGACTGAGCAAGATGGCACCCTTGGGCAGGAAGGGAACCATGCATGCGTGGTAGCAATTCATGCGTGGTAGCAATTCCCAAAGGCTTTCTTTGAAAGCTGGGGATTTGCTCCACGTGGGCTCCGTCGGCGTCACCCAAATGTGAGGACTGACTTCCTGCTTGTTCCCAGAGAATAGCTTTTATTACATCTTCTGGTAATGAGTTTCAGAGTTTGATTACGCATTGAGTGAAAAAATATTTTCTGATTAGACTTAAATATGCTACATTGTATCTTCATTGCATGCCCCTAGTCTTTCTACTTTTTGAAGGAGTAAAACAACCACTTCACCTTTAGCCATTGTACTCCATTCATTATTTTATAGACCTCTATCATATCACCTCAGCCATCTGTTTTCCAAGGTGAAGAGCCCTAACCTTTTAAGTCTTTCCAAGAAGGAATATCTTTCCATCCCCTTTACCATTTTTGTTGCTCATGTCTGTACCTTTTATAATTACGCTATATTCTTTTAAAGATATGGTGACCAGAATTGCACACAATATTCAAGGTGTGGTCGCACCATGGAGCGATACAGAGGCATAAAATCATCCTTCGTTTTATTCTCCATTCCTTTCTTTATGATTCCTAGCATTCTATTTGCTTTCTTGGACACTGCTGCACATTGGACAGAGGGTTTCCATGACGACACCTAAATTCCTTTCATGGGTAGTGGTTCCTAATACGGAATCTTGCATAACTTTGCACTTGTCCACATTAAATTTCATCTACCATTTGGACGCCCAGTCCTCCAATTTTTCATGGTCCTCTTGCAATTTTTCCACAATCCTCTTGCGTTTTAACAACTTTGAATAATTTTGTGTCATCTGCAAATTTGATCACCTCAATCGTTATTCCCAAGTCATTTATAAATGCATTAAAAAGCAGCAGGTCCAGCACAGAACCGTGGGGTACTCCACTATTCACCTTTCTCCACTGAGAAAATTATATAAGGTTAGTTAGTTATTTAGTTAGTTAAATAAATATAAAATAAAATAAAAATTGGCCATTTAGCCCTACTCTGTTTTCTATCTTTCAACCAGTACCTAATCCACAATAGTTGCATTGCCTCCTATCCCATGACTTTTTAATTTTCCCAAGAGTCTCTCATGAGGAGGACCTTGTAAAAAAAAAAAAGCTTTCTGAAAATCTAGATACACTATATCAACCAGCTCACCTTTATCTACCTGATTATAAACACCTTCAAAAAATAACAGATTGGTAAGGCAAGACTTTCCTTGACTAAATCCATGTTGGCTTTCTGCTATTAAGTCATGATTATCTACTGTACATGTTCAGTGATTTGTATTTTTTTATAATGATTTCTACCATTTTTCCCAATACAGATATCAGTATCACTGGTCTTTAGTTTCTCAGATCACCCCTGGAACCCTTTTTAAAATTTGGCTTTACATTAGCCACTCTCCAATTTTTGGGTGCTGCTCTTTAGTTTATCACCTAGCTGCCTTTCATCTTCCAGATTTAGCGAGATTTGTTTCAATTCCTCTGATAAAGCACCTTTAAATATAATTTCTGGCATGGGATGTTTCCTACATTTTCTTCAGTAAAGACTGAAGCAAAAAATTAATTCATTCAGTCTCTCCGCTATGCCCTTGTCCTCTCTCTCAGAACACCTTTTACCCCTCCCATCATCTAATGGGTCTAGCTGATTCCCTCACATATACTTGAAAAAGTTTTCATTATGTGCTTTTGCTTCTATGGCAAGCTTCTTTTCAAATTTATTCTTTGCCTGCCTTGTCAGTGGCTTGCATTTAACTTCCCAGTACTTATGTTTTCCCATTTTCTGAAAGATTCTTTCTTAGCTATAACAGCCTCTCTGACTCGCCTTCAATTCATGCTGGCTATCATTTGGCCTTCCTTCCACCTTTTTAAAAGCATGGAATACATTTGGTTTGGGCTTCCAAGATAGTATTTTTAAATAATGCCCAGATCTGATATAAACTCTTAACTTTGGCAGTAGCTCCTTGTAGTTTTTTTCTTAACCATTTTCCTCAAGTCTCCTTTTTGAAAGTCGACTGCTAGCCCAGTCAATTTCCTTGCTATCCTCCCTCCATTTATTAACTCAAAATGTGATCATGTTATGATCGATATTGCCAAGCGGTTCCAAAACAGTTACCGCTCACCCTAGATCCTACGTTCCATTGAGGACTAGGTCTAAAAGAGTGTCTCTGTGGGTTGGTTCCTGAACCAGCTGCTCCATGAAGCAGTCATTTACTTTATCTAGAAACTTTGTCTCCCTAGTATGCCCTGATGTGACATTAACCCAGTCAATACCAAGGTGACTGAAATCTACCATTATTACTGAGTTGTAAACTTTGCCAGCTTCCCTAATTTCTGTTAGAATGAACAGAGGATGAAATGCTATCTAGGTAGATGGTAGTACACCCCCCACTGCCATTCCCTTCACCTTTTTACATGGAATTTCTATCCATAAAGAAATTATAGTATATTTTGTTTCCTGCAAAACTGTTATCCTGTTTTACTTGATGCCCTCTTTAACATACAGTCACCTCTCCACCAATGTGATATACTGTATCATTGCAATATAGTTTGTAGCCTTGTATCACAATGCCCCACTGGTTATCCTCCTTCCACCAGGTCTCTCAAATGCTAATTATATCTAACCTTTCATTCTTGCTATATATTCCAACTCTCTCATCTTATTTTTTAGACTTCTAGAATTTGCATACAGGCATGTCAAAGTTTATTTTTGCTAATATTAACAGTCTGGCTATTTGATTGCAGGGTTAATTTGGAATCTTTCAGCTGTCTAATTTTTATTTAAAGGCACCTGGGTTACTTTTGCCTTTATTGGAACCTCTCTAATGGGATGCCCTGACTTCCCTGTTTTGCTAGTACCCTTCAAGGATACATAATTCTGAACCATGTGCTCTTGGGCACCCGTCAGCTTTCCCCCATTATCTAGTTTAAAAGATGATCTCTCCCCTTTTTAAACATTAATGCCAGCAGCCTGGTTCCACACTGGTTAAGGTGGAGCCCATCCTTTCACAAAAGTCCTCCTTCCCCAGAATGTTGCCCAGTTCCTAACAAATCCAAAACCCTCTTCCTTGCACCATTGTCTCCTCTGCGCATTGAGACTCTGGTGTTCTGCCTGCCTCTTGGGTCCTGTGCATGGAACGAGAAGTATTTCTGAGAACGCTATCTTGGAAGTTCTGAATTTCAACTTTCTACCTAAAAGTCTAAATTTGGCTTCTAAAACCTCCCTCCCACAGTTTCTTCTGAGAGTGGTCTGACAGTTCAGAGTGCTACTTGATCATGGAAGCAGCTTCTTGTACTTTATCTGCAAAGAGATTGTGTCTACAGTACGACACATCAGCAAGCTGCTCCTGAACATTAAGTTGTAAGTCTGAAGCCTAGAGCCATGAGAGTCTCTAGGTACCAAAATTCGTGAAGCAGACTTTCAATGTTGTATCGAAAATATCATGTGATGCATGGATGATGTATTTTCTGCACACTTTCCCTTGACTCATGAGGGAATGATTTATTTATTTTATTTATTTATTTAACTTTCTTATATACCGTGCTCTTCTGTATCAGTGCGGTTTACATCAAAACACAACTGTCCAGCACAGAAGGTCTGCACTGGATTTACAATATAACGTGGGTATATGTACAGGTAATAACAGGGTGGAGGAGTAGCCTAGTGGTTAGAACACTGGCTTGGTAACCAAGCAACCAGGGTTCGATTCCCACTAGCACTCCTTGTGGCCTTGGGCAAATCACTTAACCCTCCATTGCCTCGGAAGAAAGGCCTGGCAATCTACTTCCGGTGACACTGCCAAGAAAACCCAGGAGCCTCTGGGTCGCAAGGAGTCAGGACTGACTCGAAGGCACACATTGCATTGCAATAACAGGGTAACTATATACAAATATATACAGGTAAATTACAGCATACGTTTGGAAATGACTCAAATGTGTCCTATCGGCTCAACTGCGTATTGGCTGATAATAGGGTGATAAAAGTTACTATTTGTCGGGAGGATACTGTTACTGATACGATACTGTTCAAGTTTCTCTGGAGGGAGAAGGCAGATATATCATTGAGACTATGCATGATGTTCCGTTAAGTGTATGCCCATAAAGAGCTGATAGGACACCACGCAGGACATTAGAATGGTATTCTCAAATAATTTCTTCCTCAAAGTATCCAAGTCATAAAAACATAAGATATGTCATACTGGGCCAGACCAAGGTCCATCAAGCCCAGTATCCTGTTGCCAACAGTGGCCAATCTAAGTCACAAGTACCTAGCAGTTTCCCCAGAAGACACAGGTTCCACAATGCTTGTCCCGGGGCAAGCAGTGGATTTCCCGGGTCTCCTTTAATAATGGTTTATGGACCTTTCCTCCAGGAACTTGTCCAAACCATTTTTAAATCCAACTACACTAACAGCTTTTACTACATCCTCCAGTAACGAATTTCAGAATTTGATTACACATTGAATGAAAAAATATTTTCTCTCTTATTAGTCTTATATAAGTTACACTGTACTGTAGCTTCATTGCATGTTCCCTAGTCTTTCTACATTTTGATGGCGTAAACAATCGATCTACGTTAACCTGTTCCACCCATTCATTAATTTATAGACCTCTATCATATCTCCCCTCAGCCATCTCTTTTCCAGGCTGAAGAGTCCTAACTTTTTTAGCCTCTCTAAGATACAAGCCATCAATCAGCTGGCAATTCTTGTACTCTCCTACAGTTTTGGGATTGTGGATTGGTCTCATAAAGAGCTTGAAAAACTGGATGTGTGAACAAGAAAACTCTTCCATGCTCATGAAGTAATTTACAGGAATCAGTGTATGCCAAGATTGTACATCCCTAGAGCTGAAGGAGGGCTAGGACTTATAGAGATTGACTACACTTACAAAGCTACTATTGTAGGCCTCCAAGCCTATCTGACAGCATCATAGGATCCAAATACACAAAAAGTGCTGAAATATGAAAGTAAACGGCCAGAATCTGTCTCCATCATCAAACTTGGACAAACGTTCCGAGATTAGAAGGAATGAGCAAAAATCCACAGGTGTGCATGGGAAGGAAGTAACAAAATTTGCAAAACAAGAGAAAAAACTCTTCAAAGAATTAGATCAGCAGGCAAGGAAAAACAAGTGGCAAATGCACAAATCAGTGGAAAATACAGAGTGTTACTCCAAGAACCTTTTGTCAATCAAGAACGGACACACAAATGGTTGAGGAGAGGTGGACTGAAACCGAAGGATGAAAGATTGATAGTTGCAGCCCAGGACAGCGGATTATGGACGAGATGATTTACAGCGAGTATTGAAAAATCTGGCACAACAGACATATGCCGATTCTGTAAGAAAGAGCTGGAAACAGTGACTCACCTAATAGCAGGCTGTGAAGTTCTAATGGCAGAAAATTTCTATACAGAAACGCACGCCTCTTCCACTGGAAATTCTGTAAACACTACAACATCACTGTCCCTGAAAAGCACTGGGATCATGACCCTAAGAGAATAACAGAGAATGAAGAGGTTATGATCACCTGGAACATTCCCATTCTGACTGATAAGAAACTGGATGTCAGGAAACCTGACATAGTAGTAAAGGAGAAGAACAAAGAACAGCATTGATAATAGGAGTGTCGGTACCGAGTGATTATTCTGTGAATCGCGTGGAGAGAGATAAGATCTTGAAGTATAAAGAAATGCAATCAGAGACCAAAAAAATGTGGCAGAAAGATACTGAAATATTTCCCATTGTACTGGGAGCCACAGGCCTGATAAAGAAGAATTTCCAAGCACATTTTGAAAGACTAAACATACATGTTACATCTTACGATCTCGAGCAGGAGGTTTTTTGGCAAGATGCAAGTATTACGCCGAGCATTAGCAGTAAATTTGAGAGATTAAGATCATATTCCACTTACCCTGGCTTAGAAGTGAGGTTCACGACTGCCATATTATGCCATTTGGAGAAACTACCCTGGGCATCCTTCCATCCCCTTTACCAATTTTGGTGACTCTTCTCTGTAACTTTTCTAATTCTGCTATATCCTTTTTAAGATACGGTGACCAAAAACTCCATCCCTGGGGACACAGAACCTCTGGCTCTTTAAACAGATTAAACGACCATGGAGTGGTATGGAAGCTAAAGCTTTTCGAATTCAGGAGCTTTCTAGAATCTAAACATAAGAGCCTACCTTCTTACTGACAGGAAATACAGGTGTGTGTGTGTGGGGGGGAAATCCTCCCACATCATCATCTGTAGTTTTCTGAACGATGCAGTGCATGGGCACTATCACTGCTTCCTTAAGGACAATCGAGTACTGGAGGCTATCCAACTACTTAGCCTTGGACTCATCCTCCACCTCTAATGGAAATGGTATGACTCTAGTCCAGGGGTGGGCAATTCTGGTCCTGGAGGGCCGCAGACCAGTCAGGTTTTCATGATGTTCCTATTGAATATTGTAAGAGGTGTGCCTATTGGCTGACTGTGTCTCCCTAGGCAGCTGCCTAGATGGAGACCCAGTTTGAGTTGTGGAATAATAAGAGTCGTGTCCAAAGTGAATTAAGGATGGGTTTTATTCCCTGTCCCGTATGGATGACTTTCAGATAAGGACAACACAAAATAAGCTGTTACATCACAGGCAAAAGAACAAAAACCAAGCTTCTTCTTTGCTTTCTCAAAACCACACAAAAGATATTATCTTCCTTTAAAGAAATCAAAACACTTCTTTTTCCTTCTCTTTAACACAGAGATTCTACAGTGTCTGTTACACCCAGACTACAATCCATGGGCTCCTGTATGTTCTCTGGGATAGTGCTTTCCCACTGCATCCCCTCTTGGGCGTCGCCTATGTGGGATCTCTGAGCTTTTGCCAGTCTGTGCTCAGACCACTGCTCTGGGGCAAACTCTGTCCTTGGGAGGTATAGTTGCAGCTGCTGGGGTTCAGAGGTAACAGGAGCTGAGTTGGGGAATTCTTCCCAGTCCCTAAGCCATTGAGGGAATTCTTGTTTCCTGTATGCTTTTCCTTTCTTCCCCGAATCTACTCCTCTCCCTTTATAATATAGAGGGTACTTATCTTTGCCACTAGAGAATATGGCTTCTAGTCCTTCTTCCTCTAGCCAGGGTTTTCTCTCAGACCTGCAGACTGCTTTGCTCCGGTAGTGTCTGTTGCCGGGTCTAACAGGGTAGTACTTGCTTCCTGCTTCCTGTGAGACTCTCTGAGTGTGACCTTTGCTCTCTGGAGATCTGGCTGCTTGCCTGGGAGCGAGGACCCCTCTGGTTGGGAAGACCTTAGCTCTATCTCTCCTGATCCACTCGGGTTCGTCAGACTGCTTCTGCTCAAACCTGGCTCTCCAAGGTAGTGGGTCGCTTACTGTTTGGTCTGGAGTTTTCAAATCAGCTTCTCTGCTTGGGAATTCATCCTCCCTGCTTGGGAATTCCTCCTCTCTGCATGTGAATTCATCCTCTCCTTCCTCTCCCCTCTCACTTGCTTTTCTCCTGGTTTTATTGGGCTGCCTATTGAACGTGGAACGTGACTGTTCCCACAGGTGAGCCTGATTAGAGCTTTGAATTCTCTCTGCGTCACTGCAACCCTGAGGAATGTTTGTTTCTTCACTCCCTGCCCCGTTGCACAGTGAATGTCTCCACTGACCCTGTGACTGTGAGGTAAGCTCTTCATTTCTAAATGCTTTTAATACTTCAGATTTTATGCTATCTCCCTCATAAGAAATAAGCTCTCCTTTTAGAGCCTCTCTGGTTATTTCAAGCTGTGTACTGTCTATCTCATGACCAGTAAGCCCTTCCTTTGTTTTCCCTTTTAAAGTTTTAGACTCTGTGCTGTCCACCTCATGACAATATTCATGAGATCTATTTGCATCCACTGCCTTCCATTGTATGGAAATAGGTCCATGAATATTCATTAAGGACATCATGAAAACCTGACTGGACTGTGGCCCTCCAGGACCGGAATTGCCCACCCCTGCCCTAGTCATATCCCTGACAAAATCGTGGAACAATAACTCCTCAGAAGAGGGCTTAAGTGTCTCATAAGGTGGTGAGGGATCAGAGGGAAGCTCTGGAGAGCCATACTCTGATAGATATTCAGTCTCATACTCTAAATCCCAGCAATATGATTCTGGCTGAGAGTGGTAATCATATGGATGTCTAAGTTTCTACCTGGGTGGCTCTCCCTATTTTTGGGGGTCTACAGTTCCTTTGAGAATGCCAATGTATTGATGACTGACAATGCATCGAGGGGCGATCACCTCACAATGCACTGGAAAGCGATATTGGCATCAAGGCCCTTTGATGCCCTAATGACAATGCCTCTACCATAGGCAGATGATGTGTTCTGAGGATGGGATTGACTTCAGGATGCATCATGTTCAATGGTAACGGAGATTTAAGCTTGCACATGGTGAAAAGCAGTAATATTCTCTCCTCGATACCCTTCATCAGCCACTTCTATAATGCTGCCATCTCCGAAGGCAGGAGGCCTACAGCAGTATCAGCTGATGTTCGCGGAATCTGATGGGGCTTATTGTCATGCTAGTCTGGGCTTTGTGAAGGCTAACAAAGCCCCTCAGTGGCACTGCTGATCACAACCTTCTCCTCGTTACCTTGTCCTTGCTTGGTTTCAAGGGCCCTGTGCTGTCCTGGTTCTCTTCTTATCTCTCCCATCACATTTTCAGTGTTTCTGCTGGTGGATCCTCCTCCACTGCTATCGCACTCTCAGTTGGTGTACTCCAAGGGTCTGTCGGGCCTACTTCTTTTCTCCCTCTATACCCAGTCTCTTGATGCACTCATCTCCTCTCATGGTTTTCAGTACCATCTTTACGCCGATGTCGCCCTGATCTACCTCTCTATATATGAAATCTCTCTGGCAAGTCAAGCCAGGATCTCTGCCTGCCTATCTGATATTGCTGCCTGGGTGTCTCACCGCAATTTGAAATGAACATGGCCAAAACTGAACTTCTTATTTTTCCCCCTAAACCTATCTCCCCCTTCTGCCTTTCTCAATCTCTGTGGATAACACTCCATTACTCCCTGTTTCGTCGGATCACAATCTTGAGGTCATCCTTTACTCCTCCCTCTTTCTCCACACACAGCTGTATTTTGTTATCTGCATTAACCACAAAAAAACTAGCCGCAACAACAAGCTACACAAGGTGACTGGAAATGTCTCACGTAGCTACATCCCTACTGCTGTGCCTATGTATTTTGTTTTCCACTTGTGCCTCTGACCACATACTGATGTTCCATGAACTGATCACCTGGGGACCAGTTTACGTCTGCAACCCAATCATGCTACCAACTCTTACGCTATTCAACTCACTCATTCCTGCACGCACGCAAACCACCCCGCAACACAGCCAAGGAGCAGCCACTCTGTCAGGCAAGTACTCAAAAGACCAACACACCAAGAAAAGGCAAACAAACAACGCAGGAGCAACCAAGATAACCGTGATCTCCAAGGATGACAAACCCCTGCAGGCTGCAGTCTCATTCATGCTAATTAATGCCAGATCGATACGAAACAAGACCCACATTATACATGATATCCTCACAGATGCAAAGCCTGACATCTTATGCATCACGGAAACATGGATCACAGACACAGACTCAATTATCACCAACCAAATTAGCAAGCCTGGCTACAAGATCTACAATTGTCCCCACTCCAAGAGAAGAGGTGGAGGAGTTCTTATCATGGCAAAGGACTCCATACTCCTAGCAAACACTTCTCAAAACGACAACAATGGAATTGACATGCTCAGAATAGAAAGCAAAATAATAGCTATCTGCCTGATCTACAGACCCCCCTCCTCCCCATATGAAACTTTAGCAAACGCCCTTGAGGTCATCACTACCACAGCAAGCAAAAAACACCAGATCATCCTAGGCGATCTAAACCTAGCATCGGTCCCCCCAGCGCAAGCTGAAATCTTCCATGAAGCCATGGACCAACTTGGATACGAACAAATAATCTGCGATGCCACGCATATCAAAGGCAACACCCTGGACATGGTGTTCCTACCCAACAAACTTCTTAGGCCTCAAAAACCCAAGATACATATAATCCCAGTGCCATGGTCGGACCATCACCAAATTGAATTCACATTGCTTCTACCCACCATGCCGGATCACTTTCATCACACCTTACCTACAAACCTACGGAGGAGGTTTCAAAAATTCAACAAGGAAAATCTGATAACTTCAATAAGCGCACATATGAATCCAGAACAGGAGGACCTAGAGATACTAGTTAACCAATGGATCTCAGGAATCGAAGAAGTCGCAATACCAACCTGGACACCCCAAAGACTCTCATCAAGAATCAGGTCGGAACCCTTAGGCGCGGAACAGGGCGGTAGGCGCTGGCACTCCAGCAAGCCACAAACGAAGCCACAATTCACACCTAGACCAGAGCCAGCTACCAATACCAAAAAGGCAAGTCCTTCACAGCTAACTGTTTTTTGAGATAGCAGCCTTTGCCTTGACCATTAACCAGCAGTCACCTGAGCTTTTAGCGGTATCATGTAGATGTTTTTGTTGTTAATCTCTACTAGTAACAATACCCCTGTTAACGTTGATAACGTTTTACATACGTTTTACATACTGCTTTTCATGCAATTATCTTACTGTATACCAGTAATTAGAATCCTTTGTACTATTACCACTACTGCTATTACCACCTGCATTCACAGTACTATTGCAATTAATCTTTCCTGAGTGCGAATACTGCATCTCACTGCACTGTAGCCAACATTTCCACAATTATCCCTCTCATTACTAACACCCAAGAGAATGTACAAGGTTCTGCTCTTATTCATGACCTTCCTTACCCTTGGTCTCCCTTACACATCAAATGCATTCAACCATGACACATATCATATACCAATCCTACGCACATACGGAAGGAGATGGTCCGAATTCCCCCACCACACTACAGCAAAAAATAACTTTTCACCCCACTCCCATCTACTCAACATTCCTCTCCAAACCATCAAAAAGATACAAGAAGAGAAGCAACATCATCAACGCCTACTAAAATGTGCACTGATAAATGCCAGATCAGTACGATCTAAATGGCCCGCAGCCATTGACCTGATACCCCAATATAATCTCGACATCTTGATGATCACGGAGACATGGCTATCCGACTGTGACAACGTACTACTGAATCAGATGCTGCCACCAGGTTTTGTGATATACACTTCTCACAGATCCAGTCAGAAAGGAGGCGGAACCCTCATCCTGGACAAAGCTGATTTACACTTCAAGTTGTGCAACTCCTCTAGCTCAACTAACCTTGACTCCCTCACTATAGCTAATGAGCTCTGCACAATCAACCTTTTCTATCGGGCACCCTCCCCCTCACCAGATGATCTTCCAACTATAATTGAGCAGGCATGTACCACATCCACCTCACGCTCACCAAGTTGGCTAATCGGTGACTTCAATCTCCCATTTATTTATTTATTTATTTAAAGTCTCTTTTATACCGCGCTATTCAGCATCAGCGCGGTTTACAATAAACAGTGAACATACACATTTCCAATAGTACTTTGTGTTTACATATGAACAGGATAATCAACTTGGCTAACAGGGTAACTATGTACAACCATAAAACCATCTCTTCAAGACAGCCACTCAGCAGCATTCCTTGATGCCCTGGAGGACCTAGGTTACAAACAGCATGTCGATTTCCCCACCCACACTAAAGGTGGCAAACTAGACCTCATTTTCGCACCTATCTCCACCTCCACAATACCCCTAACTCTTGCACTATCTGTAATACCAGTACCCTGGTCTGACCACAGTCTTCTCAGTTTCAATATACCCATTAATACATCCCACAAAAGCCGAAAGTCTTCTAACACATCTGGATCCCACACAACCCGCTTTAGACCACTCAACCAGAGCATAGTCCTAGAGAATCTCAGACCCCTCATGGCCAACACAACCATGGACTTAGATGATCTCATATCCAAATGGGATGAAAACCTGAGAGCTGCCTCCTGCCCATCACTCACCGAAAAGAGAATTCGAAAACGTGAACATACTCCATGGTTCTCCACAGACCTTCGTACATCTCTCCACCATCTACGCAAACTTGAGCGACAGTGGCGACGAACTCACTTTCCTGAGGCGCTGGTAGCATACAGCTCATACCTAACTACCCACCGAGAAAAGATATCACAGAGCAGGAAAACCTACCACTCAGGCTTAATAAAACGCTCCATCAACAAACCACACGCATTGTTCAGCATAGTAAAGTCCATAACAGGTGAACCGGTCTCAGCACAACCCCCTATGCCTCAGCCGCAGGACTACGCAAACTACCTGCAATCAAAGATGATTAAAACCAACACAGACATAAATGTCAATAACGCCTCCACTTCACCTAAGGCATCCCATGCAATGCCACTACACAACTTCTCCACTGTATCAAATAGAGAGGTTGTGAACATTATTGCCTCAATCAACCCCAGTACAGCTCCTAATGACCCATGTCCAGCCAGCTGGATCAAGGACATGCGACATGACCTCAGTCAAATATTGAGCAAAATACTGAACCAGTCTTTCTCAACAGGTTCATTCCCGCAGAATCTAAAACACACTTCCATCAAGCCCCTACTGAAGAATAATAGACTGGACCCATCCAAGGTTGATTCCTTCAGGCCTATCTCGAGCATACCACAGCTCGCAAAAATCATTGAGAAGGCCGCCCAACAACAAATCCAACATCATATTGACACTGAAGCACCACTAGATCCATCTCAACATGGCTTCAGGGAAGCACATGGAGTTGACACAGTCCTTACAACCCTATTCAATGTTCTGGTAACAGGAATAAATAACATACAACAGGGGTTCGTCCTCATCTTCCTGGACATCTCCGCCGCTTTCGACTCTGTGAGTCATGACATACTCCTACAACGCTTGAAAGATAAGGGGATTCAAAGCACAGCACTCGAGTGGTGTAAATCATACCTATCTAACAGGTGGCAACAAGTAAAAACAGGTCACGCTTCCTCAGAACCATTCCTGCAATCACAGGGAGTACACCCCAAGGATCGTCCTTATCGGCACTAATGTTTAACATCTACATGCAGCCGATATGTGACTTGATCAGATCCTTTAATGTACAATGTCTCGCTTATGCAGATGACATCCTCCTATATATGCCGTTCACAATTGAACATCCAGTATTCTCCCCAATAATCAACTGTTTTGAAGCTGTAGCCGAATGGTTGCTATCACAAAACCTTCGGATTAACCACAACAAAACTGACGTTCTTTTTGTCACAAGGAACCGTAAGTTCATACCTCCTCCATCACTACTCGTCAACAACATAGAGTTGAAATCAAAAGCTACCATCCGTTACCTCGGCATCACATTGGATCAGCACTTGGACATGACAACGCATGTCAAGAACATCACAAAAACTATATATTATAAGATCAAATCGCTACGTCACCTCCGCTCCCTACTAGATCCCACAGACTTCCGAACAACCTTCCAGGCATTAGTCCTCCCACACCTGGATTTTGCCAACATCATCCTTCATGGCCTCCCTCAATCAACTTTAAATCCGCTCCGCCTAGCCATGAATACAGCCGCCAGAGTCCTCTCCGGCTCATCAAGATCTGACCATATAACACCCATCATGAAAGAACTGCATTGGTTACCATTACATGCCAGAATCCAGTATAAGTCTTTAGTCCTTACTTTCAAGGCACTAAATAACTGCCCCCCTACGCCAATCAGCAAGCTTATCCATGGCACCCTGGAAAACAGAAAAAGGAGAACCACATCAATGAACACCTTAATTGTCCCAAAAATAATAACGAAGTGCACTAAGGCCACCTCCAACAGGGCCTTCTCCTTATTTGCACCTCTAAACTGGAATGCGCTACCTCACGAAATCCGTGCTATCAAAAACCTAATCCTATTCAGAAAAGCATTGAAATACCACTTGTTCACAAAATGCTACCCGGAAGTCAACCTAGACATTAACAAAACTAACACCTCAATACAACCCGAAAAG
Organism: Ichthyophis bannanicus; assembly: GCA_033557465.1. Taxonomy (NCBI): domain Eukaryota; kingdom Metazoa; phylum Chordata; class Amphibia; order Gymnophiona; family Ichthyophiidae; genus Ichthyophis; species Ichthyophis bannanicus. The sequence goes on along the minus strand of CM066039.1, from coordinate 350,253,590 downwards.
GGCTAGTTGGTCAACCTTCTCTCTAGTCCTATTAGTGAACCACTTTGCAACATCCAAACGAGTTTTATATTACTGTATATATCATTAAGTTATTCTGTACATAGTTTCCCCGGTTGTCCTATTGTTGAAGTTCCCTGTTCAATGTAAAACTCAATGTTACTTGTATACATTGTAGTATGTTCTTGTTCAATGTACACCGCACTGATTGTAATAGCGCGGTATAAAAGAAGTGTTAAATAAATAAAATAAATAAATAAGTGGTACACCCCCACCCTGCGCGACCTAAAGAAAGGCCTGAGGAAGCAAGAAAGGAAATGGAGAAGTCACAAAGCTGAGGAGCATAGAATGGAATACACCAAACTCCTCACGGCTTACAAGAATGAAATTAACATCGCAAAGAAAACCTATTACTCCAACACGCTCAACAAGGCCCTCAACCGACCCAGGGAACTATTCGAACTGGTCAAATCCCTCACGAAGACTACCCAAGAACCAATTTCATACGGGGCAATGACAGCCCAAAAGTTGGCAGACCACTATGCCAAAAAGCTCAACCCTACAACCAATGTCAGAAGCCATCAAGCGCCTGAACCAGCCACCCAGAATCTGTCAATGACCAACATTCTGCAAACACCCAACACCCCGGAAAGTCCTACACAATACCAAGAATGGACCACTTTCAGGAGCGTAGATGACAAGCAAATATTGAACATAATCTCCAGCTTAAAAACCACCACCTCCCCACTCGACCCATGCCCTGCGGCCTGGGTAAAGGGCATAAAACAGGAAATTGTTCAATATATCACACACATTGTGAACCAATCGCTTTGGCAGGGTTTAATGCCAACGCACCTCAAAAAATCCATCATACGACCCATCCTAAAGAACAAGACTCTTAACAAGAAAGACCCAACATCCTACCGACCGGTGTCAAGCATATCCTTCCTGGCCAAGATCATTGAAAAGGCAGTACAAATGCAACTGCAAGATCACATCGATAACAATAACGCTTTGGACGTCCACCAGTATGGTTTCCGACAGCATCATGGCGTGGAGACCCTCCTACTGGCCCTACTTGATAAGCTTCTTAAAGGACTGGAAAACAGAAGCAAAATCTCAAGGTGTACCGCAAGGATCTTCCTTATCGGCACTAATGTTCAATATATATATGCAGCCGATATGTGAACTGATCCGATCCTTCAACGTACAATGCCTGGCATACGCAGATGACATCCTCATATACATGCCGTTCAAGATTGACCAACCAGTGTTTTCCCCAATAACCAACTGTTTCGGAGCAGTAGCTGAATGGCTGCTGACACAAAACCTACGAATCAATCATAGCAAAACTGATGTTCTTTTTATTACAAGGAATCGTAAGTTCATACCACCTCCATCGCTACTGGTCAACAACATAGAATTAAAGTCCAAACCCACAATCCGATATCTCGGCATCACACTGGACCAGCACCTGGACATGACAACGCATGTGAAGAATGTGACAAAAACTATATATCATAAGATCAGAACACTACGCCACCTCCGCCCCCTACTTGATTACACTGACTACCGATCAACCTTCCAGGCATTAGTCCTCCCACATCTAGATTTTGCTAATATCATCCTCCACGGGATCTCCCAATCAACTTTAAATCCGCTTCGCCTGGCTATGAATGCAGCTGCAAGGGTCCTCTCTGGGTCACCAAGATCTGCTCACATAACACCTATCATGAAAGACCTACACTGGCTACCTCTACAAGCCAGACTCCACTATAAGTCACTAATCCTGACCTTCAAAGCCATGAATAATTACCCACCCACACCAATCAGCAAAATAATTCACAGCACCCTCGAAAATAGAAACAGGAGAACTACTGCTACGAACACCTTAATAGTTCCTAAGATGATGACATCATCTACTAAAGCTACGTCAAACAGAGCTTTCTCAATATTCGCCCCTCTAAACTGGAATACACTCCCCCACGAAATCCGCGGCATCAAGAGCCTAATACAATTCCGAAAAGCCGTGAAACACCATTTGTTCACAAAATGTTACCCAGAAGTTATCCTGGACACTCACACATCTACCAAGATTCCCACATACCCCAGATGCATTAGCACTCTAATACAACCAGAAAATGGTTAGACTACACGATAGCCCACCAGATAACCAAGATGACCACTTATCTGCCATACCCAAATGTCTCACGCACAATATCCAACCGAATTTAGAATATTGTATATAGTTAAAATATATATATAGTATAAAGTTAACTGTACATAGTTTCCCCGGTTATCCCATGTATTTATCCTTCCCTGTTCTATGTAAACTCAATGTTGCTTGTATGCATTGCAGTATGTTTTGTTCATTGTACACCGCACTGATTTTAATAGCGCGGTATAGAAGAAATGTTAAATAAATAAATAAATAAAAAATGTTCATGCTCGTTTTCATAGACATATCAGCCGCCTTTGATACCGTACATCACCCCACGCTCCTAAACAGACTCGCTTCCATAGGCATTAGAGGTGCCCCTCTGAAATGGTTCGCCTCCTACATAAACAACAGAATGCAGCAAGTCCACTTCAACAACGAGAAGGCCGCAACTTTCCCCCAAACCCAAGGCATACCTCAAGGCTCGGCCCTGTCTTCCCTCCTCTTCAACCTTTATCTACGGACAGTTTGTAAAACATTCCAGGAACACCAGATCAGTTATCACATCTATGCTGATGACCTAATGCTCTACACTCAACTTGATGTAGACAACCTGAACATCAGTCAACTGGAAAAATGCCTCAGTGAGCTACAATTCTGGCTGCAACAGAATAACTTGGCCATTAATCACAAAAAGACCGAAGTGATGTTCATTTCCAGAAAACCAGATTTCAACCCACCACCTACAGTCACCATGAACAATAACGTCTACGCCACAAAGAGCGAGCTAAAATACCTGGGCGTGACACTGGATTGCAACCTAAAGATGGAAAAGCATCTCCGAATTACCAATCGAGCCATTTTCCACAAAATAAAAGTCTTGCACCCACTACGTAGCATCATAGAGCACTCAGATTTTAGGACCGTTGCACAAGCCCTCATCATTCCTCACCTGGACTACTGCAACGCCATACTACAAGGGTTGCCTAAAAAAACCCTCAACATCCTCCAAAAGGCGCAAAATGTGGCAGCTAGATTAATAATGAGGAAAGGCCTGAAGGAGCATATCACACCAATTCTAATGGACCTACATTGGCTCCCCATCACTGCACGCATACAATACAAAATCCTAATCACCACTTTCAAGCTCATTCATAATATAGCACCCTCGTTTCTCAACGCCCTTATCACATCGCAGCCAAATAACAGAAGCAGAAGAACCACACACCTCAATACACTCATTGTTCCGGCTAGCCTGAGAGCTGTCACTGCAACCACCAGCAACCGAGCATTCTCATTCATAGCGCCACTGTTATGGAACCAACTACCATGCGAACTGAGAGCAATCAGTGACCTGTTGGTATTCAGAAAAAAGCTAAAGACGCATCTTTTCCAGACACACTTCAATCCCACATAACCTCTTTCACCATGCACAAGGAAAGAGCACTACACGTCAAACACCTATAGACTCCGCCAACCTGTAAATATGTACATACATGTGTAATCAATGTCTTGCAATCAAGTGTAAACCTGTAATCTGAATGTTTGTGTCCTGTACTGAATCTTTATGTATGTTTTAATCCATGGCCTGTACAACCATACTGTTATGTATAGCAAACCGCTGCTGATCGCTGGAAGTAGCGGGATATAAGTGTACACTAAATAAAATAAATAACCAACAGCTAAAACTTGTCACTTCTTTCTCTATAATATCAGCAAAATTTGCCCCTTCCTTTCTGAAAACACTACTAAGACACATCCACTCTTTAGTCACCTCCGGTCTAGACTATTGCAACCTCCTCCTTGCTGGTCTTCCTCTGAATCATCTCGCTCCCCTTCAATCTATTCAAACTCAGCTGTGCGGCTAATCAGCCAGCCTCAATATGCTCATATAACCCCTCTCCTCAAGTCGCTTCATTGGCTCCCTATCAGTTTCCATATCTAGTTTAAACTTCTCCTATTGACCTATAAGTACACTTATTCTGCTGTTCCTCACTACCTTTCCTCTCTTATCTCTTCCTACACCCCTCTCCGGGATCTCTACTCTTCTGGCAAATCACTTATATCAGTGCCTTGCTCTTCCACTGTCAACTCCATTTTTTGATCCTTTCACCCTGCTGCTCCTTATGCCTGGAACTACCTGAGTCTGTATGACAGGCTTCATATCTCTGGCTCTTTTCAAATCCACGCTGAAAACTCACCTCTTCAAAGCTACTTTTGGATCCTGATCTGTTTAGTCTCCTAAGCATTTCCTTACCATTTCCCTAGATGAATCCCTGTCCTCAGCTGTTGTGCCATTTGTCCTGACTAGATTGTAAGTTCTGATGAGCAGGAACTGTCTCTTCAAGGTGTCTGGACAGCGCTGCTTATGCCTTGTAGTGTTATACAAATGATCAGTAGTAATAGTAGTAGTTACCAAGGAGGTTGATCTATCCTTATATTAGGGCTGCTTCGAGAGTAAGGACTGTAACCTCTCAATGCTATCAGCATTGTATTCTACTGAAACGCAAGACAGCCTTAGCTCTCTATGCCAATGAAGATGAGGACGAATTCTTCCTCTTATTTGGGGAGATATCTGTGGGTGGTCAATTCTGAGACAATCTATGAGATTCTTGGCTCTAACTGAGCTTGAGGACTCCTCTATACTGATGCTCCACCAGCATCCAATGTAGCCTGTGAGGCCATGGAGATCAATGCTGCCAATGTCAAAGTAGATAGCCAGACTTCTCAGTGCCAAAAATAAGTTCACACAGTCTTTCATGATCCTGAAGCCCTCTTTTTGTCATCTGTGAACACAAATCATAAGATGTTGGCTTAAGGTGAGGCCTCAGACACTGCAGACACCATTTGAGGGTGTTCATAAGGGATATAGTATTCGGGATATGTTTGACAGAAAAACAGCTGCTGCAAAATCAAATGACTCAATAGCAAAAATGAGGCAATGTGGCTGTATTGCCTACGACCTAAACGGTCAGTGCCAGCAATGCGAAAAAAGAAAGGAAACCTAAAAATGAACAAAAACTCTAAGAAACTAAAAAATGTAAAAAGAGAGCGAGAGCAAGAGAGAGAGGGGGGTATGTTAAGGCATGTGCCAGGATGAAGAGACAACAAGAAAATTATTTCTACCAAGTTTTGTGAGTCAACAGCAATGCGGACCAGTGGGCTTCACGGTGAAAAAAAAAAGACTGAGGCAAAATGGTACAGTGACGGCAGGTGGGAAGATGCAAGCATGCACAGTGAAACTTTTCCAAAACCTCTAGTAGGAGCTGAAGAAGGTTCTTGTGCGATGTCTCCATCAGTGACATCATCCATACATGACTATTTGATGACTTTATCCTGCCTGTCCATTGAGAAATTTTATTTATTTAGGTAGTTGGATACTACATACAAGAGGCAACAGAAATACCGGCATCAAGGCAATTTACAGTCTTGATCACAAACTGGACACAGATATTGACAGACTAAAACAGCGAACAAAGCTGGAGCACTATAACAATAGAACTAGGTTCTAAGCAAGGATTATAGTACTGGTCATGGATCTTTTAAGTTTGCAACACATCAGGGAAAGAAATGAGTAGGACAACTACTGTATATTCAGCCATAAAAATCTGTGATAATAGTTGCACAGTCCATATTAGGAAGGGGAGTGTAAGAAAGTTCATGGCTGCAAAACATCCTAGAATCAGGAAGGGAGTTCCAGAGTATTAGGACATTGTATGCAGGGGTGGAACACTTGATCCATTTTTATCTTACTATGCAATTTGCAGGAATGTTAAAAAGGTGTGCTTGAGATGACCTTAAATGTCAGAGGAGTATACAAGATCAGGAGAGAAGAAAAACAAAAGAGTGGGAATGCAGTTTAATAAGATCAATGAGCTAGTATTAGAGAGTCTTAAATGTTATAATACTAGAAATCAGAAGTTTGTGTTCCTTCATCAGCAGTGGGGAAGAATAGACTCTACGATTACCATTATACATTAGTTTCACAGTTGTGTTCTGTTTCAACGGTAAAAGTTTAATATCCAAATAGGCGTGCATTAGGAGCGCTCATTCCCACAACCTGACAACCCATAGCTGCTGTTTTCTGACTAATAACATTAGTGGGGACATGCAATGAAGCTACAGGGTAAACTATTTAAGACTAATAAAAGAAAATATTTTTTCACTCAACGTGTAATCAAACTCTGGAATTTGTTACCGGAGGATGTAGTAAAGGCTGTTAGTGTAGCTGGGTTTAAAAAAGGTTTGAACAAGTTTCTGGAGGAAATTTCCATAAACCATTATTAAGAAGGGACCCAGAATATCAATGCTTGACCCAATACAAGTATTGTGGAACCTGTGTCTTTTGGGGAAACTGCTAGTTACGTATGACCTAGATTGGCCACTGTTGGAAACAGGATACTGGGCTTGATGGACCTTGGTCTGACCCAGTATGGCATATCTTATGTTCTTGTGTTACTTCATGAATAAGGCAACAAGAAACACCTGACAGACAAGTGGATCTGGTCATCCCTAAAAACTCATGTCACTTTCATGACGGAAAGATTAAATTTGAATGGCATGGGAAATAAGAAAACTCATGGGCATGCTTGTGAACAAGTCAATGGGGAAGGGACATGCTACACATATTTTCTTGGCCCGCATAAGAAATATCTAATAAAGCTGGATGTTCTCCGATTATGAGGATCTGAAGCAATAACATGAGTGACTCGTTCTATTTTCTGAACTAAATATATTTGAAACTGATTTGTGACAAATTAACATGTATTTTCTTATATACTACTTGTTTCTATACATAGCATTTCTACTTTACTTTATCAAGTTTTCAGAAATATTAAATACTGTACTTGAAAAGCGAAGTTTTATAAAGTGTTAGTATAACATTGCTCTCATTACTTATAAATATAGCACCAAAACACAGACCTTCTTCCGTGAGGTTTCAATGACAAAATCTACTTACTGCTTCTTGGATTTCACATCGGAAGACATGAATTCTGAAAAGTTCTGCATTGTAATGGCTTTCTGTAAATGCAAAGCAGTCACTTTCTGGAGTGCCATCATGCCCCCTCACACAGAAAAGAATTTTATAGATTGGGTATCTTGCTATTTCTGTGTTTGTTTGTGGATCTAAAAGTCTGCACAAAACACAAAAAGCAGTATTTTATTTTTTATTTCATTGTGATTTTCTCAAGTTGAAAAACTGCTTAAAAAGTTTCTATGGATTCTTGAAGCAAGCACAGCGTGAATCAAGTAGAATCATGCAATTCTACAGCACTCAACTAACTTGGTGTGCTACACATTTGCTGTTTCTCGACGTAAATTACCAGCACTCTGATATGGAGAAATTTTCTGTACTCGCTAATTTCCTTTTTCTTGAATCCTGTTAAATCCAGATGAGCGAGTTCTACTCCCCAGCAAGCAGGCAGAGGCACAGCAGAGCAACTTTCAGTGATGTCATGACAGCAGAAAACGACCACATGGCCTATCTAGTCTGCCCTTTCAATTCAACTGCTACAACAGTCCCCTTTTTTCCTTTAGAGATCCTCTGTGTTTGTCCCGTGCTTTTTTGAATACAGATATTGTCCTCATCTTTAAAACCTCTACTGGGAGACTATTCCACGCATCTACCACTCTTTCTTTAAAGAAATATTTCCGCATATTACTCCTGAGTCTATCCCCTTTCACCCTCATCTTATGTCCTCTCGTAGCAGAGCTTGCTTTCAATCGAAAGAGGCTCTCTTCCTGTGCATTTATGCCACAGAGGTATTTAAACATCTCAATCATATCACCTCTATCCTGCCATTCCTCTAAAGCATACATATTAAGATCCTTAAGTCTGACCTCATATGCTTGTGTATACACTGGTGCTGCACGGAGAGAAGCCAGTACGACACTTACCAAGCAGAAAATCAGACTGAAAAACACTCAGAAAACTACTACTACTGTTACATACCAAGACATCTGGTTCTCTTACCATACTTGACTCTGCATCAGACACTGATACTGAAAATGCGTACAAGTCATCAGAGCTCCCAAACCCGTAGGAACAGTTTTCCAGGGTGAGTCCTAGGCTGGTCTAGAAAGATTCAAGAAAAAGATCAGCAGGTATGGAAAATTCCTCCTTCTTTAGCCTTCTAGACCAGTCCAGACAAGTGGTACATACTCAGCAGTCAAAACCCAGGGTGGGAGGAAGACATTATGGACAAACTGCTCTGCCAAAGGCACCTACTAAAACTCCCATATGCAACGTGTTGTGCCTCACAAAAGTGCTCAGAGATGACCAGGAAGCCACCTTACAGATGTCCTCTGGATACAGTGAGGCAGACTCCACCCAAGAGGAAGTTTGTGCACCTTAGTGCAGTGAGCTCTGACTCCCTCCAGCACACATTTCCCACACAGAAAGTAGGCTGAACTAATAGCCTTCTTAATCCAGTGAAATACACTAAATCTGTGTGGTCTTTTTGGAGCAGTAAACTTGATGAGTAATTATGTACAAATCGCTCCACTTCAACTTACAGCTGAGGTTAGGGTGTTTAATAATACTTCTTTAACACAAGACTTTCATTACCCAATATGTAGTCTCAGATTACCTGGGCACCGATAGTCACTAGATTTAATGAAAATCAACGTGCCTTGCAAACATCAATGACTACTGGGTCTGTTACTCTTTTTGGTATGAAGTTGCAAACTGGCTTTTTTTTGTGATGCTAATAACACCCGCAAATTTACTTTTTCCCTTGTGACAAAATTCTTAGGTTTATATATATTTTGATAAAATGTTTGTTAATAAGCTTATCTTTTGTGATATTTTTCAATCCACTAAAAGTTGGTGGTTGTAGTTGTTCTCCTTTGTAGAATGGTTTCTCAACGCCTCACTTGGCGCCTATGCGTTTCACTCTCTTACGAGAGTTTCCTCAGGAGATCTATATACAAATAAAAATTACGTTAATAATACTTATCCACAAAGGGTCTTTTGCTGTTTAAGAAACTAACTTTAAAATCTTAAAAATATCTAAATGCAGCTAGTCAACTATATCAAACCTTTCTCAATGTTGAACTGCTGCCCACGTCTCTCTGTGTTGTTTCTTGTAAAAAACGCCGCGCATGCGGGTTTATGCTACATTCCTCCCTTTTGAAGCTATCAGCTGATCTATCACCTTTGATGGTCATTTGCATACTTGCCATTCTATAGAGGCGTTTAGACCTAATGGTTGAACGGTGTTCAATAGAAAAATCCAACGTTGTTCATAAAATAATAAAGTTTCATCCAGTATTTTACCTCGTTTTGGTTTTTTACAAGGAACAACACAGAGAGACGTGGGCAGCAGTTCAACATTGAGAAAGGTTTGATATAGTTGACTAGCTGCATTTAGATATTTTTAAGATTTTAAAGTTAGTTTCTTAAACAGCAAAAGACCCTTTGTGGATAAGTATTATTAACGTAATTTTTATTTGTATATAGATCTCCTGAGGAAACTCTCGTAAGAGAGTGAAACGCATAGGCGCCAAGTGAGGCGTTGAGAAACCATTCTACAAAGGAGAACAACTACAACCACCAACTTTTAGTGGATTGAAAAATATCACAAAAGATAAGCTTATTAACAAACATTTTATCAAAATATATATAAACCTAAGAATTTTGTCACAAGGGAAAAAGTAAATTTGCGGGTGTTATTAGCATCACAAAAAAAAGCCAGTTTGCAACTTCATACCAAAAAGAGTAACAGACCCAGTAGTCATTGATGTTTGCAAGGCACGTTGATTTTCATTAAATCTAGTGACTATCGGTGCCCAGGTAATCTGAGACTACATATTGGGTAATGAAAGTCTTGTGTTAAAGAAGTATTATTAAACACCCAACCTCAGCTATAAGTTGAAGTGGAGCGATTTGTACATAATTTCTTAATCCAGTGGGCAATCAAGGACTTGGCCGCTGCCTGTCATTTCCTCAGACTACTGAAAAAGAGATGGTCTAACCGAAGGAAGGAATTAGTAAGCACAGATACTTCACAAACACCCTCCTCATGTTCAAAAGATGCAGAATGAGATGCTTTGAGCGTTAGAATTTTTTGCTTCTGGATTTTGGCATTTTAAAATTGCACTCTTCAGTAGGCCTTTTTGTTGGATATTTTCAAAAGATGCAGTAAGGATAACAGGCTGATTACGATGAAAGGAAGACAGCACCTTCGGGAGCAAGCATGGCAGTCTTCAGATGCTGTCAAAATGACCAGAAAATGCTCACTACAGGACAAAGTCTGTAACTATGACACCTGCCTAGTAGACGCAACATCCACCACGAATACTACCTTCAGGATCAAACCCTTGAGAAAGGACTTCCGAAGAGGCTCAAATGGGGGACCTTAGATTGCCTTCAAAACAGAGAATGACTCCACTGCAATACAATCTGAAGCACGGGCAGATGGATGTTCTGCTTCGCCCCCTTGAAGAAGCAGGACATACGAGGGTGCATGTCCAAGGGCTCCCACCTGAACCTTGAGAGTTCAGAGCTAAACCCTGGTACTACCTGGAATGTAAGAAAGACACAACAATAACTGTCTGCCTTCCTGGCATCCAGGGCTTGAGAGAAACATCACCTCAAAGACTCTCCAGACCCTCACATACAGTAGACAAAGGATGTAGAGGTCCTCTGGCCTTAAGAAGGGTGTCATCTATCACTCCAGAAATATTTTTCTTAGACAGTTTATGCCTGTCAAGGAACAAGCTTTAAGTGAGAAGGAAATGTGATTCTCCATAACCAGAGTATCCTGTTGCAGAAGCCCTCTCTCCTAATGTAGCAAGAGGAGACCCCGCCAACAGGCTCAAGAGATCCATGTAACATGTCCTTCACAGCCAGACTGGCCTCTAGAATTACAAATCCCCAGTGAGACCAAATTCTGCACATGGCTCGCCAGAGGGCCATGAGGAAAAAGACATACAGAGCCCCTTCTGGGGCCACTCCTGAAGAAAGGCTTCCAAGCCTGCCACCCATGGATTCTTTCTGCAGCTGAAAGCTTTTCACCTTGGCATTTCCCTAGGTGGCCATCAGATTGAATGCTGCTAGGCCCTACCTCTTTATGATGAGGTCAAATGTGCAAGTGCTTACCTCTCACCAGGATCCATGATGTTCTTACTGAAGAAGTTGGTCTGCATATTGTCAATGCCCACTATGTGGGCCACTGACAGAGCCGCCAAATGAGCCTCCACTTAAGGACAGAGTTCTGTCACCTCTGCGCTGCAAGTACTGCCTTGCTCGTTGACGTACGCCACTGCCATGGCATTGTCCAAGAACACTGACCATTTTCCCACCAGGAGAGGCAAACTTCTCCAGAGCAAGGTAGATCACCCTGTTGATCAACCAGGAGGCTTCTACATACTTTGCCATCTGCTGGAGAAAGACAATACTGGCTTCCCTCAATACTGCACCAGTGTATATATAAGCATTCTCTGAAATGCTTTCCGTTCTACGCACAAGACCCAAAAGGCAGGCAGAGCTCCAGAGTCTCAATGCATGGATGAGACGATGGTGCAAAGAAAAGGGTTTTGAATTTGTTAGGAACTGGGCAACATTCTGGGGAAGGGTGCGGCTCCACCTTAACTGGTATGGAACCAGGCTGCTGGCATTAACCTTTAAAAAGGAGATAGAGCAGCTTTTAAACTAGATAGTAGGGGAAAGCCGACAATCGCCCAGGAGTACCTGATTCCAAAGGATGTATCCTTGAAGAATACTAACAAAACAGGGAAATTAGGGCATCCAACAGAAAGGTTCCAACAAAGATAAAAGTAACCCAGATGTCCTTCAGTACAGAGAAGAAAGATTCCAAATTACACCTATCAACTGATAACAAGATTAATATGAATAAAATACAACCTTTAAAATGCCTGTAGACGCAAATACTAGAAGTCTAAAAATAAGATGGGAGAGCTAGAATATATAGCACTAAATAAAAGGTTAGAAATGACTGGTATCTCAGAGACCTAGTAGAAGGAGGACAACAAATGGGACACTGTGATACCTGGGTACAAACTATATCACAATGATAGATTAGATAAAATTGGTGGAAGGGTTGCACTCTATGTTAGAGAGGGTATTGAGTCACTTAGGATTAAAGTTTTGCAAGAAACATAATACACTGTAGAATCTCTATGGATAGAAGATCAATGTAAAAAGCGGAAGACGACAGCCGTGGGGGTGTACTACTAACCGCATGGCCAGAATGAACAGATGGATGATGAAATGCTAAAAGAAATCAGGGAAACTATCAAAAGTTACAACACAGTAATAATAATGGGTGATTTTAATTACCCTAGTATCGACTGGGTCAATGCCATAGCAGGTCATGCTAGAGAGATAAAGTTTCTAGACAAAATAAATGACTGCTTCTTGGAGCATCTGGTCCGTGAATCGACAAGAGGGGAAGCTATTCTGGACTTAGTCCTTAGTGGAACACAGGATCTGGTGCAAGAGAGAAGGGTTTTGGGGCCACCTGGCAATTGTGATCATAGCATGATCGCATTTGATTTAATAAATGGAAGAAAGATGGCAAAGAAATCCACAGTACTACCTTTTAACTTTCAAAAGGGAAACTATGATAAAATGAGGAAAACGGTTAAGAAAAAACTAAAAGGAGCAGCTGCAAAGGTTAAAGTAGATCTTGGAAGCTCAGACCAGATTAAGAAAAGCGGAAGACGGCCAAAAAATTACCAGAATGGTTTAAAGACGAGGTCAGAGAAGCTGTTATTGCCAAAACAAGCATCCTTCAGAAAATGGAAAAAAGGAGCCTAATGACAAACACTGGAAACAACATAAGCACTGACAAGTTAGATGCAAGGCATTGATAAGGCAGGTAAAGAGAGAATTTGAAAAGAAGCTTACCGTGGAAGCAAAAAACACATAATAAAAACTTTTTTTTAAGTATATTCGTAGCAAAAACCCTGTAAGAGAGTCAGTTGGACCACTGGATGATAGAGGGGTAAAAGGGGCGCTAAGGGAGGACAAGGCCATAGCACAGAGACTAAATGAATTCTTTGATCAATCTTTACTGAAGATGATGTAGGGAAATTACACATACCTGAAACAGTATATAAAGGTGATGTAATGGAAGAACTGAAAGAAATATTGATAAACCGGGAGGATGTATTACAACTGTTTGATAAAATGAAGAGTAGCAAATCACCTGGACCAGATAGTATACATTAAAGGGTGTTGAAAGAATTGAAATATGAGATTGCAGACCTACTCTTAGTCATCTGTGAACTATCATTAAAATCACCTGTGGAGAGTGGCCAATGTAACGCCAATTTTTATAAGGGTTCCAGGGGTGATCCGGGCAACTATAGTCCAGTGAGCATGGCATCAGTACCGGGCAAAACGAAAGAAACCATTATAAAGAATAAAATTACTGAACATGTAGATAACCATTGTTTAATGGGAGAAAGCCAACATGAATTTAGCCAAGTAAAGTCTCGTCTTCCTAATCTGTTATATTTTTTTGAAAGTGTGAATAAACAGGTAGACAAATGTGAGCCAGTTGATATAGTGTATCTGGATTTTCAGAAAGCCTTTGACAAGGTCATTCATGAGAGACTCTTGGCGAAATTAAAAAGTCATGGGATTGGAGGCAGTGTAGTATTATGGATCAAGAACTGGTTAAAAGATAGGAAGAAGAGAGTAGAGCTAAATGGCCAATTTTCTCAATGGAGAAAGGTGAATAGTGGAGTATCCCAGGGATCTGTGGTGGGCCCACTGCTTTTTAACATATTCGTAAATGACCTGGGAATAGGAATAACGAGTGAGGTGATCAAGTTGGCAGATGAGACAAAATTATTCAAGAGGATTGTGAAAAACTGCAGGAGGACCTTGAAAAATTGGAAGACTGGACGTCCAAATGGCAGATGAAATTTAACGTGGACAAGTGCAAAGTTATGCACCTAGGAAAAAACAACCTAAACTATGGTTATAAGATGCAAGATACCACCTTAGAAACTACCACACAAGAAAAGATTTAGGCATCAACGTTGATAATACATTGAAACTCTTCCCCCAGTGTGCAGCAGCGGCCAAGAAAGCAAATGGAATGCTAGGAATCATAAAGAAAGGAATGGAGAATAAAACAAAGGATATTACAATGCCTCAGCATCGTTCCATGGTGCAACCGCACCTTGAATATCATGTGCAATTCTCGTCATATCTTAAAAAGGATATAACTGAATTAGAAAAGGTACAAAGAAGAATTACAAAAATTGTAAAGGGAATGGAAGGATACCCATATAAGGAGAAGCTTAAAAGGTTGCGGCTCTTCAACTTGGAAAAGAGATGCCCGAGGGGGGATATGATAGAGGTCTAAAAATTTATATGAATGAAGTGGAATGGGTAAATGTAGATCAGTTGTTTATGCCATCAAAAAACAGAAAGTTTAGGGGAACATAATGAAGTTACAATGGAACCATCAAAGACTCGTAAGAGAAAATATTTTTTCAGTCAACATGTATTCAAACTCTGGAATTCGTTACCGGAGGATGTAGTAAGGAGAAATTTCACTTACCGTTAATTTCCTTTCCTGGAATACTGCTAGACCAGTCCAGACAAGCGGGTTATGCACCCCTGCCAGCAGATCTTGGAGACAGAGAATTCTACCAGAGCTCTGATAGGCTGGAGCCTGGTGATATAATCCTACCCCTAGGGGTCTCCCTCAGTTACGTCCACAAGCTAATGCAATATGAACTGTATCACCACCCCAGAGGGTCTCAAGTGAACTATATACAAGGGAGCCGAAGAACTCCCTAGAGCTGAAAACAGTATCCACCTACGAACCCATGGACTGCCCATGGCGAGGCATACCGGCAAAGAGAAGAACCGCGGTCGGCGGCTGCACCGCACCAGCGGCACTCCAATAAACAGCAGGGCGGGTCCTGGACTGGTCTAGCAGTATTCCAGGAAAGGAAATTAACGGTAAGTGAAATTTCTCCTTCCAGTTCATACTGCTAGACAAGTCCAGACAAACGGGCAGTACCCAAGCTACCTGCTTTCAAGGGGGGGCAAGGCCGCCGACAGCTCAGCAACTCCAAAACGGACCTCCTGACGGGCATGAACGTCCAACCTATAATGACCGACAAAGGTGGACAGTGACGACCAAGTCGCCGCCCGGCGAATATCGAGAGGAACTACATGAGACCTCCCGGCCTACAAAGTTGCTTGCGCCCGAGAGGAGTGAGCACGGAGTCCCGGTGGAGCTGGTTCTCCCAGAAGAAGGTACGCCGCCTCAATGGCCTCCGTAACCCATCTAGAAATGGTAGATTCGGAGGCTGCGGATCCCTGACGAGAACCTGCGAACAAGACAAAAGAGGAACAGCCATATGGAAGGGTCTCGCGACCCCCAGATACCGAAAAAGAACCTTCTTAAGGTCCACCGCCCGCAACGGAGACCGACCACTGTCACACTGCGCCTTTGGAAAAGACGGAAAGAAAAGAGGCTGGTTAACACCGAACGGCGTCAGCACTTTGGGCAAAAAAGGAAGGGACAGTTCACAGAAAAACGCCTTCGGAGGAAAACGAGAGATAGGGATCTCGACACGAGAGAGCCTGGAGCTCAGAAATACGGCGTGCCGAAATTATGGCCACCAAGAAGACTGCCTTCAGAGTCAAATCTAGAAGAGAACAGGCCCTCAGAGGCTCAAAGGGAGGAGCAACGAGGGCACAGAGGACAAGCACGAGAGCCCACGCCGGTACAGGCGAACGCAGAGGAGGCCGGAAGGCCCGAACTCCGCGGAGGAACCGAGACACGTCCGAATGCGAAGCTATCAATCGCCCCGCTATAGGACCCCGAAAACAAGTTAAAGCGACCACTTGTACTCGCAAGGAATCAAGCGCTAATCCCTTATCCACTCCAGCCTGTAAAAAGGACAGGATGTCCGGAACACCGCAACGCCAGGGTGAGAGGTTATTTCGCGAACACCAACCATCAAGAGAAGCCAAACCCGAGCACAAGTCAGCGTCGTGGTAGACCGCCGTGCCGTGAGAAGCGTCACGACCACACAAGGCGAATAGCTGTAGCGAGCAAACCGGCGGCGTTTAATAGCCAGGCCGTAAGCGAGTAAGGAGCCGGGTCTTCCATCTCCACCAGTCCCTGAATCAGAAGGCCGAGAAACGCCTCGAGGCAGAACAGCGACGCCCCAGACAGACGGAAGAGATCTGCATACCATGGTCCGCGAGCCCAATTCGGAGCCAGCAGGAGCACAGGGCCGCGACGGTCTCGGAGCCGCTGGAGAACCATGCATATCACGGATCAGGGAGGGAAAACACACAGGAGAAGATGAGTCGGCCACAGTTGAGAGAGAGCATCTATGCCGTGCGCTCCCTCGTCCCTCCAATGGCCGAAGTACAGCGAAGCCGTGGCAGTCTGCGGCGTAGCCATTAGATCCATGGTCGGTAGTCCCCACAGGTGAACAATGGACCGGAACGCATGCGGCTGCAGAGCCCAGCCCCCGGGCTCCAGAGAGTGCCGGCTGAGAAAATCGGCTTACACACTGTTCACGCCTGCGATGTGCTGCGGCGATAGCCTGAAGATGTTCCTCCGCCCACAGGAGGAGCAAACGCCTCACCTGTGAGACATCCGGACATTGCGTGCCGCCTAGGCGGCTTAGGTAAGCAACCGTCGTGGCGTCGGACAGGATCCGAACTGCACACCGCCGCAGAAGAGGCTGAAACTGAAGAAGGGCGAAGCGCACTTTCAGCGTCTCGAGACGATTGATAGACCCTTGGGCTTCGCGAGGTGACCAACTCCCCTGCGCCGAGGCCAAGCCGCAAGGCGCTCCCCAACCGGAGAGGTCGGCGACTGGCGTCACCAAGATCCAGCGCAGAGACTCCAGAGGGACCCCCCGTAGAAGATTGTGTGCCTGAAGCCACCAGCGGAGGAAGCACAGTTACTTACCTGTAACAGGTGATCTCTGGGAACAGCAGGAATTAGTCCTCACATATGGGTACGTCGGTACCGACGGAGCCTGCACGGGAACGCTCCCCAGCTTCCCAAAAGGAAAGCTTTTGGGGCCTTCCACTGCGCATGCGCGCTGCCTTCCCGCCTTCCTGACCAACTCTCCTCAGTTCGAGTTTAAAGCTGAGACAATAGAGAGAGGAAAGGAAAGAGAGAGAGAGAGAGAGAGAGATACAACTCCTAGGGGAGGTGGGTGGGTTGTGAGGACTAATTCCTGCTGTTCCCAGAGATCACCTGTTACAGGTAAGTAACTGTGCTATCTCCAAGAACAAGCAGGAATAAGTCCTCACATATGGGGACTCCCTAGCTGAGATGCCCGGGAGATCCCCTGAAGGGTATGAGACCCTGAAAGGTTCCTCATCTTCCTATGGATCTCAGGCATCCATTCAGGGAAGGTGGGCTGGAGTTGTTCAAGAATGGAACAGTTGTCTGAGGACAGCCTGACCAAACAAGGCATCCCGGTGGGAGTCCTTGTCCAAACAGTAATGGGCTGTAAAGGTATGAACCGAGGCCCAGGTGGCTGCTCGACAGATCTGGTCGATGGACACAGAGTTTAGATGAGCCATAGAGGTGGCCATGGCCCTCACATTGTGAGCGGTGACATGGCCCTCCAGAGAAAGGTTCTTACTCTGGTAAGCAAAAGAGATACACTGAGCAATCCAATTGGACAGTGTTCTTTTAGAGACTGGAAGTCCTAAATGAGAAGGATCAAAAGCAATAAAAAGCTGAGAAGACTTTTGATGTTGCTGTGTCCTGTGGAGGTAAAAGGCAAGAACTCTTTTACAATCTAGAGTATGAAGGTTCCTCTCTGCACTGGATGCATGAGGAGCTGGAAAAAAGACAGGTAAATATACCTCTTGATTAAGATGAAAAGGGGAGACCACTTTAGGCATAAAGTGGGGATTAGACCTAAGGACCACCTTATCATAATGGAACCTTGTATAAGGTGGATTAGCCACTAGAGCTTACAGTTCACTGATACGGCGAGCTGAGGTGACTGCAATAAGGAAAATAACCTTCCAGGAAAGAATTTTCAAGGAGGTAGTGGCTAAGGGTTCAAAGGGTGGCTTCATAAGCTGACCAAGAACCAAGTTTAAAGTCCCATGCCACCGGAAGAGGTCGAATGGGAGGTTTAGTTAAAGTTAGGCCTCTCATGAATCTTGCAATAAGAGGATGAGAGGAAACAGGTTGTCCATTGATGGGCTTAAGGGATGCTGCAATAGCACTCAAATGGACTCTTACTGAATTCGTTTTGAGTGCTGCATTGGAGAGATGCAGGAGATATTCCAAAAGAGGATTCAAAGGAAGTGCTAGAGGGTTAAGACCCTGTTGAGCACACCAAATGGAAAATCTTTTCCATTTAAAAGCGTAAGAACGCCTAGTGGAAGGTTTCCTAGAGGCATGGAGGATATCCTTCACTTGCTGCGACAGATTGAAATGTTGAAGGTCTAGGCCTTCAGTAACCAAGCTCTGAAGTGAAGGGACTTGGGGTTTGGGTGCCACAAAGTCCCCTCCTCCTGAGACAGAAGGTCTGGAGCCGCTCCCAAGTCCAGGGAGGGGGCTTGGGAGAGATGCAGGGTACCACACTTGGCGTGGCCAGCATGGAGCTATGAGGATCATGGACCCTTGATCCCTTTGAAGTTTGAACAGAATCTTGGGAATCAAAGGAATGGGTGGAAAGGCATATAGGAAGCCCTGACCCCAATGAAAGAGGAAGGCATCCTTGTCCTGAACTCCCTGACACGGAATCCTGGAACAGAACCAGGGAAGTTTGGCATTCCACGGACTTGCAAAGAGGTCTATGTCCGGGGTCCCCCATTTCTGGAAGATTCTGAGTACCTGATCCATGTGTAGGGACCATTCGTGTGGAAGCAGAACTCGACTGAGTCTGTCTGCCCAAGAGTTTTGGATTCCTGGAAGATATACTGCCAGGAGATGGATTTGATGCTCTCTGGCGAAGGCCCATAATCTTAGAGCTTCGTTGCAAAGCGACAGAGAGCCAGTCCCTCCTTGTTTGTTTATGTAAAATATGGCTACTTGATTGTCCGTATGAATAAGGACCGTCATGTTGCTGAGGAGGGTATGAAAAACTCTGAGAGCTAGAAAGATTGCTCGAAGTTCCAAGTGGTTGATATGAAGGGTGGTCTCCTGTGGAGACCAAGTGCCCTGAGTGGAGAGATCTTGAAGATGAGCTCCCCAACCTGTTTGGGAGGCATCTGTTGTGAGTGTTGCTTGGGGCAACAATGGTTGAAAGGGGGCCCCCAACAACAGATTTTGAGTGGATATCCACCATTGGAGAGACCAAAAGAGACGTTTCGAGTTTGCTATTTGGTCTGAGAGAGCTCCGGATGCTTGAGTCCACTGGGTGGACAAAGTCCATTGAGCTGCTCTCATATGTAGGCGAGCATAGGGCACCACATATACTGTGGAGGCCATGTGGCCTAATAGTTGTAGCATCTCCCTGGCAGTCAAGTGGCTTCTGGACTGAGTCTGGGAGGCTAAGTGCACTAGACGTTGGCAACGGGCCTGAGGAAGATAGGCCCTTGCAGTGGTGGTATCCAACCAGGCCCCTATGAATTCCAGGGACTGAGTAGGGGCGAGCTGAGACTTTGGCAGATTGATCACAAGTCCCAGATACTGCAGAATGCGTCTGGTGCGATCCAGGGAAGTCTGAGCCTCGGACTGAGATGGAGCTCGGATGAGCCAGTCGTCCAGGTATGGGAAAACAAAAATTCCCAGGGCTCGTAGAAATGCAGCTACTATTGCCATGCATTTGGTAAATTCCCTTGGAGCAGAGGCTAGACCGAAGGGAAGTACTCTGTATTGTGGATGGATGAGTATATGTGTGTACACATCCTTGAGATCTAGAGAACACAGCCAATCCTGACTCTGTAGGTATGGAAGGAGAGTACCTAGAGAGAGCATCTTGAATTTCTCCTTGCATAGGAATTTGTTCAATTCTCTGAGATCTAGAATAGGTCTGTACCCCCCTGTTTTCTTGGGAATAAGAAAATAAGGGGAGTAAAACCCTGACCCCTGTTGAAGAAGAGGAACCTCTTCTATTGCCCTTTGGGCGAGAAGGGTGGTCACCTCCTGACCTAACAGGTTCAGGAGAGATGGGGGAGAATTGAAACATCTCACCATGGTATGGGGAGGAAGGCTGGAGAAATGTAGTTTGTAGCCCTCTCTGATGATAGAGAGGGTCCATTGTTCTGATGTGATTTGCTCCCATCTGGGAGCAAAATGAGTTAACCTTCCTGGAATGGTGAGAGGCTCTGGATGTTTTAGAGCCAGAAAGGTTAAGTTCTCTAGAGTTGAGTCAAAAACCCTGAGGGGGTTGGGACTGCTGGGCTGTAGCAGCCCCTGCAGGTTTTGCCCTGGCCTGTTTAGGCTGCTGACGCTTAGGAGCAAAGCGAGCTGCAGAAGATTGTTGGCCAGTATTTGTAGCAAATCTGGCCTTCTTATAGAAAGGCTTCTTGAAAGATTTTTTCTTGACAGGGGCAGAGGTAGACTTAGAAAGTCTATCTATAGCAGCATTTTCTGCATCCATTTGGGTGGCTTTGATTGGCCACTCCTTACCAAACAGATTCTCACCTGTACAGGGCAGATTTCCCAACCCATCCTGGACCCAGGGTTCTAGATCAGAGGCCTGGAGCCAAGCAATTCTGCGAGCCGCTATGGCGATACCTGAGGCTCTGCTAGCACCCTCAAAGGAGTCAAAGGCTGCTCTGTTGGAGAACTTTGATATATCTTGGGTATGCTTTAGCAAAAGAAGGAACTCCTCCTTTCTATCCTCTGGGATAAAGGGGAGAAAATGGCGTATTTTCAATGCAATCTCCTTCAGAAACATGCCCATATAGAGGCTGTATGAATTGATTCTAGCAATAAGCATACTTGCTTGGAAGATTTTTCTACCAAAAGCATCCAAAGTCCTACATTCTCTCCGACAAATCCGTGCAGTTCGTCCTTTTCTATCCCCTTCTGCTCTTACTACTCTGTTACTTTCCCTGGTCATGTCTCGGGTGGATTTTGCAAACTCACTTTTTGTCGGCTTTTCTAAGAAACAACAGTCCCGGTTACAACGTATTCAGAATACTGCCGCTCGTCTGGTCACTCATTCCTCCCCTCGTGATCACATCACACCCTTACTGTTCCGTCTTCACTGGTTGCCCTTCCCCCACCGCGTTCACTTCAAGTTGCTCATTTTGGTTCATAAAGCTCTCCACACAGGTGCCCCCCAATATCTAACGGACCTCCTTTCCTTCCACTCCCCTAGGTACACCCCTCGCTCCTTTCACCTTAACCGCCTCACTCTTCCCTCCCCTTCCCGTGCCCATTTTCAGTCTACCCGTTCCTCTGCCTTCTTTTTTGCTGGCCCCGCCCTCTGGAACTCCCTCCCCTCCTCACTCCGACTGGACCCTCACCACCCCACATTTAAACAAAACCTCAAAACCCACCTTTTTTCCCTTGCGTTTGATATCCCCTCTCCTTTTGTGTGATTCCCATTTGTATTCTCCTCTGCTCTCCTTGTGACTTGTCTTTGTTACGGTTTAGCTTTGTCTCTTCTGCTTCTATTGCTTTTCTGTCCAGAAAGTGTATTTCTTTTCCTTTTCACTGGCCTCGGCCTTTTTAAAAACAAAGTTTTTATTGGTTTTTATTGTACACCGCTTTGCTTGCCCATGAAAGGCGGTTTTATCAAGTGAAATAAACATAAACATAAACATAGAAGAGTGTCTTTTGGTACTCTTTATCCTTTTCATAGCTGACTGCACCACAATAGAGTGGTGAGGGAGCTGAGTTTTTTGAAAACCAGGAGGAGGGGGACACGATACATGGTGTCCAACCAACGAGAATGTGGAGATAGGGTGAGAGGAGTCTCCCATAAGTCCATCATATGTTCTTGAAGAATTTCATGAATGGGCAAGGTGACTGCCTCTTTGGGAACCTTAGAGTATCCTAAAATATCTAATTTTTTTGCTCTAGGTTCTTTTTCAGAGGTTACTGAAATAGAGAGACCTTTAGCCAAGGATGAAGTCTTGAAAAGACAAATCCTCTGGAGGAGACATTCTCCTCTTTGGAGAAGAGGGCTCTTCAGGTAGAGTTAGGGATACTTCAGCAGAGTCATCTGATGAATCAGAATCATCAGAAGACTCGAAGTATCGTCTGTTTGCTTCCAGGGATCGATAAGCGTATCGACCGGTATCGACATCGGGGGTACCCGGAACCGGATCGGTATCGGGAAAACCCCCGGAACCGGGAACCGGAATCGGTATCCTGGTCGATGTGGATGCCCTGGGTACCGGTATCGGTTGTGGTACCGGAACCGGAGTCGGTACCGCTGGCTGCGGTACCGATGGCGTCGCAGCTTTAATTAAAGCCATAATAGCCTGCTGCATGGATTGAACTGTATGATCCATAGACGCCACGACTGTCTGGATGTCGGTACCGGAAGATTGAGCCGGTACCCCAGAGCAGTCTAACAGGTGATCGGTCGAGGCCGTGCCATCGATGTCAACCTGTAACCCCATAGGAGGAGCTTTGGAAGCCGTAGCTTCCCGCCGGGGTTGTTTGGCTGGGGCAGGGTCCTCAGGGTCAAGCCCGGGGGCATCTCGATACTTGAAGGGAGATTTGCCCTTTGAGGACCTACCAGAGGAATGTTTGGTTACCTGAGATCCATCAGGAGAGGAAGACCTGGAAGATGTCGATGCTGGAGTATCTGTAGAAAACAGCATGTGAAACTTGGCTGCCCGGTTTTGTAAGCCACGTTTAGACATCAAAGAACAGGATGGGCAATCCGGAATGGAGTGGTCAGGCCCCAAACATTTAAGACACCATTCATGGGTGTCTGTGACTGAAATAGTACCACTACACTTGGTGCATTTTTCTAAAACCAGAGGCTTGTTTCTCCATGAGGGAGAATTCTGTGAAGGCCTCACAGAACAAACACACCAAGTGGGGAAAAATACGATTTTTTTTTTTTTTTAAAGAAATAAAGAAAAAAAGACCGACGGTACCGGTCCGGAATCGGGGAAGGCAGACACGCGGCCAAAGAAACAAATTAAAATAACAACTTCTTCAGCGGTGACAGGAACACGACCTGCTGGCTCCGCGGAAAAAGAAGAACTGAGGAGAGTTGGTCAGGAAGGCGGGAAGGCAGCGCGCATGCGCAGTGGGAGGCCCCAAAAGCTTTCTTTTTGGGAAGCTGGGGAGCTTTCCCGCGCAGGCTCCGTCGGTACCGACGTACCCATATGTGAGGACTTATTCCTGCTTGTTCCTGGAGATTGCGGCACACCGGCAGAAGCAAAGGCAACCGGATTCGATAACTCTCTGATACCGGCGACCAACGAGATAGAAGCGCTGTCGGCAAGCAGCGCATGTGCGCTCTTGCCCACGGAACGAGGGCTATCGTTGTTGCCATGGACCCCAAGAGTTGAAGGTAGCCCCAAGGCCGAGGCGCCGCTTGATCCAAGCAGCGGCGGAGCTGAAGAGAGATCTTCTGAAAACGTTCCTGAGGTAGAAACACCCGTCCGACGAGTGTCGCACCCAGCCCCTAGAAAATCCAGGACCTGAAGCATCCCAAAATAGACAGAGAAACGGCCCAGTCCTCCTAACGGTGGACCGGGACGAATGGCATCTAAACGCTGGAGCCTTTAAATGAAGCAACATCCGCTGCCCATTGACGCAGGCTGAGCCATCTCCGAGCTACCGACACCGGTGCTAGGAAGCGAGCTGACAGCCGCAAGAGATCACAGAATGCCTCTGCCCGGAATGCAGCGATGGATTCGAAATGAACCAACTCGAGAACACCTGGAAGCTGCTGAATCCATCGAAGGGAGGCCCGAGCTGCTAGACCTCCGCACAGCCCTGCAAGAAGGAAATAGCGGGCGAAGGAAAACCCGTCTTTAGCAGCCACCCAACTCTTTAGGTCTTGCTGGTCGCGGAGCGCCTCTCCGCCCTCAACCGGAAGTGTGGTATGCCTGATGACCCTGGTCAGAACGCATCAACTGTCGGGTATGTCAGCCAACGGTCCAAGTGAAAGGGAGACCAAGGGTATAACTGACCAATACTGCGTGCCGTACGAATGCCCTGGAAAATGGGATCCGGCTGCAACCGGATTTGAGAATCCGGAGGATCAGGCATGTCGGCTAGGGGGAGCGACCCCATCACCTGTGTGATTAGAGCCGGCAACTCCTCTTTCCGAAAAAGGCTGAGAACCGTCAGCGAAGAAAACAGACGGAGAATATTCCCCATCTCCGTACTCCAACGAGTCAGGGCTGACCTCCGAAGATTTAAAATCTTCTTGAATATCCATAGTACCCCGCAAGGCACATGCAATGCTCCAAGGAGGACGTACTGCTCTAAGGTCTGAGGACTTATGGGACCACTTGCGAGACCACGCCATATGCTTGCCTGCTACTGGGCAGGTGTAGGACATATTCCAAAAGACTCCACAAGTCACAGGCGTCATGCCAGATGGAAGAGTGTGAGGAAGGCACTGTCAGTCAAGGCTGCTGTGGCCTCCAGCGGCTGTGGAAGCGACATGGGAGCTGACTGAATCCTTTCCTGCAGGAAGATCCTGCAGCAGGGGCTCTGAGGAGGGAGGAGATAAGGTGCTGATGAACCCATCTAGCAGCACAGTGGGAATGGGGAAAGAGTCTCCGGGATGCAGCGTGCAGGTGGAACACAAGCAATCTATTAATTCCCCCTTCGGCTAATTACATATCACATATAATACAGCCAGAGAAACAAGCATTGTAGAGACTTAAACCACCTTTCCTCTTTTTTTTTTTTTTTTTAAGCATTTAAAACAAAAATCAAGGTAGGCTCAGGGAAACCGAAGACTCTTCAAAGAAAAGGATTTTGAAACTCCCCGTGCCTCCACAGCATGTTTAAATGTGTGGAAACTGCTGTCTAGAGCTGTTCCCTCCAAAAAGAAACACTGAAGAGAAAAACAAAATGGCCGCTGGCACAGAAAAACTGTCAGGTATTCACTGAGCTGAGAAGGGAACTGTCAGTCATTCACTGTGCTGGTACAGAGAAACTTTCAAAGTCAGGGTAAGGCAATTACAGTGACTGAAAGTAGGGAAATTAGAGTTTAATCCCTCCGCAGTCACTCAGACCTCCATGGTAGGGGCTGAAAGGTGTTTCTGGGGAGGGATGTAGAAGCTCAAATCCAGCTGTACTGAAGATTACAGTGAGTATGCTGAATTAGGCCGAGCCCAAAACAGTCAGGATCCAAAACACTGACTTAAAATTCCAATCAAATGGTATATTGAATAAGACAGGTACAATATTCCAGTAAGACGTACAAAGTAACCCGGCTGCAGTTTGTGGATTAAGAATTTAAAGTAGGAACTTCAAAACTCAGAGGCAGCCGGTCTGGATGCAGTTGAAATCAACCCAGGGCAGCTGAGGCAAGTAAGAAAAAAACAGGCTACTCACAGTTTTCTTTCAGAAAATGATACCTGAACTTCCTGGGGATGTCCAAACCCTTGTGGCAAAGACTCAGCGCAGCGTAAAGCCAATGGAGAGCTCCACTGAAGCCAGGCTCAGGAGTTCCCAAGTTTATCTGGGGAATCAAGACGCTGGGGGAAGAGCACAGCTGATTCTTGAGGTCCCTGTGTCTCTTCTGACAGCCTATGCAGCGTAGACCTGAATAAGGCATAGTGAGAACTAAAAAAAAAAAATAACTCTGCCCCGCAGGAACAGGCATTTAACAATATTCCCCATAATAGGTAATGCCTCAGCCAGCCTTCTTTGTTGGGCACAGTGGGGGATGGAACCCATGAGCCCTGCACCATTGGTCAGTGTCTTAGCATTGTACTGTGGCTCTGAATTGCATCCTGTTCTCTATTCATGCCTTCCGTACTTTTTATTCATTATGTTAATACATAGGCAGAGAAAAAAGAACCCCTCCACAACTCACAGCTAGCAAGTGTTGTGGAAAAAACTTAAACAGCAATAGAGGTGCTAGAAGCCAGCAAGTAGAGAAGGAATCTGGCTTCCCGGCAAAAACCGGGGCTCATTAGCTATTCAAAATGGCCGCCGGCAAAAATAAACCTCAAAAAGAGTGAATTAAAACCCCCAAAAGCTAAGGAATTAACTTAAAAAGTCAAAGGACAAGGTGGGAGGGTTGCAGGCATGAGAGAAATGCATAAAATCGCTGAAAAATCAAGAAAAATAAATCGAGTCACCACCAGACATCAGTGGGAGAAAGACAGGCTTTGTACTCACAGTACCGAAAGTGCAGAGAAGCCACGGACCGCTGCTCAGCCCACTGCCAGCTGCCTCACCACTAAAATCAGCCCCAGGGACTGGATTTTAGGAGGCTTACCATCCAGCTAAATAGTCCTCTTGACTAGTGCTGGGAAGTCTTCACATCAGCGATCTCTACTGTGACAGGACACAGGAGCTCAGCTGGAAACCATCCTGGTGCTCAGATAAGTACACTGGCAACTACAGGGTATAATCTCTCCAAAAGAAATCACAAAGAAATAAATCATTTTAAATGTTTTTGAAGGAGAAAAAAAACAAAGCATCCAGATCTGCTGGAGACAGAGAAAAACTGAGGGAGACCCCTAGGGGTAGGATTATATCACCAGGCTCCAGCCTATCAAAGCTCTGGTAGAATTCTCTGTCTCCAAGATCTGCTGGCAGGGGTGCATAACCCGTTTGTCTGGACTGGTCTAGCAGTATGAACTGGAAAAGCTGTTAGTGTAGCTGGGTTTAAAAAAAGTTTGGACAAGTTACTGGAGGAAAGGTCCATAAACCATTATTAAAGAGGACCCGGGAAATCCACTGCTTGCCCTGGGACAAGCATTGTGGAACCTGTCAAATATCTGTGGCCTGGATTGGCCACTGTTGGAAATAGGATACTGGGCTTGATGGACTTGGTCTGAACCAATAAGGCATTTCTTATGTTCTATGTTCTTATGATATCACTGAAAGCTGCTCTAGCCTGCCTCCACCTGCTATCTGGGGAGAATAATCCACTTGTCTGCATTGGTCATGCAGATTCAAAGAAAGGAAATTAGCATGTATTGAAAATTTCTCCATATGTGTTTCATAAAAGATTTCATATTCAGTGGGCCCTTTGTTCCATTTCTAACCTAAACACCCTATACAAACCCAGGCTACAAAGCTTTGCATATCAGGCTAAAAAAAAATTAACTGACATTTGGAAAGCATCAAGCTTGTTCAATTTTAACATGTAAGCATATTAAATGGAAAACAAAATCTATAGTCTTCCAATAGTGAGTATAAAATAAACTAAAGATACAAAACTTCAACTTCTCAAATTACATCTTCTTGGGGGAGATGGGAAGAGGTCTTCTGACTTAAACAATCCAATCACCAAGTCTAATTTTAACAGCTTCTCTTTTTGTATGATCAATCTACAAATTCCAATTTGGAAGAAGAGATGAAAAATTCTTTGTACCTCACAGTTCCTTCAGACACATTAGGCACTGAAAGGGTCACATCTAAAGAAATCTGACATTGGCTTCTTAAGATAGACATCATGCGAAGAGCTTCCACTTCACTCCTTGGAGCATTGACTGAAGCACACCCCAAGTAGGTAAGCTTACTGAAAACAACACTCTCTTCATCAGCTACAGGTGTAAAAGGACTCAATTCATCACAATCTGCAACAGGAAACACAAGAGTTACCAAAGGCAATAAATAATGTGTAGGTCTATTAATTCCTTTAAAAGTGCAACTTCCAGCAATACAACTAATGCATAGTTATATATATATATATAAACTAGCATTCAGTTTCACTTCATAAATGCATAGGGATCTGCTGTTAGGTTTAATAAGCAGACCAACAGGAAAAATCTCTCATATTATGTACTGGGTTCTACAATTATGATTCTTGTATTGCAAGTCAAATAAATGCAAATCCCCTCCTAGTCTCAACAAAGAGAAATGTCACTATATTCATCATCCTAACCTTCTTGGCCTGGTTTTACTGGCAAACTCATATCTTGTTTCTGAAGTCCTGCAATGGAACCTGGGTTAATGCTAGAGGATGCTGAGGAAGTCTGATCAGTAGAACACCCTTCTTGGCTGCCATTGGTGGTTTCTCTTTCAGCATGCTCCTTGTCACTGTCCTGATCCTCTATTGGTGGATCCATCAGAACATCTTCGAGTTCCTTCTGCAGCTGTTGTTCACTTCCATTCCCTATAATCTATAAGGCACACATACAATTGTCAAGTAGAGAAACAGACTGTCATTTTCCACTCCATATACTAAAACAGGACTAATGCAAAAACCTTTTGACAAATAAGAAAAGATGATTCTTCCCCAATTTCAGGGGTCTAGGAGTTTTCATAACATCACAAGAAAGGCTAAATTCATTTAATTTCATTTCTACACACATTTTATTTATAGGGCCATTTTCATCCCAAATGAATAAATCACCATTATACAATTCATAAAAATGAAAACAAAGTGGTACAATAAGATATTTCTGAAAAGATTCTAAGGTATTTTTCATATATATTTCTAAAGATGTCTTAAAAATGCAACACACAACTAGGTATACAAATCAATCAGTAACAATAACCTCATGAAAAGAAAAACACATACAAAACAGAGCATCAAAATTAGATATGCTAGGGGTAGGGCCTCCCCTTAACTGAAGGCCCTATACTGCTTTGGTTTTCTAGTTCTTACAGGGACTAGGTCCTCAAGATTTCAGAATGTTAAATTATCAATATCACCCAACTAGGCCTTTAATATCAAACCAGAATGTCAATTGTTACTTTGCTTTGTGTGTGAAGTAAAGAGTAGTTACTCACCTGTAACAGGTGTTCTCCAGGAGCAGCAGGAATCAGTTCTCACATATGGGTGACATCGACGTCGATGGAGCCCCTGTGCGGAGCATTTCCCCAGCTTTCTAAGAAAGCCTTTGGGAATACTGCACGCATGCGCGGTCCCCTTCCCACCTAAAGGTGCCATCTTGCTCAGTCAAATGACATAGCTAAAAAACAGCACACAAAAATGTAAAAATGTACTATATACAACTGCAACTCCCAGGGGAGGAGGGAGGGTTGTGAGGACTGATTCCTGCTGCTCCTGGAGAAGACCTGTTACAGGTGAGTAACTACTCTTTCTCCAGGACCAAGCAGGAAGTCAGTCCTCACATATGGGACTCCCCAGCTTCAGGCTACCGGGGACCCAGAGCTGAAAAATGAGCTCCCTCTAGCCGCAGCATCAGAGAAAGGATTTCACTGAAACATACCCCCACCGTTAGCCCAACCAGAGGGCTGGAGGCTAGGAGTTGCCTAAACCTCGAAGAGATTCCAGAGCACTGCCTGACCGAAAGCACTGTCCCTACGGGACTCTCTCTCCAGGCAGTAATGGGCCGCAAAAGTCTGGCTTGAAGACCAAGTTGCCGCCCTGTAGATGTCTACCAATGGTACAGAGCGGAGATGAGCTACTGAGGCAGCCATTGCCCTGACACGGTGGGCCGTGACCCGACCCTGCAAGGGAAGGTCAGCCGCCCTGTAAGCCCAGGTGATACAGTCAGCCACCCAGATGGACAAGGTACGCTTGGAGACAGCTAACCCCAAGTTATTGGGGTCAAAAGATACGAAGAGCTGAGTAGCCCTCCTATGCCCCTGTGTACGTTCAATGTAGAAGGATAAGGCCCTCCTACAGTCCAGGGTATGCAGGACTGTCTCAGCCCTGTTGGCATGGGGCCTAGGGAAGAACTTTGGAAGAAACACCTCCTGGTTGAGATGGAAAGAGGAGACAACTTTTGGGAGGAACTTAGGATGAGTCCTAAGGACTACCCTGTTCCTATAGAAGCGAGTGTAAGGCCTGTCACTGACCAGGGCTTGAAGCTCACTCACTCGCCTGGCTGAGTTAAGGGCCACAAGGAAAAGAGTCTTCCAAGAAAGGAAGCGGAGAGGACATGTAGCCATCGGCTTAAAAGGTGGGCGAGTCACTTGGTGCAAGACCACATTCAATTCCCACTCAGGGGCCAGTGGACGGAGAGGAGGCTTAAGCAATAGCAAGCCCCTGAGAAACCTGGAGGGGTGAATCGACAAAGAGTGCCCCTCCACCAGTGAGTGGTGAGCTGCTAGAGCAGAGAGGTGGACCCGAACAGAATTGGACTTAAGGCCCTGATTGGACAAATGCAGTAGGTACTGAAGAACTACAGGCACAGTGCAGGCAAAGGAATCTTCCTGTCGCTGCTGACACCACAAGGAGAACTTTCTCCCACTTCAGGGCATATGTTTTCCTGGTGGATTGCTTTCTAGAGGCCAAGACCACCTCTTCCACTTCCTGAGGCAGGCCCCAGGGAGCTAATACTACCCTTGCAGCCTCCATGCCATCAAATTGAGAGATTTAAGAATGGGGTGTAGAAGGGAACCCTGATCTTGAGAGAGAAGATCTGGTTGCAACCCCAGAGGTAGTGGTGTGTCCACTGCCAGTTGAAGCAGAAGTGGAAACCAGGGCTGCCTCGGCCACCTGGGAGCTACCAGAAGTACCGAGGCCTTGTCCCTTAGAATCTTGAACAAGGTTCGGGCCACCAGAGGAGTGGGAGGAAACGCATATAGGAGGCCCTGGGACCAAGAAATCAGGAAGGCATCCACTGCTAACCTCAGGGGATGCGGTTGCCTGGAACAGAACCTGGGCAGTTGCCAGTTTAGGGGACTGGCAAAGAGATCTATGGATGGCAGTCGCCATTTCAGGAAAATTTGCTGAACCACTGCCAGGTGCAGTTGCCACTTGTGGGGTTGCAGAACCCTGCTCAGCCTGTCCGCCAAGAAGTTCTCTTGGCCTGGGAGATAGACAGCCTTGAGAAATATGTTGTGCTTGAGAGCAAAAGAGCAAAGGGCCTGCGCCTCTCGACACAGAAGCCTGGACCCCTGTGCCTCCCTGTTTGTTCACAAAGAAAATGGCCACCTGATTGTCCATCTATACCAGAACAGACTGGTGAGCCAAGGTGTGAGAGAAGGTTTTAAGGGCTAAACGAATAGCCCGGAGTTCCAGTAGGTTGATCTGTTGAGTGGCCTCCCATGGAGACCACAGGCCATGGGTGCACCTGTTCAAACAATGTGCACCCCAGCCCTGCAAAGAGTCATCGGTCGTTAATGCCACCCGAACCAGAGAAAAAACACGATGAAATCGCAAGAAAAAATGTCAATTTTCCCGGGTGATACAGACAGACGTCCGGTGGGCTCCACGGAAAAAGAAAGACTGAGCAAGATGGCACCTTTAGGCGGGAAGGGGACCACACATGCGTGCAGTATTCCCAAAGGCTTTCTTAGAAAGCTGGGGAAATGCTCTGCACGGGGGCTCTATCGATGTCGATGTTACCCATATGTGAGGACTGACTTCCTGCTTGGTCCTGGAGAAAACTTTCTACCACTTATAAATATATTTAGGTTAGGACAAGCCCATCAAAGTGGAATTCACTTCTAAGTGGATTTTAAGTTGGAAGCCAGCTACATGAATTTTTGAAAAAAAAAATGGAAACCATATTTGTACAGTTTGGGGTTTAGTAGGATGAGCAAAGTCTTTTGGAGTTATGCTCACTTGTTATATTATGCATTGAATTGATTAAATTTGATTTCATTTAATTTAATTTGACTGATGTGGAATTTCGATATTGTTGCTGCTATGATTTTGTTGTATTCCGCCTTGAACCAGACCATTACTGGAAAAAACAGATAAAGCGTAGTTACTCACCTGTAACAGGTGATCTCCAGGGACAGCAGGAATTTAGTCTTCACATATGGGTATCGTCGGTATCGACGGAGCCTGCGTGGGAATGCACCCCAACTTCCAATAGGAAAGCTTTTGGGAGCATCCCACAGCACATGCGTACTGCCTTCCCGCCTCTGTACTTCTCTCACTTCAGTTGAGTTTATAGCTGAGACCAAAGGAGAGAAGAAGAGAAAGAGAGGTAGAGAGAACTCCTAGGGGAGGTGGGTGGGTTGTGAAGACTAAATTCCTGCTGTTCCTGGAGATCACTTGTTACAGGTGAGTAACTACGCTATCTCCAGGAACAAGCAGGAATGTAGTCTTCACATATGGGGACTCCCCAGCTGAAAGATGCCAAGGGGTGACCCCAGCTAGCTGCGAACCCAGGTGAGATGGGTCATGGTTCCTCCCATAGACCTTAGGTGTCCAAACTGTGGATGGTGGGTAGGAGTTGTATTAAGTATGGAAGAGATGTTGTAGAACAGCCTGGCCAAACGAGGCATCCCGACGGGAGTCCTTGTCTAAGCAATAGTGGGCTGTGAAGGTATGTACCGAAGTCCAAATGGCTGCTTTGCAGATGTCATCAACAGAGACAGAACAAAGGTTAGCTGTTGAGGCTGCCATTGCTCTCACATTGTGAGCCATGACATGGCCTTCGAGAGAAAGTCCCTTACTCTGATATGTATAGAATATGCAATCTGCAATCCAATTTGACAGAGTTCTTTTAGAAACTGGAAGTCCCAAATGACTAGAGTCAAAAGCCACAAAAAGCTGAGAAGATTTTCTATGCGGCTTAGTTCTTTGGAGATAAAAAACCAAGGCTCTTTTACAATCCAATGTGTGA
This sequence comes from Ichthyophis bannanicus, assembly GCA_033557465.1. Lineage (NCBI taxonomy): Eukaryota > Metazoa > Chordata > Amphibia > Gymnophiona > Ichthyophiidae > Ichthyophis > Ichthyophis bannanicus. The sequence continues at coordinate 350,220,885 of CM066039.1, read as the reverse complement.
AGATTCCTTTCCGCACTGGAGGCATGAGGCCTAGGGAAGAATATAGGAAGATAAACCGACTGGTTTAAATGAAAAAGCGAAACCACCTTTGGCAGAAAGTGAGGATGAATCCTGAGGACTACTTTATCATGGTGAAACCTTGTATAAGGAGGGTCAGCTACTAACGCCTGTAGTTCACTAATGCGTCTTGCAGAAGTGATGGCAATTAGGAAAATAACTTTCCATGAAAGAAACTTTAGGTCTGAAGTGGCTAAAAGTTCAAAGGGCGGTTTCATAAGCTGACCAAGAACAAGATTTAGATCCCATGCCACCGGTGGTTGTTTAATGGGAGGTTTTGTTAAAAGTAGGCCTCTCATAAATCTTGATATAAGTGGATGAGAGGAAATAGGTTGTCCATCGAAAGGTTTATGAAAAGCAGCAATAGCACTAAGATGCACCCTAACTGAATTGGTCTTCAGACCAGAAGTTGATAATTGTAGAAGATACTCTAGTAGCAACTCTACAGGTACTAAAAGGGGGGTCAAATCACTTTTGTGAACACCAGATAGAGAACCTTTTCCACTTAAAAGCGTAGGAACGTCTTGTGGAAGATTTTCTGGAAGCCAGGAGGATATCCTTTACTTGTTGAGAAAGGTTAATATCCTGGAATTCTAGGCTTTCAGGAACCAGGCCCTGAAATGTAGGGACTGTGGATTGGGATGCAGTAAAGATCCGCCCTCCTGCGACAGGAGATCTGGAGCATTCCCCAACTCCAGAGGAGTGCTTTGAGAGAGACTCAGAAGAGGAGGATACCATGTTTGCTGTGGTCAACATGGAGCTATGAGTATCATACGACCTCTCTCTCTCTGAAGTTTGAATAAAGTCTTGGGAATGAGGGGGAATGGGTGGGAAGGCATAGAGGAAGTCCTGTCCCCTGTGGAGTAGGAAAGCATCTCTTGCCTGACAGTTTTGAGCTGGAATTCTGGAACAGAATCGGGGACGTTTGGCATTCTGTGGACTTGCAGAGGTCTATATCTGGTGTTCCCCAGATTCGAAACACTCGAGCAAGCTGGTATGAGTGGAGGGACCACTCGTGTGGCAGCAGTATTCAACGGAGTTTGTCTGCCCACAAGTTTTGAACGCCCGGAAGATATACCGCAAACAGGTGAATTTGTAACTCTCTGGTGAGGGCCCATATTCGCAAAGCTTCGTTGCACAGCGACAGAGAGCCTGTTCCGCCTTGCTTGTTCACATAGAACATAGCTACCTGATTGTCGGTTTGGACCAGAACTATTTTGTTGCTGAAATGGCCCTGAAAGACTTGTATAGCATTGAAAATGGCCCTCAGCTCTAGGTTTATGTGAAGGGAAACCTCCTGTGAGGTCCAAAGACCCTGAGTGGAGAGATCGTGCAAGTGGGCTCCCCAACCCATCTTGGACGCATCTGTCATCAGAGTGGTTTGGCACAGAGGCTGCTGGAAAGGAGAGCCTACAAGGAGGCTTTCCAGGGATTGCCACCATTGCAGGGACGAAATCAGACGTGTGGTAGTTCTGATTTTGTCTGTTAGTCGACCCGAGGCTTGTGACCACTGAGAGGAAAGGGTCCACTGGGTTGCTCGCATGTGGAGGCGAGCATAAGGAACCACATGTACAGTGGATGCCATGTGTCCCAGCAGTTGAAGCATCTCCCAAGCAGTAAGGAACACCTTCATAGATGCTTGAGATGCCAGTTGTATTATATGTAGACAGCGTGGCTGGGGCAGGAAAGCCCTTGACTGCCATGTGTCTAGATGAGCCCCTATGAATTCGAGGGATTGAGAGGGGGTGAGATAAGATTTTGGGAGGTTTATGACCAGCCCCAAGTATTGAAGAATTCCCATTGCTCGAGAAAGAGCGAAGCTGGCCTCTGGAGCTGTCAATGCTCGAATGAGCCAATCATCTAAGTAAGGGAAGACAAATATTCCCAGAGCCCTCATAAATGCTGCTACCACTGCCATGCATTTTGTGAAGACTCTTGGAGCAGAGGCTAGTCCGAAGGGAAGAAATCTGTACTGGAAGTGTCTTCCTTGAACCAGGAATCAAAGGAACTTCCTGTGATCCGAGTGGATGAGAATATGCGTGTACGCATCTCTTAGATCTAGAGAACACAGCCAATCCTGACTTTTGAGGTATGGTAAAAGTGTTCTGAGGGAGATCATTTTGAACTTTTCTTGGAACAAATATTTGTTTAATTCTCTGAGGTCTAATATAGGACTGTGTCCCTCTGTCTTCTTTGGAATAAGAAAGTAGGGGGAGTAAAACCCTGTCCCCTGTTGGGGAATGGGTACTTCTTCGATTGCTCCTTGAGCTAGAAGTGATGTGACCTCCTGCCACAAGAGGTCGGAGGCAGGGCCCTGAGAATTGAATTGTCTTACTATTGTAGGTGGGGGCAAGTTGAGAAAATGAAGCTTGTACCTCAGTTGTACAACTGACAGAGTCCAATTTTCTGATGTTATTTGTTGCCATCTTTGACAAAATCTAAACAATTTAACCTAATTTTATTCCCCACATATATTATTCCATCTATCAAGGGTAATAAATATTAACTTTCTAACACCTATTTTTTGTCGGACTAGCACCTTGAAGATACCAACATCTTCTCAAGGTTCAATGTTCCTTTTTATTCTTTATACCCAACGAAGAGCTAAGAGGATCAATAGCTCGAAACACAACGTTGGGTTACTGATACCATTATGGATGGTTGCTTTTAGATGAACGTGGCTGATGAAGGCAAGGTAATAAGAACTTTCAAGACCAAAGTTTGGTAACAGATCTGCTGAAGAATTCATTACTTACGCTATGGGGAAGATCTTTCACGGAATGCGCTTTTAATATAGCACAACGTGAATCTGGCATTTCGACTTCAATGAAGGCGGTTTTTGAAGACCAAAGTTTGGTAACAGATATGCTGAAGAACTGATTGTACACGTCACGGGCCAAGGGGAAGATCTTGCACGTTATGAGCTTTTAATATAGCACAACGTGAATTTGATGTATCTGCCTTTAAGAGAAATCCTGAGGACTTCAGTGAATATCAGCTAAGTGAAAATAATATTGTGATTAATTTCTAAGATAGATTGATTTTTCACCGGTTGGTTGACCTGAAGGGTTTATATACCCCTTAGGAATTGGTAAGGATTGTGTCCCTATATAAAGAATAAAAAGGAACATTGAACTGCGAGAAGATGTTGGTATCTTCAAGGTGCTAGTTCCGACAAAAAATAGGTGTTAGAAAGTTAATATTTATTACCCTTGATCTTTGGCAAAATAGCATAGTCCTCCTGGAATGGTCAAGGGTTCTGGACCTTTTAGGGGCAGAATGACTAAGTTCTCTAGATAGAAGTCAAAGACCCTGAGGGGGCTGGGTCTGTTGAGCCAGTTGAGCTTTTTGAGCTTGTGGCTTTCTTTGCTGTCTGTTCTGTTGTTGTCCCTTCTGGGGAACATGGAGCGGACAGTGAGATTGATGGGTGTAAGATCGGTAAGGCTTCTTTTTCTTACTGAAAAAGGGTTTTTTGAATATTTTCTTCTTTGCTGGGTTGGCTGTAGATTTTGACAATCTGTTTAAAGTAGTATTGTCAGATTCAAGCTGATTAGCCTTGTCCTGCCAGTCCTTGCCAAAGAGATTTTCTCCTGTGCAATTAATGTTTCCCAGCTTTTCTTGCACCCACTGTTCTAAGTCTGATGCTTGAAGCCAAGCAATACGACGTGCTCCTATGGATACAGCAGAGGTTCTGCTAATACATTCAAAGCAATCAAAGGTAGCACGGTTCATGAATTTTGAGACATTCTGGACATGCTTGACCAGAATAAGGTAGTCTGCTCTTTTTTCCTCTGAAACACAAGGACTAAGGAGCTCTAAGTATTTTGTGGCATCTTCCAGGAACATTCCCATATAAAGAATGTAGGAACTGATCCTGGCTCCTAGCATGGAGGATTGAAAGCATCAACGGCCAAAGGCATCGAGAATCCTGGATTCACGGCCTGGAGGATTAGAAGAATGTGTTTTAGCACTCTTGATCCTATGCATGGCCGATTCCACTACCATTGAATGGTGTGGTAACAGTTTTTTGAAAACCAGGACAACTTGGCACTCGGTACATAGTATCAAAGCGTCGGGAATGTGAAGATATTGTTAAAGGAGTTTCCCACATTCTCAACATTAGATCATGTAAGATCTTGTGAATGGGAAGCATAGCTGCTTCCTTGGGAGCCATAGGGTATTGTAGAATTATTAATTCTTCTGCCCTAGGTTCCTTTTCTGGAATCACAGTGATTGCAAGACCCTTTGCTAAATCACGTATGAAATCCTGGAAGGACATATCCTCTGGAGGAGACATTCTGCGTTGAGAAGAAGGAACTGAATCTTGTTTTTGCTCTGGTACCGGTGGAACCGTCAGAGTCATCGGAATTGGAAGACTCAAGCACCAGGTGCTCCTGTAACGCATGGTATCAGTACCGCTCAAAGTCGGTACCGAAATGTCTTGGTTCCTGATCCCCGATACCGGAGATCGGCATGGAGGGAAGCAGTCCTGTCGAAGCAGGTACTGTCGGTACCGGTACCGATGTCGGTACCGATACCTGTTGAACCGTCTGTTGCGGTCTTGGCAGTACCAAAGCCGCTAAGAGGGTCGATAGACTACGTTCGATAGCGAGAATTCTGTGATCCATCGCTCCTGCCGATGCCTGGGTGCCGATACTGGTGGAAGCGGCTATGACCTCAGAGCATGGCACCAGTAGTTCCGCAGAGGTGGAGGCCTCTGGAACATCCTGGAGCCCCGTTAATGCTTTGGAGCCCGAAGATTCCCGCCAGGGCTGTTTTGCCGGTGAAGTATCCTCAAGGGAAACGCCAGTGGCATCTCGATACTTTGAAGGAGATTTACCCTTCGAGGACCGGCTAGTCTTGGAAGACTTAAATTTTGTTACCTGAGATCCATGGGAGGAAGATGAAGCCCTGGAAGACGTCGATGCAACTGACATCGTGTCGGCGGCAAAAAGGGTACCGAGTTCTGCAGCTCTATTCTGCAGGCCCCTTTTGGTCATCCTCGTGCAGGAGAGTCACTCCGTTGGACAATGTTCAGGACCCAAACATTTTAGACACCAATCATGGGTGTCAGTGACAGAAATGGTACCGCCACATTTTGAGCATTTCTTGAAACCACTAGCTGGTTTCTCCATGCTTGAAGAAAAAATGGGCCTAGTGCCCAAAATGGCGCCTAGCACCAGAAGCAGGGAAAGATCCCTGAAGAAATACAAGGGTTTTTTTGTCTTTTTTTAAGAAAGAAGAAGAGAACCGGCAGTACCAGTAGGCGTTGAATGAAGGCAGACGCGACCACAAAAAACAAGAAATAAAAGGTAAATTTTCTGCGGTGACAGGGTACCACGACCTGTTGGCTCCGCAGAAAATGAAGAAATGAAGTGAGAGAGGTATAGAGGCGGGAAGGCAGCACGCATGCGCTGTGGGATACTCCCAAACGTTTTCCTATTGGATGCTGGGGAGCGTTCCCGCGCAGGCTCCATCGGTACCGACGATACCCATATGTGAAGATTACATTCCTGCTTGCTCCTGGAGATAAAATATTATTTTAGACTAGATATCAAATTTATTGCAGAAAAAACGTCATTTTAGAAATGTGAAATAGGAGGAAGTGACGTCATCCACCTTAACGGACGACTGAGTAGTGAAATCCGCCATGCCAACCTGCCTAAAGGGAAATTCTGACAGTCCCAGAGGGTGCGAGTGAAGCAGATTGATAGTGTGCAGCGAGTTGTAGAAATGGCGGCAACCTGGAGGAAAGCCGCAGATTTGAAGGAGCTTTCTTACCAGGGCCCTCGGGCTGACAGCAAGAAGAGTGACAAGAATGGTGAAGCCCGTGACGACTGGCAATGGCGCAGCCCCAGCGAGATGCTAGTCAGCAGAAGCACCGTAATTCAGATCACTAAAGCTGAATTGCAATCTTGGTTCAGCGAACTACGCACAGAGATCGTAGGAATAAAAATGGGGGTGGAAAAAGTGCTGTCTGAGCTGTGCTCTAAAATGTTGAAGGTGGGGAAGTGCGTGGAAGATGTGGAGATGCAAGTTGAGGAGGTGCAAGACAATGTGTGTGGGCTGAGAATTAACGTAGTTGAGCTGGAAGCAACAAAAGAAATGATTAAACTGAAAATGGAAACTTTAGAGAATAGAGCCCATAGAAACAATTTAAGGATAAAAAGAGTACCTGAAATAGAGAAGTTTAAAGATTGCATGAAGGTAGCCCAGGACATATGCAGAGCTGTTTTGGCTAACATGGCAGGAGGGGAAGAGATCCCAGCCATTAAACTGGAGAGAGCTCTTAAGGCCTTGGGCCCAAGCAAGGGGAGACCAACCCAGAGAGATTATTATATGCGTGAATGAGTTTGCCCTTAAAGACAAGATTGCTGCCCTGATGCAAACTCTGGGACATTTGGATTGGAGAGGACATAAGGTGGTGGTCTATGCTGATTTGGCAGTGGCCACTCTTCAAAGGCAGAGAGCCTGGTGGGATTATACAATGATGCTAAGGTAGGACAATATCCATTATAAATGGCTGTATCTGGCGGGGCTGGCCTTCATAGTGGATGGGATAACTAGACGGGCCACTACGCAATTAGAATTAGCGAATGCTATGAAAGAGGCGAGCATCGTGGAGGTTCCTATGCTGGCAGCTGTCCAGAAGGGTGGTAAGGAAAAGAATACCACGTGGCAACAGATGGGGAAAAGAGAGAAGAAAGCTAGGCAAGACAGCGTAAGAAAATCCCTGGACACATTTATTTAACAGGATTTATATACCGTTTTATCCTAAAATCAAGAACATGAATGACAGTTGTGAAGGACTGAATGTTTGCATTTAAAAACTTATCTTTTTTGTATGGAGGTGCGGTGGAATAGTTGTGGCAGTTTGGCTGGTGGGAGGATGAAGTGTGCGTGGATAAAGGGGATGGCAAGGGGTGGATGATGATTTGGGGACTGGACTAAGCAGGGAGGTATGAGTTTTTAGGGGTAGGAGTAACAGGAGGGGGGGGGGTCTGTGAATTGGGGGAAGGTGACCGAGTGGGGTGGGTGGTTGGATGGATGGGGGTCACTTCCGAAAGTGGGGTTGGGAGAGGGGGAGAGGGAGGTGAGAATAGAGATTAGGGTAGGGAAGGGAAGTAAGGGAGGGGGACTAGGAAGGTATCATTGCAGGTAGAGGAGAAAATGAAGATCTTATGAGGGACACTAGGAGTAAAGGTACTGGAATTAGAATCATGACTCAATGTCAAAGGCCTAAATTTGTGGCAGAAGCAGCGATGCCTAGTGCAAGAAAGAAGCCGCAAGAAGGTGGATATTATATTAATACAGGAAACACATTTGAAGAAAATCACAAGAACATTGACTACACGCTGGTATGTACAGTGCATTGCAAAAGTATTCATCCCCTCTGTGTTTGTTCTGTTTTATCGCATTACAACCTGGAATTAAAATAGAGTTTTGGGGGTTAGCATCATGCCTACGACTTTGACGGTACAAAATATCCTTTATTGTGACACAAACAATTAAAACAAAAAAAAATGAAAGCAGGAGTGTGCATATGTAGTCACCCCCCAAAGTCAATATGTTGTAGAGTTACCTTTGGCTACAATTACAGCTACAAGTATCTTGGGGTTATGTCTCTATTAGCTTAGCACATCTAGCCACTGGGATTTTCACCCATTCCTTAAGGCAAAACTGCTCCAAATCTTTAAGTTAGATGGGCTGTGTTGGTGTACAGCAATTTTCAAGTAATGCCATAGATTCTCAATTGGATTGAGGTCTGAGCTTTGACTAGGCCATTCCAAGACATTTAAATCTTTCCCTTTAAACCAGCTTTAGCAGTGTGTTTAGGATCATTGTCCTGCTAAAAGGTGAACCTTCGTCCCAGTCTCAAATCTCTAGCAGACTGAAACAGGTTTTCCTCAAGAATTGCCTTGTATTTAGTGCCATCCATCATGCCTTCAATCCTGACCAGTTTTCCTGTCCCTGCCAATGAAAATCATCCCTGTAGCATGATGCTGCCACCACCATGTTTCCCTGTGGGAATGGTGTTCTCGGGGTGATGGGAAGTGTTTGTCTGTTTGTTTATGTATTTATTTAACAAGCATTTCTATACCATGCTTTCCCATGGATCAAGTGCGGTTTACAATGAACAGTGGTTTACAAGGTATGATAAAATACATACCTAGTCATATTACATAGAACATTTGTGAACATTTTACAGATAACATGGCAACTATATACATTTGGTACAAATTACATTCCAGGAGGTATACTTGGAGTGTAATCTGAGCTTTTTACATTTTTACATTACCAAGGGAATGGAGAAACAACTACAGTGGTGTGCAAAAGTCTGGAATCACTTGTGAGTTTTGCGTTTTTCGTACTTTCTGTTTCTTTAAATTTTGCATTAACCCAGCATATTCATCTTTCTACCACGTTAAAAGGGATACATTTGGCTATTAGAGTTGACTTTTTTGCATTCCTGGCTTCCATTTTAAATACTTTACAGACACTGGAAGATAGCTACTGTGATTTTTGTGGATCCTGCGTCAAAACTGGATTGAGATTATCCAATATGCACACGTTATTTCTGACCAATCAGGAGGCTGGTTTCACTAACCAATCACAATGCAGATATGTAGCCAACAGTGCAGCTATAAAAACGCGCGGAATTTTTGAATTTCATACGCTTTCTGGATTGACCATGAAGATGACTCGGACCCTGACGTTGGAGGAGTGTGTTCGTGTGTCCTTTATGAGCGAGGAAGGATTTTCAAGCCGTCAGATAGCCAGGAAAGGTGGCTGCAGTCAGAGCGCTGTTAAGATTGTACAGAAGAAGAATGAAACGGGTTCAGTGGTGGACAAGCCTCGTTCAGGTCATCCATGTGCATCAACATCACGCCAGGACCGCGCACTATGATGTATTTCACTGACTAATCGCAAGTTGACCTCTCCTCAGCTACTTCGAGAGTGGTCAGACAAGAGTGAGGTCAGTGTCAGCTCATCAACAGTTCATCGCCGGTGCCTGCAGTTTGGTCTCCGGGGCTCCAAAGCATGGAATAAGCCACTGATGACTAACATACAAAGGTGCAACCGGATCGTGTGGGTGAGAAAGCACTCAACCTGGTCGACTGAAATGTGGGAAAAGGTGCTATTCAGAGATGAAAGCACCTTCTACCTGTTTGGTAACCAGGCCCACACCTATGTGACGAGATTTCCTGGAGAGGAATTCAAGCCCGAGTGTCTCAACCTCACTGTGAAGCATCCTTTGAAGGTCATGGTATGGGGCTGCATGGCTGCCAGTGGCGTTGGACGTCTTCACATCATCGATGGAATGGTCAACGGGGCCAAGTACATCACCATACTGCAAATGTGCATGGTGTCATCAGCACACCAGCTGTTTCCTGGCCAGTTCCTGCTCCAAGATGACAATGCACCCTGCCATTGCTCCAGACAGGTGATCAGCAGGAAGCAACGGAACAACATCAAGTCAATGAACTGGCCTGCCCAGTCTCCAGATCTGAATCCAATCGAGAACCTGTGGCACAAGGTGGCCTTGGAAATATCCAAGAGGCATCCGACATCAAAGCGTGAGCTGATTGAGTCACTCATTGCAGCTTGGAACCGCGTTGTCACCAATGATCACCTTGTCAGACTGGTTCATTCAATGCCAACAAGGTGCAGTCAGGTGATCAAGAACAAAAGGTGGCCAATCAAATACTCAGCCATCACTGACACATAAAAACGGCCTTTTTCAAGGCCACATACATTAATATGAAGGAAACCTGGCATGCGTCCATAATATTTTAAAGCATACTTACAATAAAGCGTAGTTACTCACCTGTAACAGGTGATCTCCGGGAACAGCAGGAATTTAGTCTTCACAAATGGGTATCATCGGTACCGACGGAGCCTGCGTGGGAACGCTCCCCAGCGTCCAATAGGAAAGCTTTTGGGAGCATCCCTCAGCACATGCGCGCTGCCTTCCCGCCTTTCCAACTGTCCCTCTTCAGTTAAGTTTGTAGCTGAGTGAAAAGGATAGAGGGAGAGAGGAAAGAGACAAACAGTTAGTGAGACAACTCCTAGGGGAGGTGGGTGGGTTGTGAAGACTAAATTCCTGCTGTTCCCGGAGATCACCTGTTACAGGTGAGTAACTACGCTATCTCCAGGAACAAGCAGGAATGCAGTCTTCACATATGGGGACTCCCTAGCTGAAGATGCCAGGGAGATAGCCCCAGGAAGGTGCCACCCTGGAAAGGTGGGAATCCTTCCTCCCATGGATCTCTGGCATTCCACCAGGGTTGGTGGGTAGGAGTTGAATTAGGCCAGAAAGAGATTTTGAAGAACAGCTTGGCCAAAGAAGGCATTCCGACGGGAGGCTTTATCCAGGTAGTAGTGGGCTGTGAAGGTGTGTACCGAAGCACAGGTGGCTGCTCAACAAATGTCATCAATAGACACAGAGTAGAGATTAGCCATGGAAGTTGCCATGGCTCTCACGTTATGAGCTGTGACATGATCCTGAAGAAGAAGACCCTTATTCTCATAAGCAAAGGACATGCAATGGGCAATCCATTTAGATAAAGTTCTTTTGGAGACTGGTTGTCCCAAATGACTAGGATCAAAAGCTATGAAAACTTGCGAGGACTTTCTATGTTGCTGTGTTCTTTGTAAGTAAAAAGCTAAGGCCCTTTTACAATCCAAAGTATGAAGGTTTCTTTCTGCATTAGAGGCATGAGGCCTCGGAAAAAAATACAGGAAGATAAATTGATTGATTCAAATGAAAAGGCGAAACCACCTTTGGCATAAAGTGTGGATGAGTTCTAAGAACAACCTTATGATGAAACCTAGTATAAGGAGGATCAGCCACTAAAGCTTGCAATTCACTAATGCGAAGTGCAGAGGTGATTGCAATTAGGAAGATGACCTTCCAGGACAAAAACGTAAGGGTTGTAGTGGCTAAAGGCTCAAAAGGCGGCTTCCTAAGCTGCCCGAGAACTAGGTTTAGATCCCTTGCCACCGGTGGTGGCTTGATGGGAGGTTTGGTTAAAAGAAGGCCTCTCATAAATCTTGATATTGTGGTAGAACATGGCCTATATAATAGCCTGTACATGTATGAGAGGCCTGCATGCTAGGTCTGAGTCCCCACCCCCACCTAGAAATAGTAGTGCTGAGAAAGATCAAAGTCAGTGAAGGTCTGAGGATCTGCCTTAAACCGCTCTAAACTGCTTTTGATAAGTTTGTGTTAATCCTTATTCAATTCTTTTATGCTGATGATAGATATGTTCCAGTGTTTTGCATTCTCACATTCTCTGAGCCTAGAAATGACTTTGTAGTAGGGATGTGTTTATGTCTAGAAACTGAGCCTTTGTTAGAATAGCCTGAGAAGGGGGAACAGGGTGTTAGGCCCAGAGAGGGTCCCTGATTGGACAGGTGCAGGGGGCGTTGGAACCAATAGAAAGTCTGCATGTATCAAGTGGAAGAAAAATGTATAAATGAGTATGTCTCTGTAAGAATGTTGCTCAGTCCTTTTTGAAGCTTGACACACTGAGCCTGTGCACAATAAATTGGCTTGGATCTTTGAACTGACTCCTGGTATTATTTATTGCATGCTTATCAGCTGCTACATATTCTTGGTGCGTTGGGCGGGAATGTGCAAGCAGGGGATGGTATGCAAGTGATTATACCACGACTTCTCGCCTCAAGAGGTTTGGTCCAGCTGGTGCCGCATCTGACTGATCGCAGGGGAGCCTCTGGCGCCGCCCACTCCTCTTGTATCAGGGGGGCTCCTCCTTGCCTCCGCAGGTTGCTGGTTCTGGCTGGCCAACACCTCCGAACCCGAGGGGAGTCCAGGATCCAACCCAAGAACTGGTTTAGTATCAGGAACCGGATCCGGTGAGTAGATCTTTTCTGCTACTCAGTCAGTCTCTGTCTGCCAGTCGGGATTCTTGAATAAGCGCTTGAGAGTCTGATCACCTCTCCTGCCAGTTCTTGCCAAAGAGATTCTCTCCCATGCAAGGAATGTTGCCTAACTTGTCCTGTACCCAAGTCTCCAAGTCTGATGCCTGTAGCCAGGCAATCCGTCGTGCGCAAATGGCAATAGCAGAGGTTCTGCTGATGCATTCGAAGCAGTCAAAGGCTGCACGATTAACAAACTTGGAGACATCTTGAGCATGCTTAACTAGGGCAAGAAAATCTTGTCTCTTGTCATCTGGGAGAAATAGGCTCATAAGCTCCAAGTCTCCCGTGACTTCCTTGATGAACATTCCCATATAAAGGATATATGAACTGATCCTAGCTGAAAGCATGGAAGCTGAAAGGCTCTGCACCCAAAAGCATCCAGAGTCCTGCATTCACGACCTGGAGGATTTGATGCATGCCTTTTTGCACTTTTCATTCTACGAATGGCTGATTCCACTACCATTGAATGGTGTGACAGCTGAGTTTTCTGAAATCCAGGACATGGCGGAACTCGATACATTGTATCAAGTCTCCTGGAGTGAGGAGAAGTAGTCAGAGGTGTTTCCCACATTCTGAGCATCACGTTATACAGACTTTCATGGATAGGCAGAGTGGCTACCTCCTTAGGAGCTTTAGGATATTGGAGAATTTTCAATTCCTTTGCTCTGGGTTCCTCTTCAGGAGCTACTGTGATTGAAAGACCTTTGGCCATATCACGGATGAAATCCTGAAAATACATGTCCTCTGGAGGTGACATTCTGCGTTAGGGAGAAGAGGGATCTTCTGGGAGAAACTCTCTAGTACCAGCAGAATTGTCAGAGTCTTCGGAATCGGAGGAATCGAAGTATTCCTGACCCCGATGCTCCTGCAAAGCACGGTCCCGGTACCGATCGAAGTCGGTACCGAGCTGACCCAATACCGATCTGTTGATTCCAGCCAGAGATGGCATGGGAAGACTTCCCACCGGGGCTGGTACCGTCAGTACCGGTATCGTCGGTGTTGGTACCGGTGTCTGTACCTTGTATATGTTGAGAGCATTTATGTACTTCTCGTAGTTTGTTAGGGATTTTGTTTGTCGCCATTTTTGTTCTGCTTTTCGTAGTTTTCTTTTCATTAGTTTCAGTGTGGTGTTGAACCAGGGGGCATCTTTGTTTTTGGTCTTGTTATCTTTACTGCTTGAGTGTGTTGGGGGTTAATTTGCGTGTTGCAGCTTGAGTGATTGTTTTGTGCCAGTTGTCAACTGATTCTTCAAGATTTGCTGGCGTGAGTGATAGGTGTGGAATTATTTGGTCAAGGAATTCTTCCTCATTGAATTTCTTGAATCTATTTGTTAGTGATTGTTGTGATCTTCTTGCTTGGGTGTTGTCTATGTAGTTGATACTGAATTTTAGGAGGTGGTGGTCCGACCATGGGACAGATATGGATTCAAGCGAAGCAGAGTTGAATAGGCTTTGGAGGGAGTTCGGTAGGAAGATGAGGTCTAGTATTTTGCCTTTGATGTGGGTTTGTTTGTCTATTATTTGGTGGAAGTCCATGTCGGCTATAGAGTCTAGGAAGTATGTTGAGTGTGTGTTGGGTAGTAAGGGGAGGTTAAAGTGTTGGGTTTGTACCACACATGGCATTTCTCATGATGGTCAAACAGTTCAATTTTCGTCTCATCTGGCCAGACAACCTTCTTCTATGTGTTTGGGGGGTCCGGCACATGATGTTTTGCAAACTCCAAACATGTTTTTTTTATTTTTTTTTCTGGCCACCCTTCCATAAAGCTCCGCTCTGTGGGGTGTTTGGCTTAAAGTGATCCTATGGACAGATACTCCCATCTCCACTGTGGATCTTTGCAGCTCTTTCAGTGTTATCTTTGGTGTCTTTGTAGCATCTCTGATTAATACCCCCCTTGCCCAGTCTGTGAGTTTTGGTAGGCGGCCTTCTCTTGTCAGGTTTGTAGTGGTGCCATATTCTATTTTGTTATAATGGATTTAATGGTGCTCCTTGGGATATTCGGAATTTGGGATTCTTTTTATAACGCAACCCTGATCTATGCTTCTCCACAACTTTGTCTCTGACCTGTTTGAAGTGCTCCTTGGTCTTCATGTTGCTTGCTTAGTGGTGTTGCAGAGTCAAAGACCTTTCAGAACAGGTATATTTATACAGCTAATTAAGTGACTTCTGAGGTTATTTGGTTGGACCAGATCTTATTTAGGGGTTTCATAGCAGAAGGGATGAATATACAGTCAAACCTCGGTTTTCATGATTAATCCGTTCGAAAAAGTCTGACTAAAACCGAAACGTATGAAAACTGAAGCAATATTTCCCATAAGAAATAATGTAAATCCAATTAATCCGTTCCAGACACCCAAAAATATTCACAAAAAATACATTTTATAGAGAATAACTATATTTTTACATACAGAAAACAATGAGAAATAAATATAAATGACTAATGAAATGGATAAATGAACATTTAACATCACTGAAAGCAAGCTAAGTACAGTACTGTACAGTACAGTATGTTAACATCTGGCCTTAGCCACCCCTGACAAGCTGCTGTACCCAGCTCTCTTCGGAATCACATTGAATTCAGTCCATTAAAATACCTTTACATTATCTGCTCAATACTTCAGAATGGCAGAAAATCTTAATGATATAGCTTCAGACGTACCCTGCAAGAGAAAGAACTGCCTCCCACATTCATGCAACATCTCCTGCTTACGTTGACAGCTTTTCTTCCCTGCTACCGGGACAAAATCTCAGTCAAAAGACGTTGAAAACCGAAGCAATGCATGAAAACCGGGACAAAATCTCAGTCAGAAAAGACGTTGAAAACCGAAGCGTATGAAAACCGGGGCAAATGAAAACCGAGGTTTGACTGTATATGCACTCACAATTTTTCAGTTTTTACTTGTTTTTTTATATATACAAGGTATTTTATTGTCATTTCACTTCATCAATTTGGACTATATTGTTATGTCCATTACCTAACATCCAAATGACCCTCCATTTTCATTCCAGGTTGTACTTAATGCGACAAAACAGGACAAAAACCAAGGGGATGAATACTTTCACAAGGCATTGTATGACAGAGTCTGTCTGGCATCCAATAGGGTGAATCCAAAAACGGGAGGGGTGGGAATACTGTTCTCTAAGGGATTGGTACAGGAGGAGTGTGAGGTAGAAAGAGATGTTGAAGGATGCTTTGTTTATTTATTTTATTTTATTTATTTGTGTGCTTTTCTATACCGCCTCTTCCAAAGATCAGGGGCGGTTTACAAGGAACTTAAAAAACAATATAACATACAGTGAAATATTGTATTACATAGATCATTAAGGGAACATAAGAACTATGTTACAAAGAAACAATGTGTAAAAATTATTTACATGGTTGAACAAAAACTATTTACAATATTTATTTGTAATCATATGTACAGTGTTGGGAGGAGGGCTGTTTAGAATAGTTATTAAAGGAATTAGTTAGGATTCAGTGAGTGAGAAGTATCAGAGATGGTTATAAGCAAATGCTAACAGAAGTGAGTCTTGAATTAGGTGGGGTAGACTTGTGTTTGGTTAGTTGTGTATTCTTGTGTAGTATATTTGATTGTAGGTTGTAGGTTGCAGTAGTGTTGACTAAACAGGTAGGTTTTAAGTTCCTTCCTGAAAGAGGTAAGGTCCTTAATCTCTCTTAGGTTTAGTGGTAGTTTGTTCCATTGGCTGGGAGCATAATATGAAAAAGCAGTGTTGGTGGTTATTTATTTTGATTTTCTCACGGCATTGGGAATCAGTAGCATGTTGAGATTTGTTTTTCTTCTAAGTCTGTTTTCTGGTGGAGTCTGAAGTAATGTTGCTAACTGTGATGGGGCTAAGTCATTAATGAGTTTAAAAGTGGTGACGAGGGTTTTATATTGAATCCTACTGGAGATTGGAAGCCAGTGGAGAGCGTATAGGATGGGGGAGATATGATCGAATATTTTGGCTTTCGCAATGATTCGAGCAGTGACATTCTGAGCTCTTTGAAGGATGTGTAGATTCTTTTTAGATGTCCCTTGGAGTATGCCGTTACAGAAGCCTAAATGTGGCATAATGAGAGCCTAGACAACTGTTCTGAAATCATTGATGTCAATGAGGGGTCTGAGTTGCTGTATGGTTCCGAGCTTAAAAAATATAGTTTTGGCTGTCTGTTTTATGTGGTGTGTCATGCTTAGCGTTTTGTCTAGTGTAACTCCAAGTTATTTAATTTCAGATTTGACTGGGAGAGTAATGTTCATCAGGTTGATGAAAGCTGGAGGGGTGAAGTTGGTATTTCTGGTTACGAAGAGTGCTTCAGTCTTTTTGAAGTTGATATCCATATGGATTGAGCGGAGCCACTGTTCAGCTTCAGAGAGGCAGGTGGCGATTCTGTTGAAATTAAGGTTAGCAATGTCACAAGGGGCAAACAGCATGATGTCGTCTGCATAGATAAAATCGCTTAGGTTGTGGCGTTGTTCTTTGGAAAGGAATGGTGGAGGGTCAATCCCTAGTGTTGGCAAGTATATACGCACCCAATATCAAACAGGGGAACGTTTTTGATCGACTTTTAATTAAAATGGAAGGGTATGTCAGAGATCAGATGATCACAGGCGGTGACTTCAATGTTATAGTAAACCCAAAAGTTGATAATTCCAGGGGGGTAATGCAGGAGCACGGGTACAATTGATGAGAAAATTGGGGGGGGGGGGGGATACTTGGCAGCACTTGATGGGGAAAAGGAGGGACTATATCTTTTATTCCCACCCTCATGGTACGTATATAGCAGGATTGATATGATTTGGATGGATAGTGTCTTGATACAGCAGTTAGAGAAGGTGGAGATAGGTTGATAACACAGACTGTTCACACCCCTGTGCACGCGGAGGTTGAGTTTAAGGGAACAAGGGGGAGACCTGTGAATCTGGCTGCTACATGAAACCTTGTTGGATGACCCAGAGGGGAGGGGGTACAGAGTACAAGGCAAGTGATCAAGGAGTATTTTCAGCCTAACTGGATGGAGGAGGTTCCCTTGGCTATAGTATGGGATGGGTTGAAAGCTGTTCTCTGGAAGCGTTTTATTTCTATGACAGCCCAGAAAAAGAAGAATAAGGAGAGGAAGGAACACGAGTTGTAATGCTAACTGTGGGATTTAGTAGACACTCATAAAAAAAGGGGGGGAGGGGGGACAAACTCCTGAAGTGGAGAGAAGAAGTTAGGGGGGAGTTAGGGAGAATGCAGGCAGAGGAATGGGCCTTACCTTTAGAGAAACTGAAGCATAACTTTTTTGTAATGGGCAACAGGCAGGGACAATCCTTGGCATGCAAACTTTGAGAGCACAAATTGCAGAGCTAAATTCTAAATAAGGGGGATTGGAAATATGGGACGGATAGAATCCAGGAGATCTTTTGTGAATTTTATAGGAAATTATAACAATCCGAACTTCAAGGATGGATGCAGGACCCTATACACAGGTTTATCTGGAGGCTTCTGGCCTCCAGTGGTTAGGGGCAGAGGAAGGCTAGGGAAATACAGGGGATGGAAGTTGCCCAAGCAATAAAGAGTTTAAAAGATGGGAATGCCCTGGGACTTAATGGCATGGCAGGTAATTTTTATAAAAAATTTTAACGGGAGCTAACCCCTGTCCTTGTAGGGGTCTTTTTAATGGTGTGTTGGACAGGAGGAGCCTCCCTGCTTCATTGGTGGTGGTGGAGATTACAATCCTGCCAAAACCAGGAAAGGATGTGGGGCTGTGCAGATTGTATAGGCCGATATTCCTTATTAACTTAGATGCCAACCTATTAGCAAAAGTACTTGCTAACTACAGCGGTTTCTCCCGAAGTTGATAGGAGAGGATCAGTCGGGATTTATCCCAGGTAGACAAGCTAGTGACGATATTCGGACAATCCTTAATTTAGTCTGGATAGACCAGAGGCATCATATTCCATCACACATGATGGCAGTCGACGCAGAGAAAGTGTTCGACAGAGTGGAATGGAACTTTATGTTTGAGGTGCTTACAAGAATGGGAATGGGAGAGAACTTCAAAGGGTGGATTAAAGCCCTCTATAAGGATCCCCGGATCAGGATGGGTCATACTCTAAAGAATTCGTCCTGTAGAGAGGAACTCAACAGGGTTGCCTACTCTCCCCATTGTTATTTGCCCTTGTAATTGAACCATTGGCAGAGAGGGTCCGTAGGCAGGTCAATGTGAGGGGAATACCAGTGGGGACACAGGAAAATAACATTTTGCTTTTCATGGATGATGTGATCTATACAGTGGGGCAGCACCTTACGTCCCTATCGAACCTGATGGTGGAGATTAAATAATATAGCAAGGTATTTGGATATAAAATGAGTATGGGAGAGATGGAGATTCTCAACTTGTATTTAGATCAGGATTTAGAGAGCCATTTGCGAAAGGCCTTCCCTTTTCAATGGGCAAAGCAACATATTAAGCACCTGAGGGTGCACGTGGGAAGAGACTGGCGAGATCTGAGGAAGTTAAATTATGAGCCATTGGTATGGCAGGTAATGAATGATTTGATGAGGTGGGATAAACTTACTTTTCTTGGTTAGGTATGATATCCAAAGTGACAATGAATGAACTGCCCAGAATTGTATTCCTGTTTCTCTTTACCTATTTCAGTTCTGTACCAGATGATTGGACTGCTGCAGCACCACGTTTTTTTCCTTTATTTGGAGGCGATGCCCTCTCACGGGTGAAGGGAAGGATTTTATGTAAAGGACGGGAGGAAGGGGACCTTGTTGTCCCAGACCTGGCAAGATATTATCATACAGTGCAATTGAAAGCCATCTTTGGATGGTGGATGGGACTGGAAGCTCGACAATGGAGTCGAATCAAACGAGATTTGATGGAACAGGGATATCTTGCTTATTTTTTATGGGAAGACGGTGGCCACCAGAGTGAGGAGGTTGGGGGAAATCAGCTTGTAGAGCTGACCCTCCAGGTGTGGTGAAGAGTGCGGATTCACCTGATTGGCTGCAAAGAATACAAGTGTGCAGGGGGATTTTAGCGGGAGGTTGCTCTGAGCATTTTCAAAGGCAGGCAACCAAGGAGTTGCAATACATGGGACAGGTTTTAATGGGTGGGGACAGATGAGGCATTACGAAGAGCTTCAGCAGGAGTATGGCCTAACGGAGAGGACTGGTACGGTTATACACAATTAACACGCTTTTTGGGGCAGAAGGGCATTAGGGAAGAGATGGGGAAAGGGGAGACTGTTTTTTGAAAAGTTGTGTTGATCCTGCAATACCATGAAGGGCTTGGTGTCGAAGTTATATAGAGGGGAGGAGAAATCAAAGGTACGGGAGGTATTTATGGTGGCATGGGAGAGGGACCTTGGGGGCTACTGGGATGAGGATAAATAGTGGAGAATTTATGAGGTTACCAGAGTGCCCTCAGTGTCCGCTGCTACCTAAGAGCACAGTTACAAGATGATTTATAGGATGTATGTCACCCCTAGTAAACTCAGCAAAATGAAAGTTATTTTTGTTGGAAGGGGTGTGGAGAGGTGGTGGACTTTATATATGTCTGGTGGGCATGCCCAGTAGTGGAAAAAAGTACTGGGAATGGATGGAGCAGATTGCTCCTGAAATGGCGGGGTGAGTCAGACAACTGCAAGTACACGGGGTATTGTTGAACGACTGGGGGGGGGGAGGGGGGGAAGAGGGTGGAGGAGAAGTGGAAGAGTTTTTAAAGGATGTTTGCTTTTGCGGTGCAAATGGAAATTGCCTGGGAATGGGAAAAATAATACCCAATTGAACACCAGCAGAATTCTAGGCAGACTGAATTATATCTATCGAATGAGGGAGTTGACAGTATGAGAGTCATGTTTAACAAAATTTCAAAGATATGGGCACCATATGAACAATGGAAATAGAAGAGAAGGGGTTGGGGAGTAGGATCTTTGTTGGGGGGGGCTAGAAAGATTTCAAACATTTGCAGAGTATGGTGGACTGAGGAGGGGAGACAAACTGTAATGAGGGGTTGGGGGATACTATAGGAACTCTTTGGGCTTGTGTTGGGGAGTACATTTGAAATGTATTAGCGAGCTAGAAAATACCAGTTTTGTTTATTTTTTGTGGTTTTCGAACATCTGCATTTGTTAAGAAAGGGTTTTGGAAAAACTAAAAAAATTAAAACATTAAAAATGAGAAAAAAATGTTTGCTGCTAAAGCTTGCTGGTAACCCAGCTCTGGTAATGGCTTAATCTTGCCCTGAATAGACCAGGAGACGAGTCAACTTACAGAACTACATCTATACACATCACCTAGCGAGCAAGATTTTGAGGTTATCCAAACAGGAATACAGTCACATGAGATGGATGTTAGGTTTTGTGTATAGTCATTAAAAAATATTATTATGCCCCTCACCTGTAGCTGTCAGGAAGTTCGGGGGAGGGAAGAGGGGATATCAGGGAGGGTTAGGGGGGAGGGTGGGGGATTGGGGGGCGGTGGGGTGGGCAGAAGGTTATGTGCCTACTCTTTGCTGGCCGATGGTTTGTTGGTACGGGGAACAGGAGAGGGGAGGGCTCGAGGACGGGGGGTGGGGGGGAAGGAAGAAAGAGAGGGGGGGGAAAAAAAAAAAAGAGGGACGTATTGTTGGATTATGTTTTTGATGATGGCATTGTTCTCTTCTTTTGCATAGTTCAGTCCTGCTAGTCCTGCTTGGATTCTACGCTGCCCTTTTGATTTCAGATAAGTGGTTTGCACTACTGTTATTTTTTGGTTTGAAAAAAATTTAAATATAAATAAAAGGCCTCTGCCGACATTGAGCGGGGAGTTTCATGTCTCTCCGTCTCTAGTCCGTGGATCCCGACAGTAAAAATTATTCATATTCATAGTATGACTTGATTTTCTGGACTTATGACTGGAGGTTTTTGATTGCTGATTCCCTGGCCTTTCTACATGTTTTGACTTTGGGATATTGAGTGTATTATTCATAGCAAGTACGAGACTTTCGTGTATTATGTGTCTATTTGCTGTCTTTCAACAATAAAAAAATATATATATATTGGGGGGGGGGGGGGGGGAGTGTCTATTCCAAAATGGCGGTGTGAGCGTTTGAGCTGAACATGCCTAAACGTAAGGGCAAATCAAAGGTTCCTCCCGCGGAGCCTTTACCTGCCGATTCCAAGGGTCCTATGGATCGTTTCGTTCAACTGACAGAGGATCCAGAAACGGGAGATTAGAGTGGGCGCTGCAGCGGTGGATGTGGTGGCTTCTCCGTTGCCTGCCCTGGAAGTGTGTCTCTCCCCTTATGAGCGGCTTCCTCCCCCACGCGGGACCTACCCGGCGCCTCTTCCCACGAGAGGAGAGGCTGCCCCCCCCCGGAGAGGGTGGTGCTGTGTCTGATGTGCGGGCCTCGTTGGAAGTATGCCCCGGAGAGCAGCCATCAGAGGTGATAGCTGTGGATACGGCCCCGTCTTCGATCTTGGGGGTGGATTTATCATCTCGCAGAGTGGAAGAAGTCGAAGTTCAGTCCTTTTTGTCGACGGCTGATATTACTAAAGGTACTTTCATACACCGCCCCAAAGAGATATCCCTAGAGACAATTTGGGAAGCGATTTCACAGCTCTCCTCCGCTGTTAGCAAGCAGTCAGAGTTAACAATGCAGCGGTTGGAAAAGCTAGAAACTGTTTCTTTCGGTGTCCAGGGAGAGTTGGCTAACCTTCGTTTGAAGATTTGAGACTGGGGAACAGCAAATGACTCAGTTGTCATTAGTAAATGACTCTCTTATAAAGGATAATGTCTCTGTAAGAATGAAATTGGAAAACTTAGAGAATGCAGTACGAGCTTCTAATATTTGTTTGTTGAATTTTCCTATGATACCCTCTTTGTCTCTGATTGAAGTATTTAAAAAATATAAGCAGGAAGTTCTAAATGTTCCATCTGAACTAATTCCCCCAGTTGTAAAAGCTTATTTCCTACCTCAGGGTAAAAGGAAGGAAAGTTAGTTGTGGGTGCTTTAGATATGGATGTTCTGGATGTTCTGGATGTTTCTGCTCTTTTGCAGTCACCTAAGGAAGCTGACTTATCCGTCTCCACAATGTTAGTGACTTTTGCGATTTCATCAGATAGAGAAACGTTCTATGCTATTTATGGGGAAGAGGGCTGTGATGTTCCCTGATGTCTCAAGGGAGACTCAGAAACGTCGGAGGGCTTTTTTGTTGTTGAGACCAGGTGCGGTTCAGATTGGTGCTTCATTTATACTGCGATTTCCATGTAAATGTATTATTTCTTTTCAGGATAGGAAGTATGTATTTTTTCAGCCTGAAGACCTATCATCATTTATTAGTTCTCGGATTGTGACTTCTTCTCCCCAGTGATTGTGCTCATCATATTGATATCTCTCTGTCCCACGCCTCTGTCTTTATTCCTGATTAGTATTTCCTTTTGGATCAAGGAACCACTTATCCTTGTATTCTTTTTCATTGCTGACCCCTCCATTATTGTGGGCTAAATATACGCTTGTATGTATTATTGCCAAGATTTTTTCCTAGAAATGATTGTTACTTTTACAAGTTGTTTTTTTCTGTACAAGTGATATTGCTTGATTGTTACTGTAAAATTTCATAAATAAAATTTTTTTTAAAAAATATATATTATTACAGCCAATTTGATCAACCATTGATATAGTACATCTACCTTACAGACATTATAACAAAATTTTATTTTGGTTTCAAAAATTCTTACAGGAATAACAAATATCTGATAAACCAGATATACCCCCCAAATATTCTCAGTGCATCACCAAACAGATTATAAAATATGAAGGACAGCATGCAGTTTTACTAACTGCCTACGTTAATGTAGCATATTACTGCCCCTAACTTCCTAGATCTCTACAAATGCAAAACTTGAACACACAACTAAGACACTGATCCACTCCTTAGTCACCTTCCCTCTAGACTACTGTAACCTACTCCTTGCTGGTCTCCCTCTGAATCATCTATTCCCTCTTCACTCTGTTCAACACTCTGCTGTGTGGCTTATCTTCCGCCAGCCTCTTCATGCTCAAATTACCCCTCTTCTCAAGTCACTTCATTGGCTCCCTATCCATTTCCACCTCCAGTTCAAACTTCTCCTGCTGACCTATAAGTGCATTCACTCTGCAGCTCCTCACTACCTTTCCTCTCTTATCTCTTCCCCCTTGGGAACTCCGCACTTCTGGCAAATCGCTTCTATCTGTGCCCTTCTCTTCTACTGCTAACTCCAGACTTTGCTCCTTTCACCTTGCTGCTCCCTATGCCTGGAACAAACTACCCGAGTCTGAAAATCAGACGCCTTCTCTGACCCTTTTCAGATTTTGACTCACCTGATCTCCTTTGTGTTTTCTTACCATTCCCCCTAGATGTATCCCATGTCTACAGCTACTGTGTTGTCTGTCTTGACTAGACTGTAAGCTCTGATGAGCAGGGACCATCTTTTACATGTGTCTGTACAGCGCGGCATAGGTCTTGTAGCGCTATACAAATGTTCAGCAGTAGTAGTAGTAGTAGAATTTCCCATCATAGATTTTTCCCATTTTTAGGAATTTTACATTAATTACTGAGAGAAAAAAATCATTGGAAAAAGATTCAAATAAAAACTACACCAATGGAAAACCTGGTCTCACACACTGCAATGGCAGACCAGTTATAACCATCTTAACAAGGTACACAACAAATCCATTTGGAGTTATAAAATAGAGGCTGAAAAGATTAGCAGATAGCAAGACTGATTACCATCATTGCCTACTTTCTACACAAGAAATAAAGTAATCTGCAATGAATGCAGACATGTCAAGACAATCCCCTTTGAAAATTTGCATTTAAATAATGTAGTGCAGTCTTTCCACCATCAAAAAGGGGATATTCAAAAAGATTTGCTACCATAAGCATATAAGAAGTTAAAAACGTAATACATCCCAGGGCTGGTTTAAGAGGCAAGCCAGTGAAGAACTGACGTCGGGGCACACCATACCTGCCCCACTGGCTTGCTCCCAGCCAAGCATCTACTCTCTTCCTCTCTACGCTCCTGACTGCCGCAGTTGCATCATTGTTTTATATAGCACAGGAGCATTTTTCTTCACTCGGTTGTGGTGCCGGAATGATGCCACTGGCACGGCAGCATTTTTAGAAGGCAAAAATAATCAATTCCTGTCTCAAAAGAAACCCGAGATGCTGGGGGAGTGTCAAAAGAGAGGAGGGCAGATGCAAAGTCATACCCTGGAAAGGTTAAGAGGGAGGAGTCTAAGAACGGATGCTAGCATTAGGAGGAGGACAGACAGCTTTAATGAATACTGTCGAAGGAAGTAGATGAATGGGTGCTTTGGAAGGGCAGTAGAAGGCAGGAGGGCAGGGTACTGGGGACATGAGGTGTGGGAGAGCAACAACTTAGACTGAAGTGGAGACTCTAAGATAGGCTGAATACTAGAAATGTAAGCAGGGAATCAAGGCTTGGGTGGAATTGTGAGTGAGGAATCAAGAACTGGGTAGGGGTGGAAAAGTGGAAATTTCGGGTTAAGTGGGGGGGGGGGACAGTGGGGACTAACAAACTGACTAGAGATTAGGAGGACAGTGCGGACAATGTGACTGGGGGAGAGGTACAAGTGCAGAAATATAGGGAGGGGGACGTTTTGAAGGTCTGGGAGGAGTTGGGAGAGAGTTGAAAAAAGGATAGAGGGCTATGGAGTGGGTGAGAGACACAGGTAAAGACAGGTCTTTCTTGAAGGAGGTGAAAGAGGATAGAAATAGGGGAGGTGAAAGGGGAAATGGAAGCCTCAAATGGGGGGTAAGACATAAAGGGCTGGAGACAGAGTGGATGAGTGATGAGGAATGAAGCGGTAGATGAGGCTGGGGAGGGGAGGGGAGGAGTACAGAAGGAGGAATTAGGGTACTAGAAAGTGGGTGAAAGAGGGGAATAGGAGGCTAGCAAAGAAATAGATAGGTGAGGAATAGAAGGACTAGGGAAGTAGGATTAAGAAACAGAAAACTGGTAAGTAAGTGAAAGGTGGAGAAGGAGATTGGATGAGGAGGAATGGAATGAAGAAACAGTTGGGTAAAAGGGTAGATGAGAGAGTGAGGAAAAAGATGAAACAGAAGGATCGATGTCAGAGAGAGATGTAGGGAAGGAAAAGATGAAGACAGGAGGTTTGAAGAAACAGAAAAAGGAAAAAGAGATCCTGAAAAAGGACTCTGAAGAAAACCACCAAGACAACGTGGTAAATAGACCATGACCAACCCAGTTGGAAAAATAAAATGATCCAACAAAGGTGTGCCCATTTTTAGAAAATGTGCATTTCTTATAGTTCAGTACAGGAGGAAATGCATGTCTGTTTCTCTTTCATTATTATTCTACAGTTCAGTGTCTGTTTTTTTGGGGGGGAGGGGTTCAATTCTCAATTTTTGTCTGTGTTTGCATACTAGTTTCTAATTTGAAGTTTTATTCGTTACTGATTATAATTATTCATTCATATGGAACGTGCCAGATAAAACTCTCCCAGCAACAGGTGTAGAGCAGAAGTAAGGTGTTTCACACTACAGTTCAACATGCAAAAAAGATTCTGTTCAAATTCTAGTATCACATTAGTTGATATCACCACCAATTCCCTCCACTGCCAAACATTGTGTTTCATATTGCAAAACCCTGCAGGATCTACTAACATTTAGAAAGGCCCTCAAGAATCACCTATTCACAACCTACTTCACCAAGGTCAAGACATGATACCTTCATGCAACTGCCTCTGTCCCCCCTCCCATTCCCTCTTTCCCCACCCCACTTAACCATTGTTCTCCCCTTTGTGATGCAGTGGGTAATATAGAGCCTATGAAGGTTACTGAAAATGAGGAACTTACCTCAGATTTGGCTCTAGAGAGAAACTCAGTGCATGGAGAAACAGCTGAACAGCAAAGGCTGTCAGCGCAAGAAAAGCCAAAAGCCATTAAAGGTAGTTTTCCCTGTAACAGTTCTGACGCAGGAAGAAACAGAAAAGCTCATCAGGAGCACCTGTGTCCTAACTCTCACGTAACGTGCAGGGCAGGGAAGCATATAAGTTCCTGGTTAGAACCAGGAAGAGGAAGTGAAGGGAGAAGGAGGAGTAGTGCTGGTAATAAGGAAGAACCAGGAAGTGAATGCAGAAGCAGAGCTCGAGAGAAAAGGGTTGGAGCAAGCAGTGCTGGGAAAGGCAATGCTCAAGGAAGCAGACCTAGTGAGAAACCAGGAGGGGCCAGCAGCTCAGGAGGACGGTATGAGCAACCAATGAGCATAGGTCAGCCCAGAGGAAGTTTACCGGCTGAAGGGAACTTCAAGCGTGGCTGCAAAGCAAGAAACAGCTGGGAAGGTGACCAGGAGTTTGTTAGCTCTGAGCCTGACTGGAAAGCCAGGGAGAAAGTCCTCTACAACCCCGGAGCTAAAGCTAGAACCAAGGTAAAAAGATGGGAGCCTTGTTCTTTTAAAGAAAGGTTTAAAAGCTCTGCATGTTTTAAAGGGCGTGGCCCCGAGTACAACGTTATAGCTGAAAGATATCCAAAGCTTTCATTGGGTGAGGAAAACCAGCAAGGAGCCTTTTTCATACCAGGCAGATATAACCCTGGGCTTAAAGAACCCTTGGCAGGAAGGGATATTGGTGTATCACAAGAGGCTGTGCCAGAATTCAGCACATGTAAAGAATGTGATTCAGATAGTTTGGGGAGTGAAGCTGAAGGGATGATATGGGAAAATAGCCGCCATACTTCAGACCCCATTCCAATGGACTGTGCCATATGTTTTTCGGATGACCTCACTTCTTTGTGTTAACTTTTGAGGAGAATAACTTTGTGACAATAACAAAAGAAAAGAAGATATTTTCTGTTGCCATTTTTGTTCAATGCTGTGTTTTGTGTTGCATTCCTGAGAATGACTGTTCGGGAAGGGGAATAAAACCCTAATTATTTACTTTACCACTTGACCAAAAGACTCTGTTTTAATACAAAGAGCAGAGCAAAACTTCAATAACCCTAGGCAGCCGCCTAAATAGGGTTAAAAAGGGCTCTATCATACGAGCCCCATCACACCTTATATTAACTCCCCTCCAAGTTCTTTGCCCTGTTACAATGTATCAATTTTTGTTTCAGTGTAAGCTGCCTTGACTGTAGGATAAAGCGGTATAGAAAACCTGTTAAATAAATAAATAAATAAAAGCTTACCATGCTTTACCAGCACCAAGCCCAAGAACTCAAACTACACCAATCCTAGCTATGAAAAGTCAGCACTGCAAGTATGCTACAACACTAGTACACCTCCAGTTGGGCAAAGAGAACAAGCTGAACTACTACAGAGTTCTACACAGAAACTTACATGTTAAGAGAATCCCTCACTTTGGTTGCACATGGAAAAAACAGACCATTATACTCTATTGGACTGGTGTTCAAAAGCGTAAAAAGCTAAAGACCTTCTTATTCCAGGAATACTTCTGACCCCAAACCTGAACAAAATGATCCACCCCATCACCCTAAGCAGATTTATTCCCATCTAAACAATCCCATGAACATAGCTGCCATCCTTGTTACACCCTGATCATCCCCTGTTACACTGTTCTCTTATTATTATTTATTTATTTATTTTATTTAACTATTTCTTTTATACCGCCCCTTCCAGAGATCAAGGGCGGTTTACATATAACAGATTAACAGTCTTGTACACAATTTGTATACATTTTACATAGAACAGTAGAAATCAACTATTTACATTGAACAGTAAGTATAAACTTTGTAGGTATTGTAACAAAAAACAACTTGAAGGTATTAAAGCAAAATCTTTGTAGGTATTAAAGCAAACATATCAAACTTTGTACAAAAGTATATTTACATCGTGTAGTGTGTGTGGTGTATGGGGTAGAGATTGGCGTAGGTGCTGGAATTTAGTTCCTTTTATTTTTGTCATCTTTGGGGCGTGTGTGGGGGGGACAGGCTTGTGGTTACATTGTTGGGGTTAAGGGAGTTTGTGCATGGGTGCCCACATTTGTGGTAGAGCTGGCTTTGGGGGAGTAGGGGATTTCGAAGTGTTCAGTGAACAGGTAGGTCTTTAATTCTTTTCTGAATTGGATGAGGTCTCTTATGGTGCGAAGTTCAATAGGGAGGTCGTTCCAGAGTGTAGGAGCAGTGAATGAGAATGCTCTAGAGCTAGTGGTATTCTTGGTTTTACAGATGGCTTTAGGTATGATGAGGGAGTGGGCTGCGTTTTGTCTGAGGGTCCTTGTCGATGTTGGAGATTGCAGTAATGTGGTTAAGTGTGAGGGGGCTATGTCGTTTATGAGTTTATAGGTTGTTAGGATAATTTTGTATTTGATTCGGCTGTTTATAGGAAGCCAGTGGAGTTCCAGCAGTATTGGGGTTACGTGGTCTGTTAGGTGGGCTTTAGCAATTACTTTTGCACAGATGTTTTGTG
Organism: Ichthyophis bannanicus; assembly: GCA_033557465.1. Lineage (NCBI taxonomy): Eukaryota > Metazoa > Chordata > Amphibia > Gymnophiona > Ichthyophiidae > Ichthyophis > Ichthyophis bannanicus. The sequence goes on along the minus strand of CM066039.1, from coordinate 350,192,454 downwards.
CTCTTTGTAGAAGGTATGTGCTTTTTTGAGGGAGGCCTATTAGGAGACTATTGCAATAGTCGAAGTGAGGGGTGATCAGTGTACTTACTACGGATCTAAAGTCTTGTGTTTCAAGGAGTGGCCTTAGGTGCTGAATAGTTTTGAGTTTGTAGAAAATGGTTTTTACTGTTTGTTTTATGTGTGGCAGCATGGATAGGGTGTGGTCTATTATTACCCCTAAGTATTTTACCTGTTTTCTGACAGGTATTGAAGTTTTGTTGATTGTGATTGTTTCCGGGTAAGTGTTTTCAGTCATAGAAGATCTTGTTACAAACATTGCCTCAGTTTTTTTGAGATTTATGCTGAGGTAGTTCGTTTCCATCCAGGAGGAGGTCTCGGCCATGCATTTGGATAGAGAGTCATATGTATGGTTTTTAGTGGTTATGGGGATAGCTAGCATGATGTCATCAGCATATATAAAATGGTTAATCCTGTGTTTTTTAAATATGTTTGTTATCGGTTGCAGATACAAGTTAAATAGGAGGGCTGAAAGGGCTGATCCTTGGGGTATTCCTTGTCCTTGGGGGAATGTTTCTGATGTTTGTTGATCAATTTGGACGCGTATTAATCTATGTGAGATGTAGGATTTGAACCAGTTAAGGACAATCCCGCCTATTCCTAGGTTTTCTAATCTGTTGATCAGTGTCTGGTGATTAATGTTATCAAAGGCAGCAGAGATATCTATAAATAGGAGTAAGAAGCCTTGGTGTTTGTCATCTGTGCCCTTGATGAGGAAGTCCATAAGGGTGATTAGGAGGGTTTCTACTCCGTGGAAAGGGCGGAAGCCAAATTGGTGTGAGTCAAGTGGTTTGTGTTCATCAATGTGTTCCTGTAACTGAATTTGAATTGTTTTCTCTATTATTTTAGCTATGAATGGAATGCTGGCTATGGGTCTGTATGAGTTTGGGTCTTTTGAGTCAAGCTTATTATTCTTTATTATTGGTCGGAGTGTTGTGAGTTTTAGGGCATCAGGCATGATGCCCTGTGAAAGGGATTGGTTAACTATGTGTTGTAGATTTACCGCTAGTTCATCTTTCACACACTTAATCCATGAAACGGGGCATGGGTCGAGTGGGGAGGTGGTGGTGTTTATCATTGTTATGATTTTGAGAAGTTGCTTTTGTTCTACCAACTGGAAGCTTGTCCATTCATGTGTGGTTTTCGTGTTTGATAATAGCGGGGTTGGGGTAGTGGTCTTGTTTTTCAGTTTTTCTGCAAAATGTTTTGCTAGAGTTTGTATGTTTATTGCTTGTTGTTTAGGTTCGGTGTTACTAGTTTTGGTTAATGTTTTTACTATCGCAAATAACTCCCTAGGGCGGTTGATGGATGAGTTTATTACTTTTGAGTGGTAGTCTCTTTTTGATTTGTTAATTGCGTTTTTGTATTCTATGAGTAGGAGCATGTATTGTGATTTGTTTTCATCAGATTTAAGTTTTCTCCATCTCTTTTCTTGTTTCCTTAGTTGTTTTTTTAGTTTTGTCAGCTCTTTCGTGAACCATTTTTCTGTCTTTTTTGTTTGTTTGTGTAAGACTTGTGTTTGGACAGCTGCTTTTTGAATAGTAAGATTCCAATGTGCTATGGTTGAGTTGATGTCTGGTGATCTTGAGTCTAGTTTGGGTAGTACTTTGTCGAGGAATGTGTCTTTGTCAAAGCGTATGAAGCGTGATGTATGTGAGGTTGTGTTCTCATTGTTTCTTGGGACTTGTGCTGGTAACTGGATTGTGATTAGATGGTGGTCTGACCAGGGTACTTCGGTTATACTCGGGGTGAAATGTAGTGAGTGACTGTAGAGTGTGGCTGGGAGGAAAATTACGTCAAGTATGTTACCTTTTTTGTGTGTAGGAGCGTGTATTATCTGTGTGAACCCCATTTGTGACATAGCATCTATGAAGTTATCTGATTGTGAGTGGTTCAGTGATGGAAGATTCAAGTCACCAAGAAGTATAAGTGGTTTGCTTCGTGGCGCTGTGCATGCGAGTTCTAGGATAGGGGTGAGGTTTTTTTGATCGGATGAAGGGGGTCTGTAGATGAGGGTGAGAGCCATGGTTTTATTTTCTATGTTAACAATGTCCATTCCATCTATATTATTTAGGTTTGTTAGGGTGAATTTTAGGTCATTTTTGGTGAGAATCAGTACACCCCCTCCTCTTTTTATATTCCGTTGGCAATTGAATATGTCATATTGATTTGTGGTAAGTTGGTTTAGTAGTATAGTGTCTGAGGGTGAGAGCCATGTTTCAGTAATACAGATAATGTCAGGGGATGTATCTTTAATTATGTCATTAATTATTGGTGTTTTGTTTCTTATGGATCGGATGTTTATTAGGATGAGTTGTAATTTGGTGATTGTATTGTCATTTTGGTCAATTTTATCACTTAAGGGTTGGTGCTTTATTTGGATGAGACGGTGCTGGCGTTTGTGTGAGGTGTGGCGCGAATGGTGATTGTGAGAGTTTGAGTATGTAGAGCTATATATTGGGTTTTGATACTGATTGTATGTGATTGGAGGATTATTATAAGGGTTCCGGTTATAATTGTGGATGATTGGAATGTTTTTGTATGGACATTGATTGGTTTTGTAAGTGTATATGTGTTGAGTTAGGAGGGCTATTAAGAAGAGAGTGAAAAGGAGATTTATAATCTTGGTAGGAGATATTGTTTCCATTATGATGTAAAGGGTAGAGTGGGAGAGGAGTAGTTGGAGGGAGGGAGGGAGGGAGATTATTACTGGTAACAGTATCTCAAGTTAACAGTGCAGAGAGGGTATTTACATGTTAAGAGAATCCCTCACTTTGGTTGCACATGGAAAAAACAGACCATTATACTCTATTGGACTGGTGTTCAAAAGCGTAAAAAGCTAAAGACCTTCTTATTCCAGGAATACTTCTGACCCCAAACCTGAACAAAATGATCCACCCCATCACCCTAAGCAGATTTATTCCCATCTAAACAATCCCATGAACATAGCTGCCATCCTTGTTACACCCTGATCATCCCCTGTTACACTGTTCTCTTATTATTACTGATCGATGTATTCTTGAAGCTCAATGTAAACAGCTTTGATAACACAGGTCTGCAAAAAAAAATTTTTCGAGAGCTGTTTTGGTTATTCCACGTAATCTTTATGTTTTTTGGTGCGCTGAATCCGAAAATGACCTCCATTTTGTCATAGGACATCACGTTTCCTGACAATTTAGGTAACTATGTTAAATAAGGCAATACCTCAAAATAAATGGAAATAGACTTATAAAATTAAAGTTTTATTACAATATTTTCATGAAAATCCTTTTTTGAACTGAAATGAGCTCACCTACACACACTAAACTCGATTCTTCTTCCTTGTGAGGCTCCTTTTGGTGCATTTACGCTTGTGAGTAGCATCTGGAATGTCTCTGAAGCATCCAACAGTAGTCTGCCATCATTGTAATGCTCCATTTTTCCTGGTATCTCCTTTCCATCTCTTTAATGTCTTGGTGGAATCATTCACCTTGTTCCTCACTCACAGCTCCCAAATTTTCAGGAAATTGGTCAAGGTGGGACTGGAGGAAATGCACTTTCAAACTCATCAGGCAACCTAAAGCTTGAAATGCTTTCAGCATTCGTCCGATCTTTTTGTAGTGAGGATCTTTGTTATTGCCTAAACCTTTCTGTACGACTTCTTTAAATGCAATCCACCCTTCTTTTTGAGGATCCGTCATGGTATTGACAAACTCTTGATCAACTATAAGCCTTCTAATGTCTGGTCCGATGAACACACCTTCCTTCAATTTTGCCTCTGACAGGCCTGGAAACTTGGTGACCAAGTATTTGAAGCATTCTCCATCTCTTGGAAGTGATTTTACGAATTGCTTCATCAATCCCAATTTTATGTGGAGAGGTGGCAGAAGAACTTTATGGGAAGGTACCAAAGTTTCTCGGAGGACTTTTTTTTCACTGACTGTTAGCACCCTTGGCTGCCAACTCTTCTTGGTCCAGTGATTTTGTCGGTCTCGACTGTCCCATAGACACAGAAAACAAGGATATTTGGTATACCCAGCTTGTTGCCCGAGCAGCATGCACAAGACTTTCAAGTCCCCACACACTTGCCAACCATGGTCTTCATATTTAAGTTTACGAAGAACCAATTCCAAGTTCTGGTAGGTTTCCTTCAAGTGTACGGAATGACCTACAGGTATGGAAGCGTAAAAACCGTTGTGGAGTAAAACTGCTTTGAGACTTCTTTTTGAAGAATCTATAAAAAGGCGCCATTGCTCTGAATCATATTGGATTTTAAATTGACCCATCAGACCTTCGACATCGATGCAATAAACCAACTTGTCTTCCTGGGCGAAGTAAGGAACGAACTCCTTTTCACGATGTCTGAACCATGAAGATGACACTCCTGGCAACAATAAATTCCTGCTTTTCAGCCTTGATCTGAGTAACTCGGCGGCATCTTTGGGAAGATTCAAGTCTCTTACCAAATCATTCCTCTCCTCCTGAGAAAACAATTTTGGTCTTGTATCATCTTCAAAGTCAGAACTTGATTCGTCATCTGGTTCAGGTATGACGTCACCTTCATCGGAACTAGGTATCTCTTCCAAGGTAGTAGGGGGCTTGGGTACTGGTATATCTGTGCCATGGGGGATGGGACGAATTGCCGAGTGAAGATTGGGGTAGGAAATGGAATGCTTCCATTTGGAATTAAACCCTTTCACATCACATGAACAAAAGTAACAGTCGTCACAAAGGTTCTTTTGCTCTCGCCATACCATAGGAATCCCATAACGGAAAGATTTTTTCTTACCCTTGAACCTGTTTTGGAGGTCCTCAACACACCGTTTGCACACTTTATGAGGCACCCAGACTTTATCTTGATCTCCAATTTTTAGTCCAAAGTATGCAAAGTATACTTTTTTCACAAAGTCTGTAATATTCTGCTGTTGCTTCAACACTGTATATTCACCACAGATGAAACAGAAACTGTCTGGCGAATTAATACACTTTCGCGGAGCCATAACAACGGTTGAAGAATGACGAGCTAACATGAATTGCGATGAAAAAGTGTGAACAACCTAGAATCAAGAACCTGATGATGATTCGTGCACAAGTGTGGCATGCAGGAGAGAGCAGCTCTGTGTCTGTACACGAGACGTCACAGTGCTGGCCACGCCCCCTGCACTGACCGGAGCTGCTGCTATCTGCCCTGTGTCTCACTCCCACTGGATTCTTCAGGAAATATTAACCCCTTCTACCATTAGAAGCACGGACTTAAAACTTGCTTAGCTTATGTATATATTGCTGACCATCAGATTTATAGTGCTATATTTTTTTTCACTTAACTCGGACAACCCCTTTAAGGTTTTTTTGGCATTTTACATCTTAAATGCACTTATGTGAATTAATTAATAGTAATTTGAATTAATTAATAGTAATTTGAAAAAAAATTGATAAATTTGAAGACAATTTTGCATGTTGTGGCTAATCATGACGTCTAGGAGTTTTTTCAATATTTTGTTTTCAGCACACCAGAATACATGGAAATTAGATGAAAATAATCAAACAGCTTTTTAGTCGCAGGCGGTATATAAAACTGTTAAATAAATAAATTATGTGTTCATTAACAAATGCATAATTAGCTGTGTATTTAAAAAAAACAAAAACAAACCACAGATATCATGCTGTTTAAATTGCTAAACAGCTGTCACCAGCAGTGGCTGAACTGTGGCGTAGGCAGCCAGTCACACTGCTGGGCCTGACCTATCTTTATGAAAAGTAGTAGTTGTGAGTCCGAGTAGTCAGGTTTTCAACAAGGATTTTTATTCCCCTCCCGGGGTTGGATTTTCAAAAGTAGTACAAAACACAAGAACTTAAAATACAGCCATGCCTCTGGCAAACTGAAGAAGAAAACAAAATACAGCTTCTTGCTTTAACCAAAAATCATGAATTACATTAAACAGAATCAGCTGATATGCTGGCAGTCTCTTCTATGCTTTCCAGCTCTCTACAAGGCACTCTTGTCTTTAGCTAACGCAGAGAAGAACTGATATCAGCCATCAATAAAGAGCAATCCATTTCTTCAACACATGGAGTTAAACTACTTGGTTCTGTAATCATCGGTTCATCAAACACAGTATTTTCTCTAGGACAGAAAGTCTGAAACTTCCTCAATTCAGTCTCTCTCTCTGAGCTCTCAGGACAGCCCTCTTCACAATAAGGCAGATACTTATCACACAGCTTGTAAAAGCAGGATGGAGAAACAGCTCTGTCTAAACAAGCTTTTTCCTTGTAACTTTTAAACCTCCTGCCTCTTGTACTTGACAGCAGCTCATAGCACTGTCCTGTTCTGGTAATGGAAGACTTTTCTTTTGGAAGTCTCCTGCAGGGTTTTAGGAGCATACATTCATCCTCATCAAGCATACAGATATCCTCAACAGGATTACTTTCCCTCCCACAGGGTTGTAAGTATTTTAAGCAGCTCTGCTTCTCAAATATATGGCTTGTTACCAACTGCCTCACGTTCCTTCCACTGAGCTCGGTGCCTGGGAAAATCACACTGCTTCAGAGGTGAGTGTTTCCTGTAACTAACCTCTCTTGGTGAAGGTAACTTTGTTTCCTTTTGATAATTCCTCCGTGGCTTTCTGCTCCAAGGTTCAGGCAGTTCAGAGTCAGTATAAGAGTACTCTGAGCCTCCGTCTGAGACCTGCAAGTTTCCTCCAACTTGCCAAGCTCCTGCAGCTTCCTGGTTTCTGTCTCCGTCTCGGTCTAACTCTGTCTGCTTTGGACATTTTTTATACAGCTTTAGAGGCGTTTTCTTGCCCATGTGAAAACAGTTTTCCTGATCAACTGGGGAGTGTTTGCTAACTAGGCGTGACTGCAGACCTCGTGTCTCAGCTTGTTTTGGTTGCCTATGGTAACTAGGAAGCTTCTGATCTACCTGCCTGTCAGAATCTGAGCTATACACAGCAGATTTCTGTGTTTTTAAGGCACAGGGCAGATCTTCCGTGTCACACAGCCTACCATATTTTGTAAGCCAAGTGAGGGGAAGAGCGAGGGCAGGCAGAAAATTATCCAGACAGTGGTAATATTCATCCATTATTCAGATAAGTTATACATTTAATTTAGGCCTAGTTCTGGCTCTTGAAGGCAGGAGATGGCCACCCATCAAACTTACTAAAATTCAGTTAGCTTCCACATGCAATGATCTTTCACCGTTTAAATGCAATATGTGGGCATATTTAACAATATAAAACACAAACCATCACTGAACTCTACCCTCAAGTTGCTGCACAGAACTTGGCGCCTTGTATGTCACAAGTCAAATACAATAGATCAAGCAATGAAGATCAGCTTTTAATACCAAATCATAACGTCTTGTCAACATGTTACACCTATCCTCAAGCAGCTCCATTGGCTCCCCATACACGGAAGGGTTATGTTCAAGACCTTGATTCTCACTTTCAAGGCCATCAATGGTCTATCAGCCAACTCACTCACGGAGCTCATACAAACTGTACCACCAAACAGAAATAGAAGACAGGTAGCATTAAACTCTCTAATAATGCCAAAGGCCATAACAACTTGCAGCCTATCAACAGCAAACAGAACTTTCATATTTTGCGCACCAAAATGCTGGAACTCTCTACCACCTGATATCCGTGCCATAACCGACTTAACCCAGTTCAGAAAGGCCCTCAAATTCAACCTATTCATCAAATACTACCCGATATAAAGTGAAACTTACAGTCCCACCGCAAACGTAACCACAGCTTTCTCATTGTAACTAACATTCTTGCTAATTTGTGTAAATAGTTTGAGTATGTTATCTAGTTAACAGATCATATACTCCATGTAGATAGTTCTCCCATGTTTTTCCAAGTTTATGATCCTGTTATATGTAACACCGAACAGCTTGTTGTTCTGGTTTTTATTCGTTCTCTGTGAACCGCGCTGATGCCGAATAGTGCGGTATATAAGAAATGTAAATAAATAAATAAATGTGTGAATCTCACCAGGATTGTGTATGACTAGTCAAACATTAAAAAGCAACAACTTTCAACATCTGCACAGACAGCAGCATGGCAATAGCTGCATAAAGTTGTGTCGATGGCAGCTTTGAACTCCCCAACTTCATGATAACGAAGTTAAATTCACAAAAAAAAGAGTAGCCTTAACTATAAAGAACCTCACTCCTTTCTCCAAATTCATTACCATCCTACCACCTCTCTGCAATCCCAGCTCACCCATTCAGTCTCTCCGTTCAGCCAGCAGGACCCTCTCTTTGTCCCCTCTGCCCCCACCACCCTGCCTACCCCCTATCTGCAGTCCCCTTCCATCTTGTTCCACAATCTGCAACCTCTCCTGTACCACAAAGATCTGCCGATACCTTCTAGCATCAAGCAGGTTTCAGAGGATTTGAGCCATATAGTTTCATGAGACCAGTGTGAAAGTAAAGACACTACACACAGAGATTACTGCAAGAGTACAAGTACCATACAGCACAAACACACGTGGATCCAGAAGGCATCAGATGTTCCAAGGTGGAACAGGAGAGAATGAGTGGTGAATCAAGGTGAGAGGGGACTGGCTGGCAGGGACAAACTTGGAGAAAGCAGAGAAAAGCAAGAGGACCCCTGCAGCTTCAGGGTGAAAGAGTAGTGGTTCTCAACCTTTTTTTCCCTATCAGGACACACCTGATGGACTATGCTCGTATGTGTGTTACACCACATACATGATCCTCTCAGACCTTTAGTCTGATACAGTATAGCAGCTCTTATGAGTTAAATGTAAACTTATTCTGTATCCACAAAAGCCCTACCTCCCCAAAAGGTGCTCCAGAGCAGAACTAGGACATTTCCCCATGAAAATTACCATACAAAAATATTCTGATCATCATCTAAAGTAATAGCAACATACATCCCTCCAATACCATACACATTATGAAATACAAAATCTGAAAAAACATCCCCAATGAAAGATATACTTAGCAAATCTGCCACAAGCACCAATTCCTGTGATTTAAACAGCAAGACCCCTACCTATGAATAGGAAGCACTACAACATTATATTAAACCCTAGAACAACACTACAGATTTCTACACAGAAACATGCAAAGAATGTCGCAACTCGATCACATGCAACATACTGACTCTCACCAAACACAGAACAAGGTACCAAAAATTAGAAACAGAAAGCATAGTTACTCACCTGTAACAGTTGATCTCCGGGAACAGCAGGAATTTAGTCTTCACATATGGGTATCGTCGGTACCAACGGAGCCTGCGTGGGAACGCTCCCCAGCGTCCAATAGGAACGCTTTTGGAAGCATCCCTCAGTACATGCGCGCTGCCTTCCCACCTTTCCAACTGTCCCTCTTCAGTTAAGTTTGTAGCTGAGTGAAAGGATAGAGGGAGAGAGGAAAGAGACAGAGAGACAACTCCTAGGGGAGGTGGGTGGGTTGTGAAGACTAAATTCCTGCTGTTCCCGGAGATCACCTGTTACAGGTGAGTAACTACGCTATCTCCAGGAACAAGCAGGAATGTAGTCTTCACATATGGGGACTCCCTAGCTGAAGATGCTGGGGAGATGGCCCCAGGAAGCTGCCACCTATAGTGAGGTGGGCCATGCTTCCTCCCATGGATTTCTGGCATCCTACCAGGGTTGGTGGGTAGGAGTTGAATTAAGTCTGAAAGATATGTTGAACAGCCTGGCCAAAGAAGGCATCCTGACGAGAGGCTTTACCTAGGCAATAGTGGGCTGTGAAGGTGTGCACCGAAGCCCAGGTGGCTGCTCGACAGATGTCATCGATAGACACAGAGTGAAGGTTAGCCATAGAGGCTGCCATGGCTCTCACATTATGTGCTGTGACATTGCCTTGAAAAGGAAGACTCTTACTCTCATAAGTAAAGGATATGCATTGTGCAATCCATTTAGATAGAGTTCTTTTGGAGACTGGAAGTCCCAAATGACTAGAATCAAAAGCAACAAAAAGTTGAGAAGACTTTCTATGTTGCAGTGTTCTTTGTAGGTAAAAAGCCAAGGCTCTTTTACAGTCCAAAGTATGAAGGTTCCTTTCTGCATTAGAGGCATGAGGCTTCGGAAAGAATACAGAAAGGTAAATCGATTGATTTAAATGAAAAGGCGAAACCACCTTTGGCATAAAATGTGGATAAGTTCTGAGAACAACCTTATCATGGTGAAACCTTGTTTAAGGGGGATCAGCCACTAAAGCTTGCAATTCACTAATGCGACGTGCAGAGGTGATTACAATTAGGAAGATGACCTTCCAGGATAAAAACTTAAGGGTTGTAGTGGCTAAAGGTTCAAAGGGTGGTTTCATGAGCTGTCCGAGAAGTAGATTTAAATCACATGCCACTGGTGGTAACCTGATGGGAGGCTTTGTTAATAGAAGACCTCTCATAAATCTTGCTAAGAGTGGATGAAAGGAAATTGGCTGTCCATTTAGAGGCTTATAGGAAGCTGCAATTGCACTAAGACTCTTACTGAATTGGTCTTTAGAACAGAATTTGATAAATGAAGTAGGTACTCTAGTACCGATTCCAAAGGTATCACAAGGGGGTTTAAGCCCTTTTGAGAACACCATATATTAAAACGTTTCCACTTAAAGGGGTAAGAACATCTTGTGGAAGGTTTTCTAGAAGCCTGAAGGATATCCTTTACCTGTTGGGAAAGGTTAAGATCCTGCAGGTCTAGGCTTTCAGCAACCAGGCTCTGAGATGCAGGGACTGGGGATTCGGGTGTCATAGCATCCCGTTCTCTTGGGAGAGAAGGTCTGGAGCACAGCCTAACTCCAGAGGTGCAGCTTGAGAGAGATGTAGAAGCAGGGGATACCACGTTTGTCGTGGCCACAGTGGCGCTATAAGGATCATACGACCTCTGTCTCTCTGAAGCTTGAAGAGTGTTTTGGGGAATGGGTGGGAAGGCATAGAGGAAGTCCTGACCCCAGTGAAGAAGGAAAGCGTCCCTTACCTGGCAATTGTGAGACGGAATTCTGGAACAGAACCGGAGAAGTCTGGCATTCAGTGGACTTGCAAAGAGGTCTATGTCTGGGGTTCCCCAGATTTGAAATCTCTTTGTCACCTGGTCTAGGTGGAGAGACCATTCGTGAGGCAGCAGTACTCAGCTGAGTTTGTCTGCCCAAAGGTTTTGCATGCCTGGAAGATATACCACGAGAAGGTGAATTTGATGCTCTCTGGCGAGCCCATAGTTGTAAAGCTTTGTTGCATAACGACAGAGTGCCTGTTCCGCCCTGCTTGTTCACGTAGAACATGGCTACTTGATTGTCCATTTGGACTAGGACTGTCTTGTAACTGAGCTGGGCATGGAATACTCGAAGAGCTAGATAGATTGCTCTGAGTTCTAGGAGGTTTATGTGAAGACAAGCCTCCTGTGGAATCCAGGTACCCTGGGTGGAGAGATGGTGCAAGTGTGCTCCCCATCCCACCTGTGATGCATCTGTTAGGGTGGCCTGGAATAGGGGTTGTTGGAAAAGAGACCCCACTAAATGGCCTGTGTCCACTGTGTGGATAGGGTCCACTGGGCTGCTCGCATGTGGAGGCGAGCATAGGGAACTACATGAACTGTGGATGCCATATGTCCCAGTAATTGCAGCAGTTCTCGAGCAGTTAGGGAGGACTTTCCCGCTGCTTGAGAAGCTAGTTGCACTATGCGAAGACAGCGGAGCTGTGGGAGGAAAGCCCTTGACTGTTTGGTATCTAATGTGATGCAGTGGGTAATATAGAGCCTATGAAAGTTACTGAAAATGAGGAACTTACCTCAGATTTGGCTGTAGAGAGAAACTCAGTGCATGGAGAAACAGCTGAACAGCAAGGGCAGTCAGCGCAAGAAAAGCCAAAAGCCATTAAATGTAGTTATCCCTGTAACAGTTCTGACGCAGGAAGAAACAGAAAAGCTCATCAGGAGCACCTGTGTACTAACTCTCACGTAACGTGCAGGGCAGGGAAGCATATAAGTTCCTGGTTAGAACCAGGAAGAGGAAGTGAAGGAGGTGAAGGAAGTGAAGGGAGAAGGAGGAGTAGTGCTGGTAATAAGGAAGAACCAGGAAGTGAATGCAGAAGCAGAGCTCGAGAGAAAAGGGTTGGAGCAAGCAGTGCTGGAAAGGCAATGCTCAAGGAAGCAGACCTGGTGAGAAACCAGGAGGGGCCAGCAGCTCAGGACGACGGTATGAGCAACCAATGAGCACAGGTCAGCCCAGAGGAAGTTTACCGGCTGACGGGAACTTCAAGCGTGGCTGCAAAGCAAGAAACAGCTGGGAAGGTGACCAGGAGTTTGTTAGCTCTGAGCCTGACTGGAAAGCCAGGGAGAGAGTCCTCTACAACCCAGGAGCTAAAGCTAGAACCAAGGTAAAAAGATGGGAGCCTTGTTCTTTTAAAGAAAGGTTTAAAAGCTCTGCATGTTTTAAAGGGCGTGGCCCTGAGTACAACGTTATAGCTGAAAGATATCCAAAGCTTTCATTTGGTGAGGAAAACCAGCAAGGAGCCTTTCTCATACCAGGCAGGTATAACCCTGGGCTTAAAGAACCCTTGGCAGTAAGGGATATTGGTGTATCACAAGAGGCTGTGCCAGAATTCAGCACATGTGAAGAATGTGACTCAGAGAGTTTGGGGAGTGAAGCTGAAGGGATGATATGGGAAAATAATAGCCATACTTCAGACCCCATTCCAATGGACTGTGCCATATGTTTTTCAGATGACCTCACCTCTTTGTGTTAACTTTTGAGGAGAATAACTTTGTGACAATAAGAAAAGAAAAGAAGATATTTTCTGTTGCCATTTTTTGTTCAATGCTGTGTTTTGTGTTGCATTCCTGAGAATGACCATTCGGGAAGGGGAATAAAACCCTAATTATTTACTTTACCACTTGACCAAAAGACTCTGTTTTAATACAAAGAGCAGAGCAAAACTTCAATAACCCTAGGCAGCCGCCTAAATAGGGTTAAAAAGGGCTCTATCATACGAGCCCCATCACACTAAACAAGCTCCTATGAACTCCAGGGTCTGAGAAGGAATAAGTTGGGATTTTGGGAAGTTTATGACCAATCCCAAGTATTGGAGGATTCGCATTGTGCGAGTCAGTGCAGAACTGGCTTCTGCAACCGTAGGGGCTCGAATGAGCCAGTCGTCCAAGTAAGGGAAGACGAATATCCCTAGGGTTCGCAGGAATGCAGCTACTACTGCCATGCATTTCCTGAATACTCTTGGTGTCGAAGCCAGACCAAAAGGAAGAACCCTGTATTGGAAGTGTTTTCCCTTGAAAAGGAATCGTAAGAATTTCCTGTGATCTGGATGGATCAGAATGTGAGTATATGCATTTATTAGATCTAGAGAGCAAAGCCAATCCTGACTTTGAAGGTATGGCAGAAGAGTTCCCAGAGAAATCATTTTGAACTTTTCTGGGAACAGATATTTGTTCAATTCTCTGAAGTCTAAAATGGGTCTGTGTCCTCCTGTTTTCTTTGGAATAAGAAAACAGAGGGAGTAGAACCCTGTACCCTGTTGGAGAAAGGGTACTTCCGCTACAGCTTCCTGAGCAAGGAGCGTTAAGACCTCTTGATCCAGTAGATTGTCTGCAGAGGTTTGGGAATTGAACTGTCTTACGACTGTAGGAAGGGGCATGCTGTGAAAATGAAGCTTGTACCCCTCTCCTACAATGGACAAAGTCCAATTTTCTGCTGTTATTTGGTGCCACCTGTTGGCAAAATGACACAACCTGCCTGGAATGTTTAGGGGTTCTCGACCCTTCAGAGGCAGGAACGCTAAGCTCTCTAGGAAGGAGTCAAAGCCCTTGAGGGGGCTGAGCCTGTGGAGCTGGTTGAGCTCTTGGGCCTTTTGGCTTCTTTTGTTGTCTGGATTGTTGCTGTAGTCCCTTTTGGGCAACTTGACCCTGACCTTGCCCTTGCTGGGTATAGGACAGATAAAACTTCCTCTTTTTGCTGAAAAAGGATTTTTTATAGGGTTTCTTTTTGGCTGGAGTGGCTGTAGATTTTGACAATCTGTCTAAAGTGATATTGTCGGCATCTATCTCATTAGCCTTTTCCTGCCAATTCTTGCCAAAGAGGTTTTCTCCTGTGCAAGGGATGTTTCCTAATTTATCCTGTACCCAAATCTCCAAGTCTGATGCCTGAAGCCAGGCAATCCGACGTGCACCAATAGCAATTTCAAAGCAGTCAAAGGCTGCATGATTTACAAACTTGGAAACGTCTTGAGCATGTTTGACAAGAGTAAGGAAGTCTTGTCGTTTGTCATCAGGGAGAAGGAAGCTCATAAGCTCCAAATCTCCTGTGACTTCTTTGAGGAACATTCCCATATATAAAATATATGAGCTGATCCTAGCTGAAAGCATGGAAGCCTGAAATGTTCGACGCCCAAAGGCGTTAAGAGTCCTGCATTCATGACCTAGAGGATTGAATGCATGTCTTTTTGCACTTTTCATCCTACGCATAGCTGATTCCACTACCATTGAATGGTGTGGCAGCTGAGTCTTTTGAAAGCCAGGACATGGTGGAACTCGATACATGGTATCAAGTCTCCTAGAATGAGGAGATGTGGTCAAAGGTGTTTCCCACATTCTGAGCAGCAAATCATGAAGAATTTAATGAATGGGCAGAGTAGCAGCCTCTTTGGGAGACTTAGGGTATTGGAGAATTTCCAATTCCTTTGCTCTAGGTTCTTTTTCAGGAGCTACCGTGATTGATAGGCCTCGGGCCACATCACGAATACAATCCTGAAAGACATGTCCTCCGAAGGAGACATTCTGCGTTGAGGAGAAGAGGAGTCTTCCAAAAGAAGCACTCTGGTACCAACAGAGTTAACAGAGTCATCGGAATCGGAAGATTCAAAATATCTCTGATCCCGATGTTCATGCAGAGCACGGTATCGGTATCGATCGACGTCGGTACCGAGTTGGTCCAGTACCGATCTGTCGATGCCCGAAAAAGCCGGCATGGGAAGAATTCCCACCAGGACCGGTACCATCGGTGCTGGTACTGGTATCGGTATTGGTGTCGGTACCGGTGCCCGTTGAACCGTCGGCAGCTGTAAGGAGAGCTGCAAGACTGCGTTCGATAGCGAGGAATCTCTGGTCTATTGACGCTGCCGATGCCTGGGTGTCGGTACCGGTAGAAGCGGCCGGAACCCCTGAGCATGCCACCAGTAGTTCTGCCGAGGTCGAGGCCTCGAGAACATCCTGGAGCCCCGTTGGTGCTTTGGAGGCCGAAGACTCCCGCCGGGGCTGTTTTGCCGGTGTAGTTTCCTCAAGGGCAATGCCAATGGCTTCTCGATGCTTAGAAGGAGATCTACCCCTTGAGGATCGGCTCTTATGTTTAGTTACCTGAGATCCATGGGAGGAAGACGAGGCTCTGGAAGACGTCGATGGAATGGACATCGCATCTGAAGAAGAGGGTACTGAGCTTTGCAGCCCAGTTCTGTCTTCCTCTTTTAGTCATCCCCATACAAGAGGGACACTCAGATGGAGAATGGTCAGGGCCTAAACATTTGAGACACCAGTCATGGGTGTCAGTGATGGAAATGGTACCGCCACACTTAGTACATTTTTTAAAACCACTAGCTGTTTTTTCCATTTTTCAGGAAAATGGGGCCTAATGCCCAAAATGGCGCCTAGCACCAAAAAGAAAACGTTTCTGAAGAGAAACACTTCAGAAAGTCTAATATATATATATATATATATATATATATATATTTTTTTTTTAGAAAAGAAGAAAAGAGAACTGGCGGTACCGGTAGGCGTCAAGCGGAGGAAGACGCGACCACAAAAAGACAAGTTTAAAGAAGAAATTTTCTGCGGTGACAGGGTATGTGACCTGTCGGCTCAGCGGAAAACGAAAAACTGAAGGCAGCGCGCATGTGCTGAGGGATGCTCCCAAAAGCGTTCCCGCGCAGGCTCCGTCGGTACCAATGATACCCATATGTGAAGACTACATTCCTGCTTGTTCCTGGAGATATATAAAGATAAAAATTGATATAGGAACGCCAATAGCACTGGAAAAATAAAATGCAAATATATTTCCTCTTGTTCTGAATCAAATACAAAAACTTCCACGACCATATTTCAGAAAGCAAACATATTCCAATTAATAAATTCAAAATAAAACAATTATCTACCTTTGTTTTCTAGGCATTCTATTTTCTCCAGTCATATTGGTCCCCGTCTGTCTTTTCTGCTTTCCTCGTCTGACTTAACTCTTTCTGGTGTCTGCTGTCCATTTGTTGTTTTTCCTTTCTTCTCCTGACTTTTCCCATTCTGTCCCTACATCTGTCTCCAATATATTGATCATTCCCTTTTAGTCGTTTCCTCCATTTCTCTTTTCTGCCTCTGTCTATTCAAATTTCACCCTCTGATTCCTTTTTAAAATTTTCACTTACCATTCAACTTTCCATCTCCATGTACCTTAGCTTTGCCATTTTCCCTGCCTCATTCCTTGCCTGATCTCTTATTCCCTTCTATCTTTCATCCATTCCCCATTACCAGATTTCTCTCCTCTGTATTCCACATCCTCCTCTCACTTATCTCCTGAACAAACCATCTATGGCCTCTCCCACATAGCTCCACTATGCCTAGCAGCACTCCTCTCTCTCCCTCCCCCCCCCCATACCCTTGTAGCCCAACATCTTCCCCCCTCTCCCACTCCCCTTCCCCTGCAACAGCACAGCATCTCCCTTCTCCCATTCCCTGCCAGCTTAAGTGCAGCATCTGCCTTCTCCGCCACCCCAGTGCAGCATCTGCCTTCTCCGCCACCCCAGTGCAGCATCTGCCTTCTCCGCCACCCCAGTGCAGCATCTGCCTTCTCCGCTACCCCAGTACAGCATCTGCCTTCTCCGCCACCCCAGTGCAGCATCTGCCCTCTCCCCTCCTCACTGCCCCAACAATACAGCATCTGCCCCCACCACCCCATAGTATAGGCATCTGCTCTCTCCCCTTCCCCACCACCCACACAGTGAAACATAGCTGTTAGAGAATTGCTGCTTTCAAACTCCCTCCTCCCTGGTCTCTACTCTAGTGCTTTCCACCAGTGTGCCACTGCACACTGGTGCGCCTTGGGAGTGTCTTTGGTGTGCCTTGGTGGTGACAGGCAGGAGCATGGTTAGGCTTGGGTTCCTTAGGGTATTGTTTCATTTCTACTGAACAGTGCCTTCGGCGTAGAGAATAACTACTATTCTTCCTACTCCAATCCCTTTATCTTCTGTCAGAGGTAGAAAAATCATTTTCACATTTTAGTGATTCGAATATGTATGAAGTGATCTAGTAGCTGTTCAGCTCCAAGAGTAAACATGTTGGAAATAGTTGGATTGTGTTGTACGAGGAATTTTTTCTGGTGCCTAATTAATTCTCTTATATGCAGGACATACCTATCAATCTTGAGGCTTTTCTATCAGTCCCAAAAATATTCTGTGGTAACAAAATTTAATTATGCTTCAAGTATAGATGAAAGCGTTGTTACTCACTTGTAATAAGTGATCTCTGAGAACAGCAGGAATCAGTCTTCACATATCGGTATCGTCGGTACCGACAGAGCCTGCATAGGAACACTCCCCAGCATCTAACTGGAAAGCCTTTGGGAGCAATCTACTGCACCTGAACATCTGTCTTCCCACCTTCCTAAGTCCTCTCCTCAGTTGAGTTTATAGCTGAGAGATAGAGAAAAAAGAGAATACCCTACAACTCCTAGGGGAGGAGGGCGGATTGTGAAGACTAATTCCTACTGTTCCCGGAGATCACCTGTTACAGGCAAGTAACAATGCTATCTCCAGGAACAAACAGGAATGCAGTCTTCTCATATGAGACTCACTAGCTCTGAAGTACCAGACTGAAGTTGGAAGCAGTGGTATCACCGAGGATAAAGGACAGAGCCGAGAAAGTGTGGATACAAAGTGGCCCCACTGGACTCAATTGCATTTGGCAAGACTATTGCCAGGGAAGTCTGGTGCCAGGAGAAGTCCGGGATGGAGGGCAGGAGTTGCAGTTGTTCCAAAAAGGTGCTGGAAAACAGCCTGGCCAAAGGCAGCATCCCAACAGGAGTCCATGTCTAGGCAGTAGTGTGCAGCAAAGGTATGAATGGAGGACTAGGTAGCTGCTTGACAGATATTGTCAATGGAGACAGAATGAAGGTTGGCAACTGAGGTTGCCAAGACTCACACGTTGTTAGCCGTTGGCGTGACCCTCAAGGGAGAGTCCCGCTTGAGCGTAGGCAAAAGAAATGCAGTCCACAATCCAGTTGGATAAGGTGGGCTTTGTAACTGGCAGTCCAAGATGACTTGGATCAAAGGAAATGAATAAATTGAGAGGATTTTCTGTGATGCTTTATTCTGTCCAAGTAGAAAGCCAGTGCGCACTTGCAGTATAAAGTGTGTAGTGTTGCTTCAGCTCTAGAAGCATGCGGTCTGGGGAAGAAGACCAGTAGTATCACCGACTGGTTGAAGTGGAAAGGTGAGACCACCTTCGGAAGGAAATGTGGATGAATATGGAGAACCACCTTGTCATGGTGGAACAGAGTGTATGGAGGGTCTGACACTAAGCCTGCAGTTCACTGATGCGGTGAGCTGAGGTGAGGGCGATGAGGAAGATTACCTTCCAGGACAAGAATTTTAAAGAAATGGTTGGTAAAGGCTCAAAAGGAGGCTTTAGAAGTTACGCTAGGACCACACTGAGGTCCCAGGCCACCAGTGGTGGTTTGATCAGTGGCTTGGATAGGAGACCCCACATAAATTGTTGCACCAAGGGGTGCGAAGAAATATGATGCCTGTCCACCGGCCTACGTTAGGCTGAGATGGCACTCAGATGAACTCTGACTGAGTTAGTCTTGAAACCTTCCAAGGACAAATGAAGGAAATATTGTAAAAGGAACTCCACCGGGCATGCAGAGGCATCAGTATGCTTCGGGGTACACCAGAGTGTGAACCTTCGCCATGTGAAGACATAAGAATGTCTGGCAGACAGCTTGTGAGATGCAAGTAGGATGTCCTAAGACCTGTTTGGCCGAAAGTTGGGGTTCAAAAACCCAAAGGGCATTCCTGAGAGCACGTAACTCGAGGAGGTTGATCTACAACTGAGATTCCTGTGGTGTCCACTGTGCCTGCATGGTGAGACTGTAGATATGCTCCCCGCCCGAGTTTGGAAGCATACGTTGTCAGGGTGTATTGAGGTGGAGGCAGCTTTTAAACTAGATATTAGGGGAAAGCCGACAGTCACCCACCCAAGAGTGTATAGTTCAGAAGGATGTCTCCTTGAAGGATACTACCAAAGACTGAAGTTAGGGTATATCGACAGAGAGGTTCCAATAAAGACAAAAGTAACCCAAATGCCTTAAGGTACAGAGCAGACAGAGCTTAAATTTAATTTAATTTAATTTGTGCGTTTTTATATACCGCATCTTCCTATGATCAGTTGCGGTTTACATGGAACAACAGTTAAACAAGCAATGCTGTTTTTACATATAACAGTGGGCGATAACAAGAAAATCAAACTTACAGTTAAAACATTTTGTAAACTATGTGCAAGAATTCAAACTTTCATTTAACAGGTTGTAAACTATGTATAAAGAACACATTTTAAAGATTCTATATTACCCCTGTCTACCGGTAACCAGATTAATATGAATAAAATACAGCCTCTAAAATGCTTGAATGCAAATGCTAGACGTCTAAAAAATAAAATGAGTGAGTTAGGATATATCACACTAAATGAGAAGTTAGATATGATTGGTATCTCAGACACATGGTGGAAGGAAGACAACCAGTGGGACACTGTGATACCTGGGTACAAATTATATCACAATGATAGAATAGACCAAATTGGTGGAGGGGTTGTGCTGTATGTTAGAGAGGGCATTGAGTCACTGAGGATTAAAGTTTTGCAAGAAACATAAAAGGGATCCACACTGTGTCTGTCCCATGCCATTTTGAATTCTGTCACTGTATTTGCTCCCACCATTTCCATCGGCAGGGCATTCCAAGCAACCACCACCCTTGCAGTGAAAAAATATTTCTTGATGTTGCCTTTCAGTTTACTCTCTTGCAGCTTCATGTTATGCCCTCTAGTTTTACAGCTTCCCCGTCTTTGAAAAAGGTTTGTTCATTCATTAATACCCTTTAAGTATTTAAAGGTCTGTATCATATCTCCCCTTTCCCTCCTCTCCTCTAGCATATACATATTTAGGGCTTCAAGTCTCTTCTCATATGTCTTCTGGTGCAGGCATCAAATCATTTTGGTCGCCTTCCTCTGAAATGTTTCTAGTCTTTTTATATCCTTTGTGAGATATGGTCTCCAAAACTGAACACAATATTGCAAGTGAGGCCTCACCAGAGACTTATTCAGTGGCATTAATACCTCCTCCTTTCTGCTGGTAATTCCTCTCTGCATGCAACCCAGCATCCTTCTGGCTTTGGCCAGCACCTTGTCACACTGTTTTGCCACCTTGAATCCTCAGAAACAATCACTCTGAGGTCCTTCTCCTGGTCCGTGCACACCAATCTTCTTGACCCCTATTGTACAATTCACTTGGATTTCTGCATCTGAAGTGCATGACACTGCACTTCTTCACATTAAATCTTAACTGCCAAGCATTAGACCATTCTTCCAGCTTTTGAAGATCTTCATTCAGGTTATCCACTCTCTCAGGGAAGTCCACTCTGTTGCAAATTTTTGTGTTACCTGCAAAAAGACAGACTTTTCCATTCAGTCTTTCAGCAATATCACTCACAAATACATTGAGCAGTACTGGTCCCAGGACTGATCCCTGTGGCATGCCATTAATCACCTTCCTTTCATCCAAGTGAGTTCTGTTTACTATCACCTTCTATCATCTGTCAGTCAACCAATTTCTGATCACCACCTTGGGACCCATCCCCAGGCTGTTCAGTTTATTGATAAGCCTCCTGTGAGGAACAGTATCAAAGGCTTTGCTGAAATCTAGGTTGATCACATCCATTTCATGCCCTTGATCTAGTTCTCTGGTCACCCAGTCAATCAGATTTGTTTGATATGATCATCCCTTGATAAAACCACATTGCCTCGAATCATGCAACCTATTGGTTTTGAGAAAGTCCACTATCTTCTCTTTCAGGTAAAGCTAACTGACCTGTAGTTTGTCACTTCTTCCCTATTACCATTTTTGTGAAGAGGTACATCAGCCCTTCTCCAGTCCTGTGGAACGTCTCCTGTCTCCATGGATCTATTAAAAACATTCTTTAAAGGCCCTGCAAGATCCTCTCTGAGCTCTTTCAGAATCCTGTGATGTATCCTATCCAGCCTTGTCCACTTTCAGTTTTGCAGGCTGTTCATACACATCATCTTCTGTGAATGGTGTAGTATCTACTCCATTCCCATTTGTATATCTGTCAATCACAGATGGTCCTTCTCCAGGATTTTCTTTAGCAAAAACAGAAGTATTTGTTTAGCATTTTTGCTTTTTCAATATCATTTTCAACTAATCTGTTCTCGGCACTTTTGAGTCTTGCAATTCCACCTCTGATCTTCCTCTTCTCCCAAATATACCTGAAAAAAGATTTGTCTCCACGCTTCAAATCTTTAGCCATCTTTTCTTCTGCCTTTGATTTTGCTATCCTTATTTTTCTTTTTGTCTCTTTTAGTTTTTTCCTGTATTCTGTTCTGTGTTCCTTAGTTTGTGAACTTCTGAATTTTGTGAAAGCTGTATTTTTTGTCTTAATTTGTGTAGCTATTTGCTTGGAGAACCAAATAAGTTTCCTTTTCCTCTTGGTTTTATTTACTTTCCTTACATATGTATCTGTTGCCCCTTTTATTGCCTCCTTTAGTTTAGCCCATTGCAATTCCACTTCCCTTTCCTCCCACCCTGCCAAGTCCTCCTTCAGGCACTTGGAGATTTTACTGGAGGGCCCTGCGCTGTCGCTGCTGTTGCCGCTGAGGTTGGTAAGCAGCTGCAGGTGGATAAGAAGGATAATATCTTTTCTTCTTAGGATAGAAAAACTTCTTTGGATTCTTTTTCTCCTAGAGAGGTATGACGTCTTTCTGGAGAGGCGTTTGAGAGTGAGCTCATCTGTCTCGATCTTTCCAGCCTTCTTTCTCCAACCTTTTCCAAAATGGTTCTCTCCAGAGCAGGGAATATTAGCCAATTTATCCTAAACCCACTGCTCAAGGTCAGATGCCTTTAGCCACGCCATTCTGCAAGCACCGATGCAGACTGCTGAAGCTATGCTGAATGACTCAAAGGCATCAAAAGATGCTCTAGTAAGAAATTTGGATGTATTCTGATTTGCCCGATTAAGGCCTGGAACGCATCACTCTTGTCATCAGGAAGGAAAGGGGCAAGGTTCTCTAGATACCTGGAGATACATGCCCATATAGAGCATGTAGAAAATAATCCTAGATGTGAGCATGCATGCCTGAAAACACAGAGGGCCAAAGGCATCGAGAGTTCTGGAGTCCTTCCCTGGAGGCATGGAAGAATGATTCTTAGAACTCTTGATGCACCACATCGCCAATTCCACCACCATGGAGTGGTGTGGAAGTTGAGTCTTTTGGAAGCCAGGACATGGCGGAACTCGGTACATGGTATCGAGTCGTTTGTTGACAGACGGAACCATTAGTGGGGCCTCACACATATGTAGCATTAGATCCTGCAGGATACAATACACTGGCTGCCTCTTTGGGCGCTGAGGGATATTGGAGGATTTCCAATTCCTCTGCCCTTGGTTCTGTCTCTGATGCAATGGTAATCTGCAGGCCTGCTGCCATGTCCTGAATGAAGTCTTGAAAAAACATGTCCTCTGGCTGGGACCGATGCCGCTCATGAGGAGAAGGACAGATCAGAAGGGAAATCCTGGGTTACCCTGGAATCCTCTGATGCATCATCGGAGTCGGAGGAGGTAGAGTCCGATTCAGACAGAAAGTCACAGTATTGATGGTCTTGTGTCGATGTTGAGGCTCGATGCAGATACCGATGATCAGTCAGTGCGGCATTGGGAACCTGTTGGGTACCAACAGTACCTGTCGATTCCAAAGGAGGCATCGGAGGGAGAGGGTCCCCCAATGCAGGTTCAAGTTCTGGCATCAGCCCCAGAGGTATCAGCCGTGGGTCAGATGCTGATGCCTACACCACTAGAACTGTCGATACAGACGGTACCAAGGCTGTCAGGAGTGCCAAACTCCTCTCGATAGCCAGGATGCCCTGGTCGAGGGAGGAGGCAAATGCCTGGGTGGAATCCTGCACGGGGCTCTGAGCCACCATGCCAGAGCATGGAACCAGTTGCTTTCTGGAGATTGAGACCTTGAGAGAATCCTGGAGCCCCTGTTGTGCTTTGGAGGGCTGGTCCTCTCACCGGAGATGTTTGACAGGCCAGTTGGCATCGGATGCACTCTTCAGTGAATCTCGACGATGAAGGGACTTACCTCGAGGATCGGTATTGAGTTTCAATGCCGATGACTTAGACTTAGTTTTATGTTTGGACTTTGAGGAGATCCGAGAACCAAGAGAGGAAGCAGACATCCTCGACCACGCAGAAGCCACTGAAATCAAGTCCAGGGCAAACAGAGAACCATACTGCCTGGTTCTATTCTTCAGGCCTCTTTTTGTCATTTGTTGGCACAATCGGTAAATGGTCTGGACCAAACATTTTAAACACCAGTCATGTTTATTGGAGACTGATATTTTACCAGAACATTTGGTACATTTTTTGAAGCCGCTGATGTGTTTTTCCATCGTGGCTAAAGAAAAGTAGGCCAAGGCCTAATTTTGGTGGTAGAAACCACCAAAACTAGAAAGAATGAAAAAGAAAAGAAAGAAAAATGTTTTAAAAAGAAAAGAAATAGCAGGGCCGGTATCAGGGAAGGTACCGGCATCGACAGAAAGGCAGAGCACAGATTTAAACCAAAGAATGACATTCTTTGGCGCTGACAGGAAGAAAACCACCTGCTGGCTCCGCAGAAAATGAAGAACTGAGGAAAGGACTTGGGAAGGTGGGAAGGTGGGACGGCAGATGCGCAGGTGCAGTG
This sequence comes from Ichthyophis bannanicus, assembly GCA_033557465.1. Lineage (NCBI taxonomy): Eukaryota > Metazoa > Chordata > Amphibia > Gymnophiona > Ichthyophiidae > Ichthyophis > Ichthyophis bannanicus. The sequence goes on along the minus strand of CM066039.1, from coordinate 350,168,412 downwards.
GACTGCTCCCAAAGGCTTTCCAATTGAACGCTGAGGAGCATTCCCGTGCGGGCTCGGTGGGTACTTACGTCACCTATACTACATCAACTGCAAGACCATGTGGATACACATGCTCCACTAGACCCACATCAACATGGCTTCCGCCTACAACATGGCATTGATACTCTGTTAACGGACCTCTTCAACAGACTCATCATCGGCCTAGATAAGCCTCGACAGGGATTTGTGCTCTTGTTCCTTGACATAAGCGCAGCCTTTGACTCAGTTTCACATCACATTGTGCTAAACAGGCTCAGCGACATTGGTCTAACAGATTGCACACTAAAATGGTTCACTTCCTAACTCTCAGACAGAACCATGCAAGTAAAGGTCGGCACCACCAGCTCAAGACACTAAGTTAACACAAGGTATCCCTCAAGGTTCAGCCCTCTCCGGATTATTCTTCAATCTATACATTCAACCTATCTGGAACCTACTAAGAAAGTGGAACATGCACTTTCATCTCTATGCAGAGGACATCATGTTCTATATGCCGTTCAACACCACCAATCCAGATTTCACAATTATAGCTACTGTCTTCAATGCTGTGACAAACTTCCTTGCCGGCATAAACCTCACAGAAAATAAAAGTAAAACAGAAGCTCTACTGTATTCAGAGATCAGAACTTCAAGCCACCAAAAAAGATAACACGAGATGCTGAAATAACAATAAAGAGATCAAGTATCTAGATAGAACTATTGACAGCAGCCTCAATATGTCTGCACAAATCAAAAATGCAACTAAAATGGCATGCAAATGCAATGTGTGCCTTCGAGTCAGTCCTGACTCCTGGCGACCCAGAAGCTCCTGGGTTTTCTTGGCAGTGTCACCAGAAGTAGATTGCCAGGCCTTTCTTCCAAGGCAATGGGGGGTTAAGTGACTTGCCCAAGGCCACAAGGAGTGCTAGTGGGAATCGAACCCTGGTTGCTACTCCTCCACTCCAAAAATGGCATACTGGAAACTAAAGCTCCTCAAGCCCCTTCGACACTTACTAAAGGATACTGATTTCAGATCTATACTGCAATCCATCATTACACCACACCTCGACTATGGAAACATCTACCAAGGCCTCCCAAAGAATGCTCTATTCCCACTACAACTAGTTCAAAATATTGCTGCCAGAATCCTGACTTCCAGTGCACCCTGGCAGCACATAACACTGATCCTAAAAAGTCTACATTGGCTGTCAATAGCCCCAGGTGGAAAAAATACAAAGCCATCACCAACACCTTCAAAGTCCTGTACAATCTCTCAGCACCCTGCCTCACCGAGCTGATCACAACAGCACACACAACAAGACCAAGAAGAGCTCCCATTCAGAACCTATTGAACATTCACCCACTCAAGATCAAAACTACACAAAAGACCAGTAACAGAGCATTCTCCCTATACGCTCCATCAATATGGAACTCACTACCAGAAAACATAAGGGCAGCAAAATCCATTACAGATCTAAAAATGTTACTCAAAACACATCTCTTCAGAGAATACTATGGATCCGATGACAATACCTAATCAGAACTGATACATCCTACCCTGACTGGCTGTTCGGTTCATCTCTGCATTTATCCCTCCCCGTATACAAAACTGACCTCTCCATGGACATAGTTCATTCTCTTCCCACAGTTAACCCCATATTTATCTCCAAGTTGTCTTCCCTTGTTTAATGTAAAACAATTCTATTGCAATTGTTATGTTGTTCCTTGTAAACCGCTTTGGACAAAGGCAGTATAGAAAAACTGTTAAATAAATAAAATAAAATATATGTGAAGACTGCATTCCTGCTTGTTCCTGGAGATAGCACGTTACTATAATTTTCCATGGAGACAGTCCACCAGGCTCCCCTCTTTCTGCCTTCAAACTGAACTGCTTGCTTAGTACTAGCGCTACAGAGAGGTGTCCCAAATACAGCCACCAGAAATCTGGTAGCCTTAGCTCACCTCCTTTGGCAGGCAGAGAGTATGTCTTCTTACCTGTGTGCCAGCTTCAATCTGATGTCTGTGTGTATGACCTTGCATATACACACACATCAGACTGAAGTCAGTAGAATGAGACCACATAGGCAAAAACTGCTGCTCTCCTTCTGCTATGGGGAGTGACAGTGTGAGGATTATGCAAAACTAGGTTTGGTGTGCAGCGAGAACTGAATGAACTGAAAAAATGCGCCACAAAATAAAAAAAGATTGAGAAGCACTGCTCCCAACCCACCAAATTGCCCCCACCATCAAAAACAATCCTTCCCAATTGCTTTCTCCCCACCCCCAAAGATGCAAATCTGCCCTCTTCCCTTACCTCTTCCTCACCACCCCAAGAATGCTGTATCTGTCTTCCCCCTCTCACCCCCCCAACAGTAACGCATCTGCCTTCTCTCTGCAGCTCAGTGTAGAATCTGCCCTCTCCTTTGAGGTAGAAGATTTTGCTGTACAAGCCACTGCATTTTTTCTTCAATTTGCTTAAACCTGCATACCGGAACTGAAATCATATTACGTGCTTCAGGTTGCTGCAACCAGGGCTGGCCCAAGGGTTTCTGCTGCCCCAGACAGAAGCCCCAGCTGCACCGCCCCCTCCCCCCCCCCTCACTGTTGATTCTGTTTTTTTGGTGGGGGGCCGGTGGCGACTTTGTGCCCATGGCAGGCCACGTACTTTGGCAAACATGGCCTGCTGTTTCTGACCCCCCTCCAAACAACTTCCTGTCAGAGGGGGAGGGGGGTAAAAGCAGCAGGCCATACCGCCCACTAAGGTCCATGTCCCTAGGCGGCCGCCTAGCCCTGGCTGCAACCCCGAGAAGAAGTGCAGCTTTGAGCAAATTGAAGAAGAAGAATGCTGTGGGGCTTGTATGGACGCATATCCTGCCTACAGGTTTTATTACGCTGCTGCCCCCCTGGAACTGTTGGTCTAGATCAGTGGGCTAAAAACTAGAGAAGCCAGGGTTCATATACTGGTTCTCCCAATGATACTCCTTGTGATCTCGGACAAGTAAATTCAGCTTCCACAGTCTCAGAGATAAGACTAAGTATGCCCTAGTGGATGGAAGAAAAGTACCTGCATTGTAACCTGAGCTCATATTTGGAAAGAAAAATAGTTAAATCTTAATCCAAATCCCAACTGGTCCAGGTAATGCCCAAATCTTTCTAGAGAACTGTAAAATTCTGCTAAGGGTGGGACATTATGTAAAATTCTGGATTGCACATAAGTCCCCTAGGAGTAAAATATGCTGCAGATTTAACAAAGATGTTTTCCAAAGCAGTCTTTGGTTTTCAGAATATCCACTGTTAATAAGGAGGAGATCAGATATATGCAAACACCTATCATATGTATATTTTATGAGTATCCTTTAAAAAAACACACCTGACTGGATGAGCCTCAATAAGAAGGCTAGGAAAGACTAAACTATGGGAAAAGAAAACAAAACAGGAAGCAAGCTTGCGATACATATGCAAGGAGGAGTGGCCTAGTGGTTGGGGCAAGGTACTTCAGGCCGGAAGGTCGGGGGTTCAAATCCCACTAGAGGACAGCAACCTTGGGCCGGAAGGACTGGGGTTTCTAGTCCCACAGGTGCTCCTTGTGGTCTTGGGCAAGCCACTTAACCCTCCATAGCCCATGTTCCCTGTAAAATAGTTATCTCCAAGTTATAATGCCCTGTTCAATGTAATTTCAGTTTGTTCAATGTAAACCGCACTGATGCAGAATAGTGCAGTATATAAGAGAATGTAAATAAATAAATAAATATAAAAGTCCTTTTTATGCTTTCCGGAAAAACAGGAATTATATAAAAGGGATCAAGAATGTCTGTGGCAAAAAGCTCTCCAAAAATTTAGCTTAGTATGTGGGAAAAACTGGTAGAGACACATACTGAGTTTGAAAATGGGCCAAACCAGACTAGGGGGTTCCAGAGAAATAAGCCTCCAAGAAAACTAGCCCGGTGCATTTTTGTGGCAGAAAGGGATCCAGTAGCATGGGAAAAACAACTTAAATACAATGAGTTAGGAAATGGCTCCTTTCAAACTCGCTCTCCTTGTTCTCTCCTCTCCCAACCCACAAAACTGCCCCACAACTAAACCATCCTGCCCCACGCACACAAAACTGCTCCACTACTCCACACACTGTCCTCACCCCTAGAAATACTCCCTCACGCCAAATGCTGCCACGATCCTGCAAATTCCCCACCTCCAAAACACCCTCACAACTGCCCTACTACGCTGATAACTGTCCCCAGGACGGGGGTGGGGGGAGGGGGGAGGGAGTTGAGATGGCAGCAGAACCCTAGAGTGCTCAAACAACTCTGGCTCTTGTTTTGTTACTTCTCTACCATTATGTCACCAAAGAGAAGATGACAGCAGCCAAAGGTTCCAAGGCTGCCATACCATCTCCTACTCAGCAGACACTTGATCCACTGACAGTAAGCCACGTGTGAGCCCCTTGCCGATTGTCCTTTGGGTGGGGAAAGAAGCCAATATTGGGGGAGTGTCTTCTGTGAACCAGCAGCAGTCTCTGGATTCTCCTGTTGGGATTCCCAGTGCAACTGAAGCTGGAGGATGCGGGCCCAAATTGAACAACGCTAAGTTCCAAGTTGAGCTCCTCGCACAAAGCAGGGCTCTGAGTAAAACCCCCTGATGGTCTGCCACTGGTGGGAGGTTCTGCGAGGTCGCTGGGAACTGGAGACACTGAGCTTTCTGAGATTCAATAGTCAGACATGCAACTCTATCTTTAGTCTATTGGGAATTATTTTTGAAAATGCATGTTATCTGTGAAGTGCTGTTCTACCTATATTAATGCATTAAGTTTCTACGGATGCTGTTTTGGCCCAGAAGCAAGATGACGCCACTAAAGAAATTCAACACAGAATTAGGGCTTAGAAATCCAGGTCAAGGGATCAAAAGAAGCTATATATTCTTTAATAAAGAATATGTTGATAATGCATCATAAGCTATTAAGAAGTATTTAGTGGAGGTACTGCAAGTTCCAAAAGTTAATATTACCCCTTTAAATGAAGTCTTGCATCTGGAGCTGCTACAATCGCCAGGTGTCTTAGATGTATCTGCTTTGTTGGCATTATCAGCAATGGAAGTACAGAAGCAAATGACTTAGTTGGTTTCATTTGTTTTTGATTAAGACTTATATATGATTTTACAACTCTTCTTTAAACAGAATAAGGACTGTTTATTTGGCCAGAGAATATGGATTTATCCAGATATGGCCAAGGCCAGCCCAAATACTAGGTGACTGCATAGGGTGGCAGGCACTGGTTGGCAGCATGGCCGCCACTTCACTGCTGCAGCGGGGCTTAATGCAGCGGCGCACATGCATACAGTCACTGTGTGTCACTCCTGCCCCCCTCTGACAGGAAGGTGTACAGGAGGGGAGCAGGAGCAGCAGGACTGTGCACACGTGTGGCTCCAATAAGATTCGCTGAGGTTCTGAAGCCACCGTTGCAATAAAGTGAGGAATCTCCATATTGCCCACTTCCCCCAGATGAAAAGATGAATGCAGGAGGGGGGGGGGGGGAAATGGCAGATGCAGCACAGCAGTGGTGGGAGCAGCAGCGCATCCGGCCGGGAGGCAGCAGCGGGAGAGCAGCCTAGGGTGGCAGAAACTCTTGGAACGACTCTGGATGTGGCTTTGTGACTCAGGAGTGGTGTAAACTGTTTTGGGCTCTGAGGTAGGAGACTCAAGCTAGGGGCCACCTTTTTGTTGCGTTACCCCTGTAAATGCATAATTAGATGCTCGAATGTTCATAACATTTTAACCGGATTAGCTATATTCTTGTCTTGATTTAAAGAAATGTGCCACGTCCGCTTCTTTCCTGCGTCTCTTGAAAGGGGCAGAGCATGTGTAAAGTAGCCTAAGCACTTCTGCCTAAGTCTGTTTTCTTTAATATTTTTCCCCTTTCCATCAGTTTATATGTCTTCTCTCCCCCCATTCCCCCACTAAACTGTGGTCTAAAGTAAACAGCGACCCCACCACAACCCCAAATCAAAAAAGGAACACCGTCCAGAGAAACCAAGAAACACCAAGCCAGGCAAGAACTTGGTTAGGAGCCCACAGACTGATTTCCCACATCAGTCCACTATCTCCATCATTCTAATAAATGCCAGGTCAATAAGAAATAAAACCCACATAGTACATGACCTCATCACGGATTCAAAGCCTGATATACTATGCATCACTGAGACATGGATAACCGAAACTGACCCAGTAATCATCAATCAAATAAGCAAACCAGGATATACAACCTATAACTGTCCCCGCTCCAAGAGAAGGGGAGGAGGAGTCCTAATCATGGCCAAATCAAGCTTAACTCTAACCAGCACACCACTAAGCGTGCTCGATGGCATTGACATACTCAAAATAGAAAACAGAACCTTATCCATATGTCTTATCTACAGACCACCAGCTTCCCCGCAGGAATCCCTGGCAGCAGCTCTAGAAACCATCTCAGCTACTGCGCCCAAAAAGAACCAGATCATCCTAGGAGACCTGAACCTAGCCTCTACATCCGCAGTGCAATCAAACACTTTCCATGAAGCTACGGAACAACTGGGTTATGAACAAATCATCCAAAACGCAACCCACATCAAAGGTAACACCCTGGACATGGTGTTTCTACCTAACAAGCATCCTAGTCTGTTGAAATCCAAACCACGAATAACTCAAGTACCATGGTCAGACCATCATCAAATCGAGCTAACCCTAATGCTCCCCACAGCACCTGACCAACCACAACCAGACCAAGCATCTCACCAGCGAAGATGCTTCCAAAAATTCAACAAGGAAGCTCTCCTCGAATCCGTAGCAAACCACGTATACATGGATCTCTCGGACCTTGAGCTGCTGACAAACCTCTGGAACATGGGGATCGAGGCCACCTCAAAACCCACATGGAGTCACCCTAAAAGCTCAACCGTAACCAAGTCTGAACCTTGGTACTCTGCAACCCTACGAGATCTCAAGAAAGACCTGAGAAAACAAGAACGAAAATGGAGAAAACACAAAACCGAGGAGCGCAAAAAGGCTTACCTCAACCTCCTGTCAACGTACAAGAATGAGGTCAACCAAGCAAAGAAAACACACCACACAAGCACACTCAATAAGGCCCTCAACAGGCCTAGAGAGCTTTTCGCTCTCGTCAAATCTCTCACCAAGGCTCCGCAAGAAACCAACCCTAGTGGTTCCATAACAGCCCAACGGCTAGCGGATCATTATGCCAGCAAGCTCAATCCCACAGCACCTGCCCCCCCCCCCACTCCAAAACTGGACTCAGCCAACTCCTTTCAAGTAATCAACACCCGGGGAAGTCCTGACCAGGGCGGAAAATGGTCAACCTTCCAGAGAGTGGATGACCAGCAGATAAAAGACATCATCACCAACCTAAGAACCACTACCTCCCCTCTTGACCCCTGTCCAGCCTCCTGGATCAAAGCAACCAAAGAGGAAATAGCGCAGCACATCTCCCACATAGTGAACCTTTCACTACAACAAGGCCTCATGCCATCACTTCTCAAGAAGTCTCTTATACGTCCCATCTTGAAAAACAAAGCGCTCAACAAGGACGACCCTACCTCTTACCGCCCTATCTCAAGCATACCCTTCCTCGCCAAGATCATTGAAAAGGCAGTATAGCGGCAGCTGCAAAACCACATGGATGACACAAACGCCCTTGATGTGCATCAATACGGGTTTCAGCAACATCACGGCGTAGAAACCCTCCTGTTAGCCCTAATGGACAAACTACTCAAGGGTCTGGAAAACAAGAGCAAGATGTACATGCTTATATTCATAGACATCTCAGCAGCCTTCGACTCAGTGCATCACCCAACACTTTTAGAACGACTCGAGTCCATAGGTATCTCAGGAGCTCCACTAAAATGGTTCTCCTCCTATATAACAAACAGAATGCAGCAGGTCAACTTCAACAATGTCAAAGCAACCCCCTTCCCGCAGACCCAAGGCATTCCACAGGGCTCCGCACTCTCCTCCCTCCTATTTAACTTATACCTTCAACCAGTATGCAATATCTTCCAGGGCCACGACATCAACTACCATATCTACGCAGATGACCTAATGTTCTATACACAACTAGATGTAAATAACCCAAACCTCAACAAACTAGAAAATTGCCTACACGAGCTTCAAGTCTGGCTCCAATGCAACAATATGTCCATAAACCACAAGAAAACAGAAGCAATGTGTATCTCCAGGAAACTGGGATTCGAGCCCCCCACAATGATCTCCATGAACAGTAATAACTACAACATTAAAACAGAGATAAAATATTTGGGAGTGATGCTTGACAGCAATCTGCATATGGACAAGCACCTTCGAATTACCAATCGGGCTATTTTCCACAAATTAAGAGTCTTGCAGCCCCTATGTAGCATCCTCGATCATACTGACTTTAGATCTGTCGCTCAAGCCCTCATCATCCCACACTTGGACTATTGCAATGCCATACTGCAAGGCCTGCCAAGAAAAACTACAAATATTCTACAAATGGCACAAAATGTAACGGCACGAATCATTATGTAAAAAGGACTCTCTGACCACATTACGCCCACACTAATTGAGCTTCGCTGGCTCCCAATCACGGCTCGCAATCAATACAAAATCATAGTCACGACTTTCAAACTCATCCATGACATAGCACCCTCACACCTTAACAGCTTAATATCCAATCTACCCAACAACAGAAGTAGACGAACACCGAACTTAAATACCCTCAGCATCCCGAAGTGCTTCACAAAGGTTAATGCATGCACCAGCAACAGAGCTTTCTCATTTATAGCTCCGGCACTCTGGAACCGGTTGCCAAGTGATCTACGTGAAGTCTGCGATCTGAAAGACTTTCGAAAACAACTTAAGACGCACCTCTTCCAATCACATTTCAATTTAACTTCATGAAATGCACTAATGCCATGAAATGCACCCAGCCGTATGTAAATATGTATATAAGGATCCTTCGTATAAATTGTAAATAGGTTTAAGTACCCTGTATGTAGCTGCGATATTCAATCAGGGAGGAGTAGCCTAGTGGTTGGGGCAAGGTACTTCAGGCCGGAAGGTCGGGGGTTCAAATCCCACTAGAGGACAGCAACCTTGGGCCGGAAGGACTGGGGTTTCTAGTCCCACAGATGCTCCTTGTGGTCTTGGCAAGCCACTTAACCCTCCATTGCCCATGTTCCCTGTAAGTATTAGTGTATGTGTCTCATATCCCCGCGTGTTAAATGTATCCCCAATTGTGTTGTGACCGCTTTGATTGAAGGATAAGGCGGTATACAAAACTGTCTAAATAAAATAAAATAAATAAATAAATAAATTCCTGTAACCCCATGCTTGCTGTGCACTATCTCCCCTCCCTAATAGAAATGTACATACTCTAATTACTGGCCGGTACAGCCAACTCTCCCATGTATAGCAACCGCTGCTGATCACTGGAAGCAGCGGGATACAAATGTACGTTAAATAAATAAATAAATAAATAGTTCCCTATTTACTTTTCCCTTTTCTTTGTTGTATTTTTCTTTTTTAGTAACACAGTCAGTCAGTTTTACTGTACAGGAATTATTCCTGTTGCATATTTTCAATCTTTTTTTTTTTTTAGTTCTTTATAAGAGTCCCTACCCTAAAGCACAATCTCACAAAACCGTCTTGCCACCTTGCAAACAACCCCATTCTGAAAAATACCTCCTCACATCTACTCCATCCTTAAAATGGCACCTGCAACTGCCTTTCCACCCTGCCAACTGCAGTCCTCCCAAAAACTACCTCCACAAACTGCCCCGTCTCCATAACCTACCACTCCACAACTGCTCCACCACCTCACTAAATGCCCTACCCCCAAATACTACCCTGCCACCAATTGCCCCTGCATCTGCCCCACCACCCCAAAAGGTTCCCCATTCCCCAAAACTACTGCTCCACAATTGTCCCACTGCCTAAAATCTACCCCTTAACAACTGGTCTTTACCCCTTAAACACTTCTTCAGAATTGACTTACCTTGCCACAAACTGCCCCACCCTTAAAAAAAAAAAATACCCCCAAAAAACTGCCCCAACACCCTGTGAAATGCCTCCTGCAACTGGGCAACCAACTCACCAAATGCCACACCACCCCGCTAACTGCCTCCACTTGCAAAAACTACCACCCTGCAATTGTCCTGTACCCGAAAACTACTCCCCAGCACCACCTAAAAAAAATATCTGCCCTTGCGGCTGTTCCGCTTTCAAAAATTCCCTCCATGCAAATGCCCCACTGCCCTCAGATATCCCACCATAGAAAGAACATGCGGACAGTACGCACAGAACATGCTACAGATGTATACACAAACATCACACACACACAGGGAGTGCAAATAATTTCCAAGCTGTGATGTATACATATACATTTGAATAATTTAAAAAGCAGTATGTTTCATTTTCTTAGCTGTCATTTCTATTATTAAAGTTACTGACTGGTTGCCATGGTATTGTCAGCTATTATGTCAGTACTAGATTAAGGAACTGACAAGGTAAGAACGTAGCTAGGGTTCAAAGTTTAGGGGTGTGGATCTAATCACAGGAAGGGAGGAGTTGGAGCTGGAGGGAGGGAAGGGAAAGTTCTGTGCTGTACAAAGTTAGTTTTATTTAGCTGTATTTATATCCCGCTTTTCACCGGGTCAAAGCGGTCAATTGGGAGATACATTTAACACGAGGGGATATGACACACATACGCTAATACGTACAGGGAACATGGGCAATGGAGGGTTAAGTGGCTTGCCCAAGACCACAAGGAGTGCCTATAGGACTAGAAATCCCAGTCCCTCCGGCCTGAGATTGCTGTCCCCAGGTGGGACTTGAACCCCCGACCCTCCGGCCTGAAGTACCTTGTCCTAACCACAAGGCCACATCCTCCCTAGTTTCTGCTGTGGTGGGAGATGGAAGAGAAATGAAGTTTCCACCCCCCAAAAATATGCCTCAATGCATTTCTCTAAGAAAAGCAGTTCCAAAGGCTGCAGCATACTAACACGGACTCACAATAACATAGCAATTACGGAAAGGTACCTATCAAACAACCCATCCCTCTTCTCTCCTCTCCTGATCACAGACACACACAGAACATACAAACACACATGCACAGATTCAAATACAAGCAAGCAAGCACAGAATCATATGGAGTGACACAAACATACCAACTAATGCTAATTTAGTATTTATTGTATTATGAATGTTTTTATGTAAACTGCATAGATATTAATGGTGTATTGCAGTATATACATTTAAGAAATGAAACATCATATTATACATTCTGATACACATATATACATACACACACAAAAAAATAGAACATACAAAACAAAGACGTTACATATGCATGCACACAGGGGTTAGGAAGAATTCCAAGCCATGCTCTGAAGCTTTACCCACTTGAATAAAATTGTGTGGCTGTTTACACAGATTATATATACGTCATGCGCAGACATGCCCAGTGGCACAATTTGGGCAGAGCAGAGGAAGAGCTGCAGTGTATGCATGTGTAAACATGTGTGTCAGCATTTGTGTGCTATAAGGGTTGGTTCTGGGAGCACATAGGCGCCTATGTTGCCTTTATAAGATAGGCGTCTTTTTGCTATGTGGATACAAGCACCCTCTTACAAAATTATCCCCCAGAAGTATTATCATCATTTGTATAGCGCTACAAAAAAAAACAAGTTCCTGGAGGAAAGGTCCATAAACCATTATTAATAAGGGACCCAGGATATCAATGCTTGACCCAGTACAAGCATTGTGGAACCTGTGTCTTTTGGGGAAACTGCTAGATACGTATGACCTAGATTGGCCACTGTTGGAAACAGGATACTGAGCTTGATGGACCTTGGTCTGACCTAGTATGGCATATCTTATGTTCTCCTGGATAAAGACAGCCAGGAACTATTTCATATCACCCCTTCTCAAAATATTAAACCTATCACTTTCCCATGGAACCTTGCCAACATGCCTAAAGACAGCATCCATAAGACCTACCCTAAAATGTTCCACTGCAAACATTAACCTACCCACCTCATATAGATCCATATCCAGCATCCCCCTTCCTTGCAAAGATAGCCGAAAAAGCAGTTTAATTAAAGTTACAAGACTTCATAAACTCCTCCGCCCCTCTGGACTTACAACAGCATGGTTTTAGAGCCAACTATGGTGCAGAAATATTACTCACATCACTCATCAACACCCTGGATCCACAAGCTCAAACAGATCAAGCGAGGATTCATCCTAATATTTTTAGACACAGTTTCCATCTTTGACTCAATAAGAAACAATACATTGCTATTCAGGCTGGAATCAATAGGAGTAAATGGTACCCCTCCAGCAGGGTTCCAAGCCTACTTAACTGACCACTACCAACAAGTAAAAGTAAGAAAGAAGGCATCCAACTCATTCAAGCAGCTCCAAGGCATCCCCCCAAGGATCAGTCCTCTCAGCCTTACTCTTCAAGCTTTACATTCAACCAATATGCCACATCATACAAGCACATAAAGCACACTACATTTATGCTGATGATTTAATGATATATGCTCCATTCGAATGCACCAATCCAGAGTATAGAGATATATGATCATGCTTCAGTGAAGTCACCAAATGGATGAAAGACCAAAAACTCTATATCAACTACAAGTCGGAAGTACTCATATCCAGGGGACCCATCCTACGCCCCGCCAGAACAATTAAAACTCAATGACGTCCTACTACCTGTAAGATCCGAGGTTAAATATCTAGGAATCACCCTAGGCCACAAACTAATATTCCAGAACCACAACCACAAACTAATATTCCACAACCTGTGATAAGGAAGCTTATCATAGCTCAGGAAGGAGCTATAGAAAAGGTGAAGTGACTCTGAACAAGCAACCTGTCAGTTCTGGTAGAAATAAGAAAACAGAATTTTCCCATAAAAGACTACCAGTCCCAGAATGCACCAGGTTTCCAGCAGCCCTTAGAGGAGCTGAAGTGGGGAAACGTGTGTTCAATCAGGAGGGCTATGAAGTAATCCCTAAGCACTCATCTCAAAGGGCAGGGCCTGATTCAGCACAACTGCGCTGTGTTAGGGAGGAGCACTCATCTAGGCAGAATAAAGGTAGAGTTTATTCTACAGAGAATTATCCTCATCTTGATCCTGAGAATCAGCTTGAGCATCTTCATCATCAGGAGGATCATCAGAAGCAGAAGCCAAACCGGACGGACAGAGAGGGAAAGAAACCCTTTGGAAGAAAGAGGAGAAAAGCCTTTGAGAGGTCTAGAAGAGTCCAGAGCAGTACGTATACTGGGAGGCATTCCAAGGGCCAGCATACACCATTGGACTGGGGAAAGCCAGAGGAATGGTGCTGTAGAGCTAGGAATCTCCAGACGGTACCTGTGAGGGAGACGGCTGCACGTGGAAGGGACTCTAAGACCCGTGCCAGAAGGTATGTGAAGAGAGATCCAGTGTCCAGGGATCTGGATTGGAAGGCTGGACATAAGAACTGGACTACATACTGGCCAGGCTATATAGAGAGGAACTCTAACAGCAATGGAAGCTCAGGTATGAACACTGATCTATGCCCTAGCTATAACCTTGAAAGACAGCAGGGAAACAAGTATTCTCCTGAAAGTGATTTGTATATATTGTTATTGTATATAGTTCCCCTGTTAGCCAAGTTGAATCTCCTGTTCATATGTAAACACAAAGTACTATTGGAAATGTGTGTGTTCATTGTTTACTGTAAACCGCGCTGATGCTGAATAGCGCGGTATAGAAAAGACTATAAATAAATAAATAAATAAATAAAGTGCTCCATTGGGAGATTCATCTGTGCCAATCCATGATATTGAACCCATGCTTGTTGAAGAAGAGGGGGTGATAGCAGATGAAGAATCTGTTTACATGGACTGCTCTCTGTCTAAACTCCTTTGGTGATTTTCTGTTATAAAGTACAGCAACCATCACAAAGAAATACAAACGTGTTCTTTAATCTACTCAGAAAAGCTCCTGTGTAGGATTTCTAGCCACGCAGTAGAAAGCAAGCCAGCTAAGGGGTTTCAGCTGGATAACTGCTAGCAATTGAGCCTTACCTAATTGCTTGTGGGCTCTGAGAGAATCACTTCTGAATCTATGTGGGAAGATACAAGAAGTTAACCTGAGAAGAACAGTTTTTCCTTTCTTTGTGGCTTTTGTTTGTTGTTTGATATATTGCTAAGAGAATATTAGCTAAAGCCTACAGAAAAGACCAGTTTGTTGCCAACCAGGTCTTATTTCTTTTGCTTTGATTGCCTGACAAGTTCAAATGTTGTTTTCCTGGTTTTGTTTTTTTCAAGTTTAACACTGAAAGCAAGTAACCTGATTTATGTGCTACCAAGCATATCTGTGTTGGGAGAAATAACCCCATAAATAAATATCTTATTGGCTTTACCCTAAAGCACAACTAATTATTGTGAGCAGCTGTGTCTGGTGTGAATGAACTGTATTGCCCACAATCCCTTGCAAATCATATAGATATATGCACTTGCCAAGACTGTGAAGATTCTCACCCAGGCAGCCGTCTGACAAACCACAACCACAATGAGACAATATCACACTGACACCCTAAAGAGATCTCTGAATAAACCACGTGACCTCTTCAACTTGGTCAAATCCCTCTCGAAGGAACCATCTCCCGAACAACACAGTGAGATTCACCCACAAAAATTTGCTGACTACCTGCAGTCCAAGATCGTTCAAACTGACAAGGTCTCAGCAGTCACGTATCAAGAACCAATGGGCCTATCCCCACTAAAGAAATTTTCCACACCATCCACTAAATGTATTGAGGACACCATAGCATCTCTCAACACCTCCACTGCACAGACTGACCCATGCCCAGCTTTTTGGATTAAGGAGCTGCGTGATGTGTTCAGCCCTGTCATCGCAAATATAATGAAGCTCTCCTTCACAACAGGATATTTCCCCACAACACAAGCAGACTTCCATTAGGCCACTATTGAAAAACCCCAAACTAGACCCCCAAAGATTTGATTCTTATAGGCCAATAGCCAGTATCCCCCTCTTAGCTAAGATAATTGAGAAAGAGGCGCAACGGCAAATTCAGGATCACATAGATACCGCTGCTCCCCTAGATAGCTGCCAACATGGGTTCAGAGAATATCATGGGGTCGAGACACTACTCACTAGTCTATTCAACGATATCATCACTGGCATTGACAACATCCAACAAGGTTTTGTGCTCATCTTCCTAGACATCGCTGCGGCGTTCGACTCCGTGAGTCACGAAATTCTCCTCGGAAGACTGAAAGAGAAGGGCGTCTGCAACAGTGCACTAGGATGGTGTAAATCTTATCTGGATGGAAGATGGCAATATGTGAAATCCGGATCAGAAGAGTCAAAACATTTCCATCAGAAGCAAGGGGTTCCTCAAGGCTCCTCATTATCCTCCTTATTCAATATTTACATGCAGCCCTTCTGCAGCATCATAAGATCATTCAATGTGAACTGTTTGATATATGCAGATGACATTCTCTTATACATGCCGTTCTCCACAGCTCACATGGATCTGGCACCGCTTATAGACTGTTTCAATGCGGTCTCAACGTGGCTCCAATCACAGAACCTACGCATTCAACATAAAAAAACAGAGGTGCTCTTCATCACGAGAGACCCCAACTTTACTCCCCCATCCCATGTCAGTGTCAAGGAAGCTGATTTACAAACTAAAGAAACAATAAAATACCTTGGAGTTACTTTAGATCAACGTCTGGATATGAAACACCATATAAGCAGCATAGTCAAAGCCGTTTATTTCAAAATCCGCTCACTCAAACACCTACGCTCCCTGTTGGACCCAGATGATTTCCGGACCATATACCAAGCGTTAATCCTGCCACACTTTGACTTTGCAAACGCTATCTTTCAAGGTCTCCCCCAATCCACTCTAACCCCCTTGCAGTTGGCCATGAACTCCGCAGCAAGGGTCCTCTACGGAGCCTACAGAAGCGACCACGTGACTCCCATTCTCAAACAGCTTCACTGGCTATCTATCCATGGGAGGATCATCTTTAAAACCTTACTCCTATCATTCAAGGCAATCAAAGGTATTTCATCCTCATCACTCACAGATCTTATTCACATGGTTCCCTCCAACAGATCCAGAAGAGCATCAGCCGTAAACCTTTTAACAACCCCAAAGGCATTGACAAAGTGCAACATGACAACCATAAACAGGGCGTTCATTTTCTATGTCCCCAAATGCTGGAATGCTCTACCCCCTGACATTAGGGCCATTGCCGACCTATATCAGTTCAGGAAGGCACTCAAATCCCACCTTTTCCTCCAATACTACCCAACCAGCAATCGAACCTAGATAGCCTCTGAAGAAAAGACCCACTCTAGAAAAACCCTTACATTCGTTATGTGATTTTTACCTAACCTTGTTCCGTGTAAATATCTCATGTATATAGTTGACCCCTGTTATCCAAGTTTGCACTCCTGTTCGATGTAAAACCAGACAGCTTGTTGTTATGGTCGTTATGTTATGATGTAAACCGCGCTGATACCGAATAGCGCGGTATATAAGAAATTGTAATAAAAATAAATAAATAAATAAATAAATAAAAATATAAAAAGAATAACAAATTCTATTTACCAGAAGATCAGGATTCCACACAACCTTCGATCACTACTAGATCATCAGCATTAGCAGACAGTATGCCAGGCTTTAATCACCCCACACCTGGTCTGTTGTAATTCTGTCCTTCACAGACTCCCAAACCTAGCCCTTAGACCTCTCCAAATAGCACAGCCCATCTAATCAGCAACACTCCCCACAATATGACCACATCTCACTAATACTAAAAAAAAACCTACACTGGCTTCCAGTAGGAACCAGAAAAAAATATAAGACCATAATGACCACATACTAAACAATGCACAACCTCTCAGCAGCCTGATTGGTACCACTTATCCAAAGGAACATGGACACAAGATTATGACAACAGCACCAAAACCTGCTTTCCATCCCAGCTCTAAAAGCAAAAAGCTCACAATCACTCTGTCAGAGAGCATTTTCTTTCTACAAACTGGAACTTGTTGCCACCCACACTAAGGTCCATCTAGGATGTAAATGAATTCTAGAAAAAAATTAAACACACCCCTCTTTACAGAAAACTTCGGAGCAATCACATAACCAACCACAGAAACCTGCAATCTACATCAAATACCCACACAATGCATACTCAGAAATGATACCTCCCAACCTGTAATTGCACATTCAATCCATCCCTCGATCTATTGTCTCATTCAGGTGCTACATAAGCCAATCCTATGTATATAGTTATCTTTGTAAACATTGTACAAATTGTAATTAACAGGATTTTACTATAATGTATATAGTTACTTGTTACTGATACAATTGCTTTATGTACTTTACAGTTGAATTATATGTAAACCGCTGTGACACTATGAACAGCAGTATAAAAGAAACATTAAATAAATAAATAAAATCTAGCTTACAATCTAGTCGAGACAGACAAGACAAACAAAAACAAATAAGAGGCTTCTAATTAAGAGGGAAAGGCAATAAGAAAGATCTCATGTAGGGATTACAGCTGTGACTGAGGAAGGGACAATTAATTTTTCATTGAATAAATCTGTAAAAATTGAGCCCTCTTAGGAATTAATTTATGAAAAACAATCAACTAAACAAGCAACCAGTATAATTGGTGAGGAATTTTTCATAGTATCTTGAAACACATACACCTGAAAAGCAGCAGATGGGATTATGAAAGAACAAATCAGCAAATCAGGCAGCTAAACTGAAGACAAACTACTTTGGTGAATTGCAAAAAAATGCAGTGCAATGTTTACTTTCAAGTCAGTGCTGAATCCTGGTGACCCAGCAGCTCGTGCGTTTTCTTGGCAGTGTGAATGGAAGTAGATTGCCAGGCTTTTCTTCCAAGGCAATGGAGGGTTAAGTGACAGCCCAAGGCCACAAGCAGTGCTAGTGGGAATCAAACCCTGGTCTCTTGGTTCCCAAGCCAGTACTCTAACCACTAGGCTATTCCTCCACTACATAATTAGCAAAAATTAGAACCTGTGGCCAAACCCAGTCTATATAAGGAAAGCAAAGGAGTGGGTAAATGAGTGGAAGGGTGGTAGGCTCAGACATGCTAGGAATGTTCTTGCACGGGAGGATCCACTAAGATCACATATTCACAAGTGCTGTGTGTGTACTGTTAGGTCAATGCTGACTCCTTACAGTCCATGATAGAGATGAAGTTGATCAACAATCTGTTACATAAAAGTTCAGAATTTACAATGCACCAGCTAAAAATGCAATGGAGTGGAGGAGTAGCCTAGTCATTAGAGCAACAGCCTAGTACCCAAGAGATTAGGGTTTGATTCCCACTGGTATTCCATATGACCTTGGGCAAGTCACTTTAACCCCCCCCCCCCCTCACTGCCTCGGAAGAAAAGGTCTGGCAATCTACTTCTGGTCATATCTTGCCAAGAAAATCCAGGGGCTGCTGGGTCACCAGGAGTCAGCACTTAAAATTAAAAAAAACAAATGCCAGAAGTAGAAAGAGGCATGCTAGTAGGGCATGTGCAGAGCGATTCAGGCTTTCTAATCAGTTCTCAATGATCTAGTTGTACAAATTTTGAATTTTTAACCTATCTTTCTTTTCACTTACAGTAAATCCCTACCTTTAAAGGACTTACAGTCTAAGCTAAGGGGTATCTAATGCAACAGGAGATAAAGCGACTTGCCCAAGATCTCAAAGAGCATTGTGGCAGGTGTAGGCCTGTGATCCACAGTGTCTGACATAAGCAAGCCTAACTAGCTTGACCTGTAAATGAAGCTTGTGAAGAGGCCCATAGGAATTGCACATCCCCCAATATGCTGCTATAGAACTAAGAACTCAGTAAAAGTATTGAATTAGCTTAGACAAGCAGAACAGATGGAAAAATACAGAAATTCATGTTTAAAACTGCTGACAGAGAAGTTATAGAGCCCTGCTTCCCTGCACGTAGTAACTAGCCCAATAGCCTTGAAAGTAGGAAAGTAACAAGTTAGTGAACTGACCATTGTAATTGGGACTAGGAGGGGGGTAAGCAGGTGCTGAGCCCACTGAAAGAATATAATTGGATAATCATATCAGTACCGGGACCAATAGGAGAGGTACGGGAGGTTACCGGGACCAATTAAATGTTTTTCTATACCTAGAATGAAGCTAAAGTCTATAAAAGTTGTTGTATTGCCAGAGAACTTTGCTCAGCCATTTTGAATTTGATTCTGCTTGAGACTTGTGCACAAATAAATGATTTGGACCTTCTGAACAGACTCCTGGTATCATTGATTTGTCTGCGCTCTGCTGCTACATATTCTTGGTGCGTTGGCCGGGAAGTTGTGGAATCAGAGTGTATATAGGGCAATATACCACGACATTCCGCCTCTATAGGCTTGGTCCTGCCGGGATCGCGCCCTTCCGACGGGGGCTGCTTCCTGGCGCCGCCGGTCCATTGCATCGGAGGAAGTTGGTCGGACCTCGGCGGGTGCCGGGCCCAGCTGGAGCCAACGCCTCGAACCCGAGTGAGGGGAGTCCGAGGTCCAACTCATGCGCCTGCTTGGGAAGTTTGAGGACCGGATCCGGTGAGTATAGTTTTGATTTGTTGTCTAGACAGATAAGAAAGAGCAGTGCTGCCATTTGAACTTGGAACTTGGAAATTGGTAAGAGAGCTTGATCACCTCTCAAAGACGGACCGAGTACCCCCGCATGAGTATTCGCAGGGCGAAACTCCCGTCTTCTTGTATTTTGGTAATTGAACAAGACTAGTCAGAATAGATAGAAATGAATGCATTCTGGGATACGTTGCTAGCATGATTGTGTGAATGAAGTGTGTATGAGAGGTCTGGCAGCACAGAAGGTCTGGCAGCACGGACCAAGCGAAGGCGGACCCCTGAGTAGCGCATTTCCTGACCGGGCGACCGCATTCAGGTCGCAAAAAGGGGGAAGCGATTGTCATCTTGTCTTGTTATTTGTTTCCCTTATACGTTTCTAGGGCCGTGAGGACCCCTTACCCACGGTCCGCCCTCCTTTTCCCTTCTGTCTGTTGTTGCGCGCACACATCGAAATGGGAGGGGCGGGGTCTACTAGGAACACTCCATTAGAATGTATGATCGCACATTTTAAAGAGGGATATTCCGGAGATTATGGTATTAAAATGACTGCAGCCCGTTTACAGATTTTGTGTACTAGGGAGTGGCCCGATCTAGACCCTACCTGGCCCCGAGAGGGAACCTTAAATGTAGGAATTATCCAGTTAGTTCATCATAGAGTGCGGATAGCGCACCCTGATCAGTACCCCTATATAGATTCTTGGTTAAGTATTTGCGAAGATCCGCCCCCTTGGGCGCAGCGCTGCTATGAAGAGCAGTGCAGAATAATGTTAGCGAAAACAGATCATAGTCAGAAAACAGAAAATAAACAGCCTAGTAAGAAAGGGAAAGATGAGAAGTCCAGGAAGAAACCCATCCTGGTCGATCCTGATTCCCCAGAAGTAATTCCCCGACAGCCTAGAACCCCGGGCCCAGTAAGAGTAGCCCGGCGTCCTGCCCCAGAGCCCCGGTGACAGCGGGTGCGGGACCCAACCCCTGAGCCACCTCCGGAAGAGCAGGAAGATGAGCTCCCTTTAGTTGAAGAAGATGATTCTACTGAGACAGAGACAGAGAAAGGCGAGTCAGATTCAGAAACAGAGAAGGAAGAAACTGAGAATTCCCCGAGTGAGACTGACAGTGTAGAAGCGACCGCCAGTGTTAGCCTGCCAGTAAAAAGTAAATCCAAGACAAAGCATATAGAAAAGAAAGTAACCCGTGATAAGCCTGTAGAAAAGAAGAAAAAGAGCCCTGATAGGAGAAGTACGAAAATATCGCTTAGATCCCAAAAGACCTCTACTGCTAAGATGATGCCTTTACGGCAAGTCCCGGGAGTGCCTGTAAGAAATGACGATAATGAGGTGGTAGCGGGACCCCCAAGCTATGTGTATGTCCCTTTCTCTACAACTGATTTGTTAAATTGGAGGACGCATTATGCCTCCTATATCAATAAACCCCAAGAGCTTACAGAATTAGTGAATACTATTATGGAAACCCATCAACCCACATGGGCAGATTGCCGTCAGCTCCTGTCCACCTTATTTACTACGGAGGAGCGGACACGAATTAGAAAAGCAGCTATAGACTGGCTGGCAGATAACCCTGTAGCTCCAGAACGAGGAGAAGAAAGAATAGACCATCGGGAAGCGGCCCAGAGACAATTCCCGAATGAAGACCCCCGATGGGATCCGAATACTGAAAGAGGACCCAGAGCCCTAGCCCGTTTCCGCCAAGACTTGTTACAAGGCCTGAAAAGGGGGGGCCAGAAAGCTATGAACCTTTCCAAAGTTACTGAAGTTAACCAAGGCATAGATGAGAGTCCAGCAGTGTTTTATGAAAGGTTAACTGAAGCATACAGAATGTATACTCCCTATGATCCCAATGCACCAGGAAGTTTATGCATGGTGAATTCTGCTTTTGTAAATCAGTCTCAACCAGACATTAGACGTAAATTACAGAAATTAGAAGGGTTTGCGGGCATGAATGCAACACAGTTATTGGAAGTCGCTCATAAAGTGTATGTGAATCGTGATAATGAAAGACAGAAAGAATGTGATCGAAAGATGAAGAAGAAAGCTGATTTTTTGGCTGCGGCCATAGTTGAACAGAAAAGGGGAGGTGTCCCTAGTCGAAGGAGCAGAGGAAGGGGGCGGGGCGGGGCCGAGGTGGAAGCCGGCTCCAATTAGGCGTAAACCAATGCGCCTACTGCAGGGAGGAAGGACATTGGAGAGATACATGCCCGCAACTCGAAGACGCCCACGAAGATGACGAAAACAATCATCAATGGAGGAGAAAAACGAGGCCGTCCCCGACATCGCGGAGGAGCCAATCGAGAGCAACATCAGCGTGAAAGAGGAGAAGCCGTGCAAGCATTGGCGGCAACAGCCTATGATGAAGATGACGTGGATTAGGACAGACCGGGCTCCGAATCTGCTTTAGGTCTCCAGGAGCCTATGGTCGGAATACAAATAGGAGACCAAGTTGTGAACTTTATGGTTGATACTGGAGCAGAACATTCAGTAGTGGACAAGAAGATAGCCCCATTTTCTACAAAAGCAGTCACCATTGTAGGAGCAACTGGTGCCAAAGCTACAAAACCTTTTCTTCAGAATCGCATATGCAGTCTAGGAGGACAGCAAATAACTCATCAATTCCTTTACATGCCAGAATGTCCAGTGCCACTACTGGGACGAGATATGTTAGCCAAGCTACAGGCCCAAATATCCTTCACTGAAAGAGGAGAAATGCAAATGACAGTAAATTCGCAAGCCAAACCAGCAGGAATAATGCTGCTCACAGTTCCCCGAGAAGAAGAATGGAGATATTACAGTGATGATTCTGTCCAAGACACCTATTTCGAACAAACCTTGAAAAGTATTGATGCCCCACCTGGAGTATGGGCAGAAGGCAGTCCTCCAGGCCTAGCCAAACATATAGCTCCAGTAATTGTGATTCTCAAGCCTAGTGCTACACCAGTACATGTCAAACAATACCCTCTCCCTAGAGCTGCAATTGAAGGCATCCACCGCCACTTACAAAGATTATTGGAACATGGCCTACTGAAAGTATGTCAATCCCCATGGAACACCCCACTTCTGCCAGTGAAAAAGCCTGGAACAGATGACTACCGCCCAGTGCAAGATCTAAGAAGAGTGAATGAAGCAGTTGAAACTATACATCCAGTTGTACCCAATCCTTACACTCTTCTAGGACTAATTCCTGCTGAAGCCACCCACTTTACTGTTCTAGATTTGAAAGATGCATTCTTTTGCATAAGATTAGCCCCCGTGAGTCAGATATTATTTGCATTTGAATGGCAGGACCCCATCTCTGGAAGAGGGGGCCAACTTACCTGGACACGATTACCCCAAGGATTCAAGAATTCGCCTACCATCTTTAGTGCTGCACTGAATCAAGACCTTTCCAGCTATCCAGTGGCCCCGTGGAAGAGAGTGCTTCTCCAATACGTGGACGATCTGCTGATAGCTGCTGTATCAGAAAGTGAATGTATACAAGCCACCAAAGACCTCTTGCAGTTACTAGATGAAGCTGGATATAAAGTTTCCAGAGCAAAAGCACAACTATGTCAAAAAGAAGTGAAATACTTGGGCTTTCGTATAACCCAAGGAAGTCGAAAATTAGGCAGAGAAAGAAAAGAAGCAGTATGCAGAATTCCAACCCCAACAACCAGAAAGCAAGTCAGAGCCTTTCTGGGAGCGGCAGGATATTGCCGAATCTGGATTCCCAACTTTGCCCAAATTGCTAAGCCACTGTATGAAGCCACAAAAGGAGAAGAAAAGTCGCCACTGGAGTGGGGACCTGAGCAGGATACAGCCTTCAAGACGTTGAAGGAAGAATTGATGTCATCACCAGCCCTTGGACTACCAGATGTTCACAAACCTTTCCACTTGTTTGTACATGAAGCACAAGGAAATGCCTTAGGCATGTTGACTCAGAAATTGGGAAATTGGGAACGACCTGTAGCATACCTATCGAAACAATTGGACGCTGTGGCCAAAGGATGGCCACCCTGCCTGAGAGCAGTTGCAGCTACAGCATTGTTGGTGAGTGAAGCAGACAAGCTCACACTAGGACAGAATATACGAGTCACTGTGCCACATGCAGTCCTTGCCCTTATGGAACAGAAAGCAAATCATTGGCTCACCAATTCCCGAATGTTGAAATATCAGAGCATGCTATGTGAAAACCCACAGATACAACTGGAAGTGAGCCATGCCTTGAATCCAGCCACATTGATACCTATTAGTGAAGAACTTCCAGAGCATGACTGTATAGAAGTCATGGACACTGTATTCTCAAGCCGACCTGATCTGACAGATGTGCCCATAGACAATCCTGACCAAATCTATTATGTTGATGGAAGCAGTCTCATCATCAATGGACGACGCTGTGCCGGATATGCAGTAGTCACTCAACATGAAGTTGTTGAATCATCAGCCTTAGCCTCAGGCACATCAGCCCAGAAAGCAGAATTGATAGCACTCACCCGAGCACTACTACTAGGTGAAAAACTTGTGTTGAATGTATATACAGACTCTAAGTATGCCTTCACCACCTTACATGCCCATGGAGCTCTCTACAAAGAAAGAGGACTCATCACATCCGGAGGAAAATCAGTTAAGTATGGCCCCGAGATACTGATGCTACTTGATGCAGTATGGGCCCCAACTCGTGTAGCTGTCATGCATTGCAGAGGACATCAAGCAGGAAAAGGAGAAGTTGCCCGAGGGAACAGATTTGCAGATGCCTCAGCACGACAGGCAGCTATGACAGGACAAATTTCGCCACAAGCCACGCCGATGCAGGCAGCATTGTTTCCAGTACCCTTGAACTCATGGACACCACGATATACCACCAAAGAATTAAACTACTACTGTGACAGAGAAGATGGACTACTGAAAGATGGGTGGATTGAACTGCCACCAGCAGAGGGCAGTCAACCCCCAGGACAAATAGTAATTCCTGAATTGTTAGGACCAGCCTTTGTCAAAGCTTTCCATGAAGCCACACATTATGGGAAGACCGCTATGGAAAAAGCACTTAGACCACATTTCTACATTGCCATGTTACCAGCTCTATCAGCCTCAGTAGCACGCCAGTGTCAAATTTGTGCCAAAAACAATGCCAGGCAAGGTCCCACACCACCACCTCGAGTTCAGTCAGGAGGTGTAACCCCCATGCACCACCTGCAGATTGATTTTACTGAAATGCCAAAAGCCAGTGGATACCACTACCTATTAGTATTAGTTTGTACTTTCTCTGGGTGGGTAGAAGCCTTCCCAACCAGAACCGAAAAAGCTAGAAAAGTCACCAAAGTTTTATTGAGAGAGATTGTCCCTAGATTTGGAATTCCAGCAGTAATAGGGTCAGACAATGGACCCTCATTTGTTTCCCAGGTTACTCAACAGTTAGCAAAAGCCCTACAGATACAATGGAAACTCCACACTGCATACAGACCCCAGAGTTCAGGGAAAGTTGAGCGAATGAATCGTACCTTAAAAGCCCAAATGTCTAAGCTTTGCCAGGAGACACACTTGAAGTGGCCCCAAGTGCTCCCAATAGCTTTACTCAGAATACGCTCAGCTCCTGTGAAGTCAACAGGTTTTTCCCCTTTTGAAGTTCTGTATGGTAAACCCCCACCAATAGTGCAAGGAATTAAAGGAAGTCTAGCCCAAATTGGTTCAGAAATAACCAGGCAAGAACTCCTAGCTCTTAGTTTTGTTCTGCAGACTCTCCATGCGTGGATCCAAGACCAGTTGCCTATCAACTTGACTGAACCCCTGCATCCCTACCAGCCTGGTACCTCGGTGTGGATCAAAGATTGGAAGAAGACACCGCTGGAACCCCATTGGAAGGGACCATACACCGTCATCCTGTCTACCCCAACTGCAGTAAAGGTAGCGGAGATCGACGCCTGGATCCACCACAGCAGAGTCAAGCCCACAGCAGCTCCAGAACCTGAGCAGTGGACCGCGGAGCAGCATCACGATGCACCTTTACGAGTTACTCTGAGACGGCAACCAGCAGCGTAGACACTTTGTCACAGTGCCTTGCAGTAGCCAAGTATTTCGAAAAGGATTGCTGTTTTCCATGCAGCAACAGTTTTGTTTCAACGAACCCAATCTGCGTGTGATTTTGCACACTACTTTGATACTACATTGATTAACCATACTTCAAAAGCCAACTGAAATTGCTAAATTGGTTACTGTGTGATGGACAACTTGAGGATCTTCAATCAACACTCAGCACCCGTTGAAATTGCTTTATTAGCGCACGGGACGAAGAAAAGATCGTCGTGGTCAAGATTTGCAAGCTGAGGATTCAGAAGAACTCCAATCAACATGTATTTTTATCTTTGCTTGGCCCTGGTTGCCTGTTTTGGAGGTTTTGAACTGACTCATGCTTTACCTCCATGCACTGCTTGCATTACTTCTACTCGAACTGGAATGAAAGTAACTCAGACTTTGATTTATCATTCACACTATAAATGCACTGGTAAAGTGACTCGGTGTATTTATAACACCACTGAACTAAATGTTTGCATTAAAGGTAACTCCAGAGTATGCTATAACCCGCATCAGAACCCATCATATTATACGTTGGAAATACGATGGAATGATGCGGACGGACCTATAATTAATGCTACACGACCACTTAAAGATGCTAGTATACCTGCTGTTTTATATATTGATGCATGTGATGTTATAAACAGAGATAGTCGTTCCAGATGTGGTACCTGGGAAAAAGCCTATCGCAATGATCATAAGTATATGTGCCCAGAAGGTGCCACGGGATGGAGAAAGCACAGTTACTTACCTGTAACAGGTGATCTCTGGGAACAGCAGGAATTAGTCCTCACATATGGGTACGTCGGTACCGACGGAGCCCGTGCGGGAAAGCTCCCCAGCTTCTTAGAATAGAAGCTTTTGGGACCTCCCACTGCACATGCGCACTGCCTTCCCGCCTTCCTGAACAGCTCTCCTCAGTTTCGAGTTTATAGCTGAGTCAACAGAGAGAGGACAGGAAGATAGATAGATAAAAGATACAACTCCTAGGGGAGGTGGGTGGGTTGTGAGGACTAATTCCTGCTGTTCCCAGAGATCACCTGTTACAGGTAAGTAACTGTGCTATCTCCAGGAACAAGCAGGAATAAGTCCTCACATATGGGGACTCCCTAGCTTAGATGCATGGGATCCCCTGTAAAGGTTCGCCATCTTCGTATGGATCTCAGGCATCCATTCTGGGAAGGTGGGCAGGAGTTGTTTAGGAATGGAACAGGTGCTTGAGGACAGCCTGGCCAAACAAGGCATCCCGGCGGGAGTCCTTTGTCCATACAGTAATGGGCTGTGATGGTATGAACCGAGGACCAGGTTGCGTCTCGAAAGATCTTATCTATGGAATCATAGTTCAGATGAGACATAGTATTTGCCATGGCCCTAACATTGTGAGCAGGGTCATGGCCTTCCATAGAAATGATTTTTCTGTTGTAAGCAAAAGAAATACACTGAGCAATCCAATTGGAAAGTGTACGCTTGGAGACTGGAAGTCCCAAATGGGAAGGATCAAAGGCCACAAAAAGTTGAGAAGACTTTCGATGTGGCTGAGTCCTATTAAGGTAAAAAGCGAGAGCTCTTTTACAATCCAGAGTATGAAGGTTCCTCTCTGCATTGGATGCTGGAGGAGCTGGAAAAAAGACAGGTAGATATACCTCTTGATTAAGATGAAAAGGCGAGACCACTTTAGGCATAAAGTGGGATTCGTCTAAGGACACCTGATCATGATGAAATCTTGTGTAAGGTGGATTAGCCACTAAAAGCCTGCAGCTCACTGATGCGGCGAGCCGAAGTGACTGCAATGAGGAAGATGACCTTCCAGGAAAGAAATTTCAAGGAGGTGGAAAACATTGGCTCAAAAGGTGGCTTCATAAGTTGACCGAGCACTAGATTCAAATCCCATGCGACCGGGGTGGTCTGATGGGAGGTTTAGTGAGAGTCAAGGCCCTCTCATGAATCTTGCAACAAGAGGATGAGAGGAGACAGGTTGTCCATTTATATGTTTCAAGGATGCTGAAATAGCGCTTATATGGACTCTTACCGAATTCGTCTTGAGGGCTGCATTGGATAGATGCAGGAGATAATCATGAAGAGAATTCAATGGTTGTGCCTGTGGGTCAAGTCCCTGCTGTGCACACCAAATGGAAAAACGTTTCCTTTAGAAAGCTTAGGTACGCCTGGTATAGGGTTTCCTAGAGGCATATAGTTTATCTTTCACTGGTTGGGATAGATGAAAGTCTTGAAGGCTTAAGCCTTCAGTAACCAAGCACTGAGGTGAAGGGATTTGGGGTTTTGGGTGCCACAAAGTCCCCTCCTCCTGAGACAGGAGGTCCTGGCGCAGCTCCCAGATCCAAGTAGGATCCCTGGGAGAGCTGTAGAAGTAGAGGGAACCACACTTGACGTGGCCAGCGTGGAGCTTATGAGGATCATAGTTTCCATGATCCCTCTGGAGTTTGAACAGAGTCTTGGGAATCACAAGGAATGGGTGGAAAGGCATATAGGAATGCCTGATTCCAATTCAGGAGAAAGGCGTCTGTAGCCTGAGCTCCCTGACACGGAGTTCTGGAACAGAACCGGGGAAGTTTGGCATTCCACGGACTTGCAAAGAGGTCTATGTCCAGGGGTCCCCCATTCCTGAAAGATTCGGTTTATTTGTCCAAATGTAGGACCATTCGTGTGGCAGCAGAACTCGACTGAGCCTGTCTGCCCGAGAGTTTTGAACTCCTGGGAGATACACTGCTAGCAGGTGAATCTGATGCTCTCTGGCGAAGGCCCATAGTCTTAGAGCTTCGTTGCAAAGCGACAGAGAGCCCGTCCCTCCTTGTTTGTTTATGTAAAACATGGCCACCTGATTGTCCGTCTGAACTAGGACAGTGAGGTTGGCTAGGAGGGAGTGGAAGAACTTGAGGGCAAGGTAAATTGCTCGCAGTTCCAGAAGATTGATATGAAGGGTGGTCTCCTGTAGAGACAAAGTGCCCTGAGTGGAGAGAGTTTGCAGATGGGCTCCCCACCCTGTTTGGGAGGCATCTGTTGTGAGGGTTGCTTGGGGTAGCAATGGTTGAAATGGAGCCCCCAACAACAGATTCTTGGTGGAAGTCCACCAGTGGAGGGACCAAAACAGACGATCGGAGGTTTGTATTTGGTCTGAGAGCGCTCCTGACGCCTGAGTCCACTGAGTTGGCCAGGGTCCATTGAGCTGCTCTCATATGAAAGACGAGCATAGGGCACCACATGCACTGTGGAGGCCATATGAACCCAGTAGGCGTAGCATTTCCCTGGCTGTCAAGTGAGTGCTGGACTGAGCTTGGGAGGCCAAACTCAGGAGGCGCTGGCCTCGAACATGTTGGAAGGTAGGCCCTTGCAGTGATGGTGTCCAACTGGGCCCCTATGAATTCTAGAGATTGAGTAGGGATGAGTTGGGACTTGGGAAAGGTTTACTACCAGTCCCAGATACTGCAAAAGGCTCCTTTGTGTGGTCCAGGGAAATCTGGGCCTGTGACTGAGTTGGAGCTCGGATGAGCCAGTCGTCCAGATATGGGAAGACAAAGATTTCCCATGCCTCTTAGAAATGCGGCTACGACTGCCATGCATTTTGTGAATACTCTTGGAGCAGAGGCTAGACCGAAGGGGGAGTACTCTGTATTGGAAATGTTTTCCCTGAAACAGAAAGCGAAGATACTTTCTGTGGGATGGATGGATGAGTATATGTGTATACGCATCCTGTAGGTCTAGAGAACAAAGCCAGTCCCTGACCTGGAGGTAAGGAAGGAGAATGCCGAGAGACAGCATTTTGAATTTCTCCTTGAAGAGAAATTTGTTTTCAATTCTCTCAGATCTAGGATTGGTCTGAATCCCCCTGTCTTCTTTGGAATGAGAAAATAAGGGGAGTAGAAACCGGACCCTTGTTGAGGAAGAGGAACCTCTTCTATGGCCCCTTGGGCAGAAGAGAGGAAACCTCTTGACCCAACAGGGTTAGGAGAGATGGGGGAGAATTGAATGGTCTCACCATATGATGGGGAGGAAGGCTCGAGAAATGAAGTTTGTAACCCTCTCGAATGATAGAGAGGGTCCATTGTTCTGTTGTGATTTGTTCCCATCTGGGAGCAAAGTGAACCAACCTTCCGGGTATGGTGAGAGGTTCTGGTTGTGTTAGAACCAGAAGTGGCAAGTTCCCTAGGAGCAAGTCAAAACCCTGAGGGGTTGGAGCCTGCTGAGCTACAGTAGCTGCTGCAGGCTTAGCTCGTGCTTGTTTGGATTGCTGACGCTTAGCAGTATAGCGAGGTTGAGAAGACTGCTGGCCAGTATTTGAAGCAACTCTGGCCTTCTTATAGTAAGGCCTTTTAAAAGACTTTTTCTTAGTAGGAATTGAAGTGGACTTTGAAAGGCTTTCCAAGGTGGCATTTTTCAGCATCCATCTGGGTGGCTTTGATTTGCCACTCTTCCCCAAATAAGTTCTTCACCCTGTACAGGGCAGATTCCGTAAGCCATCTAGAACCCAAGGTTCCTCAGATCAGAGGCCTGGAGCCAAGCAAGACGTCGGGCTGCAATAGCAATGCCCGAAGCCCTACTGGATCGCTCAAAGGAATCATATGGTTCCCTATTAGAGAAATTAGAAACCTCTTCGAGTTGTTTCACTAGGGAAATGATTCCCTGCTTTTTATCCTCAGGGATTTTGGGGGCAAAATGCCGCACCTTTTTGGCATGTTCCTCCAGGAACATGGCAATATAGATACTTTATGAATTAATCCTGTCTTTAAGCATACTATCCTGGAATATTTTCCTACCTAAAGATTCCAAAGTCTTACATTCCCGTACTGGAGGGGTGGAAGAGTGCCTTTTGGTACTCCTAATCTTCTTCATTGTAGACTTGACAAAAATAGAGTGGTTGTGAATTTGAGTCTTTTGGAAACCAGGAGAAGGTGTGACCCTTTAGATGGTGTACAACCTTCGGGTATAAGGAGACAAATTCATTGGATTTTCCCAGAAATCCATCTGTTGTTCTTGAAGGATTTCATGGATAGGCAGGGTAACTGCCTCCTTAGGGGCCCTTTGAGTATCCCAAAATATCCAGTTTTTTGGATCTGGGTTCCTTTCAGAGGATGTGGTAATAGAAAGGGCTGTAGCCATATCTAAAACAAAGTCCTGGAAGGACAAAATCCTCTGTAGGGGACATTCTCCTTTTAGGAGAAGAGGGCTCCTCAGGTAAGTTGAGGGAAAACTCAGCAGAATCATCAGAGGAGTGAAAATCCTCAGAGGAATCGGTGCTTTCCTCTAACGCACGATACGCGTACCGATCGGTATCGATATCGGGCGTATCGGGTATGGAACCGGTATGGAGCGAAAGCCCATACGGTACCGACTTGCGTTTAGAGGTGGGACGGCCTCGATACCGGCATGGCGGACGATACCGGTATCGGGCCCGGAACCGCTGAAAGCGGAACCGATGGCGTTGCAGCTTTAATGAAAGCCATGACGGCCTGCTGCATGGACTGTACAGTATCGCCCATGGACGCCATAGCTGCCTGGATGTCGGTACCGGAGTGACCCGGTACCCCAGAGCAGGCTAACAGGTGATCTGTCGAGGCCGTAGCATCGATATCAACCTGAGACCCCTGAATTGGCGTTTTTGGAAGTTGGACTTCCCGCCGGGGTTGTTTGGCTGGGGCAGGGTCCTCAAGTTCTAAGCTAAGAGCCTCTCGATGCTTTGAAGGAGATTTGCTCTTTGAGGACTTGCCCACAGAAGGTTGGTTACCTGAGATCCATCCGGAGAAGAAGACCTGGATGACTGTGATGCTGTAATCTCTGAAGCAAACAGCACATGGAATTTGTTGGCCCGGTTCTGCAGCCCACGTTTAGACATGTGGGAGCAAGATGGGCAGTCCGGTATGGAATGGTCAGTCCCCAAACAATTCAGACACCATTCAAGGGTGACTGTGACTGAAAAAACAGCACTACATATGGTACACTTCTTAAATCCAGGGGCTGGCTTCTCCATAGGAGAAATTGAGTAGGCCGAGAGGCCTCTCTGAAGTGACCATAAAGCTAAAAAATAAGAAAAAAAGAATTATAATTTTTTTAAAGAAAGAAAGAAAAGACCCGGCGATACCGGTATCGGTATGGGGAAGGCAGGTCCGCGGTCTAAAGAAACACATAAAATAACAATTTCTTCAGCGGTGACAGGAACACGACCTGCTGGCTCCGCGGAAAAAGAGAAACTGAGGAGAGCTGTTCATGAAGGCGGGAAGGCAGTGCGCATGTGCAGTGGGAGGTCCCAAAAGCTTCTATTCTAAGAAGCTGGGGAGCTTTCCCGCACGGGCTCCGTCGGTACCGACGTACCCATATGTGAGGACTTATTCCTGCTTGTTCCTGGAGATAGTGTACTGGTAAGAAAGGGTCATATAGTACTGCCCCAGCTGCAGATTACTATTGCCCAAACTGGGAGTGTGTTTTTTATGCTACATGGAATGCTGGTATTACAGATGAACAGAGAGATAATCGAGTTGCCACTTTGACTAAGTCAAAAACAGATGACAAATGTAAGAAAGGTGCTTGTAACCCTTTGCAATTACGGATCCGTAATCCTAATGCATGGAAACAAGGATACAAGTTTGGTTTACGTATTGCAGGTGGAGCAGTAGATCCAGGAACCATTGTGTATATAAGATTGAATACCCAAGCCTACAAGTCATCTAAATATCACATCCATAACACTTTCTATGAAGCTATGCATGTAAATAAGTTTGAAATTCCTCATCCATCCCAGAATTTGTTTCTAGAATTAGCTGGAGCAGTAGTATCCAGTCTAAAGATCTCAGATTGTTATTTCTGTGGCGGAACCCAGATGGGTGACCAATGGCCATGGGAGGCCCAAGAATTGAATTCTTCTCTGACTTACAATCAGACTAAATTACACAAGACTACTAGCGAATGGGTGTTAGCGCACTCAATTGTTGGACGTCTTTGCTATGCCAGAACTGGACCTCAGTTCACCCAACAGGAAGGACAGCTGGTCTGTCTTAGCCAGAAGTTTTATAATGCCACTACCAAGAAGACATCATGGTGGTCAGGAAGTAAAGAACCTGAACCTCCTAACCCATTAGCCAGATTTCCTGAACTTGCTGGTTTATGGACTAATCTTGCCAAAACTCATGCTTGGCAAGCCCCACCTGGCCTGTATTGGATCTGTGGAAGCCGAGCGTATGCTCAACTCCCATCACATTGGGGAGGAGCATATGTCTTGGGGACCATCAGACCTTCTTTCTTTCTCCTACCCACAGAACATGGAGAACAATTAGGATACCCAGTATACACTACTCACAGACACAAAAGGGCATTGCGACAGAAAAGATCACCCCTTCAAGAAGGTAAATGGGAGAAGTAGAAGGGTGATGATTGGCCACCAGAAAGAATTATTGAGTATTATGGGCCTGCCACTTGGAATGATGATGGTATGTATGGTTACCGAACACCAATCTATATGATTAATCGTATTATTCGCCTACAGGCAGTAGTTGAAATAATAACTAATGAAACTAGCCACGCTCTCACACTTTTAGCTAGACAAAGCACCCAAATGCGCACTGCCATATACCAGAATCGTCTAGCACTTGATTATTTATTAGCAGCTGAAGGAGGAGTATGTGGTAAACTGAATCTAACCAATTGCTGTTTGAAAATAGATGACAAAGGTCAAGTAGTTGAAGAAATTGCTGAAGATATGCGCAAACATGCTTATGTACCAGTTCAGACTTGGCACCCACTAAGATTACCTAACTGGTTTGCTAACCTTTTCTCATGGCTAGGAGGACTGAAGACTTTTCTAATACTAGTATTACTGATTGTTGTTGTTATTTTCCTATTGCCATGTATAATCCCATGCTGTATGCGTTCCATACACAGTGCTATTGATAGTACCGTAGAGCGGAAGACCGCAACTAAGATAATGGCTTTATACCAACCTCATCCTCCTGGATATAGCCGGACTCCTCTAACTGTAGTATAATTACTTTGAAGTGATTTAATTCTCACACCTTATTAACTAATAGGGTGAGATTAATCAAAGGGGGGAATGTGGCAGGTGTAGGCCTGTGATCCACAGTGTCTGACATAAGCAAGCCTAACTAGCTTGACCTGTAAATGAAGCTTGTGAAGAGGCCCATAGGAATTGCACATCCCCCAATATGCTGCTATAGAACTAAGAACTCAGTAAAAGTATTGAATTAGCTTAGACAAGCAGAACAGATGGAAAAATACAGAAATTCATGTTTAAAACTGCTGACAGAGAAGTTATAGAGCCCTGCTTCCCTGCACGTAGTAACTAGCCCAATAGCCTTGAAAGTAGGAAAGTAACAAGTTAGTGAACTGACCATTGTAATTGGGACTAGGAGGGGGGTAAGCAGGTGCTGAGCCCACTGAAAGAATATAATTGGATAATCATATCAGTACCGGGACCAATAGGAGAGGTACGGGAGGTTACCGGGACCAATGAAATGTTTTTCTATACCTAGAATGAAGCTAAAGTCTATAAAAGTTGTTGAATTGCCAGAGAACTTTGCTCAGCCATTTTGAATTTGATTCTGCTTGAGACTTGTGCACAAATAAATGATTTGGACCTTCTGAACAGACTCCTGGTATCATTGGTTTGTCTGCGCTCTGCTGCTACAGCATCAGCGGGGGAAAGTGGATTTTGGACTTTGAACCCTGGTTTCCCTGATTCTCAGTTCACTGTTCTAAACACTAGGCCACTCCTCATATTTCTTCTATTTCTATTTTAAACATACTTTGCTACAATTTCTTACCTGTGCTATCTATTACCACCTCCCATTCTCCAGATCACTTAGCTTTAAAGGAAATAAGACTCGCAATTAGAATTCTTAATGTTGTGTGACATCACAAAGAGTCTACCAATAGAATTAGTAAACTCTTTTCATTGGTTAAAACGACGACATCACAGGAAGTATCATCCTTCTCATTTGGGCTACAGGTCAATTGGTAATGAGCTGGATTAACCCAGCCATTGTAGTGATGGCCAGACAATCAGCTCCCTCTGAACACATTAACATGGGCCCTGAATGTGACTACTAGATGTTACCACTGAACAATAGCCAGAGCTCTCTCCCTCTGTTCCCCCTCTCCAAATGGTTGATGAACACTAGCTCCATAGTACCATCAGACTTAGCCAAATAGGCTCATAGAGTTCCAGCCCAGGAAAGGGATTCTACTTGTGGGGGTTTTTTTGTTGTTTTTTTAAATCTGCAATAGTTACAAACTGAATAACATTTCAGTTGGATTTCTACAGTGTGCCCTACCCTTCCCAGTTTAAAGTAAAATCACAGTAGTTATCCACTTATGTTTTATTACTCCCTGATGTATATTAAAAACACATGGAAAAGACAGACTAAATATAGAAACATTCACTATGCCGCAAATGTATTTGTTAATGTTAGTTTGATGGATACATTATATTACACGCACAGCATTGCATGTTTGAAAGTTGTGCTCAAACTCTGACTTGCATGACAGAGGCAAAAAAATTACTAGGAGCGCACACTGTTCATCAGGGATTTAAAAAAAATAAATCAATCAAATGAGGCCATTTTACTAATGCTTAGCATGTGCTAATGGTCTTATCTGCCACTACAGCTCATTTTATTTCAATGGGTCATATGCTACGCTTTAGTGAACTGGTCCCAGAATGCCTTAACAATTGGCTATTCTGGCTGTTTTGCATCTTTCTAATGAAAGTCAAACCTCTTATGTTTGCAGCAGTGTTCTCTTTTCTTTCAGTGAGATAACTACCCAGATCCATTTTCTCCCTGCATAAAACCACTTTTATAAACAGAGATGCTGACAAAAACCAGAAACGTTTCTGCATCTTCCCACACCTGTTTTGACTCATCTCAACTTCCTCCACACATTGACATCACATTTTACTTCTGGACACATGACGACATCAGCTCTTTGTAACCTTACTCATGCCTACCTTCAGTCCTGTTTTTTCATCATCGCTACCATTATTTGTAGAAGGTGTCTCATCCCCTTGCCTGGACACCAAAACAAAATCTTCACTGTTAAGAGTAGATACCGAGTCTGAAGAGACACTGATCTTCCCAACAGAGGCCTTATCATCCATGGCTCAAACAGGACACTCGACTCATGAATAAAATTGATTTTTTTTCCTGAAAGACATCATCATTAGAATACTTTAGCAATTATGCCTCAAATATTTGTAAGTAGGCAAGCTGGTGACAACTGCCTAAATATTCTTATAGTACAACTAAAAAAATGGATTTCTAAATACAAAATACCAAAATTATATGTAACAGAGTTCAACTTGACAACAGAAAGGTCAAAATCCCTTGCAAAAAGAGTAAATACACAGAGTAAACAAGGTTAAGTACTTGTTTAAAACAGAAGAAACACTCAAATGAAGTACAACACAAATTGTGGTACAGAGAATTTTAACCATTCACAGGACATAATGTGACTGAGCATTAAAGCAAAACAAGGGAACTATTTACACCCAAAACTCAAGTCTGATGATATTCATAAGTCATGTGTAAATAACAAAGTTTTACCCCACCCTTAAATACAATTTAAAGCCACCAAAAACAGATGTAGTCAAACTGACTGTGAAGATCTCTGCCACTCAAGGCTTTCCTTCATTATGCCCAAGAAGAAAATCTTTAAATGTTCTGCGCTGACCAGTACTTTTGGGCTGCAGATATGCCTCAAATATACATGCACAACACATGTATCCTTGTAATTTATAACCTAGACTCAGATCAGCCTCAGACTTCAACCCTACAAAATTCCTGGGCTCTGCAATTAGCCAAGTATCTCGAGATTGTTGACTTGTATCTTTTTATAGTCCATGTTTAAAAGAAAAGATTAAAAGGTTACCTCTTGAGTTATTTGGCTTGTGAAGATTCCTCTTTGCAGATTCATGCATAATCATTTTTGCAAGCCTCAAGTTTCACAGATAAAAGACCACAGGAATCTAAATTTGTCTGTCAGTTTTTTTAATTTGCTTTACAAAATTCAAGATATTTTCAATATGGTTACTATTTTAGAGACATTTTATAGAAGTAGTAAGAAATAAATCTGCTAAGTGAAATGTCTGTTTAACGGGAAGTCTAGTCACAAATGCCATAATTCAGAAAGTTGCTCCAGCTCTGGACCTATGCTTTGCTGCCTATGGTCTCTAGAGCGCTCCCTTGTTCATCAAGCTTCTTCCCTCTTGAAGTCATATTCTATGCTTCCCTGTAGTCCCTTGCCTGAAACCTACCACCCACCACCCTCCAAATGCTATTTGGTCAAAAATAGTTCTCTACATCTTAAAATCCTGACTCAAAATTCACTGATTCAAAGGCCATCATCCCCACTGCCTTCTATCTCCATTTCCATGGATAAAGCTCCAGGAAGCTAGACTCGGGAACATCAGGAAATAT
The DNA here is from genome assembly GCA_033557465.1 of Ichthyophis bannanicus. Taxonomy (NCBI): domain Eukaryota; kingdom Metazoa; phylum Chordata; class Amphibia; order Gymnophiona; family Ichthyophiidae; genus Ichthyophis; species Ichthyophis bannanicus. The sequence continues at coordinate 350,131,199 of CM066039.1, read as the reverse complement.
ATCCTGGAAAAAGATGAAGGTGGCATGTGATGGAGACCAAAGGGATTCAAGGCGGCATGCAATGAGCACAGAAGATCCTTAGCAGCAAAGAAGCTGGGGATTGGCTGGGGTCTGTAGCAATGCACCAAGAGTGAGGTGAGGCAGGCTGAATAGGACAGATGATGGTCCTTGTCTGCTATATTATTCAGATGCTAATAGAAATCAGATAAGAGGTAACAGCACACTCTCAAGAGGAGAAACAAGGGAAGAGATAAGGGTGAACGGGGTGGATAGTGGAAGCTTAATCAAATATTACACGGATGAGATGGCTGGGCTGCTACCAGTTAGATACAATGCCCCAGAAATCAAATGTGTTGGTACCACTAATGCGGGGGGGAGGGAACTAGGAAGCCAGATGTATGGGCAGTATCTTCTCTAGTTTTGGTGGTGGCTTTGATTTAATTTAGCATGACATAACTCTGCGTAGCCAAATCAAAAATTCAGTACAAGGTGGGTTACAATAAAAATACTAAAATCTATACATTAAAATAAAGTACATGAAAGAGAGATCATACATTGGGTGAAGTTTTAAACACCCCTACCGCACAGCACTATGTTAAACATGATATCATCTGCAAAACCTCTTTTTGCTCACTGAACTTCAGATACCACCTCTCCTGTCTCAACGTCCATGGTGATGAATTCCAAGCCTGTGATGCCTACTCCTGCAGTGTATGCTTCCTAAAGAAAAACCTCTGACAGAATCTCATGAAGCAGTTGAGCCTGCAAACCGCATTGCCCAGGTAAGAATGTCTCTCAAACAATTATAAGAGGTACAAAGGTCCAATCCCATGTATAGCTCCAAAAACTAATGTAAAAAGCTTAAAGATAATTCATTTATGAACTGGAAACTAATATAGAGCAATTAGGCATGAAGAAACATGGTCCCGTTTTTTGCAAACCCACAATTAACCCAGCCGTTATTACAAAATTTTGGATGATGTCCATAGCAGGAGGTGGGTGAATGGGGAATGTACGACATTGTGTATGGTCATCTCCCCAGAAGAGTAGAAACCATGAAAAAGAAAACTGGTATCTTTCAAGTGATAATTCTTCTATGACAGGTAGCCGGAATGTTTGCTTCCAGGGTAGACATGCCTGGCCAATTTGTCTTTTTCTGCCATTATCTATTATTTTGCTCTAAGCTGAATCTTATTTTAAAGCAAAGAATGAAACGGATGTTTACCCTCCAAAGCTCATGCCTCATTAAGCCTCTGTTGTTTTTACTACTCCAAACTAAATTAGCAGCTTCCCTGGAAGTTTAAATCTATAGATATTGCCCCCCCCCCCCCCACACACACTTTTATACCTCAGGTATAAATTTAGGAGTCGATGCAGAAAAGCACACTGCCATTAGCATAGGCATCAGTCCAGCATTTAAGCACAGTTTTTCTGCGCTAGCATGATCACCAAATGCAGGAAGGAATTCTCTGCAAGCCTAATCACTGCACAGATGCCTGTGCTAAAGACAGCGCACAGCACATTTAAAATAATTTAAAACATGCAGCTCAGATAGAGAGAAGTGCGCAAAAAAGGCGGCGGCTGAGCTCAATACCTGCAATTATAGCTTGAGGTTCAAGGGCATGTTAGCTAAGCCCATAGAGTCTGTGGCAGTTGCTAATGCGACTCTAGTCCAATGGCAGATGGTGTGGTACATGTGGGGGGAAGGAGGGAAGACAGACAAGTCTGTACATTCTCCCACTGTACTGCACTTTAATGTACTTATTCCTTTTTTCAGAGGGGAAACCTTCATGTATGCTGAGGAAGGGTCAGAGTGGTGAGGGAGTCCTCTAGTCCCTTCTCTCAGCACATGCACAAGTGTGCCTTTTTGTGCTCAGGATGGATATAGGTGCTGCTAACACAGACACCTCTGTACAGGTGCCTGCTTTGCTTTCCCAGTTTAGTGTAGACTTTGTTTAGGCACACGCCTCATTTGCATGCTGTCTGCTTACAGCTGGCTGTGCAAAACTACACTAATCCTGCATTTAGAAACCCTGCACTAGAGCTTTAGGTTCTAGTGCAGGCCTTGACAAATCTTTTTGGAATTTAGGAGCCAGCAGTCAAGACCTCAAATCAGTGTCTCCCCCCCCCCCCCTGTCCCCCTGAAAAGTACATCACAACTCCTCTTTTTTTTTTTTTTTTGTAATTTAAAGTTTTATTATTTTCAAATATTTACACTCCAATAATGCAACTGTTACATACCAATGCACCATTTTTAACAGATATCTACCCACCCTACCCCCCTCCTCCCCCACCCATCTAAACCCCAACTCAGACCCTTACATCACCACCCTTGACCCCCTCCCTCCCCCTTAGCCCCATTTCAATTCTCTTCCGTACTTACACCTTTAATCACTCCTATCCATTTATCCCCTTTTATCTACTTCACTCATAGTCCCCCCAACCTCTCTCCCCCCCTACTCCTTCCCTCCCATTCTCTCACCCCATCATCTTTCCCCTTCCCCCCTGATTCCCAAGCACCCCCTTCCACCTCTTCTCATACTCCTTGTTTCATTCCCTCCTCCCCTTCAACTTCCCCTCATACTCGCTCCACTCCCTGCCCTCTCCAATGCTCATACCACTGCCACACCTGTTGATGCTTGCGGACCGTTTGGCGTTGATGCTCTTCAATCACAAACAAACCCCACAGCTGCTCCAACTTACTCTCCGCCACCTTCAACGGCGGTACTTCCACATTCTTCCACCATCTCAGGAGACTCATACGGGCTGCCAAAATACTGTAGCCTTTAAACAATCCCCAATCTCCTTCCCCCTCCCTCCCCTCATCATTAAGCATTACCATTGCATGCGTGAGGTCAATTGATACTCCCAAAATTTCCTCGCACAGACATCCTACCTTCCCCCAATATTCTTGCACTTTTGGACACTGCCATATCATATGCAGAAGATCCCCTCTCGCTCCACATTTCTTCCAACACTCAGTCGGACTCTCTGAAAAAAGGATCTGAATCCTCATTGGTGTCCAGTACATCCGGTATCGCAGCTTCAAACTATTTTCTAACATTGGAGTACCCCTGGCCAACTGGTATGTTTGCCCATATATAGCCGCCCATCGCCCTTCATCCCACTCTCCTGGGATTTCCTCTTCCCACCGTTGCTGCCATCTCCCCTTCCCTCTCCCCCCTGATAGCAGCAGGTGATAAATCTTTGAAATCGCCCCTTTTTGTGTCCACTGCTTCCCCAGCATCTCTTCAAATTTCATAGGCTCCCTTACCAGGTCCGCTTTCACCTCCTCATTATTCAGGAAATACCACATATGTATATACGCATACTCATCTTTTTTCCCAAAACTTATATTCGTGCTGCATCTCCTCAAATGTTTTAATTTCACTCCCCCCCCCCTTTCTCAACCATTGTCCTAACCTCTCCAACCCGTTCTTGCTCCAGTCCTGTATCACCCTATACTCCACTCCTATACTCCACTCCCATCCCCTTATTCTTCACCATGCTAAGAAGTGTATACCGGGAATACTGTTCCCCCCCCCCCCCATAAAAAAGAAACTCCTTCCATTTTTTCCACACCTGTATCATGAGTTCCCTAAATGGGTTTCCCAGCCCCCCTCTCTCCTACCCCCTGGGTCCCAAATCCTCCATTCCTTCACCTCCTCCCCCCCCCCCCCGCCTCTATTTGTACCCAACTTAAGTCATCCGCCCCCTCCCGCCAGGCGAATAGCGCCCTCAATTGCGCCGCTTCAAAATATTTCAACAAACACGGCATCCCCCAACCCCCCTTCTTCTTTCACTTGATATAACGTCTCCCTTGCCACTTTGGGTCTTTGCCCTTCCCATATAAACTGCATTATCATATGTTGTAACCGCTATCTCCTTCTTGGATACCCTACATGGCAGGGAAGTGAACATAAACAACAATCTCGGCAGGACATTCATTTTCACCGCCGCTATACGACCTAACCAGGATAACCGTATCCCCCCCCCCCACCTCCCCAAGTCCACCCTGATGGATTCCTTCAGCGCCTGATAATTCCACTGCTTAATCTTAGCTAGAGGTTGCCCCAATTGTATCCCCAAATATCTAAATTGCTGCTGCACTGATTTAAACTTAAAATGGGTCTTCAATCTTTCCTCTAAATCCCCTGCCAGATTATACCCTAGGATTTCAGTTTTGCTAGAATTGATTTTGTACCCCGCCACCCCACTATATCCCTTTATCAATTTCATCAATTCCGGCAGCGTAGTTAGGGGCTGAGTTAATGTAAATATCACATTGTCCACAAACACTGCTATTTTCTCCTCCCTCCTACTACACCTTTGATGTCCACCATCTTCCTAACCATTTCCGCTAACGGTTCAATCGCTAAGGCAAACAAGAGTGGCGATAAGGGGCAGCCCTGTCTCGTCCCCCTCCCCAAATTAAACTGCTCAGAGTATCCCCCATTTATTTGAATCCGCGCCCTCGGTTGTTCATATAACGCCTTTATCCACGCTATATAGTTATCCCCAAAGCCCATTTCCTCTAAAACCTGGAACATGAATGGCCATTCAACACGGTCAAACGCTTTTTCAGCGTCCACCGTGACCAGTATTGCCTGCTCCCCTGTACCTTGAAGGTGCCATGCTATATTCATCACCTTCCGAATATTGTCACTCTCTTGTCTCCCTTTTACAAACCCCATCTGATCTCTATGGACAATCTTAGGCAGGATCTCCTGTATCCGATTTGCCAGTACTTTCGCAAATATTTTGGCATCTAAATGTATCAGTGAGATGGGCCTATATGAACCACATACTCCCAAGTCCTTGCCTGGCTTAGGTAACACTGTAATACCCGCCTCTCCCATCGACTGTGGAATCCCTTCCCCCTCCAGCACCCTATTCATTACCCTTGTCAGTAGTGGCGTAATCGTCAGTAATGGCGTAATTTGTTCTATAAAACTATGCTGTATACCCATCCAATCCTGGGGCCTTCCCTAACTTCACTGAATGGATAGCTACCTTCACCTCTCACTCTGTTATCGGTTCCCCTATCTTGTCCCTGTCTGCTTGTTCAACATTACCCAACCCACACTCCTGCAGATACTTCTGTATCGCCACATGCTCCTGTTGCAGCTCACTTTGATATAGCTTCTTATAATACTCCCGAAACACCTGATTGATCTCTTTCGTGTCATGCACCATCACCCCCTTAGCATCCCGAATCCCCTCGATATATGTGGCTTGCCACTGTGTCCTCATCCTACTGGCCAATAACTTCCCTGCTTTATTCCCTCCTTCAAAATATTTTTGCTTCAATACCCTGAGCTGGAATGCAATTTCTTGCCCTCTCAGCTGACTGAGCTCTGCTCTCACTTTTATCAACTTAGCCATTACACCATTATCCTTAATCCTTTGATATCTTGCCTCCAATTGCTGTAATTGCCCTATCAATTCCACTTCCAACTTCTGATTTTCCTTCTTTTTTCTTGTTGCTATTTTTATTAGCTTTCCCCGGATGACAGCCTTTAAGCCATTCCATACTGTTTTCAGTTGTATTTCTCCTATATCATTGAAGTCCAGGTACTCTTGAATATCTGCTCGTACCTCTCCCACAATACCCTCAACCTCTTAATAGGGAATCATTTAATCTCCAAAATTTCAGTCCTTTCTCCTCGTCCCCTACATTGAAAAATCACAGTTACAGGTGCATGGTCTGTCCACGTAATGTCACCTATTTCAACCTCCTTCACTTCTGACGCCCATTTACCACCTCCCCAAATCATGTCCAATCTACTATATGTGCCATGTACTTGTGAATAAAATGTGTATTTACGCTTCCCTGGGTGCCTAGCCCTCCACAAGTCTATGACCCCGAGTCTCTCCTGCATCTGTTTCAAGCTCATTCTATCTTTCTTCCCTCCAGTCCCCTGCCCTCCGCTGTTATTTTTATCTATTTATTTATTTACATTTTCTTATATACCGCGCTATTCTGCATCAGTGCGGTTTACATTGAGCAAACTGAAATTACATTGAACAGGGCATTATAACTTGGAGATAACTATTTTACAGGGAACATGGGCTATGGAGGGTTAAGTGGCTTGCTCAAGACGACAAGGAGCACCTGTGGGACTAGAAACCCCAGTCCTTCTGGCCCAAGGTTGCTGTCCTCTAGTGGGATTTGAACCCCCGACCTGAAGTACCTTGCCCCAACCACTAGGTCACTCCTCCACTCCAGTCTGGGGTTGCTAGTTAAATTGGAATCCCCCACTAGTATTATCTGAACATCCCCCAGCTCCTCCAATTCCTGTGTAATTTTACTAAATACTGCTCCCTGCCCCTCATTCGGACCATACACACTTATCACCCACATCTCTTCCTCTCGCATTCGCAGTCTCACCCCTACCCATCTCCCTTCTTTCCCTCTCCTCTCCTCCACTAAACAATGACTATAATCCTCCCCCACCAAAATCCCTACTCCCCCCCTTCAAGGATTTGCCCTCTGCCCTGCCAACACTACCTTAGGGTACGCTTTAGATTGCAACAAATACTCTTGTCCCACTCTTAGATGTGTCTCCTGTACACAAATGATGTCTGCATTCACCCGTCTGCCCTCCCGCTCCAACATCCTTCTTTTCTGCCACGTCTGCAAGCCTTTGACATTAAGAGTGTTTTTTCCCAATTGCTTAACCCGTCCGCCACCTGTAAAAAAGGGGTGCTTGTTATGAAGGTACCACCATCTTGGCAAGTATGTAAATTAACTGTCTTGCAAAGGATTGTGGTTATTGAAGTCCATTCACACAAAGTTTGCCTTTTAAAATAAGTAAAGACTCTTGTAGTTGGTCGAGTGTAAGGCAAAATTAGAATTTATTTATGGGGTGAATATCCCACACACAGATATGCTTGGTAACACCATCCAGATAACTTCTCCAGGGTTTATTCAACACAAAATAAGGCAACTGAAAAGCTTATGCAGATTAAGTATCAAAGTCCTTTATGGAACAGAAAGGCTTTCTTATAGCCACTGCTAATAAACTCCTTAGCAGTGCTGAGGTAGAAATAAATCAGAGAGGAAAACTTCTTTACACAAAAAACATAGCTCACTTTCTCCATACAGAAAAGAACTTTTAAACCCCACGTGTGCACGGCTTGTGCTGGGCTCTCCTCCACCAACAGGTGACAATTAACTGCAATCAGTAGCTTGATTTCAGCACACGTGCAAACTTTCCGACAAAGCTTTTTCTTTTCAACAAAACTTTATGGGAAGCCAACATTTAGAACGTTTCCTTTTGATGTTTTCTCTTATATTTAGGATTCTCCTAAAATAACAACCTACTCAAAGAACAGTCCATATAATCATCCTCTGTATCAGATATTAAACCTTGCTCTTGAAATTGCATAGATTCAGTTTCTCCATCTGACTCAGAGGGCTTTAGGAACTGACCTCTATACTGAGAGAAACTGTTTCCCTGCTGTTTGCACTGCTCAAAGCTAGAGAAACGTTCACAGTTCCTACCTGAATCCAGGCAAGTGTCAGGCTGCTTCTTCTGGTATTCTGGCCAGTATGCAATAGAGCTTCTGTGTCCTGTCCTCCAGTTGGTATATCTGGACCTCAGGATCTTTTCTCCAGACATCCTCCAAGAGGTATTTGGGCTCCTTTTCTCCTTAGCTGCAACAGACCTCTTCCTAGGTGTTGCTTGAGGGTCCCTGGCTGTGGATCTACAGACCTCTGGCTTTCTCCAGTCCTCTGATGGATCTTTCCCCCAGGTATCTCTCCAGGCATAGGTACTTCCCTGAGCTCCTCTCTTGGACCGTCTGCTTCCTTGTCCTTGTTCCTTCAGGTTCCGGTTGTTCTTCCTTCTGTTCCTCCGATTCCCCTTCTCTGTCTCCTTCTCCGTCTGTTCTCCTGAAGATTCCCCTCTAGCTTTAAAGGGCTTAGATTGGAACTCCTCCCTTGCCTTCTTTAGGTGTTGTGGATTAAGCATGCTTCTAGAGGCTGTTTGATTAGGGATGACATAATGCTTTCTCTGATTAGACTCATGCTTTTCCACTCTAGCTCCCTAAGGACTTTCTGCATACTAGTGCATTCTGGAACATGTAGTCTTTTAGGGAAACAAGCTGTCTTATTTCTATAACCTGCCAGCACAGGTCCCTTGATCAGAGTAAATTCTCCTCTTTTGTCATTACTCTCTGAGCTTTGATAAGCTTCCTTATCACACACCTCCCAAACCTCTAGCCTCCCGTCCTCTTCCCCTCCCTCCCTCTCCCCACAGTATCCTCGCCCTTTACCCCCTCTCCTCGTCTTCCTCGTACGTCCCCCTCCTACCCCTCCCCTCTCCAAGCCCTCCCTCCTTAACCAGGCGTAATTAGAGTAGTGCGTTCCCTGCTCCCCCCACCTGCCCTTCCACCTTCGACCTCCCCTTCCCTCCACCACCTCTGCTGCAGTCCCTTAATACCTTCACTACTTTCCCACCTCCCTCACCCTCCCACCTCCCCAACATCCCTACTCCCCCATACCTCTATTTTAAACAGCACCACAAGTCTTAATAAACAATTTACAATCATTATCAGCACTTAACCTTCAATTACAACAATGGATAAACTGTACACTTCACCCCCCTCATTAACCGTCAACCTCTTCAATCATCCAGCACCTCCCCATGGCCATTTACTTGCTCTCTTCCACTGTTGTCCATCATCTCTTAGCTCTTTCTTTGCGGTCTGTACTCCGACCCTTCCTCAGGTCTTGCTGCTCATTTCCACGTAGCCGGTTTTCTCTCTCTTTTTCGGTATGGTCCACTCTCGTGCCATTGGGATCTTTCTCAATCCCCATCCCAGCTTCCTGCATCACCGCTGCTGCCTCTCCCATCGTTTGTACTCTCCAAGTTCTCCCTTTTATGGTGAATGAGAGCCCAAAAGGGTGCAGCCACCAATACCAAACGTCCCTATTCCTGAAGGTCTGTGTCACAGGTTGCATAGCTCTCCACCTTTGTAATGTTCCGATAGACAAGTCCTCATATATCAAGACAGGATATCCCTGCCAAGTGAATGCTCCCAAGGTCCTTATTTTTGTCACCACCGGTTCTTTCATTTTACATCCAGAAAAGCAGATAATGTTGTCTCTGGGTCTATTGACTCTCACTACTTCTAAAGCTCTATGCACTCTATCCAAAGCCATCTCCTCAGGGACCACATCTTTAGCCCCCTTCCTGAGTATTTCTGAACAGATGCGAACAGATGGAGGCCGCTCCTTTCGCGCTGTCTTGGAATTCCATATCCTCTGGCACGCCTCTTATCCGCAAATTGTTCCTACGCGACCCATTTTCGAAGTCCTCCATTTTATATTGCATCTCCTTTTGTCTATTTTCTAATTCCTTGATCGCCTGCTGGTTTTCGTCTTGCTGCTGCCCCAACCTTTGCAACCTGTTTTCATGTTCCCCCGCTGTGTGTGTCAATTCCAGTATTTCATCTTTCAAAGTTCCAATAAGTTCACCAAGCTCAGTTTTCACAGCTTGTACTTCTTTATTTCCAGAAACCATTCCTTTAGCTCCATTCGAGAGATATCCTTGAACGCCTCTTTTCCATGCTCCCCTCTCCTGGCGCCATCTGTTCTGCTAAGGTACTTTTATTCTCCACAGTAATATGATCTCCAGTGCCCCCTCCCCCCCTGCTTTGAAAAACGAATTCTCTCAAGTCCATCGTTTTCCTCCGCGTATCCATACTCTCCTGTGGCGGGACACCCTCCTACTCCTCCTTCCATCTCTGGCCTTCAGTACTCTTTTGTCTCCTGGATAAATTTTTTATCTTTTTTTTTCCTTCTTCTGTCTCTTCTTTTCCCTTCCCCTGACTCTTCAGATTGATCACTTCAGACCTCACTTATCTGTCTTGTTGTCCACAGTGTATATCCAGCATATTTCTGCCACTTTCCCTTCAGCTGCTTGTCTCCATCTTCACTTGCGCCTGTCTGATCTACCTCTTACTCCAACTTTGCCATGCACTCCTCTCCATGTGCTTACTCAGCCGGCCATCTTGTCTTCCATGCGGCTTCCACGCTTCCGTGCTCTTAATGGGCTCCACCGCCCAGCCTCACTGCAGCCCAGCCGCACTCCCAGACTCTTCACTCACCGGTGCCACTCTCTCAGCTGTCACTCCTCTCCGCCCTTCACCACCGCTCGTTCTGCTGCCTCCTTTGCTCTGGTGCTGTGCCTGTGGCTTGCTCCATCTCATCTTGCTGATCCCTTCTCCTCCTCCACACCTCACTATATCGGCACTCCCTGCCGTGGCTCGCTGCTCCGCACTCAGCCTCCGCCGTGCCGCCGCTCTCAGCCAGCACGCTTACGGTCAAAGTGGGGTGTGGGTGCGCTGGAGGATCGCTATTTTTTGATTTATCTGGCAGAGTTTGCCGGAGCGGTGCCCTTACACCGCTGCCATCCCCGGTGATGTCACTTCCTCCACAACTCCTTTTTAAGGGCTCAATTTACTGTTTCCCCTTTTCTATGGGAAAAGAAAGCTTAATACAATCAGGCCCTTAATGCTCCATTACATAGTGTCAACAGAAGGCAGTGAACCTTCTCCTCCCCAGCATGCTGGTGACCCTTTATAGCTACACCCAAGGCAACTTCCTTATTTGCTTCACATATTACCATTTATTCATATAAATGACCGATAATACAGAAATATAATTTTCACCTATAAATTCCTGTAGATATGCTTCAATGAGATTTTCTTTAAAAAGATTGTTGAATAAAAAAAATGAGTTAGCTATTAAACAGCACCCTCCAATGTGTCCTTTTTATTCTTTTTTTTTTTAATTTATAGTGATTCAATAGTGCTTAGTATCAACATGCATAAAGTCAAAACCAACGCATTTCAAACTAATTAATTTTGTTCTGCTTCAGGGGTAGTAAGTTTCATAAATAGCAAGGGAGTAATTCAAAAGCATTTATCTGACTAAACAGTTTCTCATTTCTACCGCCTATTGGCAAGAATAAATCTTTCAAATCATCTCGGAGCTCTTCCGGCTACCTGAAACATGGCCAAAGCGTTTTTATACAATTTCAGCTCCAATTGTGGAACACTGATTATTTTCTACACCTTCTATTGATCAGATCTACTGGAGAGTTTTACAACATGTGGCTTTACTATCACAGGGTGGTGATATTGAGGCATTGCTTAATTACTCTGAGCAATTTTGGATCTTTTATTTTGACACTCTTTATCCTAAAGGATTGAATGTTCACACTGAATGGAATACTCTTCTCTGAATGGAGTTCTTTTTAAAGTAAACAGAAGTGACCTCAAAATTTATACAATTTTGAGGTCACTTCCGTTTACTTGCCCCAACCACTGGGCTACTCCTCCCTCTCCACTACGCTACTCCTCCCTCTACAATCCAAACTACAGTTACACGATGCAAGGTTCCACATTGGGAACCACCACCCAAGAAAAAGGTTTAGGGGTCATGGTGGATAATATGTTGAAACCCTCTGCTCAGTGTGCAGCGGCAGCCAAGAAAGCAAATAGAATGTTGGGAATCATAAAGAAAGGAATGAAGAATAAAACCAAGGATATTATAATACCTTTTTATCGTGTGACCACACTTTGAATATTGTATGCAACTCTGGTTGCCATATTTTAAAAAAAGATATAGCAGAATTAGACAAGGTACAGAGAAGAGCGACAAAAATGGTAAAGGGGATGGAAGAAAATCCCGATGAGGAAAGGCTTAAAAGTTTAGGGCTCTTCTGCTTGGAAAGGAGATGGATGAGGAGAGATATGACAGAGGACTATAAAATAACACAGGTCTGCAACTAAAAAGTTGTTTGATTATCTTCATCTAATTTCCATGTATTTTGGTGTGCTGAAAACAAATAAAATATTGAAAAAAAAACTCCTAGACGTCATGATTTGCCACAACATGCAAAATTGTCTTCAAATTTATCCATTTTTTTCAAATTACTATTAATTAATTCAAATTACTATTAATTAATTCACATAAGTGCATTTAAGATATAAAATGCCAAAAAAACCTTAAAGGGGTTGTCCGAGTTATGTAAAAAAAAATATAGCACTGTAAATCTGATGGTCAGCAATATATACATAAGCTAAGCAAGTTTTAAGTCCGTGCTTCTAATGGTAGAAGGGGTTAATCTTTCCTGAAGAATCCAGTGGGAGGGAGACACAGGGCAGATAGCAGCAGCTCCGGTCAGTGCAGGGGGGCATGGCCAGCACTGTGATGTCTCGTGTACAGACACAGAGCTGCTCTCTCCTGCATGCCACACTTGTGCACGAATCATCATCAGGTTCTTGGTTCTAGGCTGTTCACACTTTTTCATCGCAATTTGTGTTAGCTCGTCATTCTTCAACCGTTATGTTATGGCTCCGCGAAAGTGTATTAATTCGCCAGACAGTTTCTGTTTCATCTGTGGTGAATATACAGTGTTGAAGCAACAGCAGAATATTACAGACTTTGTGAAAAAAGTATACTTTGCATACTTTGGACTAAAAATTGGAGATCAAGATAAAGTCTGGGCGCCTCATAAAGTGTGCAAACTGTGTGTTGAGGACCTCCGAAACAGATTCAAGGGTAAGAAAAAAATCTTTCCGTTATGGGATTCCTATGGTATGGTGAGAGCAAAAGAACCATAGTGACGACTGTTACTTTTATTCATGCGATGTGAAAGGGTTTAATACCAAATGGAAGCATTCCATTTCATACCCCAATCTTCACTCGGCAATTCGTCCCATCCCCCATGGCACAGATATACCAGTACCCAAGTCCCCTGCTACCTTGGAAGAGATACCTAGTTCCGATAAAGGTGATGCATTACCTGAACCAGATGATGAATCAAGTTCTGACTTTGAAGATGATACAAGACCAAAATTGTTTTCTCAGGAGGAGATGAATGATTTGGTAAGAGACTTGAATCTTCCCAAAGATGCCGCCGAGTTACTCAGATCAAGGCTGAAAAGCAGGAATTTATTGTTGCCAGGAGTGTCATCTTCATGGTTCAGACATCGTGAAAAGGAGTTCGTTCCTTACTTCGCCCAGGAAGACAAGTTGGTTTATTGCATTGATGTCGAAGGTCTGATGGGTCAATTTAAAATCTAATATGATTCAGAGCAATGGCGTCTTTTTATAGATTCTTCAAAAAGAAGTCTCAAAGCAGTTTTACTCCACAACGGTTTTTACGCTTCCATACCTGTAGGTCATTCCGTACACTTGAAGGAAACCTACGAGAACTTGGAATTGGTTTTTCGTAAACTTAAATATGAAGACCATGGTTGGCAAGTGTGTGGGGACTTGAAGGTCTTGTGCATGCTGCTCGGGCAACAAGCTGGGTATACCAAATGTCCTTGTTTTCTGTGTCTATGGGACAGTTGAGACCGACAAAATCACTGGACCAAGAAGAGTTGGCAGCCGAGGGTGCTAACAGTTGGTGAAAAAAATGTCCTCCGAGAAACTATGGTACCTTCCCATAAAGGTTTTCTACCACCTCTCCACATAAAATTGGGATTGATGAAGCAATTCGTAAAATCACTTCCAAGAGATGGAGAATGCTTCAAATACTTGGTCACCAAGTTTCCAGGCCTGTCGGAGGCAAAACTGAAGGAAGGTGTGTTCGTCGGACCAGACATTAGAAGGCTTAGAATTGATCAAGAGTTTGTCAATACCATGACGGATCCTCAAAAAGAAGGGTGGATTACATTTAAAGAAGTCGTACAGAAATTTTTAGGCAATAACAAAGATCCTCACTACAAAAAGATTGTCGGACGAATGCTGAAAGTATTTCAAGCTTTAGGTTGCCTGATGAGTTTGAAAGTGCATTTCCTCCAGTCCCACCTTAACTACTTTTCTGAAAATTTGGGAGCTGTGAGTGAGGAACAAGGTGAACGATTCCACCAAGACATTAAAGAGATGGAAAGGAGATACCAGGGAAAATGGAGCATTACAATGATGGCAGACTACTGTTGGATGCTTCAGAGAGACATTCCAGATGCTACTCACAAGCGTAAATGCACCAAGAGGAGTCTCACAAGGAAGAAGAATCGAGTTTAGTGTGTGTAGGTAAGATCATTTCAGTTCAAAAAAGGATTTTCATGAAAATATTGTAATAAAACTTTAATTTTATAAGTCTATTTCCATTTATTTTGAGGTATTGCCTTATTTAACATAGTTACCTAAATTGTCAGGAAACGTGATGTCCTATGACAAAATGGAGGTCATTTTTGGATTCAGCGCACCAAAAAACAAAGATTACGTGGAATAACCAAAACAGCTCTTGAAAAAATATTTTTGCAGACCTGTGTAATGAATGGAGTAGAACGGGTAAATGTAGATTGGTTGTTCACTCCTTCAAAAAATCTCTCTGTTTTGTTCACTGTTAGACATGTTTTATTGTTCTCAAACTATTTTTTGTAAACTGCTTTGATGTCATTTTACGTTTGTTGCTGTTAAGTGCCATCAAGTGTGTCGACTTATGGCAACCCTCTGGATAGCTGTCCTAAACTGTATTCGATCTTCAGTTGGGTGGCTCATTGTTGATAGAGTGGAATCCCTGGCTGCTGTTATTGTATTGATCCATCTTATTGCTGGCCTTCCTCTTTTGTGTTGACCTTCAACCTTGCAAAGCATGATGTCTTTCTCTAACGATCTCTCTCTTCGCATGATATGTACAAAGTATGAAAGTCTAAGGGGCTTATTTACAAAGCCGCAGTAGCGGTTTGCGATCGTTATCGGAGCCGCGGCCCCATTGAAATCAATGGGGCCACATCTCCGATAACGATCGTGAACCGCTACCGCGGCTTTGTAAACAAGCCCCTAAGTCTTGTCATCTGAACTTCTAAAGAAAGCTTTGGCTTGGTTTGTTCTTTGTGCAGTCCATTACATATACAGTATTCTTTGCCAGCACCATAATTCAAAGGCATTGCTTTTCTTTCTCTCTTTCTTTTTCAATGTCCAACTTTCTCATCCATAAAATGCTATTGAAAATACCATGGCTTGAACAAGCTGAATCTATGTAGGGAGAGAGACAACTCTGATCTTGAGAATCTTGTCTAGGTCCTTCATAGCCATTCTGCCAAGAGCAATGCGTCGGCAGATTTCTTGACTGCTTGTCATTTCTTTATGGATTATTGATCCAAGCATGTTAAAATTGTCCACTATTTCAATTACTTCTCCATCAACAATGAACTTATTGATTTTGCCAGTTGTCAGGATCTTTGTCTTCTTTACATTAAGGTGTAGTCTCTGTTTAATCCTATGTTTTTTGATCTTGATAAGCAAATGTTTCAGATAATCTTCACTTTCACCCAGTACTTGGTGTCATCAGCATACTACTACTACTGAGCATTGTATAGCGCTGCACAAACATGTAAGAGACAGTCCCTGATCATGGAGCTTGCAATCTAGTCAAGAGAGACAACACAAGGAAAACACAAGGAGATCAGGTGAGTCAAGATCTGAAAGCATAGCGAAGGTTGTGGATGAGTCTTCCACCAATCTTCACACCTCAGTTGTCTTCATATAATCCTGCTGCTCTGATGACTTGCTTTGCATATAAATTAAACAAGTAGAGGGAAACTATACAGCCTTGTCGTATACCTTTGCTGATTTTAAACCATTCTGCTTCTCCTTGTTCTGTTCGAACTGTTGCTTCTCGATCAATTTAAAGGTTGTACAAGAGAACTAGCAGGTGTTCTGGTACACCCATGCTTCTTAATGACTCTGTATATTCTTTCCACCTTCTCTTAATCTTCTCAGCATTATTCAACATGGATCCCTGAGCATCCTGTAGCATTCCAATTCAAGGCTGGAATTGTTTCTTTAACTCTCATAGTTTTAGGAAAGCCAATCTTGTTCTTCCTCTAATAGTTTCTGGTTCTATTTCCTTGCATGCATCATTGTAGTATTTCTCCTTGTCTCATCTTGCTGCATATTGGAAATCTCTGTTGAGTTCTGTGATTGCTTCTCTTTCTCCTCTGTGTTTAGCTTCTCTGCATTTCTAGACAATTTTTAGAGTTTCTTCAGTCATCCATTTTAGCCGTTTTTGCTTTCACATTTTTGTACAGATTTCTCACTTTCCTCGAGCGCAACTTTCTTGATGTCATCCCATAACTCTTTTGGTGTTCTGTCATTTGTATCCAAAGCAGCAAACCGATTTTGCAGGCAGTCTTTACATTCCAGTGGTATATTCGCAAGGTCATATTATGCTACATTCATGAGTGGCTTGCTCCTTTTTAGCTTTAGCTTGAGTTTGTATACTAGTAGTTGGTGATCTGTACCACAGTCAGCTCCAGGTTTTGTCTTTGTTGATGTTATTGAGCTTTTCCAACATGGACTTCTTCAGATGTAGTTAATTTGATTTTTGTACAATCCATTGGGTGAAGTCCATGTGTGCAGTTATCGCTTGAGTTGCTGGAAGATGGTGTTTAGTCTTTCTCCAGCTTCATTTCTGTTGCTCAGTCCATATTTTCCAACCACTTTGCCTTCTTCTTTGTTGCCAACTTTTGCGCTCCAGCCCCCCATGACAATCAGGGTATCCTGTTTGCATGTTCTATCAATTTCAGGTTGTACTTGTTCATAGAACTCATCCACTTCTTCCTCTTTGGCAGCTACCATTTTACCTTTACCGGTATAAAAATGTCACAAAAAAATAAAAGTCTGCAGGCCACTGCCTAAGCATTCTCATGCCACAGGAGCTCAAGTGTCAGGCCACAGACTTTAATTTGTACCACTGGGAGCTAGACTTAACAGTGGATCCTCTTGCACCAGTCCAACTGCAACCATCTGCAGGAGGCAGAGAACACTGGCAAGATCCAGGGCTGCACCACTCCTTATACTGGAGATGCCATCACTGAAAGTAAGTAAGTGTTCTCTAACTTCATCTGCTGGTTGAAGAGCACAACCCATTTGTCTGGACTAGTCTAGTAGGATGACAAGGAAAAAAAGCAATTAACATTGATTCACTTTTCCTATTTCCTGAAGTAGGACACTGCTTGCCTCCGAGCAATACTAGAAATACAGTATAGGCTTATCAATGAACTGATTCAAATGCCCACCACCTTCGATCTATCTTAATTTTGAATTATTAATTCTAAAGACTATCTATATTCAGTGGAGATCAGAACTGTAGAGCCAGGAGAGACATTTTCTCTTTAAGGATACTTGATTAATCATTTTGCTTTCTCTACCATCATCATGATTCTTTTCAGATCACAGCTTATGGCAGAGCACTTCACTTTGCCCTGATACTGTAAATTCTCTTTACTCAAGGCTAAATACATTGTTTTGTTTTAGTAGTTTTGACTCAACTTGCAACTTTAAAGAAATCCCATTTCAAATTTTTCATTTTACTTTTAACACTCTACCTAGCATGAGAGTTAAGCCAAAATTTGCTTTACATCAAACTAAAGTTCAATTACGTCAGCAGCAAGTCATAGACATTTAGGGGGGCAATTTATAAGGAGTAGCATAAATTGCCTATTTTCAAGGACTTGAGCCCACGACTGGGCATTTACAAGCATACTTTAGCCAGGTCAGCATCAGCGGAGTGCACATTTATGCATGCAAGTTATAAAATACTATAAACTTTACACACGTTCTTCAGAAATCTAGGCATGGACATTTACACCAAGCAGCCACATCTAGATTTAACATGCACTTTTGGACACTCGATACCCCTATTTTATAAAGAAAATTAAGCATCTACTTCTCTTTAGAAAATAGGTTTATTCCCAGTGTCTAAACCTAGGTGGCTCAGTTATAAATTTACACTCCTAGGAGGTAGTTTTATAACCTTTTCCCATGTTTTATGCAAATAAAAAATCTATTACAAAATTACCCCACAAGCTACACACATAAAAGTACATGCAGAGACAAGAACCATCACACTAAAATCCTAAACAAAGCCATTAACTGTCCAAGAGAACTTTTTGAAATTGTTAAATCATTAACCAAATCCCCACAAGGTGACTCACACAAAATCACCATTAACTCCCAAACGCTAGCAAACTTCTATACCAACAAACTAAAACCTAATAACCCAGCAGTCACCTCTCCCACTACAATACACACAGCTAACACCAAGGAATGGTGCTCTTTCCACCTTATAGACCACAGACAACTACTAAACACAATTTCAAAAATCAACACAACCACCTCCCCCCTGGATCCTTGCCCTGTAGCATGGATCAAAGCAATAAAAAACAAACTTGCTCATTACCTATTATCCACAGTCAAGCAATCCTTCCAACAAGAATTCATGCCAAATATGCAAAAGCTCACTGCTATTTGACCCATCCTAAAGAATAAAAGTCTCAACAAAGACAATCCATCCTCACATAGACCCACTGCCAGCATCCCATTTGTAGCTAAAGTCAATGAAAAAAGTGGTCCAACTCCAAGATTTCATAGACCTGAATGCTCCATTAGACAAACAGTATGGCTTCCGTCCATTTTATGGAGTCAAAGCACTCCTACAAGCATTATTTGACACCCTCATTCAGGGAATGGACAACAAAACAAGCATTCATCCTTGTCTTTTTGGACATCACATCAGCTTTTGACAATGTAAATCATGATATCCTTCTCTCTAGACTAGACCACATAGGCATAAAAGGGACAATTCATAAATGGCTCAAATTATATATATATATATATATATATATATATATATATATATATATATACACGTTTGGTCTTACGGATTGATGTAGGCTCCGTGAGGGTATTTTGATTGGTTGTTTTCCTTGACCTGATATCAGAATGCGTATGTATTAGAGATGTGAGGTATGAGGGGGCTATGTTACTAATTAATTTGAAAGTGATCATTATGGATTTATATTTTATTCTACTGGCGAATGGGAGCCAGTGGAGGCTGATGGACGTGATGTGGTCTGATAAGCGCACCATGCCCAATATGTACAATTAGAACATGAAACATCCACAACCTTCCCTCAAGATCAGGGTATACCCCAAGGATCTGCCCTCTCAGTTCTCCTGTTCAATTTATATATCCAGCCAATCTTTTCCAACTTGAAAAAACACAAAATAGGATATCATATATATGCTGATGATATGTTATACTCACCCCTGGACACAATAAACACCGCCTACGACAACCTAGCAACCTGTCTAAAAGCAGCAGAAAACTGGCTACAATCAAACAACATGAGCATCAACTTCAAGAAAACAGAAGTTCTGTTTACATCAAGAAATCAAAACTTCAACCCACCCCCAACAATCTGCCTGCATGACATCACACTCCCAGTTAAACAGGAAATAAAATACCTAGGGGTTATCCTTGACAAAACCCTCAGCATGACATCCTACATAAAGCAAATATCCAGAACCATAATTTTTAAATTAAGGATAATTCAACAGCTCAGACCTCTTATAGACACAAACAACGTCAGAACAGTAGTCCAGGCCCTCATCACGCCATACTTCGACTACTGTAACCAATGTTCCCTCTAATTTTCTGTAGGCTGTGTGCGCATAAAATATCAGCTGTGCAGCTTTTGAAGGAAGGTTAAATTTTTGTGTGCCACATAATGACATTCGGAGTTATATACTTTAAAATTTGACTACACGTCAGAATACAGTATGTATACCACATTGATTGCACTAGAAAATATTGTAGAACTTGTGAAAACCATAAATACACAACAACTTTTAAATTTTAAGACATCTGTGTTGTTTTCTATCAGAATCAGAACCAAAATGTTTGTGCGCTGTGTTGTAAAGTATGTGCGCTCGCTCGGCGAGGTGTGTGCGCGCGCACACGCGCACAGCTTAGAGGGAACAGTGACTGTAACAGTCTTTTACAAGGAGCAACAAAAAAGAATCTAAACATACTTCAGATGGCACAAAATGTTACAGCCAGAATTACAGCCAGACAATGCTTGGGAGCAGGGATAAATATACACCAGTGAAATGTATGTGGGTGTATTTTTAACTTTGCTCGCACAGGATTTTGCGAGGATTTTATAAAGACACATAGATGCCTATAAATCTTTATAAATTAGGCAACAAATAGACACCTACTTGCCATCTCAACCTATAACTTTTTATAAATACCCCCTTAAGATTTATCTCAGCAATTGAATCCTCTACATTATTGGGGGGTAATTATGGTAGAGATTCCCAAACCTCTCCTGGGGGACCAGCCAGACAGCTTTCCAAGATATCCGCAATGTTTGTGCCTTGTAGTGCTATACAAATGATTAGTAGTAGTCATAGTATGAGAGAAATTATTCATGTATTGCCTCCACTGCATGCAGATTTCTCTCATAAATATTCAATGTGATATCCTGAAAATCTGATTATCTAGGGGTCCCCCAAGAAAGGAATAGGAACCTCTGGCCTAGTGGTGAAAGCAGCAGGCTAAGAACCAGGAGATACCATTGTTCTAATGTTGCTCAAGGTCACAAGGAGCATCGACAAGAGAAAAGCATGGTTTCTCAGCTGTAACAGGTGTTCTCCGGGAATAATCAGTCCTCACATATGAGTAACCTTGGCATCGACAGAGCCTGCGCATTAGCTTTTGGGAGATCCACTATGCATGCGTGGCTGCCTTCCCGCCCAAGGTTGCTATCTTGCCTCAGTATGATGAGATAACTCAAGATGGCAAAAAAGAAAAGCAACTCCATGGGGAGGATTGTAAGGACTGATTCCTGTTGTTCACGGAGAACACCTCTTATAGGTGATTAACCACAGTTTCTCCAGGAGCAAGCAAGAAGTCAGTCCTCACATGTGGGACTCCCTAGCTACAGACTACTGCAAAAAAAAAACCCTGTAAGCCACAGGCGACCCAAAAAGTGAACAATGAGAAACAGCAAAGAGTACAGTTGGGTCACAAGACCTCAGCAGCAATCCCAGCGTTGACCAGGGAAACCAGCTCTCTGGCAGCCTGGACACATCGCAGGGTCGGAGAGTAGCAGTTGCCTTAAACCCCAAAACAAATGATGGCATACCACCTGGTCAGAGGCACTGTCCCACCAGGACTCCTCCAGGCAGTAATGTGCTGCGAAGGTGTGAACAGAGGACCAGGTGGTGGCCCAGCAGATCTCCGTCAAAGGGAGCTGAGCGGAGGATCACCACAAAAGCTGCCATGGCCTGGACACTGTGCACCATGACGTGATGCTCCAGTGAAAGACCAGCCTGACCGTAGGTGAAGGCGATGCAGTCTGCCACCCAGATGGACAGAGTACAGACCGTTACGCCCAGGCGATAGGAAATGAAGAGCTGCAAGGAGCAGCGATGGGGCTTGGTCTGCTCTAAACGACAGGCCAAGGTCTGCTTAGAGTCTACCATATGGAGAGCAGCCTCTGCTCTACTGGTATGAGACCACTCAAAAAAGGTGGGAAGCACCACCCTGTTCCTGTGAAACTTGGTGTAGGAGGCATGAGTCACCAGAGCCTGGAGCTCACTGACCCTACGAGCAGATGCAAGCACCACGAGGAATATCACCTTTCCGAACAGATACTTGAGATGGCAGGAAGTCAGTGGCTCAAAGGGGGGAGTGATGAACTTTGAGAGGATCACACTGAGATCCCATGCCACCATCAGCGATAGAATGGGTGGTCAGGAGAGCAGGAGGTCCCTCTGGAAGTGAGCCATGAGATGCTAGGCAAAGATGGGCTTCCCCTCGATGAGGTGATGGTGCACCAATAGCACACTGAGGTGAACCCTAATGGAGTTAGACTTCAGACCAGCATTAAACAGGTGCAGCAGGTACTGCAGCACCAGCTGGACAGAACAGGAGAAGGAGTTGGCACCCCTCTCTGCACAACAAACCAAGAAGCGATGCCACTTGAAGGTGTACGCCCACCGAGTGGAATCTTTGCGTGATGCCAGCAGGATCTCTTCCAACTCCCTGTGCAAGTCGAACTGGACCAGGGCTACCCTTTCAGTGGCCAAGCACCTCAGGATGAGGTGCAGGAAAGAGCCGACCTCCTGCAAGAGCAGGTCCGGATCACTCCCCAGGGGAATTGGGGGCACCTGAGACAAGCTAAGGAGCAGCGGAAACCACGGCTGCCAGGGCCAGCAGGGGCCTATGAGGATTAGGGCAGCCCGGTCGAGCTGAACCTTGAAAAGGGTCTTGGCAATAAGCAGCGTGAGAGGGTAGGCATAGAGGAGGCTTTCCGTCAACGGAATGAGAAACGCATTGGCTGCCACCTGGGAGGGCTGCAGCGCTCTAGAGCAGAAGCAGGCCAGCTGAGCACTAGCCAAGCTGGCAAAAGAGATCCATCACAGGAAGGCCCCAGCAGTAGAACAGTCAGCTGGCCACCCGTGGGACGAGCTGCCACTCGTGGGCCTGGAGAACCTGGCTCAGTTGGTCCGCCAGAACATTGTTCTGACCAGGGAGGTACACAGTTCTGAGGAGCTGGCGAAAGTGCAGAGACAGACCGCTTCCCAGCACAGGAGGGATGACCCCATGCCCCCCTGCTTGTTGATGTAGAACATCGCCACCTGGTTGTCGGTCTTAAACACGACAGATTGGTTCCGCAAGTGGTGCTGAAAAGCTTGGAGAGCACAGGCGATAGCTCGGAGATCTAGGAAGTTAATCTGTTGAAGGCTCTCCGATGCAGACCACTGGACCCAAGTACAGAGGTCGCCACAGTGGGCTCCCCAGCCAAACTTGGAGGCATCTGTGGTGAGGACCCTCTTGAGGGGTCAGGACCTGAAAGGGCATCCCTGCCAGAAGATTACACGGCTGTTACCACCAGGCGAGGGACTCGGCAAGGGGGTGGGCAATGGTCACCCTATCCTGCAGACGCCCCGTTGCCTGAGACCACTGGGAACAGAGGGCCCACTGGGCCGGACAAATGTGGAGATGGGCGTTGGTTGTGACATGCATCGTCGAGGCCTTGTGCCCTAAGAGGCACAGTATGAGCCAGGCAGAGGCAGAGTTTCGGCCCTGAACCTCCCTTGCAAGGACCGCTAGGTGCTGGACCCTGTCAAGGGAGAGCAAGGCTCTTGCCTGGACTCTGTCTAGCAACGCCCCTATGGTGGTACTTGGGATAGTTGATGACAAACCTCAGGTGCTCCAGAGTGAGAAAGGTGCAGCATGCCACTTGCTGAACTTTGATGGTTGTGCTGCCTCTGACCAGCTAGTCGTCCAGGTAGCAGAAAATGAACAACCCCTTCAGCCACAGGTGGGCAGTGACCACTGCCAGGCAATTGGTGAATACCCTTGGGACTGAAGCCAGACGAAGGACGGGACCATGAATTGGTAGTGGCATCCTCCAACGACAAACCGGAAGTACTACCAGTGATATGGATGGATGGGAATGTGAGTATGCATCTTTGAGATCTAAGGAGCATAGCCAATCTCCCTGCCGGAGATAAGGCAGCAGTGTTCCAAGGGAGAGGATTTTGAACTTCTCCTTCACCAGAAACTTGTTGAGATCTCGAAAATCCAGAATAGGACGACAGCTGCCGGTCCTCTTGGGAACCAGGAAGTACTGGGAGTAGAATCCCTTGCCTTGAAGTGGGGCGGGACTAGTTCCACTGCCTTGCCAGACAGAAGCCCGGCGAGCTCTCGCTGGAGCAAGTCTCAGTGAAGGGGAGACATTGAAAGTTCCCCTAGGAAGAATGGGAGCAGCGTCTGATTGAAACAGAGGAGATAGCCCTCCGCCACCATCTGCAGATTTCATGCTGGACCACCGGCTGGCATAGAACAACAGACACCCCCTTGTGTGCTGCGGGGCTAGACCTCATGGTGGAGGAGAGGCTATGCCCAAGGAATCAAAAGCCCCCACCAGGTTGTGGCTGGGGAAGTACCTGGGGCTTGGGGGCCTTAGGCTTATGCAGGCTTTGCCCTTGTCCCTTCACCTGCTGGCCCTGTTGGGGAGCTGGGAAGGCCGAGTACTGGGGGAAGTTTCCGTAAGCCTTCCTCTTCTTCGGGTAAAGGAGCTTTTTCCCTGAAGCCTTCGTCGGGAAGGGTCAGAGGTTTTCTTGGGGAGCCTGGTCCTGGCCTGGTCAGGAACTCTTCTGTATTTTTATTACAGAAACATGACAGCAGAAAAACACCACATGGCCTATCTAGTCTGCCCTTCCATATCAACCATTACAACAGTCCTGTTTTGCCTTTAGAGATCCTGTGTGTTTGTTCAATGCTTTTTTGAATTCAGATACTATCCTCATCTCTACCAACTCCACTGGGAGACTATTCCATGCATCTACCACTCTTTCGGTAAAGAAAGCATAGTTACTCACCTGTAACAGGTGATCTCCAGAAACAGCAGGAATTTAATCTTCACATATGGGTATCGTTGGTACCGACGGAGCCTGCGCAGGAACGCTCTCCAGCGTCCAATTAGAAAGCTTTTGGGAGCATCCCACAGCGTCTGCGTGCTGCCTTCCCGCCTTTCCCAACTGCCTCTCTCCAGTTGAGTTTAAAGCTGAGATAAAGAGAGAGAGAGAGGGAAAGAGAAAGATAGAGAGAGGGGAGGTGGGTGGGTTGTGAAGGGGAGGGGAGGTGGGTGGGTTGTGAAGACTAAATTCCTGCTGTTCCCGGAGATCACCTGTTACAGGTGAGTAACTACGCTATCTCCAGGAACAAGCAGGAATGTAGTCTTCACATATGGGGACTCCCTAGCTTTAGATGCCAGGGAGAGACCCCAGAAGTTGTGTGTCCCTGTGAAAGGGCTCCACTTCCCCCCATGGATCTCTGGCATCCAACCAGGGATGGTGGGAAGGAGTTGATTAGGTATGGAACAGGTGTTGAAGAACAGACTGACCAAACAAGGTATCCCGGCGAGAGTCCTTGCCCAAGCAGTAATGGGCTGTGAAGGTATGAACTGAGGCCCAAGTAGCTGCTCGACAGATGTCGTCGATAGACACAGAGTGCAGATGAGCCATTGAAGCTGCCATGGCTCTCACATTGTGAGCTGTGACATGGCCCTCCAGAGGAAGATTCTTACTCTGATAGGCAAAGGAAATACACTGAGCAATCTAGCTGGACAGTGTTCTCTTGGAGACTGGAAGTCCCAAATGAGAAGGATCAAAAGCAACAAAGAGTTGGGAGGACTTCCTATGTTGCTGTGTTCTTTGCAAGTAAAAGGCTAAAGCTCTTTTACAGTTCAAAGTATGAAGATTCCTTTCTGCATTAGATGCATGAGGCCTTGGAAAAAACACAGGCAGGCAGACCGCTTGGTTTAAATGAAAAGGCGAGACCACCTTTGGCATAAAGTGTGGATGAGTTCTGAGGACTACCTTGTCATGATGGAACCTTGTACAAGGTGGATCAGCCACTAGTGCCTGCAACTTACTGATGCGACATGCTGATGTGAATGCAATGAGAAAGATCACTTTCCAAGAAAGGAATTTCAACGAGGTAGTGGCTAAAGGTTCGAAAGGTGGCTTCATGAGCTGGCCAAGCACCAGATTTAAGTCCCATGCCACAGGTGGTGGCTTAATGGGAGGCTTAGTTAGAAGAAGGCCTCTCATAAATCTTGCTATGAGAGGATGGGAGGAAATAGGTTGTCCATTTAAAGGCTTGAAAGAAGCCGCAATAGTACTTAAATGGACTCTTACTGAGTTAGTTTTAAGTCCTGCATTGGATAAATGAAGGAGATACTCTAGTAATGATTCCAGAGGTATCGCAAGGGGGTTAAGACCCCTCTGCGAGCACCATATGGTAAACCTTTTCCACTTGAAAGCATAAGAGCGTCTTGTGGAAGGTTTTCTGGAAGCATAAAGGATATCCTTTACTTGCTGGGGAAGGTTAAGATCTTGAAGATCTAGGCCTTCAGCAACCAAGCCCTGATATACAGAGACTGGGGATTGCGATGCCATAACATTCAGACCTCCTGAGACAGGAGATCTGGAGCAGAGCCTAACTCCAGAGAGGGAGCTTGAGAGAGATGTAGAAGCAGAGGGTACCACACTTGCCGTGGCCAATGTGGAGCTATGAGAATCATACGGCCTCTATCTCTCTGAAGCTTGAATAGGGTTTTGGGGATCAGGGGAATGGGTGGAAAGGCATACAGGAAGTCTTGACCCCAATGAAGGAGGAAAGCATCCCTGACCTGAGAGCCCTGAGCTGGAATTCTGGAACAGAACCGGGGAAGTTTGGCATTCAACGGACTTGCCAAGAGGTGTATGTCAGGGGTTCCCCAAATTTGAAAACTCTTGGCCACCTGGTCTGCATGTAGAGACCATACGCTCGGAAGCAGAACTCGACTGAGTCTGTCTGCCCAAGAGTTTTGGATACCTGGAAGATACACTGCCAGGAGATGAATCTGATGCTCTCTGGCGAGGGTCCATAGTCGCAAAGCTTCGTTGCAAAGCGACAGAGAGCCTGTTCCTCCCTGCTTGTTCACGTAGAACATGGCTACTTGATTGTCCATATGGATGAGGACTGTCTTGTAGCTGAGCGGGGTGTGGAACACTCGCAGAGCAAGGAAGATTGCTCTGAGCTCCAAGAGACTGATGTGTAGATGAGTCTCCTGTGGAGTCCAAGTGCCTTGGGTGGAGAGGTCTTTCAGATGAGCTCCCCAACCCACTGGAGTAGCATCTGTTGTGAGAGTTGCCTGGGGTAAAGGCTGTTGAAATGGGGACCCTAGCAACAGGTTTTGAGTGGACTGCCACCATTGGAGGAACAAAATAAGGCGACTTATGTTTGCTATTTTGTCTGACAGGCACCCCGATGCCTGGGTCCATTGAGTGGATAAAGTCCACTGGGCTGCTCTCATGTGGAGGCAAGCATAAGGAACCACATGCACGGTAGATGCCATGTGGCCTAGTAGTTGTAACATTTCTCGAGCAGTGAGGTGAGGCTTTAGCACTGCTTGAGAAGCTAACTGCACCATGCGAAGGCAATGGGCCTGGGGGAGATAGGCCCTTGCTTTTCTGGTATCCAGCAACGCTCCTATGAACTCTAGAGATTGTGTGGGAGTTAGACTGGATTTTGGGATGTTTATGACCAGACCCAAATACTGAAGGATACGCATTGTGCAAGATAGAGAAGTCCTGGCCTCTGACTCTGATGGGGCTCGAATGAGCCAGTCGTCTAAGTAAGGGAAGATGAATATTCCTAGAGTGCGTAGAAATGCTGCTACCAAAGCCATGCATTTCGTGAACACCCTTGGTGCTGAAGCCAGGCCAAAAGGAAGCACCGTATTGGTAGTGCTTTCCTTGAAAAAGGAACCGAAGGAACTTTCTGTGATTTGGATGGATGAGAACATGAGTGTACGCATCCTTGAGATCTAGAGACCAAAGCCAATCCTGACTCTGAAGGTATGGCAGCAGAGATCCCAGAGAGATCATTTTGAATTTCTCTTTGAACAGAAATTTGTTCAATTCTCTGAGGTCCAAAATAGGTCTGTGTCCCCCTGTTTTTTTGGGATAAGGAAATAGAGGGAGTAAAACCCTGTACCCTGTTGATGAGTGGGTACTTCTTCTATTGCCCCCTGGGCAAGAAGCATAGTGACCTCTTGATCTAACAGGTTGACCACAAAAAAGAAGGAATAAGGAAAAAAATTTCTGCGGTGACAGGAATGACGACCTGCTGGCTCCGCGGAAAACGAAGAACTGGAGAGAGGCAGTTGGGAAAGGCGGGAAGGCAGCACGCAGGCGCTTTGGGATGCTCCCAAAAGTTTTCTAATTGGACACTGGGGAGCGTTCCCGCGCAGGCTCCGTCGGTACCGACGATACCAATATGTGAAGACTACATTCCTGCTTGTTCCTGGAGATATATTTCCGCATATTATTCCTGAGTCTATCCCCTTTCACGCTCATCCTATATCCCCTTCTAGCAGAGCTTGCTTTCAATCAAAAGACTCAAGGGTGCAGGGGGGAAATATGTAGAAGCTGATAAGGATAAAGCAGAATTGCTTAACAAATATTTCTGTTCTGTGTTCACAGATGAAGAACCAGGAGGAGGACCTCAGAAAACACCCACAAATAAGAACAGAAGCGAGAGACATCTTGAACAATTTTCAGAAGACTGTGTTCGTGAGAAACTAGCTCAACTTAAAGTAGACAAAGCGATGGGACCGGATGGGATACACCCTAGAATACTGAGGGAACTTGGGGACGTTCTAGCAACTCCACTGACTGACCTTTTCAATGCCTCGGAGTCGGGAGTGGTGCCAAAGGACTGGAGAGAGGCTCATGTGGTGCCTTTACACAAAAGCGGATGTAAGGATGTGGTTGAAAACTACAGGCCGGTTAGTTTAACTTCGGTGGTGAGTAAATTATTGGAAACGCTGCTGAAAGAGAAAATAGTGAGGTTTCTGGAGTCCAGCGGATTACAGGATCCGAGGCAGCATGGATTCACTAGAGGCAGGTCTTGTCAGACAAATCTGATTGATTTCTTTGACTGGGTGACCAGGGAGTTGGACCGAGGGAGAGCTCTAGATGTGGTGTATTTAGATTTCAGTAAAGCCTTTGACACTGTTCCTCACAGGTGACTTATAAACAAACTGAGCACCCTAGCGATGGACCCTAAAGTTACTGCTTGGGTTAGAAATTGGTTGGGTGGGAGGCGACAAAGAGTACAAGTAAATGGAGCTCAGTCTGAGGAGAAGGATGTTACCAGTGGTGTGCCCCAGGGATCTGTCCTTGGTCCGATTCTTTTTAACATCTTTGTTAGTGATATAGCAGAAGGGCTGTCGGGTAAGGTTTGCCTCTTTGCAGATGATACCAAAATCTGCAATAGAGTAGACACCCAGGAAGGTGTAGATAACATGAGGAGGGATCTAGCTAAGCTTGAAGAATGGTCTAGAATTTGGCAGCTGGGATTTAATGTTAAAAAATGTAAGGTCATGCATTTGGGCTGCAGCAATCCAAGGGAGCAACACAGTATAGGAGGTAAAGTACTTTTGTCCACTAAAGAAGAGCGGGACCTAGGCGTGGTTGTGTCTGATGATCTTAAAATAGCTAAACAGGTAGAAAAGGCGACGGCAAAAGCTAGAAGGATGCTTGGGTGCATACGGAGAGGAATGGCTAGCAGAAAAAAGGAGGTGATAATGCTTCTGCATAAGTCTTTGGTGCGACCTCATTTGGAGTATGGTGTGCAATTCTGGAGACCGCACCTTCAAAAGGATGTGAACAGGATGGAGTCGGTGCAGAGGGTTGCTACTAAAATGATTAATGGGCTTCATTATAAAGCATATGAGGACAGACTTAAGGATCTTAATATTGTACACCTTAGAGGAAGGGCGGGATAGAGGTGATATGATTGAGATGTTTAAATACCTCCGTGGCATAAATGTTCAGGGAGAGAGCCTCTTTCAATTGAAAGCAAGTTCTGCTACGAGGGGACATGGGATGAGGGTGAAGGGAGATAGATTCAGGAGTGATATGCGGAAATATTTCTTTACAGAAATAGTGGATCCGTGGAATAGTCTCCCAGTGGAGGTGGTAGAGATGAGGACAGTAACTGAATTCAAAAAAGCATGGGACCAACACAGAGGATCTCTAAAGGTAAAAAGTGGACTGTTGTAGTTGTTGTTATGGAAGGACAGACTAGATAGGCCATGTGGTCTTTTTCTGTCATCATGTTTCTAAAAGAGGCTCTCCTCCTGTGCATTTATGCCACGGAGGTATTTAAACTTCTCAATCACCTCTATAGTATACATATTAAGATCCTTAAGTCTGTCCTAATATGCTTTATAACGAAGACCACTAACCATTTTAGTAGACACCCTCTGTACCGACTCTAACCTGTTTATATCCTTTTGAAGGTGAGGTCTCCAGAATTGCACACAATACTCCAAATAAGGTCACACCAAAGACTTATACAGAGGCACTAACACCTCCTTTCTTCTGCTGGCCATTCTTCTCCATATGCACTCAAAGGATCCTTCTAGCTTTCGCTGTCACCTTTTCTACCTGTTTAGCTATTTTAAGATCATCAGACAATCACACCTAGGTCCCGCTCTTCTTTTCTGGACAGAAGTACTTCACCCACTATATTACACCGTTCCCTTGGATCGCTGCAGCCCAAATGCATGATCTTGCATTTTTTAACATTAAATCTCAGCTACCAAATTCTAGACCATTCTTCAAGTTTAACTAGATCCCTCCCCATGTAATCTACACCTTCCTGGGTGTCTACGCTATTTTTTTATTTTTCTTATTTATAATAAAAGAATATAGTAAAACATAATAAACTTTAAAAAAACTTTAGCCTTCTGAACCCACCATAAAATATCACTTACATCAACAGTGTAAAGAGCAAACTAAATGCCAGAAGATTTCAACACTTATCTTACATTGGTAATCTCCCCAAAGCTATATGTGGCACCATCAAGCGTTTCGCCACCACTTCTTCAGGGAGGTTCTTTTAATAAGGTTCCTCCAGCACAATAAAGCCAAACCAATGCTCCTCCGGAAAGCTAGTATCTGGGAAAGAAGGCAATGCAAATAACATAGTTTATCATAGTCCCTACCAAGCCCACAATAAAATTTATTTTGAACACCACTGACGACCAGCATTTACCCAAATAAATCCAGCCTTACTTACTAAAAAAACGCTTTCATTTCTTCCTTACTGACAACTGGAAGGGTGGGAAGTTCAAAACCTCTCATCAACCAGCCTTTTAAATCCTCTTCCACCAATCAAAAAACTGCACACATTTCCGAAGATGCACTCTATACATAGATATAAACCTGCCCACACTAAGGAGCTCTAAACCCTCCCCAATATCCATCACACTAAATCCTCATCCCATCTCCCAGACCGATCTTCACACCTACAGACAGCTTAAATCCTAACAAACACTCCAATCTATCTAGGCATTCAACCCCTTAGGACATATGGTATTTAACTGAAAAATCCATTTCTGTTCACATCTCTCAAGATACTGTCCTCTTGTTAAACTCTTCCCACTCCAAAAGATTAAATCTATGCAGAAACACTGCAAGTCCTCAAACACGTGTCCTAACTCCGAGCAATGTTGAACTATGGGAGGGGCCTGCTACATTCCCAACGTAACCTGCTTCTATGTTCACACATATGTCTCCTAAACTGGCAGGTAGTTTTACCAATATAAAGTAATCTATACGGACATCTAATAGCATAAATAATATAGCAAGATGCGCAAGTAGTGCTTTGACGTAAAGTGTATGTACGTCCGGCTTATCCAAAAACAGAAACAGCTACGGAAACACTACAGATTCCTTATCGTCCCTCCAGTCTGATCCTGAACCTCTGGGTTGTGCTCCTCCTCCAGAAGCTTGGAGACTGAGAAACGTCATCATTTTCTGATGTCACTGATATATCCTGCCAGGAGCCGCCTCCTTCCACCAGTTACCTCAGTCTCCAAGCAGCTGGAGGATCGGTGAGCCTGGATGTCCGGGCTCACTAGAGGAACAATTAAGGAGAGGTAATAGGGCTTAGTTTTGAATACGGGTTTTAAAGAGAAGATTGTTTGAATTTAGTGAGCTTATACCTTTAAAATTAGCCAGAGGCCTCCCCTCCCCTCCTCCCCGCGGTGAATTTTGGCAGTACATTCGTCGAAGAAGCAGTCTGCAAAACGAGCAAGGCTTCGGTTCCCGAACCCACATTATTGGGTGAGGAACCGGGGCAGTTTTCAGCCGGCGCATACAGAGGAAGGTGCCTGTCAGCACGGCGAGGCTGTCAAAGGGGACGTCCGGCGAAGTGAGCTAGCAGATCTCTCTCTCCCTCTCTCTCTGCCTTGCTCCTGATGCTGAAACAGAGTGTAGCCAGTTGAGCGCGGAGAGAGGAATGCTCGGAGAAAGGTTTGGGGCAGATGAGATAAGAGGGGCAAGATCGGTGCGACAGGTTTGCCGGGGTGATTTATGCACGCAGAGTACAGCAGGCCAAACCGCGTGTCGGCAGCGCGGGAAGCGCCGGGGCTGCATAGGGGCCTGAAAAAGCTTGCTTTTTTTCGACGGGACACTTCGTTTTCAAGTTTAAATTTCACATTCTGGCTCGAGGCGCTTAGGCTAAGGCTCCACATTGTTTAAAAAACAAAACAGGAAAATGTGTTTAAGGGGCTAAACCTTTTCAGTCATAGTCTGTTGGTGAGGCCCAGGGTACATTAATTACTCAAGGGGGAAACACCGTCTCTCTACGCAAACGGGATGCCTTCTAGACCGCAGTGCTTAGTCTGCGGTACTAGAAGAGGAGCAGTGTCGGAGACAGGAGTTTGTAGGGGCTGCGTGCAAGAAGCAGCCGCTGTGGAACATGCCTTGGAAGTGGGGGCTGAGGGTCCAGGAGCTGCGGTAGGTCTACCGGACCCATTGTCCCTAGATTTACCACTTAGGGAGCCTGTGGTGGGGACTTCTTCCGCTCCGGATCTTCCCTCCTCGCAGGCGGCCTTGCGGCAATCTTTTCGCAGGGGTTTGTTGCGCTTATACAGCAAGCTTTCGGTGGCACGCAGAAGAGGCAAGCAAGCAGTTCCACAGAAGAGCTGGGTGAGAAGAGGCCTGCGACCTCTCTGACTGCAGGGGCAACAGGAAGCCTGGCAAAGAGGGCCAGGACGGAAAAAGAACAGAAGGAACAGTCGGTGACCTCGGAGGGGCTTCACTCCGACGAGGGGGAACCCGACTTGGAATTGGACGACGAGTTGGAGGAAGGAGAGCTCATGGACAAAGAGGACCAGGCTAGGGTAGTCCGCGTGTTCCGGAGAAACGAGCTGCCGGCACTCATTTCAGAAACGCTAAAGGCGCTTAATAAGCTGTCTCCTGGACCAGCAGAGGACGCTACGTTAGAGGATCCGTTACTGCAGGTCTTTAGAAAAACTCAGAGAGCTTTCCCGGTACACCGAGTGATTCGAGAAATGATTCAGGAGGAGTGGAACATGCCAGAGGCAGGTCTCAAAGGCTCCAGAGTTATGGAGCACGCCGCAGCCGAGGGAGATCAAAGGGCAGCGGCCCTTTAAAGCAGCGTGCTCCATCGGAGGAGCCAGAGCACGCCGCCGCCGAGGCCGATCAAAGGGCAGCAGCCCTTTAAAGCGGCGTGCTCCATCGGGTGGGCCCGCGCCCGAGGGCCTCGCCAGAGGGCCCTTTGGCGCGGGCCCGGGAGCGCTCTGGTGTGAGCCGTGAACCCTGCTCCTCCTAATCATCGCAGCTGTCTGGAGCTGACCCTGGAACCGGGTAGGCACGATCGCTCCTCCACATGTCTCACACTTCTCCTCCTGACCTCTACCATCTCGCCAACACCACCTTCCTTCAAGCAACTCTCCTTAACTTGCTGCCCACGGCTGTCATTGACCTCTCCTTCCATTATCCGCCTCGTAACTGCTACCCATTGTCTGCTTAGTACTGTTACCTACTGCCTGCCTAGAGCTGCTAACCATTATTCTCACTGAACCGCTACCCACTGTTTGCCTAACCTGTTGCCCACTGCCTGCACTGAACTGCCACCCAGTGCTTGCCAGAACTGCTGCTCATTGCCAGCACCCCAGCAGAACTGCTACCCAGTACTACTCTGAACTGCTACCCATTACTGCACAGAACTGCTACCCAGTGTTGCGTAGAACTGCTACCCATTATTGCCTGAACTGCTACCTATTGTTGCTTAGAGATACTACCTATTGTTGCTCGAACTGTTACCCATTATTGCTTAGATCTGCTACCCATTATTGCCTAGACCTGCTTCCCAGTGTTGCACAGTACTGCTACCCAGTGTTGCTTAAAGTTGCTACCTATTGTTGTTTAGAACTGCTACCCATTGTTACATAGAACTGCTTCCCAGTGTTGCTTAGAACTGCTACCCATTGTTACATAGAACTGCTTCCCAGTGTTGCTTAGAACTGCTACCCGCTATTGCCTAGAATTGCTACCCAGTGTTGCTTAGGACTACTACCTATTGTTGCTTAGAACTGCTACCCATTATTGCCTAGAATTGCTACCCAGTGTTGCCTTGGACTGCTACCTATTGTTGCTTAGAACTGCTACCTATTGTTGCTTAGAACTGCTACCTGTTGTTTGCTCAGACCTTGCTGCCTACCCCCCCCCCCCCCATATCTCATTGTCCTCCTCAACTGCCTCCCCTCCTACCAACACCCTCCCTCCTCTCCCCCTACTCTCCTCACTCGTTCCTCCACTCTTTCCCCTAACCTAGCATCTACCTTCCTTACTTCTCCCTCCACTCTCCCCCCTAGCCTAGCATCTGCTTTCGAGCTTCTCCACACTATCCCCCGCACTTACCCAGCCCCCTCTCCACCTTCCTCCCTCCATTCTGCCCCCTATCTTAGCACCCGCTCTTGAGCTTCTCCACACCATCCCCTGCATTCAACCTGCCCCCGTCTCTTTAAGGCAACCCCACCCTCACTTCCGCCGTACTATCTCCACTTTACCTCGCTCTCTAATAACTCATTATCCTTCTCTCATCAGGTAATATCAACCCTAACCCTGGTCCCCCCCCCCCCCCCCCGATTTCTCTCCCACTCTAAAGATAGTTCCTCACGTACTCTATCTAATCTCATCCACATCCTGCTCCTCCCCCCTCCCACCCTCTCCCAGTCATCCCAAAATCACTCACCTATAAATATCAACTCCAACCCTACCCCCAAAAATAATCCCTCACATAACCTACCTGGCACCATCAAATTATCCCTCATTCCCCCCCCCCCCTCATATCCCTCTCCGGGAGCACATACACCCAAAGATACCCACCCTCACCCTTCTCTATCTAAAGCTCGCTACTACCCTAAAAATAGACCCCCGCGCTATTCTTATAAGAAATCTGCACGTAATTTATCCAACCTTATCCATATCCCTCTCCTCCCCCCCTCCGCTCTCCCGTTTACTTGTGCCCTATGGAACGCATGCTCAGTCATGAAAAAAAAACTCTTTTATTCACGATCTTTTCATCTCTAATGCCCTACACCTCCTTGCCCTAACCGAGACCTGGCTTTCCCCAGACGACACCGCATCCATTGCCTCTCTCTGCTATGGGGGCTACAATTCTCCCATATACTTCAATCTACTGGTCGCGGTGGTGGCGTTGGCCTCCTACTCTCTCCCTCTTGCCAATTCCAACCCCTCCTGCCACCCCAATCACACTCCCCCCTCTCCTTCGAAGTCCACTCCATTCGCCTCCTCACACCACTTCCCCTCCGAGTAGCAGTTATTTATCGCCCACCCGACTACTCCAAATCAACCTTCCTCACCGACTTTGACTCCTGGCTCTCTGCCTTTATGGATTCCTCCTCCTCCACTCTTATTCTTGGCGAGTTCAACATTCACGTCGACAACCCCTCCGACCCCCATGCCTCAAAGTTCCTTACTCTTACCACCTCGTTTGACCTCCAACTTTGCTCCACTGCCCCCACACACCTACACGGCCACTGTCTTGACCTAATACTCTTCTCCAATTCCTCTCCCTCAAACCTCTGCAAATCAATCCTTCCCTTATCTGACCATCACCTCTTAACTTTTACTTTTCAGCTCCTGCCATCCCAACCTCGTCCTGTCTCCTCCGTCCTATTTAGAAATCTTCATAATATTGATCCCCTGACTCTCTCCTCCACCATTTCTCCATCCCTTTCCTCCATTTTATCATCTGAGTCCGTCAACAAGCCACTATCCTCATACAATACTACACTATCCTCAGCCCTTGACACTCTTGCCCCTCCCACCTCACGTCCTGTAAAACGATCTACTCCCCAACCCTGGCTTTCACCCACAATCCGTTACCTATGCATCTGCGCCCGTTCTGCTGAACGAGCCTGGTCCAAATCTCGCTCCCAGGAAGACCTTCTACACTTCAAATTCATGCTTGGCTCCTTCCAGTCAGCCTTAGCACTTGCCAAACAAGATTACTACATCCACCTGAATAATTCCCTTGCCTCTGATCCTCGCCGTCTCTAACACCCTCAATTCTCTCCTCAAGGTCCCCCCACCTCCGACCCCTCCTTCCCTCTCTGCCCAAACCCTAGCCAATTACTTCCATGACAAAATCCTCAAAATTACTCTCCAATTCCCTACTCCCTCATCCACCTCCCCTCCCCCCATTTCTCCTCCTCCAGCCATACTCCCCCTGCCACCCTCTCCTCCTTCTCCCCGATCTCTGAAGAAGAAATCACACTTCTTCTTTCCTCCTCCAAACCCACCACTTGTTCATCAGATCCTATCCCCACCCATCTCCTACGTTCCATTTCCCTCACCATTGCCCCCCTCCATTACTCATATCCTCAACCTTTCACTCTCCACTGCAACTGTCCTCGTTGACTTCAAACATGCTGTTGTCACATCCCTCCTCAAGAAACTCTCGCTTGATCCCACATGCCCTTCTATCGACCCATCTCCCTCCTTCCCTTCATATCCAAACTGCTAGAACGAGCAGTCCACCGTCGCTGCCTCGACTTCCTCACCTCCCAGGCCCTCCTGGTTCCACTACAATCAGGCTTCCGCCCCCTACATTCCACCGAAACGGCACTCAAAAGTGTCACCAACGACCTGTTCCTGGCCAAATCTAAGGGCCTCTATTCCATCCTCATCCTTCTTGATCTTTCTGCTGCCTTCGACACCGTTGACCACGACCTTCTCCTGACCACCCTCTCCTCACTTGGCTTCAAGGACTCCGTACTATTCTGGTTCTCCTCCTACCTCTCCCATCGCTCATTCAGTGTATGCTGTGGAGGCTTCTCCTCCTCCCCTACCCCGCTCCAGGTAGGTGTACCCCAGGGATCTGTCTTGGGCCCCCTCCTTTTCTCTCTCTATACCCAAGGCCTTGGCGCGCTTATCTCTTCCCATGGCTTTCAGTACCATCTCTGTGCCGATGACTCCTAAATCTACCTCTCTACACCTAATATCTCTATGGCAACCCAGTCCAAGATCTCTGCTTGTCTTTCAGACATCGCTGCCTGGATGTCTCATCGCCGATTGAAACGGAACATGGCCAAGACTGAACTCCTTGTCTTTCCACCAAATTCCTCCCCCCCCCCACTTCCCCCTCTCTCAGTCCATGTGGATGGATCTACTATCCTTCCTGTTCCCTCAGCCCGCAATCTAGGGGTTATCTTTGACACCTCTCTCTCCTTCTCCGCCCATATCCAGCTTGTAGCCAAGACCTGCCGATTTTTCCTCTACAACATGTGACGTAGAAGACTCAAGATGCTATGGAAACAGATAGTGATCCGGTGGAGAGAACCGGTACTGCAAGAGAATGCAGGATTTTCTCTTCAGAGAGAAAAAAACAGAGCTAATCAGGAACCACACCTCACCTCAGGGAAGGAGAGAAGCCAAGTCCCTGATTGGGCACGCCCAAGCAGGAGGCGGGCAGTGCAGTACACAGGCAGCTTGTTAAGCACTCAGAAACAAAGAGAGTCAGATTTGAAAGAGGACGACGAGGAGAAAGAAGGAGATTTGGACGGACATGACCAGGAAGAGTTGGAGAGAGAGAGCAATTAAGCAGCTGTGATCCACTAAGGAGAAGACTGGACTCAGGAAGCAAGTACCTGGGAGACTCAGGGGCAGGGAGAATCTTCTGTGACCAGAGGGATTCAGGAGCACTGAGAGACCCAAGGTTACAGCACAGGCTTCTAGAGGACCAAGCAGAACCTTGGAACCGAAGGCAGAGGGACAAAGAATTACCCTGGAGAAAGCCACAGCACAAGGTACACAGTGGGTATGAAGCAGCTAGCAAGTTTAACATTGGGAAGCCAGAAAGAGTAAAGGCTAACGTTAAAAGCCAAGACAAAGTCAGACAACATGGTAGCAATTGGTTGCAGTCTGAAAAGCATTTAAGCAGCCTAGGCTATTCTCATAAGCCAGCAGAAACCTATAGTAAAGGAACAGCTGAGTCTTATTACAGAGACGTGTGCCAAGAGAAGCCTGACCGTTCTACTTTTAACACTCTGTTGAGAAACTCTCCACTCACAGCTGAAGTTTTAAACCCAGCATTAACGTTTAGTGATAAGTGGGGGAAGGATAATCCTAACACGTGGAATTGTTGTCCTAGTAAAAGCAGCATTGCTAATTATCAAGAGATAAGCAGTTTAAACAAACAGTTACCTGGAGGAAGACATTATCAGCTTAGCCCAGGAAGAACGCAGGCTGAATTGCTTCTTAAAGATTTCAGAGAGTTCCTTGAAAGCAGGGCAGTTTCTTCCTCTAACGTAGCACAGCCCACAAACAGCTGTGAAGAGGAAATGCCTTTAGTTTCTTCTCTACTGTTCACAGAGCCAGACATGCCAATGGACTGTTCAGCTTGTGTCATTGAGAAGGACATTTAATTAAAATGTTATACAAAGTTATATGAAGAAATATAACAGAAGTTGCTGTATTGATTCCTATGCTGAGAAACTTATCAGAAGGGAATAAGTTCAAGCATAATTGTCTGCATACCAGGAGCATTGCTGTTTTCCAGAGTTTGTTTCTTCCGTTAGTGAAAAGGGTCACATGACAACTGAATGTGATCACAGAAGATAATGGACATTTAGCCTAGCAGTGCAATACCTTGTTTTGGTTTTTCACTCTTGTTTTGTGCTATTATACTTTATTTGCGTCTGTTTGCACTTGAACTGCAATGCGGAAATAAACCTCATCAAAGAAATTGTCTTTGCCTACCTTACTACTTGAGCACACACAACTACAATACTCAACCCTGAAGGGCATCAAAGGCCACCCCCTCCTGAAACCCTCAAGGTCCAGGGAGCGGGTGCGTGGCAATCAGCAGCAAGATCTGCCCCTTCTTCTCTGAACACACTACCAAAATGCTTATCCACTCCTTAATCTCCTCTCGCCTAGATTACTGCAACCTACTCCTCGCTGGTCTCCCTGTGAGCCACCTCCTTCCCCTTCAATCTATACAAAATCACGCTGCTCGACTAATCTTCTGCTAGCCTCGCCATGCCCACATTACTCCCCTCCTCAAGTCACTTCACTGGCTCCCTGTCCAATTCCGCATCCAGTTCAAGCTTCTCCTGCTGACCTATAAATGCATTCACTCTATGGCCCCTCAATACCTCATATCCCTTATCTCTCCTTACGTCCCCTCTCGAAATTTGCGCTCCGCCAGCAAATCGCTTCTTTCAATGCCTTTCACCTGCACCGCGAACTCCCAACTGCGCTACACGCCTGGAACGGCCTACCTATGCCTGTGCGCCAGGCACCCTCCCTGGCCCTCTTCAAGTCCAGGTTGAAGACCCACCTCTTCACCATTGCATTCAGATCCTGACTTCCATCCTCATCCTACCCTAACCCCTGTCAACGTTTTGACCTAACCATAGACCAAGCTGTACCAAACTGTACCACACCATATCTTCCGCAGAACTGACTAATGCTCTGTACTGTTCTAACTAGATTGTAAGCTCCGATGAGCATGACTCTGATGGGCAGGGACTGTCTATTGTTTGTTAGCCACCTCTTGTAGGTTAACTGTGCAGCGCTGCGTACGTGGCGCTCTATAAGTGCTAAATAGTAGTAGTAGTAGTAGTAGTAGTAGTAGTAGTAGTATGGGCCATCTTTACCCACTGGTTGACCAAGATCGGGAGTTGTTTAAGTCTCCCAAAGTGGATGCAGCCGTCTCAGCAGTTACAAAGAAGACTACTATTCCAGTAGAAGGAAGTGCGGCCCTCAAGGATACCCAGGACAGGAAACTGGATACCTTGTTGAAACAAGTTTTCAACATCAATGCTCTGTCTGTTCAGGCAGCTATTTGTGGCGCATGGGTTGCAAGAGCCTGTCTTCGCTGGTCACAACGAATTCAAGAAGAACAGGGAGAGGACACAACCGGAGAAGCACCCAGGCTGGAGTCAGGGACAGCTTATCTGGCCGATATTCATTATGACCTTATTCAAAGATTATCGAAAAGCATGGCATCGGTTGTAGCAGCAAGACGGTATCTTTGGCTGCACAATTGGGCAGCTGATGGATCTTCCAAAGCTAGGCTAAGTAAGCTTCCTTTTAGAGGAAGGCTCTTGTTTGGGGAAGATTTAGAGAAGCTGGTAAAAGGATCTGGGAGAATCCAAGGGTGGAAGACTTTCAGAAGACAAACAAAAGCAGGGGCAGTTGACTCCCACAGCCAAGGGTCAGCAGAGGGAGTTTCGATGGTTCCGTTTCCCAAGATTTAATCAAGCGCAAAGGGGACGTTTTCCCAATAGAAACCAGGAGTTTTGAGGCTTTCGGGGAGCAGGAAGAGGATTTGGGGCCTCTTCCTCCTCCTCAAACCTTCGAAAGCCACAATGAAGTCAAGGGGACCCAGGTAGACTTGGTGCCCGTAGGAGGTCGGCTATGGGATTTTTACCCTGCCTGGGTCCAAATTACGTCAGACCAGTGGATACTGGAGGTCATTCAAGAAGGTTATGCGTTAAGAGTTTCAGCGGCCGGTGAAGGATTCGTTCGTTCAGTCTCCATGCAAGGCACCTGCCAAGTGCACCGCAGAGAGAGAGATGATAGAGAGGCTGCTCGACCTCAAGGCAGTAGTACAGGTGCCTCCAGAACAATGCGGCTTCAGTCGGTACTCCATATACTTCGTAGTCCCAAAGAAAGAAGGGACATTTCAGCCAATTTTAGATCTCAAAAGAGTAAATCGTTGTCTTCGCGTATCTCATTTTCATATGGAAACCCTGTGGTCGGTGATCATGGCAGTAAGAAAAGGGGAGTTCCTTACTTCCCTGGTTCTGTCGGAAGCATACCTACACATTCCCTTAAGGCAAGAACATCAGAAATTTCTCAGATTTGAGGTTCCTCTAGGACATTTTCAGTTCCGGGCATTACCGTTTGGACTAGCTACAGCGCCATGAAAATTCACCAAGGTGATGGTGGTAGTAGCGGCAGAATTGTGAAAGGAGGGGATTCTGGTGCACCCTTATCTAGATGACTGGCTGATCCAAGCGCCAGGGCCGAAAGCGAGTCGACTACAGCCAGAGTGGTGACATTTCTACAAAGTCTCGGTTGGGTTGTCAATATGTCAAAGAGCAAGTTGGTTCCGTCGCAAAGTCTAGAATACTTGGGAGCTCGGTTCGATACGAGTGCTAGAAGAGCTTTTCCGCCGCAACAACGAGCGAAGGGATTGCAGAGGCTAGTCCGACAATTTCTGAACAGAACAACTCCCACAGCATGGCATTATCTGCAGTTACTCAGGACCATGGCAGCGACTCTAGAGCTGGTCCAGTGGGCAAGAGCCCACATGAGGCTATTGCAGAGGGCATTGCTCAGATGATAGTCACATCAAAACGATCCTCTGTCTAGGAGACTGCCTTGTCCGACAGAGACGCGTCAAGCTCTTCAACAGTGGTTACTTCCGGGCTGTCTGGAAAAGGGGAGGCCTTTGGAAGCACCATGTTGGTTATCCCTAATGACGGATGCTGTGGAGCTCATTTCTAAGGAAGGTTTGCCCAAGGACAGTGGACCGATCGAGAAAAGGCCTGGTCAATCAACAGGTTGGAATTGCGAGCAGTAATGCTGGCTTTGCAAATTTTTCAACCCTATCTCCACAGGAGTGCCGTTCGGGTGTTTTCCGACAATGCGACTGCTGTAGCCTATATCAATCGACAAGGCAGAACCAGCAGTGTCCTGCTGGAAGCCGAGGCCGAACAGTTGTGCGAGTGGGCCAAAGTAAATCTTCTGGCTTTGTTGGCAGCGCATGTAGCGGGAGTAGACAATGTGGAGGCCAACTTCTTGAGTCGCGTGAAAGTGGACCCGGGGGAGTTGGTCCTCCATCTGGAAGTGACCGAGATGCTGGTGCAGCGCTGGGGAACACCAGTAATGGATCTTATGGCAACGTTCCAGTCAGCAAAGGTCAATCGCTTTTACAACAGAAGAGGAGAAAGGATGTCAGAGGGCCTAGATGCCCTCATACAGGTCTGGCCAGTGGAGCAGCTCCTGCACGTGTTTCCACCTTGGGTGTTAATAGGAAGGGTGTTGCAACATATCGAGCGACACAGAGGACAGGTGATATTGATAGTGTCGGATTGGCCAAGGCGGCCTTGGTACGCGGATCTGATGAGACTCTTGGTAGAGAAACCGTGGCATCTTCCTCTTCGGAAAGATCTGTTATTTCAGGGTCCGCTGCACATGCCTCACGTGGATCGGTTCTCGCTTACGGCTTGGCTATTGAGAGGGCTAGGCTGAGGACAAAGGGATACTCCGCATCGGTGATTACCACCTTGTTGAAAGCAAGGAAGAGATCTACTTCTTTAGCATATGTTCGCATCTGGCGTGTATTTGAAACATGGTGTATTGACAGACAGTTGGAAGTGTTAAAAGCGTCAATTCCGCAGATTCTGGCATTCTTGCAGGATGGTTTGGAGAAAGGCTTAGCGGTCGCATCCTTGAAGGTGCAGGTAGCAGCATTGTCCTGTTATAAAGGAAAGATAGGCGGAGAAGCGCTCGGGGGGCATCCGGATATTAAGAGGTTTTTAAGGGCGGTATCTCTTTTGAGGCTGCCATGTAGACAGATAAGAACATAAGACATGCCATACTGGGTCAGACCAAGGCCCATCAAGCCCAGTATCTTGTTTCCAACAGTGGCCAATCTAGTTCATACGTACCTAGCAGTTTCCCCAAAAGACACAAGTTCCACAATGCTTGTACTGGGGTCAAGCATTGATATCCTGGGTCCCTTCTTAATAACGGTTTATGGACCTTTCCTCCAGGAACTTGTCCAGACCTTTTTTAAACCCAGCTACACTAACAGCCTTTACTACATCCTCCGTTAACAAATTCTAGAGTTTAATTATACGTTGCATGAAAAAATATGTTCTTTTATTAGTCTTAGTTTACCCTGTAGCTTCATTGCATGTCCTGTGGCAAGGAGGCCTATCCGGAGTCTGGGGGAGGACAAAGAGACAGGGAATTCACCCTAGTAAAGGGCCCCCTTTCATCAAATCAGGGTAGGAAAGCCACAACCAACTCCAGGAATCAGAAAACTTCCACGTGGCCCTCATTTCATGCTCCCCCTAGTTGAATGAAGGGGAGAGGATACAGGGCTCAGAAACCTTTAGGCAGTGAATGCTCCAAGCACTCAGGTGCCCGAAGTCTGTTCCTTTTGCCAAGCTTTAAACCTGGGAACATAGAGAAAGCAAGCCAGTCCTGAAAGAAAGTCTTCCAGGAAAAAAGGTACCCATATTCCACAAGCAGGGTGGCCGTGATTCCCATGTGTTTGTAAAGGGGAAGTTTACGGGGACTAAGGAGCAAGCCTGGAACTGTGATAATTTAATTTAATTAGCAAGTTTTTATATACCGCACCTTCCATTGATCAGTTGCGGTTTACATGGAACAACAGTAAACAAGGCAATGCTGTTTTTACAGATAACAATGTGAAACTACAAAAAGTTCAATCT
This sequence comes from Ichthyophis bannanicus, assembly GCA_033557465.1. Classification (NCBI taxonomy): domain Eukaryota; kingdom Metazoa; phylum Chordata; class Amphibia; order Gymnophiona; family Ichthyophiidae; genus Ichthyophis; species Ichthyophis bannanicus. Next base: position 350,087,993 of record CM066039.1, on the reverse strand, counting down.
TACAATTAACAAGCTTGTTAATAAGCTTGTTAATCACCTGCTGCTGGAATGAGGACACTGGGGTAAGCTAAAGTAGCTATTAGAACATAGCTTTCTTTTGCCCCTGAATTATATTTGTTACGTGGAAGGTAACCAAGAAAGGTTTGAAGCTGAATAGAAGCTAAACTACCACAGACTTTAAATGTGATTTTGATGGTGCTTTAGCCAGCAAGGCTAAAAAGGGTGTGCAATATCCTTGCTGTTAAAGACTGTGTATCCTGAACTATAGAGAACCTTTAAACAGCATTTTTGTGTTTGGGTTCGTTTTGGACAATGCTCTACTTCAAAGAGTCCTGAACAACTAATCCTGTATGTGGTATGCTTGAACCATTGTGTACAAAATAAATTTCTGTCATTTGCCTTACCTCTTGAGCCTGACTACAACTTTCTGCCTGATGCACCCATACAGCTAAACAGACTACTTTTCCTAGAAGGCACTGCGGGGAAATAGTTTGAAAAAACTGAAAAAGCGGATAGCAGAAAGTTCCTCTAATAACCACGCCCCTCTAAGCTAGAGGCGAGTGGTGGTGACGTGACAGTCCCCTAGTCTTTCTATATTCTGATAACGTAAACAATCGATCTACGTTTACCCGTTCCACTCCGTTCATTAATTTATAGACTTCTATCATATCTCCCCTCAGCTGTCTCTTTTCCAGGTTAAAGAGTCCTAATCTTTTTAGCCTTTCTTAATAGGAGTATCCTTCTATCCCCTTTACCATTTTGGTGGCTCTTCTCTGAACCTTTTCTAATAACACTATATCCTTTTTAAGATACAGCGACCAGAATTGCACACAATATCCAAGGTGTGGTCTCACCATGGAACGATATAGAGGCATTACAATATCCCCTGTTCCATCCTCCATTCCTCTCCCCATGACACCCAGCACTCTATCCGCTCTCCCGGCCACCGCTGCACACTGGGCCAAGTGCCCCAACATGTTTGTTAAAACCCTCGGTCCAGTGTGCAGCGGCGGCCAAGAGAGCAAACAGAACGCTAGGCATCACAAGGAAAGGAATGGAAAAACAAAACAAAAGATACCATAATGCCCCTATATCGTTCCATGGTCAGATGTTCTTCCCTAAGTGCATAACTTTGCGCTTATCCACATTAAATTTCATCTGCCATCCGATTGCCCACTCTCCCAATTTCTCAAGGTCCTCCTTCAATTTTTCAATATCTTCTTGTGATCTAACAACTTTGAATAATTTTGTGTCATCTGCAAATTTAATCACCTCACAGGTTGTTTCGTTTCCAGGTCATTTATAAATATGTTAAAAAATAGTGGGTCCAGTACAGATTCCTGGGATACTCCACTTTTTATTAAAGGACCTTACTCTCAAGGTAGTATTTCTGGTACCTATCTGTTCAGCTAGGAGAATCTCAGAGTTACAGGCTTTGTCTTGTAGAAAATCTTTTCTGTCTTTTTATGATACAAAGGTAGTTTTGAGGCCGGTGCCGTCCTTTTTGCCCAAAGTAGTCTTGGTGTTTCATGTGAACCAGGTAGTTTCATTACCAGTGTTCAGTGAGGAGACGGATGGTTCTTCCGCAGGGAAGTTACATCTCTTTAGACGTTCATCGGGCATTAAAGAAGTATATCCGAAGGACGGCGTGTTTCCACAGGTCAGATAGATTATTCGTCCTGTTCGGAGGGGCGAGAAAAGGAGAGGCAGCATCAAAAGCTGCCATCGTCAGATGGATTAAAGAAGCCATAGTATCGGCGTATGTTTTGAAAGGTAGAGCAGTGCCAGAAGGGCTGAAAGCTCATTCGACTAGAGCGCAAGCAGCATCCTGGGCTGAGTTCCGCTTAGTACCAGCGGTAGAGATTTGTAAGGCAGCTACCTGGTCATCATTAAATTCCTTTGTCAAGCATTACCGCCTGGATGTTCAGGCGGAAAGGGATACGTGTTTTGGATCAGCGGTGCTTCAGGCTGGTCTAGCAGATCCCTCCCGTTGATTTCTTTCACTGCTCTGTTACATCCCCAGAGGTTCGGGACTAGACTGGAGGGACGATAAGGAAGGTGAAATTAGACTTACCTGCTAATTGTTGTTCCTTGAGGAACTCCAGTCTAGTCCTGTATCCCCTCCCTGTTTTTTTCTGTGGACTAGAGCCTGAAGCTAATAAAGTATAACAGGTAAGATGTAGATGCAGCTGGGTGGCTTAAGGTCCATAAGGGGAGCTTCTAGGCATGGGGGTTATGCTTGGGTCGCTATCCTCCATAAAGGGGGAGGGTAGGCCAAAGTGCTTCTAACAAACTTTAGTATGGATGAGGGGGAGATCAGAAGGGGAGATAATTTCTCCCTTAAAAGTTATCAGTTCAGTTAGTTACAGCTTGTTTGTAGTGTTTTACTACTTAATTGTTGCTCTGGTGAGTCTGCTTTGTCAATAGGTTACTGGTGGAAGGAGGTGGCTCCTGGCAGGATATACCAGTGACATCAGAAAAGGGTGACGTTTCTCATTCTCCAAGCTGCTGGAGGAGGAGCACAACCCAGAGGTTCGGGACTAGACTGGAGTTCCTCAAGGAATAACAATCAGCAGGTAAGTCTAATTTCACCTTGAATAGCACCCGCATACAAAATGCCCCAAAGGGGCCACAGGGAGAACCATTAGAGAGCGGGGATGAGAGTGGCTTAAAATTTCTTTCAAATTCTGGCTCAGAGACTATATAAACCGCACCCTCTTGCCCTCCAAGCCCGGAATAACTTTTACTATTTGAAAGTGTTTAAAATAATGTGTTGCAGATGAGAACTTAAGGGAGTGTATCGAGTGATAAAATGAACGAACTCAGAATCATGTTCAGTTCGAGGATGTTGTCGAGGGCAGAGTAACCATTCCCTATGACTGTATTTAGCTCGTTTATAAGCCTGCTCCACAATCTTTGCTGGATAATCCCTATCTAAAAAATTTGCCTTCAAAGTTTGGGAGCAGGTCACATATTCAGCCAAACTCGAACAATTGTGTTGAAAACGCACAAACTGAGAATAGGGAAGTCCCTCACATAATGTACATGGGTGGACACCTGAAAAATGTAACAGGAGAGTTACGGTCTTAGCTTTCCTAAAAGCCGTCGTGTGCCATCCTTCCTCATCAAATGAGACTTCTACATCTAGAAGAGAGACCCGTTTAGTGTCATATACTATCAAAAATTGAATATGGGGGTCCCTAAGGTTCAGACACTGATGGAATTGAATTAACTGATCTAGTATACCTGTCCAGATCAAAAAACATCATTGATGAAATTACGCTATAATCTAATGTACTGAACAAAAGGGGAATCATACACCCACTTCTTCTCATAGGTCCCCATAAACATATTTGCAATAGAGGGAGCAAACGTGGCCCCCATAGCCACTCCCAAAATTTGATGGCAAATAACATCCTCAAATACAAAAACATTCACCTTTAGTGCTAAAGTTACTAACTGCATAAGAAATAGTAAATGGCCCTCTACAAGGTCACCCCTGCTGTTTAAGGCATCACCCATTGATGGCTTCTTGTTGGGGGATACTAGTGTACAATGATGAGACATCCATCATTACCAAAAAGATATCATCATCCATACACATCCAAAAAGACATTTAGAAAATGCATGGTGTCTTGTAAGTAAAAGGGGATGTCTTTCAAAAGGGAGCATAAAAAGAAATCAGCATACAGAGAGAGGGGCTCTAATAGGGACCCCCTAATCGAAACAATGGGTCTTCCCGGGAGGTTTATTTTATTTATTTATTTATTTACATTCTCTTATATACCGCGCTATTCTGCATCAGTGCGGTTTACATTGAACAAACTGAAATTACATTGAATAGGGCATTATAACTTGGAGATAACTATTTTACAGGGAACATGGGCTATGGAGGGTTAAGTGGCTTGCCCAAGACCACAAGGAGCACCTGTGGGACTAGAAACCCCAGTCCTTCCGGCCCAAGATTGCTGTCTTCTAGTGCGATTTGAACCCCCGACCTTCCGGCCTGAAGTACCTTGCCTCAATCACTAGGCCACTTCTCCACTCCTAACCATTCGTTTAACCAGGTTAACCATTCGTTTTTGTATCTTACGGAGTAAATAGAAAATTGGTAAAACAGGAGAAGAAGTTTAAAAAATTATTCTTTCCTACTGATGTGTTTAGCCCTAAGTGCCTCGTCTGAGATGCCTAATATGTTTTTGCAATTTTATAATCGGATCTTCCATTAGGACTTCATACACTGTTCTATCGACCAATTGTAGCTGGGCTTCATTCAGATTATTCTCCTCAATAAGAAGGACTATCACACCCTCCCCATTGTCTGGATGCTTTATTGCTACATCAGTCATTGATCGTAAATCCATCAAAGCAGAGCGTTCCTCTTTCGACAGACAGTGAGAGACCTTTTTATTATTCAAATAAGCTCTCTATGTTGTCTTACACATTGGACCATGGAACGTACGAAGCATGAACCAAGGGAAGTTGGAGGTGGTCAAGAATGAAATGGAACGTGTACAACTTGATCTGTTGGGTGTCAGCGAACTGAAATGGACTGGCATCAGGCACTTTGCATCAGATGATCACATGGTCTACTATGCTGGAAATGAAAGACAAAGAAGAAATGGTGTTGCATTTATAATAAAGAAGAAACTTGCAAGAACTGTAATGAAATACAATGCAGTCAGCGAACGCTTAATCTCTATTCGTCTACGAGGATTGCCTAACAACACAACTATAATTCAAGTATATGCCCCAACAACAGCTGCAGAAGAGAATGAAATTGAAGAGTTCTATGAACAAGTACAAGCTGAAATTGACAGAACATGCAAACAGGATATCCTGATAGTCATGGGTGACTAGAACGCAAACGTTGGCAACAAAGAAGAAGGCAAAGTAGTTGGAAAATATGGACTTGGCAACAGAAATGAAGCTGGAGAAAGACTGATAGAATTCTGCAAGACCAATGATCTATTCATCTCAAACACCTTCTTCCAGCAACACAAGCGGCGACTGTACAAATGGATTTCACCCAATGGATTGTATAAAAATCAAATTGACTACATCTGTGGAAGTCAACGATGGAAAAGCTCTGTAACATCAACAAAGACAAAACCTGGAGCTGACTGTGGTACAGATCATCAACTACTAGTATGCAAACTCAAGCTAAAGTTTAAAAAGAGCAAACCACTCATGAATGCAGCAAAATATGACCTTGAGAATATACCACTGGAATTTAAAGAGTGCCTGCAAAATCGATTTGCTGCTTTAGATACAAATGACAGAGCTCCTGAAGAGTTATGGAATGACATCAAGAAGGTTGTGTTGGAAGAAAGCGAGAAGTCTCTACAAAAGGTGAAAAAGCAAAAACAGCCAAATGGATGACGGAAGAAACTCTGAAAATTGCCCAGAAACGCAGAGAAGCTAAAGCCAGAGGAGAAAGAAAGACAATCGCAGAACTCAACAGAGATTTCCAATGTGCAGCAAGACAGGACAAGGAAAAGTACTACAATGACACTTGCAAGGAAATAGAAGCAGAAACTATTAGAGGAAGAACAAGATCGGCTTTCCTAAAGCTACGAGAGTTAAAGAAAAAGTTCCAGCCTCGAATTGGAATGTTACAAGATGCTCAAGGTTCTATGTTGAATGATGCTGAGAAGATCAAGAAAAGGTGGAAGGAATATACAGAGTTTTTATATGATAAAGATCAAGTGGACCAACAGTCATTTCAACCTGTACCTTATAATCGGGAACCATTGGTGATGAAAGAAGAAGTTGAAGCAGCATTGAAAGCCTTATCAAAGAACAAAGCACCAGGCATTGATAGCATTCCCATAGAAGTACTGCAGCAATCTGATGCAGCTGTTACCATACTTACAAGGCTCTGCCAAGAAATATGGAAGACAACATCATGGCCAACTGACTGGAAAAGATCTGTGTTTATACCAATACTAAAGAAAGGTGATCCAACTGACTGTGGAAATTATCGCACAATCGCTCTGATCCCACATGCCAGCAAGATTCTACTGAAGATTACACAGGTACACTAAAAAAAATTTTTTTTAAACTGCCTCTAATGTTTCGATTGATTTTTACGTTTTTTGGTGCGCTGAATCCAAATCTGGTAACCAATTTGCTCCATCACGTACAGATCTTTTGCTACATTGGGTTAGCAGTTTGAGGTGAATGTTTCAGATTGAGTGCGATCGAGATAAAAGTTTCTTGGATGAATTCTTTATACTAATTGTTTAGTAGTTATTCAAATAAGAATAAAGAAAATTGTAACAAGGCAGCACATAAGAATAGAGTAATGTCAACAAAACACACTGTGATGGTAGCAAAATTGTCTGCACTTAAAACAGCCACATACATGTGCACAAACATTGAGAATATAAGAGCGAGGTTAGACACAAAGCAAAGCAAAGAAATGTGCAAAAAATGTTGTACAGGTATGTATGTAAGAATAGAAAATGCAAACCGCACCATTGCAATACATGAAGACAAACACCCGATGGTGTGAAAATAAAATTCTAATAAATGAGATCCGACACTGTGGTAATAACTAGCAAATTTTTATTTCAAAGTTTAGTAAAAACACGATATTTGTCAACACAGTTTAGATTATAAAGTCATTCTTGGGTCAATCAATCTCCTGGTGGGCCCGTTTCTTCTTCCCCCGAATGCTTCTCTTGGTGCGCTGCTTGGCGTATTTTTCATCTGGGGTTTCCCGCAGCAGCAACCAGCAGAAATCAGCCATCATAGTGGTGTTCCATCTTCCTTGGTACCTTCTCTCTGCGTCCTTGATGTCCTGGTGAAACCTTTCACCTTGTTCTTCACTGTATGCCCCCAGGTTTTCGGGAAAGTAGTTCACATGGGAGTGCAAGAAATGGACTTTCAGGCTCATGTTACAGCCTTGTTCTTTGAAGGCATTGAGCATCCTGGCAACAATATCCTTATAGTTCTCATCCCGCCTGTTCCCCAAGAATTTGAGAACAACATCCTTGAAGGAATCCCAGGCTTCTTTTTCCTTCTCAGATATCGTTTCAGCGAATGCTCCATCTGAAATGAGTTTCCTTATATCAGGGCCAACAAACACTCCTTCCTTTAGCTTTGCTTCAGAAAGTCGGGGGAACTTTGAGCAAAGGTACCGAAAGCACTCACCATCTTTTGGAAGGGACTTGATGAATTGCTTAATGAGACCCAACTTAATGTGGAGAGGTGGTAATAGAATTTTATCACGAGGTAGCAAGCTCTCATGAAGAACATTTTTCTCACCGGGTCTCAAATACTCCCGAATTGGACAGTCTTTTTCCCCCAGTGTAGGTCGCGGGCCCGGCTATCCCACAAGCAAAGGAAGCAGGGATATTTGGTGAAACCGGATTGCTGCCCTAATAGCATGGATAGAATTTTAAAGTCTCCACAAATCATCCACTTATGCTCATCATAACGAATCTTCTGAAGAATCAGGGCCAAATTCTCGTATTTTTCTTGGAGAATAACAGAGTGAGCAATAGGAACTGAAGCGAATGTGTTGCCATTATGAAGAAGAACACCTTTTATGCTGTCTTTTGACGAATCAATGAACAGCCGCCATTCAGCAGGATCATACTTGAGTTTAAACTTTTCCATCACTTCGTATATATCGTTGCAAAATACCAAATCTTCCTCTTTGCTGAAATACTTCAAAAATTGTGTCTCGCGGTTGCAGTACCAATAAAAAGTTGTTCCTGGTGACAATAGATTTTTCTGTTTAAGCCAAGAACCTAGCAGTTGGGCAGCATCTTTTGGGAGTCCTAAATCCCGGACTAAATCATTCAATTCAGCTTGAGAGAAAAGTTCAGGTTTCGGATCTGGTTCAGTTTCAAACTCAGAAGTACTGGACTCATCGGGAAAAGCCATCTGATGAGTCTCATCATGATCAGAACCGTCCACACAAATATGATCCAAAGATTTTGGTGGTTCAGGCACTTGTACTTCGTTGCTATGAGGCATAGGCCTAATTGCTGAGGGAAGGTTGGGGTAATTATTACGCTCTTATTTTTTAAGTTGTATCCCTTCACAATGCAAGAGCAAAAAATGGAAATTACACTAACCTGGTAATTGTAGTTCCTGGAGGGTCCAGTTTAGTCCTCCACAATCGGGTAGTGCCCCTCCTCCTGCAGCCGGGAGACTGGACCAATCAAATCTTCTGTAGTATATATACAGCCGGAGCTCCCAGAAGTCCCCAGTGTACTAGTAACAAAGCATACTTAACGAAGCAACACATTAGATTAATATACAAAATGACCTAATTAAAGAACAATTTGTTCCCCCCCAAGAAATATCCAACCCCCTCCCCAAACGAGGAAGTCAGAACACTGCATTGCGCCGGCACCGACGCCTCAGGAATCAAAACACCGCTCCCCACCAGAAGTTCAGGAGCTGCCTGAACCCCCGAGACAGGGAAGAGCCTCAGCAAAAAACGCGGCTGCCACAGAGGGACCAAACGGCAAGAGGAACCGTCTTAATATCAACCGTTCGGAAAGGCGCACCGCACCACATTAGCAGATAGTCGGGAGGGAAGGAGGACTAAACTGGACCCTCCAGGAACTACAATTACCAGGTTAGTGTAATTTCCATTTCCTGTTCGGTAATCCAGTTTAGTCCTCCACAATCGGGATGTAACAGAGCAGTTAAGACCGGGCGGGACCTTGCCATCCGGCGCGCAGAACCGCCGAACCAAAACAGGAATCCCGAGCCGCTGACACATCTAAGCGATAGTGTCTACTGAAAGCATGCAGAGACGACCAAGTGGCCGCCCTACAGATATCTGCCGGCGGAACCAGGCTATACTCCGCCCAAGAGGTCGCCTGAGCCCTAGTGGAATGAGCCCTCAGACCCTCCGGAATAGACCGCTGTTGCAACAGATACGCGGACGCGATCGCCTCTGAGCCATCTAGCAATGGAGGCTTTAGCCGCCGCTTCCCCTTTACGCGCACCCCCGAAGAGCACGAAAAGCCGGTCAGATTTCCGAAAAGACTCGGTAACCTTTAAATAACGATGGAGCGTACGACCCACATCGAGCCGGAGAAGACCTTTGTCCGTTGACCCGACAGATTGCGAAGAAAGTACTGGAAGAAACACTGCCTGGTTCATGTGAAAGGGAGACACCACCTTTGGCAGAAAGGAAGGAACCGGACGGAGAACGATCCGATCCGTGGAAAAAGACAAGAAAGGCTCTCGACAGGACAATGCCTGCAGATCCGAAATGCGCCGTGCCGAACAGATGGCTACAAGAAAAACCGCCTTCAGCGTGAGATCTTTCAGAGACGCCCTGCACAGGGGCTCAAAAGGTTCACGAACCAGGGCCCTCAGAACTAAATTCAAGTCCCAAGGAGGAACGAAAACTCTGCGGGAGGGCCGCAAATGAAAAACAGCCGTAAGAAATCGGCGGACATCCGGATGAGCCCCGAGCAGGCTACCCAACACCTTGCCGCGATAACACGAGATAGCCGCCAACTGGACTTTTAGGGAACTAGCCGCAAGGCCCTTATCGAAACCATCCTGAAGAAAACTTAAAACGACGGGCACGGAAACTGTCGCCGCCCGGACTCCCCGCCGGGAGCACCAGTCTTCAAAAATTCTCCAAATCCGAACGTAAGTAAGAGAAGTGGACATTTTCCGCGCCCGCAAAAGGGTAGAAATCACCGCTGGGGAATAGCCCTTCCTTTTCAGCCGAGCCCTCTCAATGGCCAAACCGTAAGCGAGAATCGATCCACTTGGGGCATCCGCAAGGGACCCTGAAGAAGAAGATCCGGTAGCGCGGGCAGGAGCCAAGGAACGCCGTCGCGCAGCCGGACCAGATCGGCATACCAGGGCCTCCGGGGCCAATCCGGGGCCACCAGTAACACGCGACCCCGATGGCTCTCGATACGTTGTACGACCCGGCCGATCAGAGCCCACGGAGGGAAGACATAAAGAAGACCGGACGTTGGCCACGGCTGAATGAGAGCGTCGAGCCCCTCGGACATGCGCTCCCTTCGCCTGCTGAAGAAGCACCCTGCCTTGGCTGATTGAAAGGTCGCCATGAGATCCATGATGGGTGGACCCCACCGCCGGACGATTTGTGCGTAAACCTGTGGGTTTAGCTCCCATTCTCCGGGGTCCACCCGCACTCTGCTGAGAAAATCGGCCTGGACATTGTCTACGCCCGCAATGTGAGCCGCCGAGATTGCCGGAAGGCGAGTTTGCACCCAGTTGAACAAGGCCGCCGCTTCTGCCTCCAGGGCCACGCTGCCGGTACCCCCTTGGCGATTGATGTAAGCTACAGTGGACGCATTGTCCGACAGGACTCTCACCGGCCGTCCGAGAACCAGGGTCTCCAGGTCCACCAGGGCTAGCCGGACTGCCCGCAATTCGAGACGGTTGATCGACCAAGAGGCCTCCAGGGGAGACCATTCCCCCTGAGCAAAGCGGGACTCGCAGTGAGCCCCCCAGCCGGTTAAGCTCGCATCCGTCGTGAACGGAACCCACAGAGGAGGCTCCAAGGGAATCCCTCCCGACAGGTTCTCAGCGGAGAGCCACCACCGGAGGGATCGGCGAACCGTCTTTGGGCAAGGCAATCTCTTGTTCAACGAGTCGAACTGGTTGGACCAACGTCGCAGAAGAGCACTCTGCAGCGGACGCATGTGGAAGCGCGCCCAAGGCACCACCTCCAAAGTCGCCGCCATCGTGCCGAGGAGCCGCAGGTACCACCACGCCGACGGAGCTGGCATCCCCCGGAAAAGACGGACCAGAGCCCGCAACGCCAGCACGCGTCGCTCCGGAAGGCACACCAAGCCCCTTGCTGTGTCGAAGCGGACTCCCAGATACTCGAGATCCTGTGTCGGAGACAGACAACTCTTGCATTCGTTCACCACCCATCCGAGGGACCGAAGGGGATCCACCACCCTGCTCGTGACTTGCACACACTCCCGACTGGACTTCGCTCGAATCAACCAGTCGTCGAGATACGGATGGACCAGGATGCCCTCCTTGCGCAACGCCGCCGCGACTACAACCATTACCTTTGTGAAGGTGCGGGGAGCCGTGGCGAGTCCGAACGGCATGGCCCGGAATTGAAAATGGCCCCACGGGAGCGCAAAGCGGAGAAACCGTTGATGGGAGGGCCGGATGGGAATGTGTAAATAGGCCTCGGTAAGATCGAGGGATGTTAAAAATTCCCCTTGACGCACCGCTACGATGACTGACCGCAGGGTCTCCATGCGAAAGTGCGGTACTCTGAGAGCGCGATTCACGCCTTTGAGATCCAAGATCGGACGAAGAGAACCGCCCTTTTTGGGAACCACAAAATAGATGGAGTAGCGACCTGCGCCTCTTTCCAAAGGCGGGACCGGAACCACGGCCCCCAGAGAGAGCAGCCGATCCAGGGTCACGCGGATGTCCCGCGCCTTTTGAGCTCCCTTGCTGGGAGACAGAACAAACGAATCCGGAAGTGGGTGCGCAAACTCTAGGGCATAACCTTCTTCTATAATCTGCAGCACCCACCGATCTGACGTAATTTGGGCCCAAGAAGGAAGAAAGTCGCGCAAACGACCCCCGATGACCGGGTCTTCCTCTAGAGCCCGCCTCATTTCATTGCGGCTTGCGATTAAAGGAAGAGGCCGAGGAAGAGGCGGCTCCAGAGAAGCCCCTTCCCGCTCCTCTGAAACCACGAAACCCTTGATGACGGGTTCCAAAACGACCGCGCTGCGAAGTCCACAGCCGGGAAGAACGAAATCTGCGAGCATCCCGAAACTGGCCTCGCGCTGAGGTGGACGACCTATTAAGCTTAGGCTTATCCTCTGGAAGCCGACCACCCTTAGACTCACCGAGATCCTTCACCAACTTATCCAGAGCCTCACCAAATAACAACCTGCCCTTAAAGGGTAGTTTACTGAGGCGAGACTTGGAAGAACCGTCGGCCGCCCAATTGCGCAACCAGATGGACCGTCGTGCCGCTACCATGGAGGCCATGCTATTAGCTAGAGAGCGTATTAAATCATAAAACAGATCCGCCAAGTAGGCTGATGCCGACTCCACACGGGTAACGTCCAACAGCCCCTGTTGGTCCATACCGGACCCCGAGCGCAGGTGCTGCGACCATCGCAAACAAGCTCGAGCTACCCACGCCCCACATATAGAAGCTTGTAACGATAAGGCGTTGGTCTCGAAGGCTTGCTTCAACAAATTATCAACCTTTTTGTCCTGAACATCCCTCAGGGCCGCGGCCCCTTCAACCGGGATGGTGGTTTTCGTAGTCACTGCCGAAACGGCAGCATCCACCCGTGGAGACTTAAACAAGTCCCTGTCCTTGTCGGCAAGGGGGTAAAGACGATTCATGGTCCGAATCCCTTTCAAAGCGGATTCCGGTTGCTCCCATTCCGCATGGATCATCTGCTCAACCACGCGGTGCACAGGAAAAACTACCTGGGCATCCCTGACCGCCTGAATGAGAGGATCCTCGAGACCCTCCTCCTCCAGCGGCCGCACCGCAGAGAGGTTAAGTGCTTGGAGAGACTCCGTGACCAAAGGTACCAGCTCGTCCCTTCGAAACACCCGAATGATGCGAGCCTGATCTTCCGGTTCTGGAAGCTCCCCGTCTTCTAATTCCTCCGCCTCAATCTCCGGATCCCCCTCAGCCTCGGAATCCGGGAGGCAAAGGGTGTCCTGATCCTGGTCCCCCAACCTGGGCCGCTTGACAGCGGGTTGGGAAGACCGCTGAACCCCCCCTGCGGATGCTGGGGGGAGAGAGGCGGGCCAAGCCTCCGGCAAATGACCAGACCGGCTTAAGCGGAAGGCCTGATGCATGAGAAGAACAAAATCCGGGGAAAAGTCTATAGGCGATGCTACCATAGCCGCCTGCTGGAGCTCAGGGACCGACGTATTAGACGCCGGGCCCAGACCAGAAAGAAGGATGCTCGGTGAAGGGACACTGTCCCCCGACAGAGAAGGTTCCCCGGGCACATGCTGTTCCTTAATTTCAATAGGCAGCTCCAGGTCTGAAGAAACTGCAGCACAGCTCTTACAGATTCCAGAGTCAGTCATTGTACCTCTGCAGGACCCACAAATTACACACTGAGGTTTGGCAGCCATGCCAAGGCCACCTGCTCTCAGGGAGAAATAAGGCAACAGGAACAGGGAAGCCCACACCAAGGGGACTAACCTTATTCAATTCAGCACAGTATTAAATTTAAAACCTTTTTTTTTTTTTTACAGGAAACAAAATACTCCCCAGAATCCTAGGGGTGCCCTGAGCAAAATCGCCAGCAAAAGAAACCCCAAAACACACCAGGGGAACCCGTGCGCAAGTGTTAAAAAGTGCCCTTAAAAGCACACTTTAGAAATCCAAAATGGCCGCCGCACTTTTTCACCCGCGGTAAAAAACGGCGCGAAAATACAAAGGTACCCAAATAATATGGAAAAGAAAGAAAACGACCCTCTAATACAGGGCAAGCGAAAAAAGCAGGAAAAAGTGCAATTTGGAAGCCAAGGGAGCCGACAGAGCCTCTGCCCAAGCAAAGAACAGAGAGCTGAAAGATTAAAACAAGGAAAATTCCTACCAGCTCAGGGAATAGCAAGGAACTCAGCCCACTTCTCCAAGTGACAGGCAATGTTGCAGCCGGTATGGCTCTTCCCCGAACAGCCTTGGGGAGAGCTCAACCCAGGCTTCAGAGATTCCCAGGCAGGAAGGCAGGAGCCCAAGGCAGGTCTGGCTTCCCCCAGAAAGTCCCCTGTGGCTTTTTTTTTTTTTTTTTTAAAGATACAGCTACCTAGCAAAAGAAATAGAAAATAAAGGACCAGAAATAAACCCCAAAAGAACTAACTAACTAGTGTTGCTCCTTCAAGTGTCACTTAGCGTGCCCAGTAGGGGCACAGAAGTCCTCCAGCTGCAGGGAGACTGGACACACTGGGGACTTCTGGGAGCTCCGGCTGTATATATACTACAGAAGATTTGATTGGTCCAGTCTCCCGGCTGCAGGAGGAGGGGCACTACCCGATTGTGGAGGACTAAACTGGATTACCGAACAGGAATAGCAGTCACTGCTGTGGTCTCTTTGTTCACGCCACATCATAGGTATTCCGAAACGAAATGCTTGTTTTTTACCTTTCATCCATAAGCGTAGATCTTCCTCACATGTCTTGCACACTTTGTGAGGAGCCCACGGTTTGATCGCCTAACTTCAAACCGAAATAGGCGAAATATACTTTTTTAATAAATGCAGAAATGTTCCTCTGCCGCTTTTTCACGGTATATTCCCCACAAATAAAACAAAAACTGTCCGGAGAGTTGATGCAACCTCTGGCTCTGTGAGCCATCACAAATACACAGCACTGCAAACTACAACTGTAGTGAACCACTTCGGAATAAAGCTGGATTACGACTGAGCAAACAAAAGGTAATAATGAACTTGCAAGAAACTGAAATTTGACAGGAACGTTCATGTCGCAACCACCGTGTTTGAGCGAGCGAGCGAACGAGGCGAGGCGAACAGGAAAGAACATGCGCCAGCGTGAGTACTGGATTTAGCCCCCGCCTCCCAATTGTCCTGTTAATGTATAAAATGAATACAAAACACTCTAAAATATCATGAGGGAGTGTTTCTAGTTAGTTAACCATTACAACCTCTATTTTGGGCCAAGAAAATAAACTGCAGTCGGCTAAAAAGAAATTATGTGAACATTCCTTATATGGGTAAGAAATCTAATTTTGCAAGAAAACGTGACGTGATGGAACATTTTGGCTATTTTTCCTGGATTATTTGTTGTATATCTTTGAACATACTATTAAAATATGATGACATACAGTTGGAATATTTCCAATTATTTCTCAAGATATTGTACACAACATACCTAAAATGAAAGAGTGCCAATAATGCTGACCACAACTGTATTTATAAAACATTTATATACCACTTTCGTAACAGTCATACAAAGCATAGAAAACGTTTTTATCTTCCAATCTCTCTCAGAGAACTGGGGCAGGACTTCCTTGCTGAGACTTGTCCAGGGCGAGGCCAAGTTTTAAGTCACCGTTCAGCTGAACTCTGAATTTCAGTGGTAGACAATATTGCCACTTTCAGCCGGCTTCAGCAGGAGCTCACTCTGCATCTGTACAGGCCAGGTAGTTATCCATCATCATTGGCAAATTGAAATTCTCTGCTTCTACACGAGCGAAACACCCACTCACCCACACACACATGACTCCACATAAATTTGGATTTTTTACATTAGAAAAAGACCCTATTTTAGAAGCTAGGAGTTACATAGCATTATTTAGTGAACAAAAATGATGGGTAGAGCAAAAATCATATTAGGAAAAGCTGTGGTGCATTATTAAATGCAACATCTCATAAAGGTCATCATCAAAAAGGATATATCAGGTGGTACTCCAAAAGCACAACTCACAACACTGGGTGTAATGGCACTGGCTGAAAGATATGTATGGATAAGTTTGAAACTTTTGCATTACTGAGTGAATTTTCCAATAAATAAAATAAAATTAAGTATTCTGAAGGAGTTTTTAAAACCTATGAGGATGAGTGCCGTAGACCTAAATAAGGGGTCTAAGAACTATTCCTGTTGGGACAGTACTGAAGTCTTTTCCCCTTCTTTTATAAGATATTGGATGCTTTTGTCATCGTCATTTCAGTGAAAGGATAACCTTTTTGCAGTGTTATTCTTGTCAACGTCTGCAATTTGGTTGGTTGTACTTCTCAAAAAGAGCCATTTTGCCTGTCTCCGCTTTTCTTTTCCCCCCTCCTCAGCAGCCTGCACAATTTGGATAAATATGTTGTATTTCTAGCACAAGTTGACTCCTCTGCATTCCTCAGATCATACAAACAGAACTTGATGGCAAAAAGCTAAACTCTAGTCTGCCTATTTTTCTACCTTGTTTGGAGATCAGGTACGAGAGCTGCGATACGGATTTCCTCCTGCCTTCCTACTTCTAAGAACCTTCTGCCCTTGCTCCATGCTTTCTAGATTCCAGTACTGATTTTGACCTCCCCATGTCCAAAAAATGTTTTGTAGCATGCAGCCACAGCTTTGAAGGTATTACCAACAGTATATCCTTCTGATCTATTCATATGAGCACAGCATAAACTCAAGCTTAACCAGCAGCAAAACCTCCTGAGAAGTATTACAGTATTTTTTTTTATATTCCGAGTTCCATGGCCTTTTGCAAAATCAGAGTTAAAAAAAAAAATCTGGATTCAGCTCATACCTTTTTTTCAGAACCAGCTCCAGGCACAATAGGGTATTCTCCTGTTCTCAGAGGGCTTAAAATCTAAGTTTATACTTGGAGGGTTAAGTGACTTGAATAAGATCTCAAGGAGCAGTGGTGGGATTTGAATCCTGGCTTCTCTGGTGCTCAGCCCACTGCTCTAAGCATCTGGATGCTCTTCTGCCTCCTTGTGGATTTTGAAGGAAAATTGATGAAGCGTTTTTGAATGTCTGGTGAAGTTTTTGTAATGTTATAAAAATTATTTTATGTTTGCATTTGATTACTATGGGTTAGAACAGCAGAGTCTAGGACACCTAAGCAGCATGCCAGCATTAATCAACTGTATGTAAAACTGAATATTGTGCAACATAGGTTTACTGCCGACTGAACCTGGAGTTGTATGTACTGAAGAGTTACAGGTTTTCAGACCAATTCAATAAGTTTCCACCCCCTTATGATAAGAGAATGCTGTAAATCAGGTTTTTTTTGTCTTCCTTGTTTTTTTTCTTGTTTCATTGTTTGAAGTGGAAAATTAGTTTACCTAGTTATGAAAGCTACAAACAAAAGACTATGTTTCAAAGTTAGTTTTGAAACAATCTAATATTCAAATGTTTAAAAACGTTGGACGCTCACCAATTTAGAGTTGTGGTCCTATTCTGTCAAATGAACAAACCCACATTCAGCTTCACATATTTGATGCATCTGAAAAGGCTACTACAATGTAATTATCACCAGTGCATCTGTTCAATGTTTATCTGCTCTTGCACAATTATTTTCCAAATCTCAGTGACATTAAACTATGATACATTCAATATATAAAGACGTTTTAAAGAGATGCTAGTTTTTTCATGCCTATAAACACCAAATATCTACTCTGCATGCTCCCCAACATGGTGCACCCCAATCTGACTTTAATACCCTTCTTATTCTAGCTACTGGCCTCTCCTAGATGGGACTCATCAGCTGAACTAAACAGTACTATTATGAATCTTATCCAATCTGCGGTCATCTTCATCTCCCCACCACAAAAGTCCTTTTGTGTCTATCTCACGCTTGAATTCAGCCACTGAGTGGTGATTTATCAAAGAAGTGACACAAGTGACATCACTGAAATCATGAAGCCTAGCTCACTCTGGGGCTTGAGTCAGGAGTTGAATGCAGGTCTCCAAAGTTGAAAGGTCAAGACATCACTTTACCACCGGAATCTGCTTTCCCTCCCCAAACCTATAGTTAGCACCTGACCCAGGGGTGTAGCCATAAGTGGCCCTGGAGGAGGCCCAAGCCCCTCAGATTTCATCTCATGCCTCTCCAGCAATGTTCCCTCTAATTTCTGTAGGCTGTGTGCGCATAAAATATCAGCTGTGCAGCTTTTGAAGGAAGGTTAAATTTTTGTGCGCCACATAACGACACTCGGAGTTACATACTTTAAAATTTGACTACATGTCAGAATACAGTATGTATACCACATTGATTTTAATCAAATTAAATGAAAATAGACGATTACTAAATGAAGCAGAAAATTTCTAGTAATTACAATCACAACGTTTAAATTTTAAGATGTCTGTGTTGTTTTCTATGAGAATCAGAACCGTAATTTTTGTGCGCTCTGTTGTAAAGTATGTGCGCTCGCTCGGAGAGGTGTGTGCGCGCGCACACGCGCACAGCTTAGAGGGAACAGTGCTCTCCAGTAACCACAGCTTTCCACGATTTGCAACCTGCACAGCAAGCACGTCCTGTTCATGATCTCGCAGAATGTGCTGCCCCCCCATGTCTTAACATGCGCACCATGCCAGCTACAAAATAAGAAGGAAAGCAGATCAACTGCTGGGTGAATGTGGTCCTGATTGGGGAAGGCAGGGTGGTAGGGACCCTGTATGCCCACTGCTCCGCCATGTTAACACTGGGCCACCCAAAACTTGTATCCTGAATATGCTCCTAAACTTGCCCTCTTGAATTTCAGGAAACACTTGAAGGCCTGGCTTTTCCCATGATCCTTATCTAGATATGCATGTTCCTAGCCACTGTTTCTCTGATGTATTCCCAGCACCCATGCTTTCTTGTGATTACATAATTTGGATTAAAATTAGTGCACACCCATGCTACTGTTTCTACTGCTGCACACTGTTTCATATTCACCCTGTTTTATTGCCTTCTGTAACAATTATAATGCACTCTGGGCTTCAGGAAATGCAGAATATAAATCAAATAAAAGAAGGAATAAAGGGCACTACATTTTCAACATCATCTTATGGATGCGAAAGTTGGACAGTGAAAAAGATAGACAGGAAGAAATCGATGCCTTTGAATTATGCCGTTGACGAAGAATACTATATATGCCATGGATTGCCCGAAGAACAAACCAGTCGGTATTAAAGGAGATCAAGCAAAGCTTTCTTTAGAAGCTCAGAAGACAAAACTTCGGCTTTCATACTTTGGACACATCATGCGAAGACAGAGATAATTAAAGACAGTCATCATGCTTGGCAAGGTTGAAGGTCAACGCAGAAGAGGAAGGCTAGCAATTCGATGGGTCAATACAATAACAGCAGCTATGGATGCCACTCTTTCAACAATGAGCCACTTGACTGAAGATCGAATACAATATAGGACAACTTTCCAGAGAGTCACCATGAGTTGACACAGACTCAACGCCACTTAACAAAGAACACTACACAAAGCTCCTTATGGAATGCGTCGCCACTGAAAATATATATTTATAAAAGCTGCAATTTAAGACATTTAAAAAGATCATCTTGTTTCGCCTTAAAATAAAGACTTGTCTTTAATCCACTAAGGACGGCTTAGAATTACAGTGTTGTCTAGGAGGGTCAATATATACTGTATAAGTAATTGCTATTCCTACTGTAATTTGATCTAAATTGTCTATCACAATTAATAAATGGATCACCCCTTGCTCTTAACTTTTATCTTGTCAGCAAGAGACTAAAATATATTTAGGAGAGATGCTAATCCTCTCAATTCTATTCAAAGCATAGAAAGCAATTTAGACCAAATAAAGCATACCAGAGAGCAAACGAATGGACAAATATCAAAGAATTTCCTTCACATAAAGATATAAATTCCTCCATGCCCACCATAATCATCTACGAAGCAGCTCTTTGGCACAGTGCCCCCACATCATAAATATAGAAGCAAAAAAAAAATAAATAAATAAATAAAATAGCTGCCTGCCTTAACCAGTATAGTTAGGAAAAGGGTGGGGGGGGGGGAAGAGAAGGTTGTGTAGTTTAGTAGGCAAAACGTCAAGCTTTGCACCACAATCACTATTGATGTGTAGCTTTTCTGGCTGAATCGAATATGTACATTTGTGTCACTCAGGCATTGTCAATGCCTAAAAGGCACAAACACTGAGTGGAGGATACCAGGCAAGCCAGGGGAGGAGAGAGAGAGCACTAGGGTAAGTGGTATTTTTCCAGTTAAAACCTAAAATAACAAGCCCTAATTATATGTATGCAATAGGGTACATACTGTGAAAAACTCTTGCTTTATTTTGTTGCACCTTCTGTCCTCAGCAATGCAGAGTGAATTTGTTTTAGCAAGCTTAATTTCTTTGCTTAGCTGCCGAGATTTCCTAGGAGCAATTTTCAGTAGCCTGTGCTTTATGCAAAGTATGTGGTCCATTTCAGTCTGCGTACACTACATCAGTTCTTAAAGGATGCTATATGTAAAGGGGGGAGGGGGGGAATGGCATGCATACCTTTTAGAAACCCCAAGTACACTTATTGTTTTCATCCCCTGTATATGCCTAGTCCATGCAAGGAGAGCTAAAAAATGTGCCTGTACCTGGAAATAAATTATTGTAAGTATTTATGTTTGATTTACCCTGTGTAGTACAGCATTGCCAACCTATCCTAGACCATTGAAATGGCTTGAGCCAAGCAAATTAGCAACTTAGTTTGCTAAGCCCTCCTGGACTTCTGCTCTTAAAAGAAGCAGAGATGAATCTAGATGATAGTGTTTAGAATATGAAAATCAAAATGACTTCAGCTCACATTGGATGGCTGAAGTTAGTTAGTTTGCAGGTATGAGCTTAGCTAAGCCAAATTGCTTGTAAGCTTATCTGTTGCCTATGCTTTTGCACCCCTTGCTTCTCCATCAATTTTACACCCACAGCCAAATATCTGGGTGTGGGGAAGTAGGGTATAGCTCTTTAACACCACACATGCACTTGAAAACCTAGTTCTTCACTGTATCCGTGTGGCAACACATTTAATCCAATCCCAACGAAGGGATCACACAGATTCAAAATTCAAGGTGCAGTCCTGGGGGAGAAATCCTCAACGGGCAATGTGAAGCAACATTGAGAAGCTAGGCGGGAAATAATTATATTAAAGGGATAGCTCCTGAAATCAAATTAACTCTAGTCAAATGATACTAAATCATATTATATTAAAGTAAATTAAATAAACTGAGCTGAATTTGACTAAATACAAAATTAAAATAAATCCTAACTGCTCCTTATCTGCCTCATGTGAGCCCAGAACCTAGGCTCACTATGTCCTCCTGCTGCATGGAGACTGGACACACTGGGGGCTGATGGGAGATACCAGCAGGCTATATCCAGTGATGTCACGACTTTGACATGTGTAAAAGGGGGTGCTTGTTATAAAGGTACCACCATCTTGGCAAGTATGTAAATTAACTGTCTTGCAAAGGATTGTGGTTATTGAAGTCCATTCACACAAAAGCTTGCCTTTAAAAATAAATGAAAACTCTTGTAGTTGGTCGAGTGTAAGGCAAAATTAGAATTCATTTATGGGGTGATTATTCCACACACAGATATGCTTGGTAACACCATCCAGATAACTTCTCCAGGGTTTATTTAACATAAATAAGGCAACTGAAAATCTTATGCAAATAAGAATCAAAGTCCTTTATGGAACAGAAAGGCTTCTTTCAGCCACTGCTAATAAACTCCTTAGCAATGCTGAGGTAGAAATAAATCAAAGAGGAAAACTTCTTTACACAAAAACATAGCTCACTTTCTCCATACAGAAAAGAACTTTTAAACCCCACGTGTGCACGGCTTGTGCTGGGCTCTCCTCCACCAACAGGTGACAATTAACTGCAATCAGTAGCTTGATTTCAGCACACGTGCAAACTTTCCAACAAACCTTTTTCTTTTCAACAAAACTTTATGGGAAGCCAATATTTAGAATGTTTCCTCTTATATTTAGGATTTTCCTAAAATAACAACTACTCAAAGAACAGTCCATATAATCATCCTCTGTATCAGATATTAAACCTTGCTCTTGAAATTGCATAGATTCAGTTTCTCCGTCTGACTCAGAGGGCTTTAGGAACTGACCTCTATACGGAGAGAAACTGTTTCCCTGCTGTTTGCACTGCTCAAAGCTAGAGAAATGTTCACAGTTCCTAACTGAATCCAGGCAAGCGTCAGGCTGCTTCTTCTGGTATTCTGGCCAGTATGCAATAGAGCTTCTGTGTCCTGTCCTCCAATTGGTATCTCTGGACCTCAGGATCTTTTCTCCAGACGTCCTTCAAGAGGTATTTGGGCTCCTTTCCTCCTTAGCTGCAACAGACCTCTTCCTAGGTGTTGCTTGAGGGTCCCTGGCTGTGGATCTACAGATCTCTAGCTTTCTCCAGTCCTCTGAAGGTTCTTTCCCCCAGGTATCTCTCCAGGCATAGGTACTTATCTGAGCTCCTCTCTTGGACCGTCTGCTTCCTTGTCCTTGTTCCTTCAGGTTCCGGTTGTTCTTCCTTCTGTTCTCATTCTCCTTCTGATTCCCCTTCTTCTTCTTCTCATTCTCCGTCTCCTTCTGTCTTCCTGAAGATTCCCCTCTAGTTTTAAAGGGCTTAGATTGCAACTCCTCCCTTGCACTCTTCAGATATTTTGGATTAAGCTTTCTCCTAGAGGCTGTTTGATTAGGGATGACATAATGCTCTCTCTGATTAGACTCATGCTTTTCCACTCTAGCTCCCCTAGGAACTTTCTGCATACTAGTGCATTCTGGAACATGTAGTCTTTTAGGGTAACAAGCTGTCTTATTTCTATAACCTGCCAGCACAGGTCCCTTAATCAGAGTAAACTCTCCTCTTTTGTCATTACTCCCTGAGCTTTGATAAGCTTCCTTATCACACATGCCCAGTCTCCAAGCTGCAGGAGGAGGTACACTACCCAGAGGTGGAGGAATAAACAGGAACTCTTGCTTTATTTTGTTGCATCTTCTGTTCTCAGCAATGCAGAGTGAATTTGTTTTATCAAGCTTAATTTCTTTGCTTAGCTGCCGAGATTTCCTAGGATCAATTTTCAGTAGCCTGTGTTTTATGCAAAGTATGTGGTCCATTTCAGTCTGTGTACACTACATCAGTTCTTAAAGGATGCTGTGTGTAAAGGGGGGAGGAGGGGGGAATGGCATGCATACCTTTTAGAAACCCCCATGTACACTTGTTGTTTTTATCCCCTGACCTAAACAGCCCACAAGAGTACCACTTATTATACAGCTAAAAATGTGAATGCTGTAGTAACTATGTAAACTTATAGCTGTATGTCCAGCCAGTTTTCAGTCAAACCACTTTACTTTGGTACGCACCTATTGACCTGCAAAAATAATTTTGAAAAAATGTCTCTCTAAAAGATTAATGTCAAAACTGCTATAGTGAACATCTGAGAAACAGTAAAATGATAAACAAAAAAAACTATTTTTGTACCCTCAAAGAACCCCTAATTGAGAAATAAACTTAAATTTAGAATTTATAAACATTTTAGAAACCCTGCATATAACAAATACATCTGTACACAGAAAGGTGCCCTATGTGCCAGGAGGCCCACGCTTAACAACATCAATATCCACTTTCTTATATAAGATTTCTCCACCTAACAGGAAACACAGATTCAATTACAGCTGCCCTATGGGGCAAGGGGAAATGTGTGTCAACCCTTGTTTCCTGTTTGGATTCTACACTGGCTGTATAAGCTGCCAATTACACATCTTATTCAGTGGAGAAAATGTGTCTGTGCTAAATCCACCTCCCGCAGGCAGGCAGGCAGTTCTGTACTATGGTCTCCAATCCAAACCAATCCCCCCCCCCCCAAAAAAAAAAAATAAAAAAAAATAAATAGTCATTTCAGAGGGGAGAGGTTAATTTAAATCACCATGTTTATTTAATAATGTTCCTCTCTAAAGAAGCTGTCAGCTAGGCCAATTATGAAAATAGTGTCAGGAAAGATGGCTTTAGTCCAGTAAAATTAAGACCACCAACTGAGTTCAGTCTGTCAAAAGAAAGCAATGATTTTTAGTCACTACTGACCACTGACCCCAGCTGCACACAGTGCTTATCAGCAGCTGTAAAGAATTCTTTGTAGTCTGTATCATAGATAGATAACTTTATCTACAGTGTGGTACTGCAACCCACAAGGCAGATACAAAGCTACTTATCTGGATTCTGAGCTACATTAAATTCTTTAAGCAGCAAAAAGATGTGCAGCACAGCCTTCCATTATTAAACTTACTCAGTAAGAAGGATTTGTTGTCCATTCAGAAAGGTCCCTCAGTCTATGAACAAAATTTGAACTTGATGTGCCCAGCTATTTCATAAGCTATTACTGCTTACATTAGTAGTTACTCACTGAGATCCATTTGTATTTTTGGCACACAAATTTGTGTTTGGGCCTTCTCAATTACATGAATAACCTCATGGAATTCTCTTCCCACAAATATAGATTGGAGACTGTTCTTGTATGTCATGAAGAAGGGTACAGCTCTGCATGCAGAGTGAGCTGACTTGTTCTATTATTACTGTTTATTTGGATATTGGCAGATTGCTTTCATGAAGTTCTATATTTTGTTTTGTTCTGTGTGTTTCAGTTTACCACAATGTTTAAAGAAATGTTTTATTTACAATCCACTTAGAATTTTAGATTTGTCAGATATTTTATTTCTAAAATGTATATTTCGCCAAAGAATTTGGCCAACAAGAAATTTAAGTATATTTCTATCATGTGAAGCTATTTGTTATATATAACATTTATGTTCATATGTTAATACACTATGATTTCTTAAGGGCCAAACTTACTAAGCAATTTCCTTACATACACAAAGTAGAGAACAACCTTTGAAACAGTAGTGTTTTTAAATATTTAGATCGGTGGAACTCCACATAATACTGCAAACTCTAAAAAGTGTTGTTACTAGATTCAGAACTAGCATTAAATATGATGGGAATCTGAGCTTGCATTGAGGCAATGGTGAAGTGACTTGCCAAAGATCACAAAGAGCAGCAGTGGGTTTGAACCTGGATTCCTGAGTTATTAGCTCTAGCCACTACTAGACTATTCCTCCATTCCACTTCCTCAGATGCACGCTTTGGTGTGATGTCACTCTTTGCTAAGGAGGTCATTTGTGGCATCCTTTGGGCAATTCAGTTTGACTGCTTGCTTGCTTGCTCGCTCCCACCCACTCACCCACCCACCCAGAGTGGTCCTGATTGTATCACAATTTTCTCAAAATATGAACCACAAGCTATAATTTAATACTGAAACTATAGCGTATTCTTAGTGCAAAGATGGGAAAATTCCAATCCTCTAATGCTACAGACCAGTCTTTGTTTTCGGGGTAACTAAAGTATGCAAATTAATCTGGCTCTTCATGCAAATATACTTCATGCAAACCAAACCTATTTGCAGCAGTAGTTGCATGCTACTTTTTGCTAGGACAGGCATGGCAACTGGGATTTGACATGGAGTAGGAAGTACAGATCAGCAAACCACATTTTATCTTTTGCATTCAGGCACGTAAATAATTATCCATTTCCTAGTAAACAAACAGTATACCGACTTTCTGAAGTCTATATACTTCTAATCCCAGACCATTCAGCACAAAACAGCATGAATTTTCTGCAGTAGCACCAAAACACAGCATTAAAGTTTGCATCTAACCTAAGCCCACCTTATCTAAAAGTAGCACAAAGAGTCGAAGCAGCACTGGAAGCCCTAATGCAGAACAACCCCCTACCTACACTGTTTACTACCATGTACTCTAGGAGTTAGGCACCATACTCAACATGTTACGGGTCACTCGGCTGCTCTCTACGCGTTAGTTACCAGCCAGAGCAGCGACCACGCAGAATCCTCTGACGGGAGGAGCCGCGGAGAAGCAAATCGCCTCCCTCGCACCCCGGCGGAACACGGACAGGGCTCGGGGCCTACCTTCCGCCCCCTCGCTCACATCGCACACCCGGGAGCCGCACCGCTGCCACAGCCGCCGCCGGCCGAGACGCTTCCCAGAGGTTTTCCGGCTTCCATTGGTGAGAGGAGGCGGAGGAGTGAGGAGGGAATTCCCGTTCGCCGAGCACCGCGAGACACACGCGCTTGCGCTTCCCGGACACCGCGAGAGGAGGAGGTGCAAACGCGCCGTCACGTGACGCGGCCGCAGCTCGAGGCGGGCAGCGAGCAAACGAACAACCGGCGAGTCGTGCGCAAACCGTTTGATACTGAAAATTGTTCTGGAGGTTACGGGGTGGGATGCGCGAAACCTTTTTGCCGGTGGTGGGTTTCTTCCACGTTGTTAACTTAGCGCTTTCTCTTCCTCCTGTGGCTTCACTGGGGGCTGTTTAAGGTTGACATGTTTAGGTTGATACCTGAAATGCCTCATGGTTATAGCAGCGGACTAGAGCCAGGACAATCTAGGGGCCGAAGCACTGCTCTCGAGCAAATCATTTAACCCTCCATTGCCCCAGGTGCAAGCTCAGATTGTAACTGCTCCAGGGACAGAAGAATACCTTCTGTTTCTCACTGTTAAATCCAACTCCCCTTTTCCACAATACGTCCAAAATCGTGGCATGCTCTCAGGACCAGGTCAAGGGTTTCTACCGACCCAGATCTTTTCCAGTCAGTTGGCCATGATGACTTCCAAATTTCGTGGCAGAACCTTGTAAGTATGGCAAGGCAACAGCTGCATCTGATTGCTGTAATATTCATTGAGAATGCCATCAATGCCCGGTGCTTTGTTGTTTGATCACGCCTTCAATGCTGCTTTGACTTCTTTCTTCACCAGTAGTTCCTGATCTTAAGGTACAGGTTAAAACGTCTGTTGGTCCACTTGATCTTTATAGTGTAATGACTATGTATTCTTTCCACCTTTTCTTGATCCTTGAGCATCTTGTAGCAATCCAAGTTGAGGCTGGAATTTTCTCTTTAACTCTTGTAGCTTTAGGAAAGGCATTCTGTGTTTGCCTCTCTTTCTTCTTTAGCTTCTCTGCATTTCTGGGCAGTTTTCAGAATTTCTTTGGTCATCCATTTTGGCCATTTTTGCTTTCACTTTTTATAGAGACTTCTCACTTTTCTTCCAGCACAATTTTCTTTGTCTTCCCATAACTCTTTTGGTACTCTGTCATATGTATCCAAAGCATCAAATTGATTATGCAAGCAGTCTAAATTCCGGTGGTATATTCTCAAGTAAGTCACAAAAAGAGCAGGTTGCCAGAAACTGCTGGGACAGTATAAGTGAAATTGCAACGCAGCAACACAAAAATAATGGTGGTGGTAGTAGTTTAATGGGTTCAGCACATCAACAGCAGGTTAGAACAACAATAGGTGAGCATGTAAAGGTCAGAAACATGTTGTAATGACCCTATCAACAGGAATGCAACCCCACCCCATGGTAGTGTCTACAGTGGAGCCGAGGTCTAGGCAGAGGTATCATGGTGTCCCTTATGGCAGAGTGGCTATGGTCAGAATGGATCAGCCAAAGGAGTTGTCCGCAAGCACATACTGGTCCAGGCAGTAGTGTCTTTGGAATGTGTGTATTGAGGACCAGGCCACAGTCTTTCAGAGGTTTCTTGCTGGTACCGGAGTTGAGGTTCTTGAGAATGGTGGCCATGGCTTGTAGCTGGTGGGCATGGACATTGACATACAGCCCATGAGCAATCTGGGCATAGCAGAATGCTATGCAGGCAGATATCCATTACAATAAGGTCCTCTTAGTGACCAGCCGTCCCGGTCTGTTGGGAGTTGAAGGATGCGAAGAGCTGAGCCCCTCTTCGCTGTTGCTTTGTTCTCAGGAGGTAGGTGTGGAGGTGCTGCTCTTCAGGAGAGGAGTGAAGCTTGGGGTGAAAGGTGGGCAGTTCAAATGGAAGGCTGTAGCCACCTTCGGGATGAACTTGCATATGTCCTGAGGTGGCACAATCTCAGCAGAGTTGAATGTATGGAAGGGGGGGGCCTGCAGCTCGCTGATACATCTGGCCAAACTGATGGTGACAAGGCTGAGAGAGTCTTCCGGGTGGTATACTTCAGCAGTGCAGAGATCATAATCATAAAAGGGGCCTCTCTAAGCTGTTGTAGTATGATGTTGAGGTCCCAAAGAGGAACAGGTTGCCAGATGGGGGCCTCAGGTTGGCAAGGCCCTTCATAAATCAGAAGACTAGTGGATGTGCAGAAATGGAGGCACTGCCAAGGTGGTCATGGTAGACCTGCATTGACCAGGGAGGTAAGGTACTGGAGGACTTGTGAGTGGACTCCTTCTCCTGCATTAAGATGCACCAGGAATCAAAGCATTTTCACTTGAAGCTATAAGACTGCCACCTGGCTGTCATTAGGGTGTATTGCACTTCAGCGGTGAAGTGTAGGGAGGAGAGGGTCAATCTCTCAACCTCCAGGCCATCAAAGCGAGCGTTGTCAGGCTGGGATGTAGAGTCCAGCCCCCGTCTTGAGTGAGGAGGTCTGGCACTAGAGGTAGTCAGAATGGTAGGTTCTTGGCTAATCAGTGTAGATATGGGAACCATACTTATCTGGGAAGGCGGTTGAGGATGATTGTCGCGGATTATTTTCTCTATGGTCTTAGAGATTAGCGGTGGGGAGGGTAGGCATACAGGAGTAGCAGGTTCCACCAGTGAATGTCAAATGCAGATAAAGCTGTGGCTGGAAAGGCCATTGGAACAGAAGTAGCTGCACTTCATGTTGGAGTTGTTGGCAAAGAGGTCTTGCTCCGAAAGTCCCCACCGTTAGAAGAGCGATGCCAGAGTTGAGGAATCATTCATACAGGTCTAGATGTCGGTGAGTTGGGTTTGCAAGCCCAGAAGACAGAATGCCTGTAAGAGGCACCCACTGAACAGGGCGCAAGTCCAGATTCTGTACACCTTTCTGCAGAATGTGAGGGAGGCTATTTCATCTTGCTTCTTCATGTAGAACATGGCCACTTGATTGTCTGGATTAAGATGGACTCGTCATCTCTCCATTGTTCGAAGGCCTTGAGCACATGTCTGACCATACATAGCTCCAGGAGGTTGATGTGGAGGTTGCATTCCATCTGCATGCAGAGGCCTTGGGTCTGGCGTTTGAGTAGGTGGGTACCCCATCCCACCTTGGAGATGTCCATAGTGATGTTCGTTCAGTGTTCACCATGCAAGTGCCTCTCATGCTGCAGTGGCAATAAGGATCCAACTTTGAGCGAATGTGAGTTCTGGTTCTAATGATTGCACAGCAATCACTGAAGGTGTCACATGTGCAGCACGGTGTGGCTGCCAGGAGTCAAAAGTGTGTCCTGGCAGTGCTGTGATGGGAACTATCAAAGCAAATAATGATACTTCATTCAAAATAGCTCCACTCATTAACCACATCTATAGTATATTTCTTCAGGATAGAACTTAAAAGGAGAAAAAGCAAGTCTCAAAGTCTTAATAGGTGAACAGTTAAGCCATAATCAAAACAGGCATCAATATCACTCAGAACTATACATCAATGACCTGCCAAACATTCCTCTGATCAATCATAAATATGTTAAGCGGTAACAGCTCACAATGAACTTAACATATTTATGATTGATCAGAGGAATGTTTGGCAGGTCATTGATGTATAGTTCTCAGTGATACTGATGCCCGTTTTGATTATGGCTTAACTTTTCATCTATTGAGACTCTGAGATCTGTTTTTTCTCCTTTTAAGTTCTATCCTAAAGAAATGTACTACAGATGTGGTTAATGAGTGGAGCTATTTTGGATGAAGTGATGCTATTGGAGGCAGTCACCCTCTTGCCTAGAACATTGTGCAGATAGGAACACCTTCGACAGAGCATGTGGATGTCTGCCCCAGTGAACTTCAGGCTCTGAGTGAGATGGAGATGTGACTTTTTGTAATTGATGAAGATAGCAGCATAATGGTCCTCTAGACAGTAGCCTTGAAATCCTCTTGTGAGGGTGCTGCTAAGAACCAGTCATCCAAGTTGGAGAAGACATACCCTGAGTTTCTGGAGGTGTGCTGTGGCAACCACGATGCATTTTGTGAAAACCTTTGATGCTGGGGATAGACCAAAGTGGAGCACTCTGTACTTGTAGTGGTTGCCCGAGACGCAGACGTGGAGGTAGCACCTGTGAGCCCAGTGGATGGGAACGTTGGTATAGGCATCTTACAGATCCAGGAACGGCATCCAGTTATTGGTCTGTATTAGAGGGGAGAATGGATCCCAGGGAGTACATTCAGAACTTTGCTCTTTGGATGTGCTTGTTGAGGCAGCATAGGTCCAGGATAAGATGGATGCCCCCAGATTTCTTGAGGATCAGAAAGTACCTGGAGTAAAATCCCTGGTTGATACCTTTGGGGGTACAGGCTCTTTGGCCTGTGACTGCAGAGTGTACCTCTGTGGCCATAAGAGGAAGCAACTGCAGTGGGCTCTCACTGGAGGGAATGATGTGCTGATGAGGGGCAGAGGAAAAATTGATGCAGAAGCCCCTGTCAATGACCTTCTGGACCCATTTGTCCATTGTGATCTCCTCCCAGGTGCTCTTGAAGAAAAAGAGTCATTCCCCCTTAGGTGGACGAACAGGCAGGCCTGGGTGCGGAGTGATGTCAAAATGAGAGTATGCTCTTTCTTGATGAGGGGGTGGTCTGCCTCTGATGTCTGCATTCCCTTTGGTGTAGCTTGTGCTGGTAGGGTCATTGGTATGCCGGTTGCTGTTTGGAGCATTGCAGCTGCCACCGATGGTAGGGGTTGTAGCGCCATGATGAGGAGTAGGACTTGTGGAAATGTGTACCTTGAGAGCTGCACTCCAGACCTTCTCAG
Source organism: Ichthyophis bannanicus (assembly GCA_033557465.1). Taxonomy (NCBI): domain Eukaryota; kingdom Metazoa; phylum Chordata; class Amphibia; order Gymnophiona; family Ichthyophiidae; genus Ichthyophis; species Ichthyophis bannanicus. Next base: position 350,057,718 of record CM066039.1, on the reverse strand, counting down.
GCGAACATTTGGAGAATCATGCAGCAGTCCTTTAGTTCATTGACAGTATCCTGCACCTTGTCACTGAAGAGGTTGTCTCTATAGCAAGTGTTTTGTCTATCCCACTCATGGGTGTCCTCCGTCAGGCTGGAGGCGTGAAGCCAGGCTGGCTGTCTGGCAGCGAAGGCCATGCTAGCTGTATGGGCTGCCATGTTGAAGGCAGATCGCATAAGGTACTTACCACATTTGCTCATGTCTTCTAGGGTGGCTGATGTTTTGGCCCTGGCTTCCTGTGGTAGCATATCTACTGCACTGTCAAGCTTGTCCAGCAGCGCATCCTGGAAAAGGATCTGCTGGAATTGGTGTGCAGTGGTTTTAGTTCTGAGCATGGTGCACCCCACTCGTGGTCCTTTCCTAGCGGAGTGTTTGCATGCAAACAGGTGCTCTTTGGGTGCTTCAGTGCCAATTCCACAATGAGAGAATGGTGAAGAAGCAGAGTCTTTTCAAATCCTGGGGAGGGCCACACCTGTACTCGGTCTTGAGCTGACAAGAGGTAGTTGACGCCGACGACTCCCAGCAAGCATTCCTGGAGGAGCTTTTGTACTGGATGGACACCAGTGTTCTTGGGATGTCCAGATACTTCAGTACGACAAGGACCTCATTCCTTGGGTCCAGTGTGTCTTTGGTGGTGAGGGAGAGTTGTACGTTTTTGAAGAAACTTGGAGGAGATGAGGTCCTCAGGTGGCAGCATTGGCGGCGATGTGGTCTCCAGTTGGATGGGTGTCGAGGCTGTGGAACGCATCACTTCCTTACCCTCTCCCTCACTATCCAATGTGGAGGTCACAGTTGAGAAACATGGCTGTGACGCTACCACCAGTGTGGTAGGCATATGTCATTGTTGAAAAATGCCATGCATCAACAATGACAACTCTGGTGGAGAGAACTGATAGCGTTGAGCAGGAGCCGCATGTTTACACCGAATTGGATTCCCCCGAAGAAACCGCTTAGTCGGTGAAATGCATAAGCGCTAAGGATTCGCGTTGGGACCCAGGCTCTAACTCCAACCATTTTTCCAGATAAGCATTTTTTGCTATTATCTAAGCTGTTAAGAGTCACGAATATACAAATCATTGAAAGAAACAAGAGGAGTGATTTATTACAAAGGGAAATTTCAGGTCCTTGATGCAGTGAAGGGGATTGATGTTTAGAGGTTTTTACCTCATATGATTCCTCCCCGATTTAGTCTGAAACCTGTTCCCTAATCAACAGTGTTTATTGAATACGTGAGTGAGTGATTGGAGCAATCTTTTGTATTGGGACTGGTATTTAAATTGCTCTAACAAACCCGATTGGTGCACGTTGTCCTTCCATATCAACAACTACAACAGTCCCCTTTTTACCTTTAGAGATCCTGTGTGTTTGTCCCATGCTTTTTTGAATTCAGTTACTGTCCTCATCTCTACCACCTCCCCTGGGAGACTATTCCACAGATCCACTACTCTCCCCGTAAAGAAATATGTCCACATATCACTCCTGAATCTCTCTCCCTTCACCCTCATCCCATGTCCCCTCGTAGCAGAAAGAGGCTCTCTCCCTGAAAATTTATGCCACGGAGGTATTTAAACATTTCAATCATATCACCTCTATCCCACCTTTCCTCTAAGGTGTACATATTAAGATCCTTCGGTCTGTCCTCATATGCTTTATAATGAAGACCACTAATCATTTTAATAGCCACCCTCTGCACCAACTCCATCCTTTTGAAGGTGCGGTCTCCAGAATTGCACAGTATACTCCAAATGAGGTCACAACAAAGACTTATACAGAGGCACTATCGCCTCCTTTTTTCTGCTAGCCATTCCTCTCCATATGCACCCAAGCATCCTTCTAGCTTTTGCCGTCGCCTTTTCTACCTGTCTTTAACTACTTTAAGATCATCAGACACAACCACGCCTAGGTCCTGCTCTTCTTTAGTGGACAAAAGTACTTCACCCCTATACTATATTGCTCCCTTGGATTGCTGCAGCCCAAATGCATGACCTTACATTTTTTAGCATTAAATCCCAGCTGCCAAATTCTAGACCATTCTTCAAGCTTAGCTAGATCCCTCATGTTATCTACACCTTCCTGGGTGTCTACTGTATTGTAGATTTTGGTATCATCTGCAAAGAGGCAAACCTTACCTGACAGCCCTTCTGCTATATCACTAACAAAGATGTTAAAAAGAATCATACCTTGTTCTAGTGTGTCTGCTGCCTCTGTGATCTGGGCGTGAGATGAAGTTGCACTCAACACCAGGCAGGGGATGGAGGCTGCTTTGGGCACATCCCTTGCCACAAGGGAGGCCACACAGTGAGCTACCTGAGTGAGAGAATAGCCTCAATGCTGTGTTTTACTAGAAGAAGAGAGGACTTGCTACGCGATCAACATGCAGGTATGGTGGGTGGCACCAGATGCAACAGTCATTGGCATCCATGGAATTCATCTTCTTGCCACACCTGGGGCATTTCTTACATCATCTTCAATTTTCGTTTCCTTTTTTTTTTTTTTTGTATGATTAGATATTCCATCCTTCTGGTAAGGTGGAAGAAAAGAGACTGATAGGGATAGGTTCTGAGAAGGGGTACCTTGGCACATTCTCAGAAAGGCTTGCCTTTCTGAGCTCTTGGAGGGCACTTCTGTCTGTGGTGCCATAGGCAACTATCACCCAGCTTGTCCATGGAGAACATTTAAGTATTAAGAAACTGCAGAGACCAAGAAAATGTGGCCTAAAGTTGAGGATCAGTGGCCTGATTAAGCATTAGGGTGTGGGGGAGAGGAGAAATGTGTTCAAACCATTGTACATTGATATGTAATTTTAATGCTAATGTGTGCTCTCTGTTGGTGAATAAAAAGATTTAAACCTTTTATAAATACATGGTAGCTTCCATGTTTGTTTTTCATATGTTGACAGAATATATTGCACCTTACAAGCTCTTCAAGGAAACTGTTTTGCACCATGAAAATAATAAAGACAGCACTACCGGGAAGGGGTGGTGAAAAGATCTGAAGTAGGAGAAAAGCTGCAATTTACTACATCCAACTGAGGAAGAGGAGATAGCATACCTACAGAGGTAGCAGTGCCTGCTTCCTCTCACATACCTACCTCCTCTTTAGCCTTTCTTTCACTCACACAGCCAACATCATCCCCTGTTCCCAGCCCCAACCTATCATTTCCCCACCCAACTAGCCTTTGCACCTACAGGCAGCCTTCACAAATATGAGATTCTGATTAAATAGGAACCGGTTCATAAAATTTCTTTTTGTCAGAGATAGTCGTCAAAGTAAGCGAGAAAATTTAACAACTGCTGACCACTGCGACTGCTCCTTTTTTTATTTTTGTTCAAACAATAGAGGTTTGATTGTACTTAGCTCATAAAGAATTTTGAAGAAGCAGATAGAATGTCAGATATCATGAGGTTGACGACGTGTTACACGTTTCGGGTTTATCATGTAGAAATATAACCCTTCCTCAGGTCATCTCATCACTGGCAACGTAACTTGAATTCTGCTATAAGATTTAGAGCCGCTTTTCAAATAGATATCGGGTGGACTCCTCTTATACTTCAGGATCTGATGTCACCGTTCCACAGACATTCAGCAGCCATCATGTGAGCTTATGTAGCCAATCCAAACAGTAAGGAAAATCTCACTGACAAGAGAACACCTTACAGGGTTAGCTACTTTGAGATAATAGTATACCATTGTGTTACATCTGTAAATAGTTTCCCTTGTTACCCAAGTTCCTTCCCTTGTTATCTGTAATCTCATGCTTGTTATTGTACTGAGACTTTTTGTTCTATGTGAACCGCGCTGATGCCGAATAGTGCGGTATATAAGAGAATGTAAATAAATAAATAAATAAAATAAATACCAGTCTATTTGCATGTTGAGGCCATCAGGATTAACGGTGTTTAAACAAAAAATCCATTTTTGTTCTCTAAGTTGTAATCGCTGTTCTTGATCGCCTCCTCTAGGATATAGGGGTTCAACATCTATAATATGCCAGCGTAAAGATTCAAACACATGTTGATGTTGCAAACAGTGTTCTACCATAGGAGCAGAAAGACATTTTGATCTCAAACGCGAAGCATGTTCAGATAGTCTCAATTTTACAGGACGAATCGTTCATCCTATATAATATTTTTCACAGGGACAAATTATCAAATAGACAATAAAAGTAGAAGAACAGTCTGTATAGCCACGCAAAGAATATGTCTTCAAAGTATGCTTATCTGTCCAGGTTTCTCATGATATTGTTAAATTGCAATATTTACATTGGTTGCAAGGATAATGTCCATTGATGTCATGTGTATATACAGGGCGATCTGATACATGTGTGGTCTTCATAATTAAATCTCTTAAATTCGCCTTCCTTGAAAAGGCAATACGGAGAGTCTTATTATTATAAAAACAAGAATGGAGCCCTAATATTGGCCAGAATTGATGTAGTACCGGTAGTTGTCCCACTTGTTTCATATTACTCGTATAAGGTAAAATGCCCGTTATCATATCCTCCTCCAATATGGCAGGAGCTGGTTGAAGGAGCCATTCACAATGAAGATGTCGGGCTCTTTTGTATGCTTTAGAAATGACATCAAAAGGATAACCTCTTTGAAAAAGCCAATTTTTCAAATCGGTTGCGTGCATTTTGAATTCTTCTATCGTAGAACAATTGCGACGAAGACGCATAAATTGTCCCAATGGTAATCCACGTTTGAGCGCTCGTGGGTGAAAACTATCATACCTAAGTAAGGTATTGCGCTGGACTGGTTTCCTATAGAGTGTTGTTTCTAAGCCTGATGGTGTCAGAAATACTGTGACGTCCAGGAATTGTATATTAGAGACTTCTATTTGAGCTGAAAATTGGATATTAGGCTTATGAGTATTAAGCCGTTGAACAAAAAGCTCAAGATCTGAGTTCCTGTCCATAAGAAAAAAAACATCTATAAAACGTTTCCAAAAAGGAACATAACCAAATGCTGGATCAGAATATACATATAGCGATTCAAAAATGCCCATGTAAATAGTTGCAATTGATGGAGCTACTGTGGCACCCATCGCTATTCCCATTGTTTGCAAATAAAATTGCTGACGGTAAAGAAAATAATTGTTGTTCAAAACCAGATCTAAAAGATTCAGCAGCAAAGATCTAGGAATACGTTCTGGAAGATCAAGAAGATAATCTTTGAGATAAGCCAATATTTCGGCCTGATTAATGTTGGTATATAACGATTGAACATCAAGGGTTACCAAATATGTATATGAAGAGACATCAGTACATGTTAGTAATTGAGCCAAAAAATCCCCAGTGTCTCTAATATAGGAAGTCACTTTTGCTGCTGCAGGCTGCAAAAAGACATCACAGAATTTAGAAAGCGGTTCGAGCACAGAATCTCGACAGGATATTATGGGTCTGCCTGGTGGGTCTTGTAAAGATTTATGAATCTTGGGAACAAGGTAAAATACAGGAACTTTTGGATGTTTGTTAATCAAGAAAACAGATTCCTGTTTAGTAATCCAATTGCATAAAAATGCTTGGGTTATTAACTCCTGAATGTGGGTTTGCAACACCTTCATGGGATTATCATTCAAACATTTATAAGTTGTAATATCATTAAGGTGAGTATCTACTTGATGTTGATATTGTGTTGTAGATAACACAACTATTGCTCCACCCTTATCTGTCCGTCGAATTACCACATCCATTGTGGCCAATTGTTGAAGAGCTTCGTGTTGATCTCTAGAGAGATTAAAATGTATTTTAGAAGATTTTTGTTCCAATTTTTGTAAATGCTGTAGAACTAGATCTTGATAAAGTGAAATGGTACGATCAATATTACCAGAAGGCAACCATCTAGAAGATAGTTTTACCACAGAACATCTTAATATATTAGGGGAATCAGAGAAGTATTGAATAACACGAAGTTTTCGAAAAAAGTTGTGGAGAGCTAGTCGGGTTGCAAAACCATCATATTTTGGAGTAGGTACAAAGGATAAACCTAATTCCAAGACCTGTAATTGAGACGAGGTTAAAGATCTTCCTGATATGTTGACAATTGACGAGTTTTGGTACGAGACAGAGTGTCCAGGTCTTCCCAAAAATCCTGTTGGTAAGTTCTGCGTGACCTGCAACCCCGAGTTGAATTACCACGGTAATGGTCCATATTTTGACGAGGTCTGGTGTTATATTGTGTAGTTGGTTGATTTGTGTCAGCGTCAGCAGAATCCTCAGAATCAGTTACAAAAGAAACCTTTTTGTGAGGATTGTGTGTTTTCATGGAGGGCCATTTATAGACACAATCGTTATCATAATCAGATTTATCTCTCAACGGCTTAATACTCATAAGCCTAATATCCAATTTTCAGCTCAAATAGAAGTCTCTAATATACAATTCCTGGACGTCACAGTATTTCTGACACCATCAGGCTTAGAAACAACACTCTATAGGAAACCAGTCCAGCGCAATACCTTACTTAGGTATGATAGTTTTCACCCACGAGCGCTCAAACGTGGATTACCATTTGAACAATTTATGCGTCTTCGTCGCAATTGTTCTACGATGGAAGAATTCAAAATACACGCAACTGATTTGAAAAATCGGCTTTTTCAAAGAGGTTATCCTTTTGATGTCATTTCTAAAGCGTACAAAAGAGCCAGACATCTTCATTGTGAATGGCTCCTTCAACCAGCTCCTGCCATATTGGAGGAGGATATGATAACGGGCATTTTACCTTATACGAGTAATATGAAACAAGTGGGACAACTACTACATCAATTCTGGCCAATATTAGGGCTCCATTCTTGTTTTTATAATAAGACTCTCCGTATTGCCTTTTCAAGGAAGGTAAATTTAAGAGATTTAATTATGAAGACCACACATGTATCAGATCGCCCTGTATATACACATGACATCAATGGACATTATCCTTGCAACCAATGTAAATATTGCAATTTAACAATATCAGGAGAAACCTGGACAGATAAGCATACTTTGAAGACATATTCTTTGCGTGGCTATACAGACTGTTCTTCTACTTTTATTGTCTATTTGATAATTTGTCCCTGTGAAAAATATTATATAGGACAAACGATTCGTCATGTAAAATTGAGACTATCTGAACATGCTTCGCATTTGAGATCAAAATGTCTTTCTGCTCCTATGGTAGAACACTGTTTGCAACATCAACATGTGTTTGAATCTTTACGCTGGCATATTATAGATGTTGAACCCCTAGATCCTAGAGGAGGCGATCGAGAACAGCAATTACAACTTAGAGAACAAAAATGGATTTTTCGTTTAAACACCGTTAATCCTGATGGCCTCAACATGCAAATAGACTGGTATACTATTATCTCAAAGTAGCTAACCCTGTAAGGTGTTCTGTCAGTGAGATCTTCCTTACTGTTTGGATTGGCTACATAAGCTCACATGATGGCTGCTGAATGTCTGTGGAACGGTGACGTCAGACGCCGAAGTATAAGAGGAGTCCACCCGATATCTATTTGAAAAGCAGCTCTAAATCTTATAGCAGAATTCAAGTTGCGTTGTCAGTGATGAGATGACCTGAGGAAGGGTTATATTTCTACATGATAAACCCGAAATGTGTAACACATCGTCAACCTGATGATATCTGGCATTTTATCTGCTTCTTCGAAATTCTTTATGAGCTAAGTACTGTACAATCAAACCTCTATTGTTTGAACAAAAATTTAAAAAGGAGCAGTCACGGTGGTCAGCGGTTGTTAAATTTTCCCGCTTACTTTTAACGACTATCTCCGACAAAAAGAAATTTTATGAACGGGTTCCTATTTAATCAGAATCTCATATTTGTGATGGTTATCTTTTGATTCTCCAGGACCAAGCAGGAAGTCAGTCCTCACTTATGGGTGACGTCGGCGCCGACGGAGCCCTCGCGGAGCAATTTTCCCCAGCTTTCAAAGAAAGCCTTTGGGAATTGCAGCGCGCATGCGCGGTCGTCTTCCCGCCCGAAGGTGCCATCTTAGCCAGTCTTCTTTTTTCCGCGGAGCCCTGCAGACGTCCCCGTCTTGTCCCCGCGAAAAAGTTGATTTTCCTCTTTCTTTTATACTTTTTTCTTTCGGTTCGACGCCGATCGTTTTCCCGCCCGGACTCGCGACGCCGGTCTCGAGTCCTCTAGCGTTTTTTCGGTTTTTTCTGACTTAGTCAGCTTTCATTTTCGTTTTCCCTGGCAGCCCGGTCCTTTGACCTCGCAGGGGCCCTTTTTTCCCCCGATGGCTGCCAGTGGCTTTAAGCGGTGTGGTCGGTGTGACCGAAATATGTCACTAACCGACACACACGACTTTTGCCTCCGCTGCTTGGGCCCGGATCATGAGGAACTGATCTGTGGGCCCTGCAGCAAACTGTCCTCGAAGGCGTTGAGAAGTCGGCGGCATCAGCGCGAGAGAATCTTCGCTGACCCCAGCCGTACCCGGACCTCGTCGGAGGCCTCCGTGTCAAAGGGCTCCAGCTCGGACCGTCGCCGGAGCTCCTCCGACCGGGGTTCTCCCTCCGGGGACCATCGTCGGAAGGAAAAACCCGCGAGGGCGGCGTCGGTGGACGCTCCTGGCTCCGCGAGGGCCAGGTCGCATAGCCCCGACAGCCGCCCCGGGTCCTTGGAGAAGGAACATCTCCCGAAGCGACCTCGCCTGGAGTCGGAGATGCCTGCCCGGGTAAGTCCTGTAGTCCTTCTGGACTCGCCTCCGCGACAGCCGACGTCAGGCCCGACGCCGTCGGGGCCCGAGTCGGGGGCTGCTGGGTCACCTGAGCTCGGACTCAGGTTGACGGCCTTGGAGAGCAGACTGTCTGCCTTCATGGACCAGCAGCGGGCACTGCTCGCTGGCCTCGCTGGCGCCGCTGCCCCGACCGCCGGGACGTCGACGTCCAAGTCGACCCCGGAGACCGAGCCGATCCTCGAGTCAATGAGAACTCGAGTCGATCCTCGGTCGAGGTCACCCTCGGCCTCCTCCCGTTCGGGACCGAGGTCGCCGACGCCGACTCCCTCGACGTCGGGGCGGCTGGCGCCGCACCCTGCCCGGGCCGACCCCACCGAGTCCTCGTCGGAGTCGGTCTGGGAGTCTGAGGAGGAAGAGTCACCTGATTCTTTCCGGACTCGGTGTGTCCCATCGGACTCACCGGGGTCCGAGCCTCGGAAGCAGTCCCCCCCGGAGGATGCCCGGTTCTCGGACTTCGTTAGGGATATGGCCAAGGCTTTGGCCTTCCCTGCGGATCCCGAGGAGGAGCCTCGAGCCGAAGAGCTCGACGCCCTCCAGTATGACTCTCCCGCGAGGGAGCACTTTACTGTGCCGGTTCCTCCTATGCTGGAACGACTACTCTTCCGCATGTGGGAGAGTCTGGCCTCCTCGCCGGTCCTGAGCAAGCGGGTCGATTCTATCTATCGGGTCCGCAAGAGCCCTGGCTTTCAGAAGGCACAGCTGCCACACCATTCCATGGTAGTGGAATCGGCCATGCATCGTCTTAAGAGCCAGAAGATGCACTCCTCGGTGCCTCCTGGAAGGGAGGCCCGTAACCTGGATGGCCTTGGCAAGAAGTGCTTCCAGGGCTCTATGCTCGCATGTCGTGTCCAGACTTACCAGCTCTACATGGGCATGTATCTCCGGGATCTGGCTAAGGAGCTAGCCGGATTTTCCGCTGGTCTCTCCGAGGAGCCCTTGCGGAGGTTCCTAGCCTTGTCCACGGGCATTCGGGAATGCTCAAAGTTCATGTCCCGAGCAGCCTATGATGGCTTTGAGGCCTCGGCTAGAGTGGCCGCAGCCGGCATCGGTGCCCGCCGACAGGCTTGGCTTCAGTCGTCGGACCTTGAGCCCTGGGTACAGGACAAGTTGGTCGATGTCCCCTGCCGAGGCGAAAACCTCTTTGGCAAGCCCATGGCGGAAAAGGCTGCACAAATTGAGACTGAGACTCTCACCAGGACCAGGCTTTCTAGGAAGACCTCCGCCCCTTCCCAGAAAAAGAAGGGCTCGGGAAAAAAGTCCTTTTACCCGAGGAAGGCGGCTGCCTACAAACAGTACCCCCATTATCAGGCCCCTGCAGCTCCCCAACAGGGCCAGCAGGCCAAGGGACGGGGTAACGGGTCCCGTAGGCAGCAAGCCCCCAAGCCTGCACCACCAGCCCCTGCTCAGCAGGGAGGGGGTTTTTTGACTCGCTCAGCATAGCCTCTCCCCCCCCGCTGGTCCCTCCCAGCACCGGAGGCCGGCTGGTTCACTTCGCCCACAGGTGGTCCAGCATCACCGCAGATGCCTGGGTGCTTCAGGTCGTGCGAGAGGGCTACCTTCTCCACTTCCATCAGGTCCCTCCCTCCTATTTTCCGGGAGAACCTTCGCGCCCCCCTCTGCACAGGGAGTTGCTCCTTCAGGAGTTAGCAGGTCTTCTGCAGGAACAGGCGGTGGAACCGGTGCCCCACCACCTGAGAGGTCAAGGCTTTTATTCAAGGTATTTTCTGATACCAAAGAGAACAGGGGGCCTCAGACCCATCCTGGACTTGCGCAACCTCAACAAGTTCCTTGTGCGGGAGAAGTTCAAAATGCTTACCCTTGGAATCCTTCTGCCCTACCTCCAGCAGGGAGATTGGCTATGCTCCTTGGATCTAAAGGATGCCTACACGCACATCCTCATCCACCCAAGCCACCGCCAATACCTAAGGTTTGTGGTGGCAGGAAATCATTACCAGTACAGAGTACTGCCCTTTGGCCTATCCTCCGCACCGCGAGTCTTCACAAAATGTCTCGCGGTCGTGGCGGCCCATCTCCGGCTTCACGGCCTCTATGTCTTTCCGTACCTCGACGACTGGCTCATCAGAGCAGCGTCCGCTCAGGAGGTCACCAACGCCACGTGCCGCACGGTGACTCTGCTGCAGCACTTGGGCTTTGTCATAAACTTCGCAAAGTCCACTTTGCTCCCCTCACAGGATCTCGAGTTCATCGGCGCAAGGCTGCACACTCCTCGGGCACGAGCGTACCTACCGCTCGACAGGGCTCAACGGCTCATGGACCTAGCCGACCGCTTTCGCAGCCAGCCCCTGGTCTCCGCCAGGCGCTTCCTGAGACTGCTTGGCCATATGGCTTCCACCGTCCATGTGACCCCCAATGCCCGCCTGAACATGCGGTCTGCTCAATGGTGTCTCCGCCAGCAGTGGCGACAAGCCACAGGCGGCCTGGCAGACCTAGTGCGTGTCTCCGAGCCGCTGCTCTCGTCTCTCCGGTGGTGGCTCCGGCAGCCGAACCTGATATTCGGAATGCCTTTCCAGTCACCTCAGCCGACCCGGGTGCTGACCACCGATGCATCCCTCCTGGGCTGGGGAGCACATTGCCAAGAGGCACGTACTCAGGGCCTCTGGACCACGTGGGAGTCTGCTCAGCAGATCAACTTCCTGGAGCTCAGGGCGATCCGCCTCGCTCTCAAGGCCTTCTCCCACCTGACTTCCCAACAGTCCGTCCTTGTCCAGACGGACAATCAAGTTGCCATGTTCTACGTGAACAAGCAGGGGGGCACGGGCTCCTTCCTCCTCTGCCGGGAGGCACAGAAGCTCTGCTCTTGGGCCGTCAGTCACGGCATTCTCCTCAGGGCAGTTTATCTCCCGGGCCAAGAAAATTGCCTTGCAGACAAACTCAGCAGGGTCCTCCAGCCGCACGAGTGGCGTCTGGATCCCTTGGTAGTTCAGAAGCTCTTCCTCAAGTGGGGTCTCCCCACGGTGGATCTCTTTGCCAGTCCTCACAACCGGCAGCTTCCTCGCTTCTGCTCTCGTCAGCCACACCCCCTTCGGGTTGCGGCGGACGCCTTTCTGATCTCGTGGTCGGGGAGCCTTCTGTACGCTTTCCCTCCCATCCCGCTGGTCTCTCGGACTCTTTTCAAGGTTCTCCGAGACAAAGCCTTCATGATCCTGGTGGCCCCTCGCTGGCCCAGGCAGCCGTGGTTTCCTCTCCTGCTGCAACTGGCGGTGGAGGGCCCAATCCCTCTGGGGATACAACCGGATCTCCTCACTCAGGATCAGGGGTCCCTTCTGCACCCCAACCTCAGGTCTCTCAACCTTATGGCCTGGCTGCTGAGAGGGTAGTCCTTGCTCCCCTTCTCCTGCCGGCGGAGGTGGAGGAGGTCGTCTTAGCTTCGCGACGGCCTTCTACCCGCAAATGCTACGCCCTTAAATGGCGTCGCTTTGCAGTCTGGTGTACCCAACAGTCTCAGGATCCCTTCTCCTGCCCGGTGTCGGTGATCTTGCAGTACTTGCTGCACCTCTCTAATCTGGGACTTAAGTCCAACTCCGTCAAGGTTCACCTCAGTGCTCTTTCAGCACATCATGTGCCAGTGGACGGCAGACCTCTCTCCAATGACCCTCTCGTAGCGAGGTTTCTCCGAGGTCTCCTTCTACTTAAACCACCTCTGCGCCCGCCAGCGCCTGACTGGGACCTGAATGTGGTTTTGCAGCGGATCACCTGTCCGCCTTTTGAACCTATGGCTACCTGTTCTCTACGTTTTCTGTCTTGGAAAACACTGTTCTTGATAGCCCTCACTTCCGCTAGGCGCGTAAGTGAATTGCAGGCCCTCGTGTCTGATCCCCCCTACACTCGATTCTACAAGAATAGGGTAGTCCTACGGACTCACCCAAAGTTTTTGCCTAAAGTGGTCTCCCCTTTTCACATGAATCAGGAGGTGGTACTTCCAACCTTCTTTCCCAGACCACACTCCAGCCGAGCTGAGACGGTCCTCCATACCCTGGACTGTAGAAGGGCATTGAACTTCTACCTTGACCGTACGCGGGAGCACCGTAAAGCTGCTCAGCTTTTTGTGTCTTTTGACCCCAATAAATTGGGGCTCCCGGTCTCCAAGCGTACTCTGTCCATCTGGGTGGCGGACTGTATCTCTTGGGCTTATGGGGCAGCCGGACTCGCCTTAGAAAGTCGAGTCACGGCTCATTGCGTTCGGGCAAAGGCCACGTCAGTGGCTTACCTCCGCTCTGTTCCGCTGGCAGACATCTGCCGGGCCGCTACTTGGTCTTCGAGCCAGACTTTTGCGGTCCATTACTGTCTCGAGAGGGAGTCCCGTAGGGACAGTGCTTTCGGACAGGCAGTCCTCCGTAATCTCTTTGAGGTCTGAGCAACTCCTACCCTCCATCCCGGATGTGGGCTACCGGTGGGTGATAATTCAGCGAAGATTCTATCCTTCTGTGCTGCTGAGCTAGAGGGAGCTCGTTTTTGTGCTTAGGGTCTCCGGTAGCCTTGAGCTTGGGAGTCCCATAAGTGAGGACTGACTTCCTGCTTGGTCCTGGAGAAAGCGTAGTTACTCACCTGTAACAGGTGTTCTCCAGGAGCAGCAGGAATCAGTCCTCACTACCCTCCCTCCTCCCCTTGGAGTTGCAATCGTCTGCTTATGTTCTTTTTGCAAATTTTTATGCTGTCTTTTTTAGCTATGTCATCTGACTGGCTAAGATGGCACCTTCGGGCGGGAAGACGACCGCGCATGCGCGCTGCAATTCCCAAAGGCTTTCTTTGAAAGCTGGGGAAAATTGCTCCGCGAGGGCTCCGTCGGCGCCGACGTCACCCATAAGTGAGGACTGATTCCTGCTGCTCCTGGAGAACACCTGTTACAGGTGAGTAACTACGCTTTCTGTTCGGTTTTAATAATTGGTTTGTACAGGCAGCCTGACATAAGCAACCATTCAATCCACTTTAGCTAGTGCACACTATTCCTTTTTCATACTACTTATATTCCTGCCCATCATTTTCCTCCTTATACCTCCCCCTCTCCTTCCCAACTCCTGCTTCTTTGGTCCCTTTATTCCTCCTCAGTCTCTTGTTATCCTTCCTGTCATTCTCCTACTCATTGTCTGTCTCTCTCCCCATTTAGTTCAGGTTAGGAGGCTTGTCTAGGAAGCAGGACTGACAGAGCAATTACCACTTTGCAGGCTGCAGGAACTCAGAGAAAGCACAGTTACTTATCTATAACAGGTGTTCTCCAGGGACAGCAGAAATCATTCCTCACCTATAGGTGATGACACCACTAGAGCCCACACAGAGCATTGCCCCAGCTTTCAAAGAAAGCCTTTGGGAATGCCACCATGCACGGGTGGTCCCCTTCCTGTCCAAGGGTGCCATCTTTATCAGGTGGCACAGCTATAGCCCCTCTAAGAAGATGGCAAAAAAGGACAGCAACTGCAAGGAGAGGAGGGAGGGTTGTGAGGACTGATTCCTGCTGGCCCTGGAGAACATCTGTTACAGGTGAGTAACTCTGCTTTCTCCAGGAACAAGCAGGAAGTCAATCCTCACATATGGGACTCCCCAGCTACAAGCTAGAGGACTGTAGAAAAAAAAAGCACAGCAGAACCATGAGCAGTCACCAGTGAAGACCAAAGGCAGCCCAAGGACCCCGGGTCCACGGATGGCCATGCTCCCCCTAGCCAGAACAAGAAGGGTCAGAGAGCAGGAGTTGCTTAGACCCCAAACAGATTACAGAATACGGACTGGTCAAAGGCACTGTCCCAATAGGACTCTCTCCAGGCACTAATGCACCACAAAGGTGTGAGAGGACTAGGTGGCAGCCTAGCAGATGTCTGTGAGTGGGACTGAGTGTAGATTAGTGACAGATGTCACCATTACACAAACATTGTGAGCCGTGACTCGGCAGTCCAGGAGAAACCCAGCCTGGGCAAAGACGATGCAGTCCGCCCCCCGGATGGACAAGGTACACTTGGTGACTGCCAACCCCAGACAGCTGGGATCATAAGAAAACCAAGAGCTGCCCAGACCTGCGGTGGTCCCGAGTCCACTGCAGGTAGAAGGAAAGAGCCCTCTTACGATCCAGCGTATTGAGGATCACCAATGCCCAGGCAGCGTGAAGCTTCATAAAGAAGGTGGGCAGCACTATCTCCTGGTTGAGGTGGAAGTGCAAGACGACCTTCGGGAGGAACTTGGGGTGCATGCGCAGAACCACCCTGTTCCAATAGACCCTTGTGTATGGCGCCTCGACCATCAGTGTCTGGAGCTTGCTGACTGTGCAGGCAGAGGTGAGCACCACCAGGAAGGCCACCTTCCATGACAGGTGCCACAGTGAGCAGGTAGCCATGGGCTCAAAGGGCAGCTTGGTCAGCTTCATGAGGACCACATTGAGTTCCCATTCTGTTGCCAGGGGGTGGGCTTGGATATGAGTAGGTTGTGGATAAAGCAGGAGACAAGCTGTTGCCCTGAGGGGTTTGCCCTCGATGGGGTGGTGGTTCGCTAAGATGGCACTCAGGTGAACCCTGACCGAGTTAGGCTTCATCCAGCCCATGAGAGGTGTAGTAAGTACTGCAAGACCAAGCTGGTAGGGCAGGAAAATGGGTCTGCTCAGAGCTCCAAGCACCACATCAAGAACCGGCGCCACTTGAAGGTGTATGCCTGCTTGGTCGAGTCCTTTCATGAGGACAAAAGAATATCCTCAGTCTCCATGGGGAGATGGTAGGGAGCTAGAGCGAGCCAGCCGCTCGGCTGTGAGAGATAGAGACCTCAAGTTGGAGTGGAGTAGCAGACCCTTATCTTGTGTCAGCAGCTCCGGTGAGTTCCCAAGAGGGACTGGGGGTTCCATTGAGAGGCAGAGCAGCAGGGGAAACTACGGCTGCCTGGGCCACCACCTCAGGGCCACGAGGATCATTGAGGCCTTATCCTGCTGGACCTTGAGAAGGGTCCGGGCAAGGGGGGGCGGGGGAGGAAGCATACAACAGGCCTGTTGCCCACAAAAGGAGAAATGTGTCCGGGGCTACCATGTCTGGGTGCGGGAGGGGACCACAGAACCGGGGGAGCTGCGAATTTGCAGGCTGGCAAAGATGTCCAGGACTGGGGTCCCCCAGTGCTGGAAGAGCCACTGCACCATCTAGGGACACAGGCACCACTTGTGTGGTTGGAGGACTCTGGGGAGCCGGTCCACCAATACATTGTCCTGGCTCGGGAGGTAAATGGCTCAGATGGTCATGCCCTGGCTCGTGCAAAGGAGGACAGGGCCACCACCTCCAAACAGAGGCCGTAGGAGCCAGTCCCTCCTTGTTTGTTCACATAGAACATTGTGACCTGGTTGTCCATCTGGTCAAGTACCGCTCGGTACTGCAGGCAGTTCCTGAAAGCCTTGAGCGCCAGGTGGACGGCTTGGAGCTCCAGCAGGTTGATCATCTGCTGGGACTCCTCGAGGGACCAGATCCCCTGAGTGCACTGCCCCTCGCAGTGAGTTCCCCAGCCCACCAGGGACGCATCCATAGTCAAGACCACCTGATGGGTCAGAACTTGAAAGGACATGCCTTGAAGCAGGTTCCGAACCTCCCGCCACCATGCGAGAGACTCCGCCACACCGAGCGTGACTGAGATGGGGTCTTGGAGGCAGCCGGTCAATTGTGACCACTGCACTGCCCACATGTTGAGGCGGGCATTGGGCACAACATGGACAGTGGAGGCCATGTGGCCGAGAAGGCGAAGCATCGTCCGGGCTGAGACCGCACTGCGGCACCGCACTTCAGATGCTAGGGACATGAGGCGGTCCGCCCTGTCCTGAGGAAGGAAAGCCATGGCCCGTAGGGTGTCTAAGCGAGCCCCAATGAACTCCAGGGACTGAAATGGAGTGAGGTGGGACTTTGGGTAATTGATCACAAACCCCAGCTGCTCTAGGAGGTGAATAGTGCGGTCCGTGGCCTGCCGGACTTCGGAGGCCATGCCCCCTGTTATGAGTCAGTCGTTTAGATAGGGATAGACGAAGGTGCCCTTCAGCCAGAGGTGGGCTGCAGTCACAGGCATTTTATGAAGACCCACAGAGCGGATACGAAGCCGAAGGGAAGCTCCCTGAACTGGTAATGGTTTCCCTGAACTATGAAGCGGAGGTACTTTCTGTGTTTGGTATTGGCAAGGATGTGAGCGTAAGTATCCTTTAAGTCCAAGGAGCATAGCCAATCGCCCTGCTTGGAGGTAGGGCAGTAACCTTCCAAGGGAGAGCATCTTGAATTTCTCCTGCACCAGGAACTTGTTTAGGTTCCGCAGGTCAAGGATGTGCCGAAGGCCCCTTGTCCTATTTAGGATGAGGAAGTATCGGGCATAAAACACCTGTCCTCTGAGGTACAGTGGGACTGGTTCTACAGCCCCATCATCGAGGAGGCCTGCGAGCTCCTGACGCAGGGGGGCCTGGTGCTGGGGAAGCCGCCTTGGCTCCCTGGGGGAATACGGGAGGGGGGAGGCAGGTCCAGATGGATGAGATAGCCCTCCTGAACGACCTGGAGGACCCAGGCATTGGTGGAGATGGACTCCCACCTGTGGGAGAAGTGGACCAGACGCTCCTGACGGACAGCCAATCTGTCAGCAGATGAGAGACTATGCCAATGGCATCAAAACTCCGAGGACAGCTGAGCCAGCGCCGGGGGCTGGGTCTTGGGATCCTTCGACTTATGAGGGCCGTAGGCTGTGCTGTTGCCCTGAACGGGGGTCGATGCCAGCAGGTAGGACAGGTAGTTCCTATACAGGAGCCCCTTCTGATGGAAGAAAGGCTTCTTTCTCTGCTATTTCTTTCTGGGGAGAGAGGAAGTTTTCTGGGAGAGGCGAGTATGAGTCACATACTCCATTTCAATCTCCGCTGCCTTATCCTCCATGGGCTTGCCAAGTAGTTGCTCCCCGAGGCAAGGGACATTCAGCAGCTTCTCCTGGACCCACTGCTCCAGGTCTGAGGACTGAAGCCAAGCCTGCCGGTGGGCTCAGATGCAAGCTGCTGCCACCCGGGCGGAAGACTCAAAGCCGTCATAAGCTGCTCGCGAGAGGTACTTCAAGCATTCTCCGACAGACTTCAAGGGGGCCTGAAAATGTCAGAGATGGTCTCTGTCAAGGCCTGCTGCAAAGCCTCTGTGCTCTCTAGCGAGGTCACAGAGGAGCATCCCAGTGTACAATTGGTAAACCTGGTTGCAGCATGCTAGCATGGAGCCCTGATAAGCCTTGCACTCAAGGGTACGAGAATCTCTGCCTGGCAGGACCAAAGCATGAGTCTTCAGGCTCTTTAGCTTCCACATGGCTGATTCAACCACCATTGAGATGTGAGGAAGCTGGACTTTCCAAAACCCTGGGCCCCGCTGATCCCTATACACAGCATCCAAGTGCTTGCTCATGATAGGGACAGAGGCCAGAGTTTCCCCACATACGGAGGAGTCGTCAGTTCAGAATGGGAGGAACTGGCACCGAGAGAGCTTTCTTCAGAGGGGCATCATATTGAAAATTATCGAGCTCCTTCTCAGACTTGGTGGCAAGTTCTAGGGCCCGCGCCATGTCCCGGACAAACTTCAGAAAGGAGGTGTCCGCTGCCTCTGGGTCGGCAGAGAGGGATCTGAGGGAAGGTCTCGGTGGGACCGAGTCTCGAGGGAGGTTTCCCCGTCGGACACCCACTCTGAGTAGTCCATGGAGGACTCGAGGTCGGGTAACTCGAGCTGGGTTGTGACCAGTGCCAGGCTCTGGAGGCTGAAGCCTGCCCAGAGCCGGAGGCACTTACCTGAGAAGATCTCACGCCTGAGGACTGGGATGGAGATCGAGACCCACACCGAAGACCCTCATGAGGCTTCTGGTTCGGCCCAAGGAATCCTGGAGATAGATGTCCCTGCGATCTCAAGGCGTGTGCCAGCGGGGCCAGGCACCATCTGGGCAGCAGGGAACACAGAAATGCTGCGCTCCAAGGCCAGCATTCGGGCCTCCCACTCAGGAGTGAGGCTCTGCGACACAGACACCAAGCTAACCGGGTCGGGTGTCGAAGAGGAGAGGGAGTCCTCGCTGGGACGACCCTCAGACTGGGCACCTTCTCCGGAGGCTTCCATATCAGTTTGAGGTACCTTACTGGGCCGCTCCCTCTCAGACTCATGTCTGCCGAAGAGGGCTGAGAGACCGGACACGTGACTTCTCACGCTTGTCTGGTGCCCCCGACAGAGTCCTCACGGCCTTCTTTTTCTTCCACTTGCGTTCAGACGACCCCTGGTCAGAGTGCTGCCGGGCCCTTGGAGACTCCAGGGGTTGCGGGGCTGAAGAGCAGGAGCCTACCAGGGATACTGGGGCTGCCTTGTGGAACAGATCATCCAGCTTCTGCTTACGACTCTGGATGGCCTTGGAAGACATCTTACAGAGGGAGCATAGTTCCAGGTCATGGCACCTGAGACAACAGTCATGGGTGTCTGTGAGCGACATGTTTTTTAAACATCTATCACATTTCTTAAAACCGGAGGCCATTGAGGGAAAAGGGACCCCTGCGAGATCGAAGACCCTCGACGTGGCCGCCGGTTAAAAAGAGTGTGAAGCGCGATAAAACACAAGGAAAAAAAAAATAAGACCAAGGCCGAAGCAGAGGTACTCGAGAGGCGAGAAGAGGACCAGCGAAGGCCAGATAGCCAAAACTGGTTGTAAATAGAAAAAACGTTTTCCAGGGATGAGACCCATGTCCAAAGGGCTGTGCGGAAAAAGGGAAAATAAATGCCTGCAGGAGGGCTGGTCATCTTTAACGCACCTGGACTGCTGCAGAATCTGGAGACATCAGAGTTTGGGGCCTATAAAAGCTAAGACCCAAGGAGATCCAGTGAGAAATGGTCACCTTTAACTCACCTGGACTGCAGCAAAATCGCTACCATCACTGGAAGGGCCACCCAGTGATGTCAGGGCCTATAAAAGCAAACGTCTCATTGTGGAACGCAGTAGTGGGCACATCCCCAGGGTGCATCCTAAGGGGCAGGACCCACCCCAGAGGAGTATGAGTAGGGGTCTACATCCTGGCCCTATGGATCCAAAGAGGAAGAAGTGACATTCGGCAAATGGTCAGAAAGCAAGAAGGTTTTGTGTCCCATAGACCAGCATGTTTAAATAACTGTCACCCTGACAGAGTTTGAATTGTCTCATCTGTCAGAGTGGAGAATGTTCTCGTACTCCTCCAGCTAAGGGTGTTGAGACCCTACCTAGCTGCTCAGCTTTATTAGGTATTGAGGGGGGGGGGGGGTCTTCCTGAGTTAGGACCACCTTTGGATGTGCCTTTCTTCCCCGTGTGGGAGAGTCCAGTGGGTTTATATGTCAAGTCTGGGAGTCGGCTGGGTCCATTACCAAAGCCAATTCAACTTTCTTTCCCTTCTGTTACTCCATTACTGGAGGCTGAAGTTTCTCTTAAAGATATTTGGCAAACTGTCTCTCATATAGTTAGCCCCAAGAGGTTCGTTTGAACATATTTCTGTATTCTCCTCTGAGACAGTTACCAATATGGCTGAGCAGGGTGCTAAGCTTTTAGACTTAAGTGCTTCTTATGCTAAATCAAAGACGCAGATTTCCACTTTACAAGCGGAGTCTGCTTTTGCTGTCAAAGATTTCTTTGCTCATCCACCAGCAGCTTGAAATGGTGGAGAACTCTACAAGGGTTCATAATCTTCATTTTTTAATTTTCCCTGTACTAGATTCCTGTCCCCATTACAATTATTTCATAAATATTTAAAAGAGGTATTATTAATTGCTGAACCTAATTAAATCCATATTACCAACTTGTATCATGTTCCTAAGAGGGGGCCTAGAGTTCTTGATAAGGAGGTGGACGGTCTGGACCTGTCTGCCTTCTTGGAGTCCTCTATTACAAAACTCCTACCAGGGCAACCTTATTAGTGGCTTTTTCTGTTGTCGTTGGATAAACGTGACATTTTGAAAAAGTATTTTCAAAAGAAAAATGTTTCTTTCTCTGGGCACCCAATCAACGTCTTCCCAGATGTCTCCAAGGCAATGCAACTGTGATGTAAAGCCTTTTTGGGCTTGAAATCCCAGGTGCTTGCTTTGGGGGCTACTTTTTTTTTTTTTTCTTTTTTTTTAAATTTCCATGCAAATGTTTAGTGGTGTCAGAGAATTCATTATATCTTTTCTCGATTCTGCCCATCTTGAGAGTTTCCTCGCAGGGACAAATGGTTATCTCCTTTATTTTGGCTTAGCAGCTTTGTTTAGTGGGTTTAATTATGTTTTGCATCTGCCAAAGGAGTATTTTTATTGCTTTTTTTCTTCTCTGATTTCTTTTCTGAATTGAGGGATGTGGTCCTCCATGATGTGGGCTTGAAACTTTTGTTTATACTAATTGTACAGACATATAAAGATGGTCCCTGCTCGTTAGAGCTTACCATCTAAGACAGACAAAAGATAAGGGGGAAAGCGAAGGACGAGGAGACACAAGGAATAAGGGGTCAGGATCCTAAAGCAGCTTCAAAGAGGTGAGTCTTCAGCATGGACTTGAAAAAGGGCAGAGATTAAGCCTGATGCACAGAATCAGGGAGCCTGCTCCTGGCATAAGAAGCAGCAAGATGAAAGGATCGAAGTCTGCAGTGGAAGAAAAGGACAAAGAGAGAGAAGCAAGCCAGTAGAAGAGCAGAGTTCACAAAGAGGAGTGTATGGAGAAAGAAAAGGTAGCAAGGAGCAGAAGAGTGAATGCAGTTAAAGGTCAGAAGAAGCAGCTTGAATTAGATATGGAAACAGAAAGGAAGCCAGTGAAGTGATTTCAGAAGAGGGGTTATACGAGTATATCTAGACTGGCAAAAGATTAGTCACACAGCAGAGTTCTGAACAGATTGAAGGGGAGAAAGGTGGCTAAGAGGGAGACCAGCAAGGAGGAGATTGCAATATTTGATTGCTTATTTACTTGTGTTTATAAATATTTAAAATTTGTATAAAAAATGCCTGCATCATTTGATACATCACCTGTCAACAAGGCTTAACAAGATGGTTTACAACTTGAAATTAAGTAAACAAGATAAAACATAAAAAGAACACAACTGAGAAAATTTAGACATTAGGAAGGGCTGAGTAGTGCAACAAAATTTACCATTATATTTGTCACTATGCTGAAAAACAGGATATAAATGCAGAAACAGAAGCGGCTAAATTATACTTAATCCACTACCTGAAATAGCCCAATTTTTAGCCTTTCTTAAAAATTCTTTATAAGAACTTTGTAATTGCAGGTACAGAGGCAGCAAATTCCAAAGAAATGGAGCTCAACAGAAGGCAAGTAGATTCCAGTTTCCACTGTAAAGAGGAAGGTATGCCCAAAAGATAGGCCTGAGATTCTCAGAGTGCAATTAGACCAGTAAGGGATCAGAAATGAACAAATATACTGGAAGACCTGTACAAAATAGGCAAAAACTAATATTTTAAATCTAACCCTATTGCTGATTGGGAGCCAGTGCTGCTGAGCCAGAGAAGGGTTACATGATCTGAATGCTTGGCAGTATAAAGTAATTTTACAGTTACATTTGCAATAGTTGAATGTATTTTAAATTTGTGACCATAACTCCAGCTAAAAGTTACAGTAGTCTTATTCATGACTAAAGTGTGAAGAAGTGTGTTTGATACTCTCTGGTCAAGGAAAGGCCGTAAAGACCTCATTGTTTTCTTAACAGGAGAGAATTTTTAATAATGGTGACTCCTAAGCATGTGATGGTATCTTTCGTTGTGACTGGTAGGCCTAATATATGTGTTGGATCAGTTTAGTAGGTTCTTTTCACTGGAACCATACAGCCTTTAAATTATCTAGGTTAAGATTCATATTATGCGATTGATATTCACTCTGCCATCTTGCCTAGAGGGTCATCAAGCTAGTAGGAAGGGCTTAGATGAGTAGAGTTGCCAAGGGAGCTACAAAAATATTACATAGCATAGGGCCTAGGGGATTTAAATTTTATTGTGTTTCTCTCAGAGGATCCTGCATCCTACCTAATTGGCTGGCAGCTCATATGCTGGATCTTTATTCACCAGAAAAGTCTATAGGAATGTTATTGGATGGACTGCAGATTGCTCCTTATTTCATTTAGGGGCATGTTTACTAAAGGTTAACGTGTGCTAAGTGCCATTGCACCCATAGAAATAAAAGGGCTTTGGACTATGCGCGTTAAAACCTTTAGTGAACATGCCTCTTAGTGGGGACTCCTGTTTAAGAAATCCCAGTCATATAAATCACTGGACCCCAATGTTCCCTCTAATTTTCTGTAGGCTGTGTGCGCATAAAATATCAGCTGTGCAGCTTTTGAAGGAAGGTTAAATTTTTGTGCGCCACATAATGACACTTGGAGTTATATACTTTAAAATTTGACTACACGTCAGAATACAGTATGTACACCACATTGATTGCACTAGAAAATATTGTAGAACTTGTGAAAAACATAAATACACAACAACTTTTAAATTTTAAGATGTCTGTGTTGTTTTCTATCAGAATCAGAACCGTAATTTTTGTGCGCTCTGTTGTAAAGTATGTGCGCTCGCTCGGCGAGGTGTGTGCGCGCGCACACGCGCACAGCTTAGAGGGAACAGTGCTGGACCCCTTCTAGCTCTGATCACAAAGCTTCATCAGTTCAATAGTAGTTCTGAGGGTAAAGCAGTTGAAAAAAAAATAGCCCGTTTATGGAATTGGGAGTTATCCAGCATAGTAGATAGTATCTGTAGACGTATTAGCAGTATAGGCTGTTAGGGCTTCTCTTATCTGCAGGTGGTACTCTGTTGTCTTGTTATTTACTCTTAATCTGAAGGACTACCAATGGTCAGTTTTTCAGAATATTACTAATGAAGATGCATTAGAAGTTTGCATGCCTCCTACCTCCACTGTATGTAGCGAGTACCACTGCTCTAATGGAACGAGATGAAATTGGAGCTTGTGTGGAGGCAATCGAGGGACAGAGAGGAAAGGTTCATTCAAAGGCCTAAACAAGCATTTATAACAATGCTTTGAAATATACAATGAAAGTTTATTCCTAGGAAATTGTGAAGCCAAATAATGTCCAAGGAAATATTTAATCTGTGTCAGTTATCTGTAAGGGTTACACTATTGGTAACATCGAGGGGCTAAAACATTTTTTTCTACAAGCTTGATAGAGTCAGACAGGAATTATAAAGTCATAGCTGATGTCAGCCAGAAGTTTCTGCTGGTTCAGATTATAGAAATTGCAGCCTCAATTGGCTGAGCTGTGTTGAGTATTATTAGCCTGTATTGGACGACATTCTAAAGCAGTGGTTCTCAACCTTTTTTGTACCGTGACCCCTTTTACCATTGGTCAACTTGTGGTGACCCCCAATGATAAAATCAAATGCATCTCTCTTCCTTTACCGTTAATGCATTGTCACTGTAATTTGTTGAATTATTAATATATTATAGGCCTTTGCAATATGTTTTTATTTATAAAATTTACTTATTTAAACCACAATAATTAATCACAAGTAACAATATTTGATTTCAAAATTATGATGATTTTGTAGTCAAATCACTAATATGAAATAAAATTATTTTTTTTACCTTTGTTGTCTGACCAATTTATTCTCTGATCATTCTGGTCCCGATCTGAGGCTTCTGCTTTCCTGTCTTCTTCTTAGCTCTCTTTCTGTGGTCTATGGTCCATCTACCATTTCTTATCTCTTCTTTCATTTTCTTCACTTCTTTCCATCAGCCTATTTCCAGTCCCAGTAGCCATCCCCAGTATCAGCCCCTTTCCAGTCCTCACTCCCAGTACCTTCCAATGTCAACTTGCATTCCCATGACTGCTACTGGTGTCCATTCCCTTCCAGTCCCCCTCCTTCCCCACTGAGCAGTCCCTTCTAGTACAAATACCATGTCAGCCCCTCTCAGATCCGCTCTCTTCCAGTTCCATTCTCCCATCCCCTCATATCAGCCCATTTGTAGCCTTAGCCTTCAGTTTTCTTCCAGGGCCAGCAGCTCTATCCTCCCCTCCCCACAATCAGCCCATTCCCAGTCAAAGCTCCCCAATCAGCTCATTTCCAGTGCTAGTCCCTCCTCAATCCCATTACCAGTGCTAGGCTCCCCTAATCAGCCCATTACCAGTCCTAACCTCCCCGATCAGCTCATTTCCAGTGCTAGCCCCCCAGCAGTCCATTACCAGTCCTACCCCCCTATCAGCACATTACCAGTCCCAACCACCCCTTGATCAGTCCATTCCCCATCCTAGCCTTCCCTAATCAACCCATTACCAGTCCTAGACCCCCCATCTGCCCATTATAATCCTAACCCGCACTGTCTCTCCCCTCTGTCCAGCATTTATTGTCCATCTGTACAGTATGTCCCCGTCTCTTCCCTTTGTCCATGTCAGCCCCCTCCTTCCATGTCAGCCCTCCCCCCTCCCTCCATTCATGTCAGCCCTCCCTCTCTCCATGTCAGCCCCCCTGTCCATGTCAGGCCCGTTGCAGGTTCCCTACCCCCTCCTCCCCTCTCCCTGTCTGCCTGCTACTGCCCTACTGTTCTTCTACAGCCGCGGCTCCCTTTCTCTTAGGGAACCGCGGTTATACCTGTAAAACCGTTGCGGAGCCTTCCTGTCTCTCGACGGGCTCTGTGCAGCATTGCCCCGCCGCCAAAGGAAGTGGTAAACAACTTCCTTTGGAGGCGGGACAATGCTGCACGGAGCCCGTCAAGAGACAGGAAGGCTCCGCAACGGTTTTACTGGCATAGCTGCGGTTCCCTAAGAGGCAGGGGAGCGGCGGCTGAATTAGAAGGGACTGGGAGGCGGTGAGTTTGCCGCTGCCGAGAAGTAGACTCGGCAGCAACTTGGGTGCCTTTTAATTATTTTTTTAAAATGGTGGAGTGAGGCGAGGCGACCCCCGTGGGGGTCGCGACACACAGGTTGAGAACCACTGTTCTAAAGGGTATGCAGCCTACAACTTGTGCACAGGACTCATATTGCTTTGCACGGATAAAAACAACTTGTTGAGGCTCGAGTGGTTCTCCGACTCATTTGATGAATGCTACCTGATTAAAAGGCGGTTTTCCTGATATTCTCAAATTATTAGCAATCCACCCATTAATCAAGATATGCAATTTGGACCCCAAGGATCATACTAATCACCACTCACTGTCATTTGATTTTTCAACAGCACATAGGAGGCAGCTTTTCCTATTGGCCCTTATACAAGCCAGTGCAACTGCATCAATTCCATATTGCACGGTGTCTCCATGTTTAGGGAATGGCCCAGCAAATCCCTTTTGGACACATGTTAAATGAGTTCCACATTGCAGATTGCCTTAGAGAGATGACAGAATTTACTGAAATTTGTAATACTTCATTTTGATTGAGCATCAATTTATTCACAAGGCTGCAACTCTAGTCGCCTGAACACTAGTGGTGTCCAGCAGTAGCTAGTGCGTGACTTGAGTATTTCTCACATAGTAACATGACATAAGTGTTATTTGCTATATTAGCTGAAGTTTTATTATAGTTAAACACACAGGAATTACTTAGTGTGAATTATTTTATAATTTTTTTCAATGTATAAAAGTACTTAAGGTATGAATATAGCAATGGAACATAGCATCGTTAGGCAATGCCAGCCTATTTATATGATAATTTCTGATAAAAACAATACATTGATACCTTAAGTGTTAATCGAAAGTCAGTTTGTGTTTTTTGGTATGCGTCAAAAATCACAAACAAAAGTAAGGAGAATTTTCGCTTTGAGTGGCTTTTTTCTATTGTTTTGTTTTGTTTTATACCACCAGGGAAGGGACACAAACATCTGAATGCACAATGCTGAACTGCATTAAAAAAAACCAAAAAGAAGAAACTGCTTTAGGTGGACAGTTTTTTTTTAATTCATGCATGCAAATACATGTCAAGTACTGCAACTTCTTTTCCATCAGTTCTCTCTCAAACACTGAAAACCATCATGGTCTACTCTGTAAACAGCCACGGCAACTGTCTATTTCAGTGTACAGACAGTAATATCACAAGCCACCTCTTAATACAGAACAACTTTTTCCATGTCATTCTATTCCTATCACATAAATGGAAAACATTACAAATGGAAACATTACAATCCAATAGATCAAAAAAAGGGGAATAAAATTTATTCCACATATATTCATTTCATAGTATTGAATTATTTTAAATTATTGTTTTAAATATAAGTTGAGTATATGCCATAGAAATGGGCATTAAATCCATCTCAGCGATGGTGCCTGCTTTATACATGACGGATGTGTACCATCTTTTATTTCATTTACATTTCAATCGAACAATAGATTTGCAAAAAAAATGTCTAATACAGACGTAAAAATATTCACACTAGAGTTCCACAATCGGTTGTACAATTGACAAAATGGGCCTCTTTTCCCCAAACTTTCCAAGCTAAGCAAATTTTGTTTAAAAGGATGCAAATTGATGCAAGAGAAAAACATTTTCTTTAAAACTCCCCGGGGAAAAGAATCTGTCAAACATTATAAAATGTAGACAGCAGATGCTGCAAGCTGATCACATTACTCCAAAAGATGGCTGTGTAAGTGGCTGTGCGCAGCAGAAATCCAAGCTACATGCGTTGTATCACAACTACAGTATAATATACTTGTTTGCCCAGCTAAGAAAAGCTATGCATTTCCATGCCTTGGGTTAACTGAGGCCTATGCAGGAGAAGTTAAGTTGAATGGATGGGCACAAAAGACTTTGGCTTTATACAGGCTATGTATATGTTTACTTGGACTGGGCAGGGTTAGTGTTTATGCATACACTTATGAAATGCACCTATATTTTTGAAAAATAAGCTTCAAAATTTGTACATGCAAAAAAGCAGGTGCACATACATATATGCATAAATTTCCTGTGGTAATTTTCAAAGAATTAGTATGTGATTACTTTCCCCACACAGAAAAATGTAAGTGCATACTGTTTATATGTGCAGAGTTATAAAATTACCCCAAACCAGAATTATTTTAGTGAGAGCACTGAATGATAGGGGGGGAGGGGGGGGGGAGAAACTGATACATTCTCAAGTTCAGTCAAACCGGAGTGCGCCACCATGGTCTCCTGCGCCTCTAGCTCAGTAAGCCAATCAATTTTTTTTTTTATTTCCGGGTTAGGGTACTTAGAGGCGTCAGATTGGGACAACAAAACGTTTTACAAAAAATGTTAAAGAGGATCTGCTATAAACACAGCTGCTAGCACACTTCTCAAATTTTTATGGTTTGATTCCTCTTTTGCATCATGTAAGATGAGCTCCTAATAACCCCATAGCAAGGATGAGAAAAGAGGTGGAAGGATACTGCAGCTTCGCTGGGAAGAAAAGTATGCAAATACATGGAAGCCCCAGATCCTGGTGGGGGCTGAACAGAAAAAGTTTCCTCTAAAAAGTGCAAAGAAAGAACTTTTTTGAGACACACGTTAGTAACTTCTTCAGATGTGCTTCCAGAAGGCACCACTGCTTGAAGTATGCGAGGTGGCAACTACCTGCTGACCGAGCAGCCCTGGCGCTAGCTGTCTGTGCCGGCGTTGTATGAATGTGTAAGGTTGAGTTGTGCTTGCAGAAGATGAACATATCGACTAACAAGGAACATTAAGTAGCGTATAAAACTATGCTCTAAGGCTAAGCAATGTGACATCCCCATTGCATCTTTTATTACAATAACTTACATTTTATGAACAGCCACAAAGCAGAAGATAAAGAGGTTCACCAAAACTATTGTACTTTTAGGTTTCTATAAATTAAGATGTGAAATCCTTCCAGTCATCCTAAAGGAGCTAATTTTAGAAAGCATTTTTCCTGCATAAAGTATGTTTTAAATGCAGAAATGGCCATTACGAAATGCAAGGCTGAATACATGTATATAAGTGCAGCAGCACTTTTTTTGGACATTTCACATAGGAATCCTATTATGAAATTACCCCCTATGTGCTTAAAGGTGTTATACGGATTCTAGTACAAAAAATGTAAAAGTAGTCTTTCAGTAATAGATACTACCAATTCCCTTAGCAGGAAGCCGGTCACAGATGCTGTGGGTATTCCAACTCAATGCAACATTAATTTATTAGCTGGTACTACCACAACCCAAAGCTTTTTCATCTAAACCTGGGGATAATTTTGCAAAGATAATCAATTCAATACAATTGAGTTCAGAGCAGCAGTGGCCTACCTCTAACTCTGAATTGAATTTCCATGCTAACTGTGAATTGGATTTTCTACAGCTATATTTTACAGTAGGTCCTTAACTCTAAATATGAGCTAAGAGAGAGAGCTACTAGAGTCACACTTAAGAACCACACCATGGTTTTTGAATTGCTGATTGATTCTTATGAGTCTCGAGTCTTCTAAATTTTTAGAACACAGCTGTTAACCTATCTATACTATCTCAGTTTGTTTTGTTTTAATAAAAGACAGCATGGTAATATTCCATTACAGCAATACACATTCAGATTTTAAAAGTGGCTTGCCTGACAGAAGAGGCAAAATATACTGGAGCTATAACTTCCCAGGCAATTTAAGTGTGACATTTTTCTCACTTGAGCACCTTCTGTGAATTTGGAAGCCCCACTGTTTTGTTTTGTTTTTCTGTTGAAAACAACTAAGCTATTACATGAGGGAAAACACCGATGCCTTTGACTTTTAATAATCACGGTTATAGCTCTATAGGTCAATACACTAAAAGGGATTATTAGATGCTGAAAATTAAACTCGATCAGTTTTCAGGGTTCTAACTGTGAAAGGCTTGGGGAGTGAGCTGACTTGACTCTCAAATGTATTCTCTATGATTACTGTAGGCATGTAGTTCAAACAAAAGATTTCTAGATGCAGATCAGCATTTAATTTGGATAACCAATTTGGCATGGCAGATTTTGCGTGACAAGACTATATTCATGTGCAAATGATTATTAAAACATTCAGGAAAGAAAGCTGGCATACTTAATTTAAAAAAACATGGTCTACACATTCCCATTTATGTATTAAAGGTGGATATACAAAAGCCCCAAAGAACAAAAACCTTTGGTTATGTTACACCGAGACCCCATACAAGAAGACAGGCATTGCCTCCCCATTGTAAGACGACCATATTTCAACACATGTTCTCTTAGCTCAAGAATTAAAGTTGGCAATTATACATTAGTGCAGACAGAATTTAGGTTTCAGAAGCTCACTAGACAAACAGTCCAAAAGTTGTGGAAGCAGCTTATTCCAATCCCCTCCAGCAGAGCACAGCCATGTTTCAAAATTAAGAATTAAGGTAAATACACAAGATCAATTTGGTACCATATATGTACCCTTAGTACAGCTGCAGATGTTAAGACTTGTTATGACTGTGCTGAAAATGCTGCAATTCCTGAGGGTGGAAGGAGAACAAAACGGGTTTGTGGAACTTTTGATAATCAACTATTTTTGAAACAAAATAGCATGTTTCAAATGCCACACAAAAAAAATCACATCAACTTCAACAAGGAAGATCTTGCTCTTTGAAAACTATTATATAGATCCATGAACGACAGATATCAACAGCTAGGTGTTTTGTTCTAACTTTACAGCAAAAAAGTGCTTATAGAATTTCAAAAGCAAGAGCTGCACCTATTTACAGAACTGAGGTACTGATAAAAATATAGAACAATACAATTTGCCTTAAATATCTTTTGTTACTCATTAACCTTCAGCTAGCTATGCAAGCCAAACTGAAATGGTAGCTTAAGAGTTTGCATATTCTCAACTGCAAGCTTGCTGGTAAAATAAATACTATTTAACAAACAGTACAAGGGATTATTATAGAGGAGGAGGACTAGTACCATCACAAACTAGGAGATCTGCTTAGCAGTTAAGTTTCAGTAAATAAGATCTTCCATACTGGCAGAAGAATATCTAAAACACTCAGTTCTTTACTGGGTATATTTACAAAGCCTCCATCCATTTGACTGATATGTTTCTATAAAAGGATTTCGAAGCTCTGGCATTTCAAGTCCTTCCTATTGTTAAAATCTTCAGGGAGATACCAAAACTTTCAGCAAAACACAAAATCCATATCAAAATGTCTTGACATGTTGCATGTCTTCATTTTTGTACAACAATTTAACATCTTGGATGACCAATAACATGATCCAGTTTAAGCACTTTGGCTAGTGGGAAAAGCCCTTACATACATCTGGTGAAAGATTGGCTTGACTTAAGGTATCCCAGAACAGCTTTCAGAATAAGCAACTTCACAGAAGTCAAATTTAAATAAAACAAAATTCCAATTAAAAAAAGAAAAGGTAAAACATATCTCAATGAAAAATCACAGAACAGGAAAATAGCAGGGAAAACAAACTGCTTGTGTTCTTACAAACGGTGATTAGGGTTTAAAGCATCCGCTAATCCAATAACAATTCTACAGATTTCTTTGTAAAATATATTAGGGTTGCCCTCTGACCATTTCTCATGTACAGGGCAGTTTTCAAAGTCATTTATGCTTTGCAAGAATTTTACCCATGCTAACTGGCTGCCTGAAAACAGTCTTCTCTCAATGGTGCTAAAAGCCTGTGCTTTCTCCTGGAACTTGCCTACCTTTAGCAGCACTGAGAAGTAGGACGACAAAAGGAAAAGAAATCATAAATTAATTGCCTTTTCAAGTCTACATGCATTTGCAATGAAAAAAATATGTGCATGTACTTTTAAACTGGTGTAGAATCCACGGATTAGCAGTATCCATGAACTCTATTGTAATCCAGACAGTTTTGAAAACGGACCCAAAAGGTTTTCGGTTAGGTTTTAGCACAGTACAGGCTCTTGCATTTTCAGATTAAGAGCTCTGACAGTCAACTAGAGCTAAACAAGCTTTAAAAAATGAAGAATACCCAATGCTTAAGCAAAAATCAGAGCTGAAAATCATGTATGTATAACATCAATAAAAATGCTTATAGGCTTAAATAATAGACAATAACCATCTTGTTAGTCAGTGCAAACATTACATACAGGAGTTTTAACATGACAGTTTCCCCTATCCATTTCTCAGACAAAACTATTTCTTTGTCAACCCTTCAGTAATGTGCAGGTAAGAAAAAAACAGCAATTATCTTAGTGCATAATACAATAAAATTGTTATAAATTGTTCTGTGCATATCTTAAATTTAATACCTGGTACATCAGCTGAAGGATTTAGGCACTTGACATTTCTACATTTACTTTGACAAATAGCCTGTATATAAATATTAACAGCACTAACAAAATGTCATAAAATTAAAATTTACAAGGAAATCACTGCGACACTCTCCTAAAGACAGCTTTGCCATAATATGCTAAGGGAACTCTGGTCTCTCAAAAGAAAACAAAAATCGTCCACAAAGAACTAAGAAAACATCAAAAGATAAATAAACCAGCAGAAATGTAAAGACTGAATTTCAGTAAAACACGCACATGCACAAAAAATAAATTATTTTACTTTCACTAGATGCATCACCGTAGGATCCTAGTAGTTTAAAAAGGAGTTATTTTAAACAATTTTTTTAGAAGCCATTATAAATACGAATGGCTCAGGTACTGCACCGGATTGCTACGTAACTCATAAAAGCTGCTCGAAGCTTAAATAAAAAATGGTGCTTACATTCCAATCATTGTTGGAATATGAACTTATTCTCTTAGTAAAGTAAAACGGAGTCTTATGAAGAGTGCTAATGCAACAGGGCTTAAAATATCAAGGAATATACAGGAAATGGATGCCCTTAAATATTAAAAATATATATATATACACTATATATACATATACACACACACACATATATATATATATATATATTTTTTTTTATATATATATATATATATATATATATATTTTACACATACATACACACACACATACATATAAGTTAGTGTAAATGTTCCAGGATGAATGCCTTTCAGCTGTTCAGGACCATGTTGCTATTTGCAATCGGCTTTAGGAAGTCCCTTTTTTCTTCAGGCATATGAGATGTCTTCAGGATGAAACTGCCAATGCTGACTGCAGCAGTGACCGGCAGACTGCTTCTGGATGTGAGCACAGTTTGGCTGAAACAGCTTGTCAGGGGCAGGATTCTGGTTCGTTTCTCTCTATTTCATCAAGGAAAAACAGTATTCACAAATTTATCTATCTAAAGGTGGTCAGAAAACTACAATCTACTCATGCAAAATTAACACTTAGGAAGTAAAGATTTTCCTATTGAAACTACTAGGGAAAATATTTTGTTTTCTTTGCAAAAATCTTATAGGAGTTCCTTATTATTTTAAAACAGCTCAGGAAGCAATCATACCTTCATACCACAGAGAAAATGAATTGGTCAAATACAGATTAAAAAAAAACACTTGAGCAAGTCTAACTAAAAATGCACAAAGCTATCTCTATGCTAGTCTAATGAAGAGCCAAGCTTCACCCTGGATGCACTTTTATCACAAACGTCTACCAAACACAAGAGGAACAGCCACCCCTGAAAGTTGTAAAAAGAACTTGAATGTTTTTTGTGTACTACGTATTTCATAGGGGCAGGTGCATTAAGGAAGGGATGCTCTTGAAACGTAGTTGATAACAGTTCTGAGAGGAGTAAGGATAGCAAACGCTCTAAGGATGACCACTGCTGATTCAAGATTAGTCACAGACTCGACTCACTCCCTGTCCAGCAAGAGAGACCTCCTGTATAGGGAGATGAAAGTCAAAGGGGCAAAAAAACATACCATCCTAAGAAATGCTATACTGGGTCAGACCAAAGGTCTATCAAGTCCTATCTAAGAGTGGCCAAGGAGACATTTTACTTACCAGATAATGTCCTTTCCTCGAGTCCTGCTAGATCAGTCCAGGCAAGTGGGTTGTGTTCACCTAGCATCAGACTGGTGGAGACAAAAGAACCAATGAAAAGCCCAGGTTGCAATGACATCATTCCCATGTCTCTATCCGCCTCAGCCGACGCATACAGGAGAACAAAAGCCAGCCTCACACAGCCTCTACATGGGCAACAACAAGTAATCAAACAGTAGAGAACTATGTACAGAAAAGCATTACCAGAAGGCTGTCTGTAGAAGATGGACCTGCAGAGCCAAATATTTAACAGGTTTTTTTTTTATACCGCTTTATCATTTCAGTTACACATAGCTGTACTGAATGGGGACTAGCACCCTGTGATCCTCGTTGACCCTGACCCATTCCTGAAAGAAGAGGCAAAGCCTGCCCCCAACTAGAGGAAACCAGGTAATGGGCCACCAAACTTCATTGCACAGTCCGGAAGGGACATCCTTTGGATGGGACCGGGTCCCTGTGCCCAAGCACAGTCCAAAGATCCTAAGCAGAGGGGAAGCAAGACTTTCCAGGCCAGTAGTGATGGGAGGCCCAAGACTCCCGAAAAATCTAACCAACATGCTTGTAAGGAGTGGGCGGAAGCTAATGGAAAAGGGGCTCCTGCCCACTTCACAGGACCCTTGGACCTGTCCTCCGGAAAGTGGAAGGATTGTGTCTCACCCAGGTCCTTCATGAGCCTCAACAGAAGCATCCCTCTAAGACCAGATGGGCAACCGGGCTTTGGAAGATGAGTCCACTGCCCCAAGTCAGAGCCAAACCAACACCAGGTCAAATTGACAAGGTACGATCCCTGACCACTAAACGTATCAAGCCATAGATGGTATGAGAAGGAAGGCCATAGCAGACCTCCAAAACAGGGGTATAATCATCTGACGGAGACATTGAATCCACTAGGGCAAGACTGGTCTGTGCATACCACCAATTGAAGAATAGCAGCCACTGCAGGTACTGACTCAACTAAAATCCACCTTTTAGTCCAGAGTATCCTTCAATGTTGATCCGCTTTCCACAGGAATGGTGGTCCATCTGGTAACTGCCGTGACCTGTGCATCTAGCTTGGAATTGTCAACCACACAATGCACTCCTTCTCCAGGAGAACATGCATATTCTTATACACCCTTAGCCTCTTAGGTAGGAAGTTGGGGTAATCCTGCTCTGGCTGGGACAGGCCCTTGAGTCCCTCTAGGAAGACAGTAGTGGCTGACTCCATAACTGGAGCATTAACCACGCTCAAAGTGGATAAGACCTGGGGATCAACACCTCCAGTTCCTACTCCTGGAACAAGCAATTAAACCTCGGTCTCCTCAGAATTTTCTGAAGGCGCGACTACTTCTTCATCCACAGACAACTCAATTCAAGCCACAGCTAATCCCATCCCTGGGGGGAGGGGTGCCCCTGCTGGGGACACTTTACCATCAAATTGAAGGCGGCTTCCACTCTCAGCCTGCCCCCACGAGACTGCACACGGGGGAAACAAAAGACCGCAGGATTTGACTGTCCACGCCAGAATGATCAGGCCTGCTTCAAAGGAAAGAATTCCAGGGAGGACAATCCAGACTCTGGAAGCTCTTTGCATGGAAATGACCCTCCTATACTTGGGGCATTGTCGCCATAGATCCCCTAGAGGATGGAAAGAAGTCCTCAGCATGGATGCCGGATCCTCCAGCTGGCTGAATATCCTCACCCATAACGCCATCTACCACTTCTGCCCTGAGGCAGGCAAGGTTGGGCTAACAGTATCCCTCGGATAAGAGAGAGGGAAGTAGGTCCTCCAGGGAGATGAATCAGCAGCAGCCACCATGCAGGAAAAGCAGAATCCACAAGTCGTAGATTAGGCACCATGCTTGCCACAGGCCAAATGTTACCTGGAAGACAACATAAGAGAGTTAAGGCAAGTGTTACAATAGAATACTGTAAGGCCACGGTAGCCCAAAGGACGCATGTTAACTGCGCTTTTACTACAGTGCACATTACAGGCGCTGGGGTAGGAGTGTACACTGGAGCCACTTAGGTGGAATGTGTGCAAGGACTGCATGACCGCCAGATGCACAATAGAGAAAACGCTATTAATGCATGCAGATAACAGTGGGAAACCCCCACCTAGAGCCAACAGTCACCAGCGGTCTACCCCTAATTGTATCCCCCCCAGACAGAATCAGGAGCCCCCAAATAAGGACAATGACAAGCCTTGGTACTCACCCCCTGAAAGCCCCAGGCAAAGAATCCGTGCCGGGCTCAACTCTACTCCCCTAGAACTCTTTGGCTGGCTTTGCAGCACTGTGTGTAAGGTGGTTGGCAGGCAGATCCCTCTGAGAGCCTTCTGCAATCTTTGGGAGAGAGCAGGGGAGACAGAGGAGGAGGGAGAGGTGTTGAGGTTGTGTGAGGGAGTTGTCCTCTTCCAGATCCTTCCAAATCTTTCCTATTGTTGGCTGCTCAACAGGCTCTTAATCCAGGGTAAGTGCGTGGAACTGAACCAATTTTCCCTCTTCCTATAGCTACTGAAAAGACTGCAGTCTAGTGCGGCCTCCCATGTCACGCTCTAGTGAGAGATTTAAAATCAATCTTTTCTTCTCATATCTTCAGAATTTTCTTCAGAGAGGATAAAATCCACCCACCATCTGCTGGAGACAAAGAAATACTGAAGAGAGAATGCTGGTGGCTGAGGTGGATAGAGGCATGGGACTGATGTCACTGAAACTTGGGTTTTTCATTGGTTCTTTGTCTTCACCAATCTGTTGGTAGAGGAATATAACCCACTTGTCTGGACTTTTCTAGCAGAATGATATGGAATCCAGGTCACAGTACTTGGCAGAATTCCAAAAAACAGATCCATTCATTCTTGCTTATGCCAGGGATGAGCTGTGGCTTTCTCAAGTGGCTAAAAATGGTTTATGAACTTTTCCTCCAGGAACTTATCTAAATCCTCTTTTAAACTCAGGTATGCTAAGCATTTTTACCACTTCCTCTAGCAACAAATTCCACAGTTTAACCGGATAGCACAAAAAGGAGAATTTAGTCTGAGGTGCCAGACTAAGACAAACCACTCATCTGGGCAGCAGTAGAATGAGACGGTGTTGTAAGCGGAGGATCACATTTCTGTGACAAATGCAACACTGGAATTAACTGCACAGAAGAAAGGCCTGGAAAATCTACTTCTGTATCTTGTTATGAAAACTCAATGGATAGTCACAAAGCAAATTGCACTATATTGCTTGAAGATGAGACCCCCAGGCTGGAAGACACTCAAATGGCTACTGGGGATGAGCCGAAGACTTCTCAGAGTAAAGCCAGTATTTATAATGTGGTTGGATCTGCTGATGTAGCTGCGCGTGAAGTGAGAGTCAGAAGTTGCAAAGATGTCGTACATATTAGGACAAGAAACGTACGAAGCATGAACCAAGGGAAGTTGGAGGTGGTCAAGAATGACATGGAACGTGTACAACTCGATGTGTTGGGTGTCAGTGAAATGGACTGGCTTTGGGCACTTTGCATCTGATGATCATATGGTCTACTAGGCTGAAAATGAAAGACAAAGAAGAAATGGTGTTAAATATATAATGAAGAAGAAACTTGCAAGAACTGTAATGAAATACAATGCAGTCGTGAACACTTAATTTCTATTTGTCTAAGTGGAAAGTATATGCCCCAATAACAGCTGCAGAAGAGGAAGACGTTGATCAGTTCTATGAACAAGTAAAAGCTGTAATTGATAGAACATGCAAACAGGATATCCTGATAGTCATGAGTGACTGGAACGCAAAAGATGGCAACAAAGAAGGGGCAAAGTGGTTGGAAAACATGGACTTGGCAACAGAAATGAAGCTGGAGAAAGACTGATAGAATTCTGCAAGACCAATGATCTATTCATCTCAAACACCTTCTTCCGGCACCACAAGCGCCAACTGTACACATGGACTTCACCCAATGGACTGTACAGAAATGAAATTGACTACATCTGTGGAAGACAACAATGGAAAAACTCGATAACATTAACAAAGACAAAACCTGGAGCTGACTGTGGAGCAGATCACCAACTACTAGTATGCAAACTCAAGCTAAAGTTGAAAAAGAGCAAGCCACACATAAATGTAGCAAAATATGACCCTGAGAATATACCACTGGAATTTAAAGACTGCTTGAAAAATCGATTTGCTGCTTTAGATATAAATGACAGAGTTCCAGAAGAGTTATGGGATGACATCAAGAAGGTTGTGTTGGAAGAAAGCGAGAAGTCTCTACATAAGGTGAAAAAGCAAAAACAGACAAAATGGATGACTGAAGAAACTCTGAAAATTGTCCAGAAAAGCAGAAAAGCTAAAGTCAGAGGAGAAAAAGAGGCTATCGCAAAACTTGACAGAGATTTCCAATGTGCAGCAAGACAAGAAGTACTACAATGACACATGCAAGGAAATAGAATCAGAAACTATTAGAGGAAGAATAAGATCAGCTTTTCTAAAGCTACGAGAGTTAAAGAAAAAATTTCAGCCTTGAAATGGGATGCTCAAGGATCCATGCTGAATGATGCTAAGAAGATCAAGAAAAGGTGGAAAGAATATACAGACTCATTATACCATAAAGATCAAGTGGACCAACAGCTGTTTCAACCTGTACCTTATGATCAGGAACCACTGGTGATGAAAGAAGACGTCAAAGCAAAGAACAAAGCACTGGGCATTGATGGCATTCCCACTGAAGTATTACAGCAATTGGATGAAGCTTTTACTAAACCAATCTTGACAACATCCTCATCTCAAACAAGTCTTTAGCAGTTTGTCTCATTTACCGTCCACCATCTTCAAATGCCGATGAACTGGCCACAGTCCTTGACCTTGCATGTAACCGTAGTACTCAACGGAAACAGCTCTGGCTTCTAGGTGACTTTAACCTCCCATCACGGCTGGTAAAGCTCTCCACGGCGTTCCTGGATGCTATGTCTGAGCTGGACTATCACCAACTTATACACATACCCACCCACACTAGAGGTAATATCCTGGACCTCATTTTTGGCCCCCTACCCTCCCAGACCTCCTGCAACCAGACCTCTCCACTTGTTCTCCTGGTCCCCTGGTCTGACCATAAGGCCATACTTTTCTACATACCATATGACATAGAAGAGCAGCAGTCCTTTGAGTCAAAACCTCCTGCCCCCTGCCATTTCAGACACTTTAATAAAGAAGCATTCCTCTGTGACATTCTATATGACCTCAACTCGGACACAAATGATATGAATAAGTTGATAGAGATATGGAACAGCAGCATCGCCAGAACTGCGCTCCTACTGCCCTCCATAAAACCTAACTACAAGAACCATGCAGCGGTTTGGTTTACTGCTGACCTGCATGAATCTTTTACACTCCTTAGAAAGCTGGAACGCCGCTGGCAACACACCAGGTATGTCAATGACCACATTGCATACCTGAATAAATTACAGCAGCACCGAGGAGCAGTAAACCACAAGAAAGCATAGTTACTCACCTGTAACAGGTGCTCTCCGGGAACAGCAGGAATTTAGTCCTCACATATGGGTATCGTCGGTACCGACAGAGCCTGCATCTGTCGAGCAGCCACTTGGGCCTCGGTTCATACCTTCACAGCCCATTACTGCTTGAAGAAGGACTCCCGCCGGGATGCCTTGTTTGGTCAGGCTGTTCTCCAACACCTGTTCCATACCTAATCAACTCCTATCCACCATCCCTGGTAGGATGCCGGAGATCCATGGGGGGAGTGGAGCCCTTTTCTCAGGGACACACAACTTCTGGGGTTCTCTCCCTGGCATCTGCAGCTAGGGAGTCCCCATATGTGAAGACTACATTCCTACTTGTTCCTGGAGATAGCATAGTTACTCACCTGTAACAGGTGATCTCCGGGAACAGCAGGAATTTAGTCTTCACAACCCACCCACCTCCTCTAGGAGTTGTATCTCTATATCTATCTCTTTCTCTTTTCCTCTCTCTCTCTCTTTGTCTCAGCTTTAAACTCAACTGGAGAGAGGCAGTTGGGAAAGGCGGGAAGGCAGCACGCAGGCGCTGTGGGATGCTCCCAAAAGCTTTCTAATTGGACACTGGGGAGCGTTCCCACGCAGGCTCCGTTGATACCGATGATACCAATATGTGAAGACTAAATTCCTGCTGTTCCCGGAGATCTCTCTCTGTTACAGGTGAGTAGCTATGCTTTAGTGAAGTATACACTTAGATACTTGTAAATTGTGATGACCTTTTAAATTGATTAGACTCCTGTTATATTAAGTGCCGTTGACTCCTGGCGACCCTCTGGATAGTTGACGTAAACTTTATTTGGTCTTCAGCCAAGCGGCTCATTATTGATAGAGTGGTATCCATAGCGGCTGTAATTGAAATGATCCATCTCATTGCCGGCCTTCTTCTTTTACAGTGATCTTCTACCTTGCAAAGTATTGTCTTTCTCCAATGATTTCTTTTTTTCGCATGATGTGTCCAAAGTATGAAAGTCGAATTCTTGTCATCTGATCTTCTAAGGAAAGCTTAGGTTTGATCTCCTCTAGTACTGACTGTTTGTTCTTCGGGCAGTCCTTCATATACACAGTATTCGTTGTCAGTATCATAATTCAGAGGCATCAGTTTTCTTCCTGTTTATCTTTTCACTGTCCATCTTTTGCATTCATATGACATTATTGAAAATACCATGGCCTGGACAAGTTGAATCTTTGTATGGAGAAAGTTCTGCTCTTGAGAATCTTGTCTAGGTCCTTCATAGCCATTCTACCAAGAGCAATGTGTTGTCTGATTTCTTGACTGCTAGTCCTTTCTTTATTGATTGTTGATCCAAGTAAGTTAAAGCTGTCAACTATTTCAATTTATTTTCCATCAATGATTTATTGATTTTTGCCATTTGTCAGGATCTTTGTCTTAACAATAAGGTGCAGACCCATTTTAAGACTGTTCCTTGATCTTCCCTTAGTAAAGCGCTGGGGGAGGAGGGTTTCAGTCAACGCATGGAAGCTATGGAACGACAATTGCAAGGCTTTTTTGACTATTTAAAATCATTCAAGTCTCACAAATTCCAGCGGGACAAAATGGACTATGACTCGAATAAGGTGTATCGGTGGATGTATGAACCATCGGAGACGGAGACGGAGTCTAATCTCCCGGCGGCAGCCCGGAGAGTCACGTTTGAACAGTCTTCGGAAGACACAGAATCAAGCGATTCCTCCCGGGACCGACCTAAGAGTTCACGAGGGGCTGGATCTTCTGAGGGTTTTCGTTCGGGCCGACGGGGAAGAGGGGGGCATCCCTTGGGCAAGAAGGGTAGTAATCTCCTGACCCAGAAGGTCGAGGAGAGATGTTGGAGAATTGAACTGCCTCACCATGGTGTGAGGAGGAAGGTTTAAGAAATGAAGCTTGTACCCCTCTCTTATGATGGAGAGGGTCCATTGCTCTGCTGTGATTTGTTCCCACCTGGGAGCAAAGTGAGCTATCCTTCCTGGAATGGTGAGAAGCTCTGGTTCTTT
Source organism: Ichthyophis bannanicus (assembly GCA_033557465.1). Lineage (NCBI taxonomy): Eukaryota > Metazoa > Chordata > Amphibia > Gymnophiona > Ichthyophiidae > Ichthyophis > Ichthyophis bannanicus. The sequence goes on along the minus strand of CM066039.1, from coordinate 350,016,660 downwards.
TAGAGCCAGAAAGGCTAAGTTCTCTAGTTGAAAGTCAAAGGCCCTGAGGAGGCTGAGGCTGTTGGGCCGTAGCAGTCCTAGCAGCCTTAGGCTTGGCCTGTTTTGGTTGTTGCTGTCTCTTTGTAGCAAAACGACCTGCAGAAGATGCCTGCTGACCATAGGCAGAATAATATCTCCCTTTTTTGAACAACCTTTTCTTAAAAGGAGCAGAGGTAGACTTTGAGAGTCTATCTAAAGCAGAATTTTCAGCATCCATTTGGGTGGCCTTTGCTTGCCAATCTTTGCCAAAAAGGTTTTCACCTGTACAAGGAAGGTTTCCTAGTCCATCCTGAACCCAGGGTTCCAAATCAGAAGCTTGTAACCAAGCAATTCTGCGTGCACCTATGGCAATAGCCGAGGCTCTGCTGGCACACTCAAAAGAGCCAAAGGCTGCACGGTTGGAAAATTTGGAAACATCCTGGGCATGTTTAAGCCAGGTGAGAAACTCTTCCCTTTTATCTTCTGAAATAAAAGGAGATAAAGTTTGCAGATGATCTGTAACTTCTTTTAGAAACATCCCCATATAGAGACTATAGGAGTTGATTCTGGCAACAAGCATATTGGCCTGGAAAATTCTCCTGCCAAAGGCATCTAAGGTTCTGCATCCTCTTCCTGGAGGATTAGAAGAGTGCCTTTTTGTACTCTTTATCTTCTTCATAGCAAACTCCACCACAATGGAGTGGTGAGGAAGCCGAGTCTTATGAAAGCCAGGACAAGGAGGAACACGATACATGGTGTCCAACCTACGAGAATGAGGGGAGATGGTGAGAGGGGTCTCCCATATGCCCAATATGTGATCATAAAGAATCTCATGAATTGGTAAAGTGGCTGCCTCTTTAGGAGCCTTAGGATATTGTAAAATATCTAATATTTTGGCTCTAGGCTCTGCTTCAGGGGCCACTGAAATGGAAAGGCCCCTGGCCACTTCCCTAATGAAGTCTTGAAAAGACAAGTCTTCTGGAGGAGACATTCTTCTTTTTGGAGAAGAGGGCTCCTGAGGAAGGATCACCGATGCTTCGACAGAGGCCTCTGATTCATCAGAGTCTTCAGAGGAATCGAAGTATCGCCTGTCTGGATGCTCCTGCAGAGCCCGATACGCGTGGTGGTATCGACATCGGCAGTGATCGGTACCGATGGGCATCACAGAACAGTGTACCGCTGCAGTCGACACCGAAGCCGATGTCGATGCAATCGGTACAGGTGCCGGAGTCGGTACCGCCAACGGAGTTTGTTGCGGTACCGAAGGCGTCGCAGCTTGTATGAATGCAGTGATGGCATGCTGCATGGTCAGGATATTCTGATCCATCGACGCCACCAATGTCTGGATATCGGTACCAGTGGGAACCACCGGTACCCCAGAACATGGCAATAGGTGATCAGTCGAGGACGAGCCATCGATGTCAACCTGTGACCCCATAGATAAAGCTTTGGAAGCCAGAGCCTCCCGCCGGGGTAATTTTGCCAGTGCAGATTCCTCGAGAGCAAGCCCGGAGGCATCTCGATACTTAGAGGGAGATCTACCCTTCGAGGACCGGCTGGACTTAAGTTTGGTTACCTGAGATCCATGGGAGGAAGAGGAAGCCCTGGAAGATGTCGATGCTATCGAAGCTGCATCAGAGGGAAACAGGGTACTGAGCTTGGCTGCTCGATTCTGTAGACCTCTTTTAGACATCATGGAACAGGACTCACAATCCGTAATGGAGTGGTCAGGACCTAAACATTTTAGGCACCATTCATGGGTGTCGGTGACAGAAATGGTGCCGCTGCACTTCGTGCACTTTTTAAACCCGGAGGCGGGCTTTTCCATGAGGAAAAATTTTCCTAGGCCTAAGGCCGAAGAAAGAAAAAATGCACGGAAGTGAGAACAACAGTAGGGGTTTTTTTTTAAGAATAAAAAAAGAAAGACCGGCGGTACCGGTCCGGTGTCGAAGAAGGCAGACACGCGACCAAAGAAATAAAAGAAAATAAAGAAATTCTTCAGCGGTGACAGGAACACGACCTGCTGGCTCCGCGGAAAATAAGAACTGGAGAGAGGCGGTTAGGAAAGGCGGGAAGGCAGCGTGCAGGCGCTGTGGGGTGCTCCCAAAAGCTTTCCTTTTGGACGCTGGGGAGCGTTCCCGCGCAGGCTCCGTCGGTACCGACGATACCCATATGTGAAGACTCATTCCTGCTTGTTCCTGGGGATTACATTCCTAAACAGAAAAAATAAAAAATAAAAAAAAAGCTCTTACAATTCCCTCCTTAAAGCAACATGTATGCATTTTGATTCAGCCTAACCTCCTCACACCTTCTTATAAGCCTCAAAAGTGCACAGTTCCCCAAGCTTTGCAGATGTGTGGAGGACTATCATGGGGAAAGATTCTTGTGGCAAGCAGCAATCCTAAAATACCATGGTTTTGTTTGTTGTAGCTATACAGCTTCAGAGACTATTTTATGCTGGTCGGTTTTCTGAGACAGGCTAAGATAAAGCGATATAGAAATCAACCAAAATCACAGTCCATTCTGAACTTTCATATTTAAAACAGCCCAGTGTTTCCCAAACCTTTATCCAAACATAACCCCATTTTAACACCTAAAAAGGAGTTATGAATAAAATGGAGTGGAGGAGTGGCCTAGTGGTTGGGGCAAGGTACTTCAGGTCGGAAGGTCGGGGGTTCAAATCCCACTAGAGGACAGCAACCTTGGGCCGGAAGGACTGGGGGTTTCTAGTCCCAAAGGTGCTCCTTGTGGTCTTGGGCAAGCCACTTAACCCTTCATAGCCCATGTTCCCTGTAAATAGTTATCTCCAAGTTATAAGGATCGTCCTTATCTGCACTTCTGTTTAATGTATACTTACAGCCGATCTGTGACATCATACGCACTTTCAACATCTCCTCATTAATTTACGCTGACGATGTTCTACTGTTTACTCCATTTAAAGTCAGTCAACCAGACCTCTCCAACCTTATCCAATGCTTCAATGCCATCACAGACTGGTTAGCTTCTCCAAACCTCCGTATAAACTTCAAGAAGACTGAAGTTCTCTTCATATCAAAAAACAAAGCATTCTCACCTCCATCCTCTCTAAAAGTAAGAGATGCTGATCTCCCCTGTAAACAATCTATTCGCTACCTAGGGATTACTCTGGATCAGCATTTTGAATTTAAGGAACACATTCGGAACGTCACAAAGGCTGTCTACAATAAAATAAGAACGCTAAGACAACTCAGACCCATGCTACCTCACAACAACTTCCGGACCATTTTCCAGGCCCTCACACTACCTCATTTTGATTATGCTAATGTCATCTTATACGGTCTCCCTAAAAACACCATTAATCCTCTACAACTGGCGATGAATGCGGCTGCAAGGGTGCTTTGTGGTCTTTCAAGATCAGACCATATCACCCCGACTCTCATGGAACTACACTGGCTACCAATTCATTGCAGGATAACCTATAAAATCCTCATCATCACTTTCAAGATTATCAACAACCTTGCCCCCACGTCTCTTAACGACCTCATCTCCCTCACCCCAAAAAACAGAGAGAGAAGGATAACAACGGACAACACCCTGATTATCCCCAAGGAGTCCATCAAATGTACCCAATCAACCAAGAAAAGGACCTTCGCCTTCTATGCACCTAAATGCTGGAATGACCTCACACCTGAAATAAGAGCGATTAAAGACCTCTCTCAATTTCGTAAGGCAATCAAGCACCACATCTTCCTGATCCATTTTGCACAGACTTCCAATCCTCATCGGACCATCAGCCCTCCTAAACCGACAAACTCTCACTCTTCTCCCCAATTCCCTCACAAGTAATTTCTGCCTCAAGTTCTTTTATGCCCTATCTTATCTTATTCCGACCATAGTCTGCCTGTGAATACTAAAGAACCCAATATGTTTATACATAGCTCAGTTTTTACACTGTTTTTTGTATATAGTTTTACTGTGTGTACATAGTTATAGTTTTATTACCCCTTTTCCAAGTTTAAGTTACCTGTTATAATGTAAGCACACCAGTGTTTTCTGATTGTGCAGTTCTGTTACTTGTAAACCGCACTGAAAACAAATAGCGCGGTATATAAAAGATGTTAAATAAATAAAATAAATAAATAATGCCCTGTTCAATGTAATTTCAGTTTCTTCAATGTAAACCGCACTGATGAAGAATAGCGCGGTATATAAGAGAATGTAAATAAATAAATAAAATAAAATATGCATGCAACCTCCAGTTGATAAAAACCAGGCTACTTACCTTAACAGGAGTTATCTGTGGACAGCAAGGTTAGTCAGCCACGCATAGGGTGTTGTCATCTTATGGCGCTTAGAGCAAAGCAGTTCTCCCATTGGTCAGAGGAGGGTTTGGTGGGGTTTTTTTTATAAAAGAGCCCCTCTGAGCATGCTCCAATCCCCTCCATCCCTGGAGCATCCCACTTCCTGCCTCAGACATTCCTTTGCACAGCAGGTTCATCCGAAGAGAACAGAGGGCAGGTTGGCGTGGCTGACTCACCCTGCTGTCCACAGAGAACCTCCCTTACAGTAAGTAACCTCGCTTTCTCCATGGACAAGTCTGGGGATGTGAGGGGTGAGGGCCTGGCCAGAAGCATAGGGTGTAACCACCCCTTCACAGTCTCATGGAAGCTGTGGTCAGATGGAGCTGCGCCATCATATCTGTAGAAAGCAGCATGAAAGGAGGGCACGTCATAGCATGGAAAGTGCAGAGGAAAAACCCACACTTATTATGTGGAATAAGGCTCAAGGGTCATAACCAGGCAGGTAGATGGCTTGTAGGGCAAAGCTGATGGAGATGGCATAACTCCAGATCCTGAAGGCTTCCCTGCACAGGTGGCATGAGCCAGAGCCCGTGCTTGTTGATGTAGAACATGGCCACTTGGTTATCTGTCCTGAGGAGGATAGCAGTATTTGAGATCAGGAGCGGAGGGCACGGAGCGTGTTCCCTATTGCTCTGAGATCCTCGGCGAGAGACCTACTAGCCCTGGTGCAGAGGTGGGCACCCCAGCCGCATTTGGAAGTGTCCGTGGTGAGCGTGGACATGGGCTAGGGTGGCCGCAGCAGTTTTCCAGTCCAGAGATTTTCCTGCTCCATTCACCAGCTGAGGGCTCTGCGAGTGGTTTGGTTTATTGGGATGGCATGAGATAGTGGTTAAGAGTGCTGGCTCCATGACCTCCAGAGGTGCCACTGAAGCAGCTGCTTGGTAGCCCAGGAGGCGCAGAAACGTTCTGGTTGAGGTTTGCCAGAGGAGATCTGGCATGCAAGGGTGATAATCATTTTTATCCTCGGTGGGGGGGGGGGCAGGAATGCCCTGGCCAGGATGGTGCAGACGTCACCCCCCAATGAACTCTAAAACTCTAACGCTTGGGAGAGATCCACTTGTGACTTTTTCAGGTTGATGAGAACCCCAGGGTTCAAAGGAGGGAGACTGTGGTGCGAACTACAGTTTGTGCCTCGACAGGCACCAATCAGCCAATCATCTAGAAAGGGGCAGACGCAGATCCCCTGTTTGAGGAGGTGCACAACTGCAATGGTGACGCACTTGGTGGAGACTCTGGGTGCTGGGGATAAGCTGAATGGGAGTATCCGGTACTGGTAATGCTGACCGAAAACCAAAAAACGTATGTCTCTCTTTTGGGATGGGTGTGTAGGCATCTGAAGGTCCAGTGACACCAGCCAGTTATTGTTCTGTATGAGCAGGAGTACAGTCCCAGGGAGCGCATCTTGAACTCCCTGCGGATGCATATGTTGCGTCGGTGGAAGTCTGGGATCGGGCACCAGCCCAGAGTCTTCTTGGGGATCAGGAAGTGGCAGGAGTAAAAACCCTGGTGGACCTCTGCAGAATACTTGCTCTAATGCCCTCATCTTCAGGACAGCACTGATCTCCTTGATTGGGGGGTGGGGGGCAGCTGCTTTGTCATTCTGGAGGCAGGAGAGGGTCGTTGAGAGGGTGTGGTTTGGAAATAAATACAGTAGCCCTGCCTGATGATGTTCAAAGCCCATTGATCCATGGTGATACAAGCCCATGCCTCTGCAAAATAGATGAGGCAGCCCCCGACTGGCAGCGGGTCCGCTAGGGCGGAGTCAAAAACTAGAGGATTTGGAAGCTGGGGTGCTGTGAGTCTTCTGTTGCTTCCTCTCCTCCTGGCGTAGTTTGTGCAGATAGTATTTACTTACATCTTTTAAGGATCCTAATTTCAAGGAGGGTAATAGGCAATATGGTCTAAAATCTTACATAAGAGAATAAAAACAGGGGAGTAAAATAAGTTTTTAGACCATATTGCCTAATATTACCCTCCTTGAAATTAGTATTTTCTTACATCTTTTAAATACCCTCAGTTCTATTAATTATTTATCTATCTTTTACCATGCATTTTTACCCTCTCTCTTTATTTCCCCTTTTTTATATACCTTTATTCCTGTCCTTTTTATTTTTGGACTGTGCGTCTCTCCAGCACTGCGTACAAGTCTCTTCTCCATACCCCAGTCAATGCTTTGTGCTCTTCTAAATTACTAATTTTAGCCTGCTCATGTCTTCCCTTTTATTTTCATTTTCAGTAAATGAGTCTTTATGATCACCTTTTAAACTTGCTTTGCAATTCTTTTTATATACCATAAACTACGTGAGCTATTCTAGAGTCTTTTGATATGGACACTTTTGTTGCGATCTCTACATCATATAAATAGTATCATCGGGATTCACTACTGATCATCGTTACTCCCCGAAATACGCTTCAGTTCACAAAATCAACAAAATATCCTCCACCTCCCTAACGGACCTTCTCCACCCCACTCCTCCAAACAGATCAAGAAGGACCTTCGCCACCAACACACTAATAATCCCCAGTGAAATAACAAAATGCTCTCATGCAACAGAGTCTTTTTGTTCTAGGCACCTACTCGCTGGAACGAGCTCCCAACCCACCATCCGAGCGATCACTGACCTCACCCAATTCAGGAAGGCATTAAATTACCACCTTTTTCTTCTACACTACTCACATGCCAACGATACAACTCCACCCACCATACCCCCCACCTATCAGTCCAATTTTTTACACAACCTTGTTACCAACTCCCTAACTCAAGGAATAATGCCGGAACAACTAAAATTAGCCACAATAAGGCCTATCCCCAAAAAAACGAACCTAGAAAAGAGCAATCCAGCTGCATACAGGCCAATCTCCAGTATACCTCTCCTTGCTAAAATCATCGAAAAAACTGTCCAACTACAACTCCAGGACCACATTGACGAACATGCCCCGCTCGACATTCACCAACATGGCTTCCGCCCTAATCATGGAGTTGAAACCTTACTGCTCTATCTGTTCAATGACATCATCCACACCATAGACAATTACAATCAAGGAACATTATTGATTTTTATAGATATATCAGCGGCCTTCGACACAGTGGACCACAGTATCCTACTAACCAGACTCCAAAGCATTGGCATTACTGGCACTGTCCTAAATTGGTTTAAATCTTATTTAACTGATAAGCAGTTCAAGGTAAAAATTAATAATGTCACCTCTCTACCCACTAAGATTAAACAAGGTGTTCCCCAAGGTTCTGCGCTTTCGTCTCTTCTTTTCAACATTTTTATCCAACCAATATGCAACATCATGGTTGCCCATCAAATAGATTATACTATTTATGCTGATGACATAATGATTTACACGACAGTCAACCTGAACAGCCCCGATTATAACAAGATTACGAACTGCCTCGACAACATGTCTGCCTGGCTTACTCTCAACAACCTGGCCATGAACCATAACAAAACAGAAGCTCTTATCATTACTCGAAACACTGACTTCAGCCCCCCACCTTTTATTAAATTTAAAAATACAACAATACCGTTAAAGGACGAAGTAAGATACCTCGGAGTAACCCTTGATAAGCGACTCAACCTTCAATCTCATATCAGAAGAACTGTTAAAAGCGCTTACTATAGAATGAAAATTATTAGACGCCTGAAGCCCCTTCTCTCCCAACAACATTTCCGCTCAGTCTGTCAAGCTCTAATAACTCCAATTCTTGACTTCTGTAACCCTATTTACAACGGAATCCCAAAACACTCCCTAAAGCCACTTCAGATGGCTCAGAACACAGCTGCCAGAATAATCGCCGGCTCTTCTACTCAAGCCCACATCACCCCAATTCTTAAAGAACTCCACTGGCTCCCAATAAGCCTCCGTATCAGATACAAGTTGGTCATCAATATATTCAAAATCAGACATAAGACTTCAGCAATCAGTCTCCAAGCCCTCTTATTCCCTAACACCAGCAAAAGACCTAGAAGGAAAACCACAGCTGACACCCTCGGCACCCCAAGTAGCTATACTAAAGTCTGTAAACTCACCTCACAAAGAGCTCTTTCCTTATCGGCCCCTCAAATATGGAACTCTCTCCCCCCCGACCTACGATCCATTGAGGAACTGAAGGAATTCAGAAAACAACTAAAGTTCGTTCTTTTCATTGAGCACTACGGCTAGGACACTTAACCAACTCATATTAATTGTAACCTCTCTACATTGTGTTTTTTGTAATAGTTCACCATGTTATGTATCCCACCTTTCACTTCCCATGCCTATGTTAAGCTTTTGTATGTCTTTGTAACCGCTTTGATTTAAGGAAAAGGCGGTATAAAAAACCTGTTAAATAAATAAATAAATAAATAAACCATCTAATTGTAAATAACTGACAATCCTAAATAACTGACAATCCTGTACATAGTTATTAGAGCACATCATATCGCTACAACAGCTCAATGACACACTGCTCAGATTGTATATAGTTACCCCAGTTCTAAATCCAAGTTACAATACCCGTTCAATGTAAGTACAAAGCAGCCTCCCCCTGCTTTATACAAAAATGTTACTTGTAAACTGCACTGATTTTAAAGAGTGCGGTATAGAAAAGCTTTAAATAAATAGATAAATAAAACGTTTCCGGGGGGAAAAGGGGGGGGGGGGGGCAGATGGAGCCAGAGGAAGAAATCTCCTGCACCAGCACAGCTCCTGCAATCAAAAAACCCAGAAGGGCAAATCAATAAAAGTAAAGTCAAATTTAAAGTTAAATGTATTCTATTTAGCTCTGCCTATATTCCTAACTGAGCCCAGAACCAGGCTCAGAATCTCCTTCAGCTGCTTGGAGACTGAAAGTACTGGTGAGAAGGGGCGGTCCTTGCCTACTTATACTGGTGCCAGCAAAGCGATGATGTATTTCAGTCTCCAAAGCTGCTGGAGGAGGTTGACAACTCTATGGTTCCGGGACTGGACTAGAGGGACGCTAAGGAATAAATAGATAAATAAAACGGTTCCTTGACTACAATTGTTCCATTTGTGCCGCACACCGCTCCACATGATTACCTGCATTTCTTAAAATTTTTTCCAATTTCACATTGTTTGATTAATCTTTAGTACCTTCTGACCATTTTTCAGCAATGTTAGCTATTGATCCTGCCATGCGCGATCTTATGCTAATTAGGTACATTTGGGCACGAAAGCACAAGATAAAAAGGACGCCGTCGGGACACGCTTTTCATGTATCAAGTCATCAGGAGTTTCTCTGTTTCACAAAATATTTATGCCAACAATTTATTTTCTTTCTAACTCGGGTAAGCGTACGTTTTAACTTACATGCTCTCCTTTACAATTAACCACATACTGTACTGTTTTCTTAAGTCACGGTTTATTTATTTAGCTGTATTTATATACCGCTTTTCACCGGGTCAAAGCGGTGTTACATAGGGGTGGGGGAATTAAGTACAAGGGTAGGGCCATCACCGGGGAGGCAACATTGATGATTTTGACATAGGAAAGACGTTGGACATAGACAGGTTAGTGTAGCTTTAAGTTAGAGGTTCATTGTGGGTGAGATCAGAGGTTTGTGGGTTTTTCGGTGGGGTTCGAGTTGAAGTATTCCTGGAAAAGGATGGTTTTTAGCTGTTTTCTGAAAGATAGTAGGTCGGCATTGTATTTATTTATTTAGCTGTATTTATTTATTTAGCATTGTATTTATTTATTTAGCTGAATCAAGTACGGTTTCTTACTGTACTTGATTCAGCCTCATTATTAGCGCTCCAATACACAAAATATATATGCTCGTTAATACTTTTGACAGATTGTCGATTCATGGTATTCAGATTATGCTAAAATATTTAACTGGATCGAGGTAAGCATATGTTTTGATTCATGAGCTTGTTTTCAACATTCCACCTCACATTTAGTGTTACACTATCAGCAGTATTATATACGGCATTGCCTTTCACTCTCCGGTTTGGTATGTCTTTTGACCAAAACTCAAGGGTATTTTGTAACACTAGATAGGATATTTTCTCCTTTATATTTTTTCCCCTTTCAATTTTAATATGCCCATACAATATATAGCCTTCGTTTTATGTCTCATTGATACATCGGATCAGCTCTTCATTTCTTGACATAACTGTTTTGTCACCTTAAATTCCACAAAATAGTTGTTGCCATATATGTTTGGTTCAAATTTCCCCCTTAGCTCTGACCTCCTCCTGCTCTACAAATATTTGTACTATATTCAGCATATCCACAATATATAATCTATTAGTCCTCTACCTGGCTCTGGGAAAGATCATTCACATTATGCTCTATATATTTTTAGCCTCAAGCATCAAATTGATTGGTGTCTTTTTAAAGACTACCTTCCCACAAGGTGCCTGTGTAAGTACATTCTTATATCTTCCTCATCTCATCTTCCTCATCTCATCTTGTACATAGTTAATCCTGTTATCCAAGTTGATTTTCCTGTTAACTGTAAAACCCAGATATTTGTATGTTGTCTGAGGTCCTTTGTTCCATGTAAACCGCGCTGATAACGAATAGTGCGGTATATAAAAAATGTTAATAAATAATAAATAAATAAATAAATATCTCCTTGCCTTTTTCTCATTAAACATGTTCCTCATTTATTTTCGAGTACAATTAATTTTTATGTTTATCATTTTGTGCATTGAATACATGGTTTGTAATTGTTGTCTTTTAGGTTATGTTTTTAGATAGTTATTTTGGTACATATATATTTTACTATTTTTTAAGATTTAATAAATGTCCACATCATTTCCTCATTTATTTATTTAATATGTCTTTAATGTATTTATTATTTATTTTGGATTTCACACATTACATATCTTATATCTTTTATTTCTTTATCTTTATATTTATATATAAATGTTTGTGTTTTATGTTTTTAAGATGCGTACCCCCTGAAGGCGGCGTCCTACCGAAACGTGTAGGGGTTTTTCTCAATAAATAAGCATCTGTGACCTCACTTGTCCCTCGCTTGCTGGTTTTTTTTTTTTTTTGGTTTTTTTTTTGAGGATGCCAAGGATCTCATTTCTGGGATCCAGTGTATCCTTCCGTGAAAGTCCCAGCTGTGAAGAGAGTCTCTGAAGGAATTTCGGATAGATGAGGTCCTCCAGGGGCGAGACCAGTGGGGACAGAGAGGGTGGGGCATCTGAGGAGATGCCCGGGGACAGTAGTGAGGCCAGGGAACAGGCCCCATTGAAGTCAGAGTCCCTTGCAAGTCTGTCAGTCATGGAGCTCCCCCCTTCTTCCTCAAAGTGAGGGGGTCCCATTGACATGGCAGACGACTGAGAACATGGCAGTAGGGGTGGTCAGCCTCTCTGAGGGCTGCTGCGCAGACAGTAGTGTCAGCGGTGGAGTCTGCTGTGGCGGGGAGCCATGCTGTGGAGATGCTGCAAGTCCAGTTTACCCAGGAGGTTCAGGAGGTGCTTGCAGGTGTCGGAGAGGTATAGCTGCTTCAGAGGTGGCGGCGGCCTGTGGTGGAGTGTGGGAGCTCCCTGGTCGGGCAGTGAGCAAGATTCAGGTCCAGGTCAACTCTCAACAGCCTTCTGTCTTTTGGAAGAGCTTCAGAGAGGCAGACTGGGCTGTTGCTTCCTCTTTCTTCCTGGAGAGGGGGGAAGGAGGAGGAGTAAAAGCTGAGGGCATGTCTTCTCCAGCTGAGCTAGACCCCATGGGCAGAGCTAGGCCCGTGGAAGGAGCTGTGCATCTGTCAGCGTTGCTTGCCTGTGCCGTGGGTATCCCTGCTGTCAGTGCGGTGATGGGCAGTTTCTTTTCTCCCTGGAGGTTGACTCAGGTGAGGCTGCTGGCACGGGAATGGTGCCTGTTTCCTTTGTGGTCATCGCGGGTGTGGTGGTCTGCGCAGCTCCTCCCCCTCTAATCCCGATGATAGTCAGAGCAGCGGTGGCTGGAACACAAGCCCACATGCTGATGGGGGGGGGGGACCAGAGATAGAGCCGGAGGGCACATCAGAGCAGAGGGCCATAATGGGCTGCAGTGCAAGGAGCAGAGGGCAGACCTTGGCTTCATTGCCACAGAGGTCAGAGGAGATGGAAGCCAAGCATGCTGGGATGGCCCTACCGGGATCAGCACTTCTTACAGTTATCAGGAGGTTGGTGGCAACTGCAATCAGGGCCGATCTGAGCCCCTCTGCCTCGATGGGGGTAGTTTATCATTCTTCTGCCCCTTGGATGTCCAGGGAACCTCTCTGGATGCCATGTCGGGTGGAGGGCTTGGTTCTGACAATGAGGAGTCAGCAAAGTCATCTGAGTGCATACTTCCTGTGCCTCCTGACCCCTGGGGACATCTTGCCACAATGGGTGTAGGACTCCAGATGATGAGAGGGCCCAAGGCATCAGAGGGCATCAGAGGCAGCAATCAGAGTCCATAGCATTCATCTTTCTGGAGCAGTCTGCAAACTTCTTGAAACCAGGTTTATCCATCTTCTTGGGGGAAGGGGGGTGGTGAGGGGGTTTACCTTTCTTGGTAGTTGGAGAAAAGTGTAGCAGGCAAGCTAGAAGGGCCGTCCATTGCCAAAGGCGGATAGAAAAAAAACGAGACAGGAAGTAGGATGCTCAAGGGATGGAGGGAGTTGGAGTATGCTCAGAAGGGCTCTTCCAAAAAAGCTCCTCTGAGCTACGGGACAGCTATTCCGCTCCAGGTGCCTTTTGGATGACGACACCCTATGCGTGGCTAACTCAGCCTGCTTGTCCATGGAGAAAACAAAACAGACCTCTATTCCCCTCTCTCATCCCCTACTTTTCCAATGCAGGAAGGCAGCAGCCAACCAGTGACAGCAATAGTAGCAGCAGTCAGCACAAGGTCCTGTGCAATGTTCCCTCCAAGTTGTGTGGGAGTCCTTCACCCACATTCCTACTAGTGGGAAGGGTGCTCAGGATTGTTGTTTTTTTCCGATCTTGAGGAGTAGGCAGCTCCCTTGGGAGTCCTGCAGAACCCTGCCTGCTCCTCAAGATTGAAGCACCACCCCCCTCAGCAGAATGTGGGTGGAGCACTCCTACACGGCTTTGCGAAAACATGGTTTAACGAGTCACATGAATGGGATATAGCCATAGCTGGCTATAATCTATTTAGAAGAGATAGAAAGGGTAAAAAAGGAGGAGTAGCAGCTCTATATGTCAAAAGCAATATTAAAGCTACTGAAATGCAGGGGATGTGGGGAAAAGAAGCGCCGCTATGGATTGTACTGGAAAGAGGAGATGGCCTCCAACTCAAATCGAAGAAATGGATAGCAAATTGATTGTTGATATTGCAAAGATAGCTATGAAGGGGGAAGTGATCATATTGGGCAACTTTAATCTACCTGATGTAGATTGGAGTGTTCCTTCTGCAAATCTGGAAAGAAATAAAAATATTGTGGATGCCTTCCAACATGCGTTACTTAAACAAATGGTGATGGAACTGACCAGGGAGAGCTCCGTGCTGGATTTAGTGCTCACCAAAGGAAATAGCACGTCGAATATCCAGTTGGGTGCCCATATGAGCAGCAGCGATCATCACATGGTGTGGTCTGAGATAAAATCCAAGGCGGAGTCCAATCACAACAAGCTCAAAGTCCTAGACTTCAAAAACACCAACTTCAGTAAAATGGCCAAGTACCTGAAAGTGGAGTTGGTAGGGTGGGAGTGGATAAGAGAAGTGGAATTGCAATGGGCTAAACTAAAGGAGGCAATAAAACAGGGGTCACCAACCTGCGGCCCGCGGGGGCCTTCCGTGCGGCCCGCGAGACTCTCCCCCGGTGCGGCCCGCCAAGGCAAACTCACAGACTCCATGTCAGCTCTCTCCCTTCTTCTGCAGCCGCGGTTCCCTGCCTCTTAGGGAACCGCGGCTGTGCTTGTAACATCATCGCGGCTCCGTGCAGCATTGTCCCGCCTCTAAAGGAAGTGGTAAACAACTTCCTTTAGAGGCGGGACAATGCTGCACGGAGCCGCGATGATGTTACAAGCACAGCCGCGGTTCCCTAAGAGGCAGGGAACCGCGGCTGCAGAAGAAGGGAGGGAGCTGGCATGAAGTATAGGTACGAGCAGTTTTCTTTTGGGTCTTTTTTTTTTCGCGTGGGGGGGGGGGGTGCGGCCCGCGAGTCTGACGGTAGTCGGCTGTGCAGCCCGCGGCCCTTTGGAGGTTGGTGACCCCTGCAATAAAAGGTGCAACAGATATATATGCAAGGAAAGTACATAAAAACAAAAGGAAAAAGAAACCTATTTGGTTCTCCAAAGAAGTGGTTACACAAATAAAGGCAAAAACCACAACTTTCACAAAATTCAGAAGCTCGCTAACAGAGGAACACAGAAAAGAATACAAGATCAAACTAAAAGAGACAAAAAGAGAAATGAGGATAGCAAAATCAAAGGCAGAAGAAAAAGATGGCTAAAGATGTGAAGTGTGGCAACAAAACATTTTTCAGGTATATTCGGGAGAGGAGGAAAATCAGCAGTGGAATTACAGGACTCAAAAGTGCTGGGAACAGATTAGTGAAAGTAACATGAAAAAGCAAAAATACTAAACAAATACTTCTGTTCTGTTTTCACTAGAGAAAATCCTGGAGAAGGACCACCTGTGATTAACAAATATACACATGGGAATGGAGTAGATACCACACCATTCACAGATGATGTGTTTGAACAGCTTGCAAAACTGAAAGTGGAAAAGTCTATGGGACCAAATGGGATATATCCCAGGATACTGAAAGAGCTCAGAGAGGTTCTTGCAGGGCCTGTAAAGGATGTTTTGAATAGATTCTTGGAGACAGGACTGAAGAAGGGCTGATGTGGTACCTCTCCACAAAAGTGATAATAGGGCAGAAGCGACAAAC
Source organism: Ichthyophis bannanicus (assembly GCA_033557465.1). Classification (NCBI taxonomy): domain Eukaryota; kingdom Metazoa; phylum Chordata; class Amphibia; order Gymnophiona; family Ichthyophiidae; genus Ichthyophis; species Ichthyophis bannanicus. Next base: position 350,001,459 of record CM066039.1, on the reverse strand, counting down.
TACAGGCCAGTAAGTCTTACCTTGGTGGTGGGAAAAGTAATGGAGGCTCTCCTGAAAGAGCGAATAGTGCACTTCCTCAAAACCAACAGGTTGCATGATCAGAGGCAACGTGGTTTTACCAAAAGACGATCTTGCCAAAAAAATCTGATTGAGTCTTTGACTGGGTGACCAGAGAACTAGATCAAGGGCATGTGATGGATGTGATCTACCTAGATATCAGCAAAGCCTTTGATACTGTTCCTCATAGGAGGCTTATCAATAAACTGAACAGCTTGTGGATGAGTCCAAAGATGGTGAACTGGATCAGAAATTGGTTGACTGACAGACGACAGAAGGTGACAGTAAATGGAACTCGCTCGGATGAAAGGAAGGTGATCAGCGGTGTGCCCCAGGGTTCAGTCCCAGGGCCGGTACTGTTCAATATATTTGTGAGTGAAATTGCTGAAGGGCTGAATGGAAAAGTCTGTCTTTTTGCAGATGATACCAAAATTTGCAACAGAGTGGACTCCCCTGAAGGAGTGGAGAACATGAGGAAAGATCTACAAAAGCCGGAAGAATGGTCTAATGCTTGGCAGTTAAGATTTAATGTGAAGAAGTGCAGTGTCATGCACTTGGGAAGCTGAAATCCAAGGGAACTGTATGCGAAGGGGGCGAGAGATTGGTGTGCACAGACCAGGAGAAGGACCTTGGAGTGATCGTTTCCAAATATCTCAAGGTGTCAAAAGCCAGAAGAATGCTGGGTTGCATACAGACAGGAATTAGCAGCAGAAAGGAAGAGGTACTAATGCCACTGTACAAGTTGCTGGTGAAGCCTCACTTGGAATATTGTGTTCAGTTTTGGAGACTGTATCTCACAAAGAAAGCTGTTCAGAGGAAAGCGACCAAAATGATTTGAAGCCTGTGTCAGAAGACTTATGAGAAGAAACTTGAAGACCTAAATATGTACACTCTGGAGGAGAGGAGGGACAGGGGAGATATGATTCAGACAGCGTAGTTACTCACCTGTAACAGGTGTTCCCCAGGAACAGCAGGAATCAGTCCTCACATATGGGTGACGTCAGCGCCGATGGAGCCCTCATGCAGAGCAAATCCCCAGCTTTCTAAGAAAGCCTTTGGGAGTTGCATCACGCATGCACGGTCCCCTTCCCACCCAAGGGTGCCACCTTGCTCAGTCGAATGACATAGCTAAAAAGACGGCAAAATTAATAAAAAATAATAGGACTGCAACTCCAGGGGAGGAGGGAGGGTTGTGAAGACTGATTCCTGCTGTCCCTGGAGAACACCTGTTACAGGTGAGTAACTACACTTTCTCCAGGAACAAGCAGGAAGTCAGTCCCTAGCTATAGGCTACCGAGAACCCATAGCTGAAAAATAGGCTCCCTCTAGAAGAGCCGCAGCAGCCATAATAGGAATTCAACTGAGAACGTAACACTCCGATAGCCTGACACCAAAGGGTCGGAGGGTAGGAGTTGCCTAAACCTTGAACAGGTTACGGAGTACCACCTGGCTGAAAGTACTGTCCCTTCAGGACTCCCTATCCAGGCAGTAATGGGCCGCGAAAGTCTGACCTGAAGACCAGGTGGTGGAAGTGAGCCACTGATGCCGCCTTAGCCTTGACCCGGTGGGTCGTGACGCGACCCTGCAACAGAAGATCGGCCGCCCTGTATGCCCAGGCAATACAGTCCGCCACCCAAGTGGACAACATACACTTGGAGACAGGCATCCCCAGCTTACTGGGGTCATAAGAGACGAAGAGCTGAGAAGCCCTTCTATGTCCCCGCGTACACTCCATGTAGAAGGCCAAAGCCCTCTTACAGTTTAGGGTATGCAGAACTGCTTCTGTCCGACTGGCATGTGGCCTGGGAAAGAAGATTGGAAGTACTACCTCCTGGTTGAGGTGGAACAAAGAGACCACTTTCGGAAGGAACCTGGGGTAAATGAGAAGCAGCACCCTGTTCCTACAGAACCGTGTGTACGATCTATTGGAAACCAGAGCCTGCAGCTCACTCACTCGTCTGGCCGATGTGAGTGCCACCAAGAAAAGCACTTTCCAAGAGAGGAAGCGGAGATGGCAGGTAGCCATCGGCTCAAAAGGTGGGCGAGTAAGCTGCTCTAAGACCACATTCAAATCCCACTCGGTCGCCGGGGGCCGAGCCGGGGGCTTCAGCAGGAGCAGACCTCAGAAAACTGGACACCAAGGGGTGTGCAGAAAGAGGTTGTCCTTCCACCAGAGAGTGGTGTGCTGACAAGCCACTAAGGTGGACTTGGACAAAGTTTGACTTGAGGCCTAAATCTGAGAGGTGCAGCAGGTACTGCAACACCACTGATACTTGGCAGGAGAAAGGGATTTCGCTCTGCTTAGTACACCACACCTCAAACCTATGCCATTTAAAGGCATAGGTCTTCCTAGTCGATTGCCTTCTTGAGGCTAGCAGTACATCTTCTACATTTTTAGGGAGGAGAAGTGGTGCAAGGTCTACTCTTTCAGCAGCCATACCATCAGGTTGAGAGACCTGAGGTTGGGATGCAGGAGAATGCCCCCCCCCCCCCCCCCTCCTGCGACAGGAGGTTGGGATGTAATTCCAGAGGAATTGGGGTCTCCATCGCTAGTTGAAGCAGTAGCGGAAACCATGGCTGCCTCGGCCTTCTGGGAGCTACCAGGATGATGGAGGCTTTGTCCTGAAGGATTTTGCACAGAGTCCTGGCCACCGGAGGCATGGGAGAAAACGCATACAGGAGGCCCACAGACCATGATATTAGGAAAGCATCTGCCGCCACCCTGCATGGGTGTGGACGTCTGGAGCTGAAGTGGGGCAACTGGTGATTCTGTGGGCTCGCAAACAGATCTATGGATGGTCGCCCCCAGTACTGAAACAGCTGCTGGGCTATGTTGGGATCCAGTTGCCATTCGTGCAGCTGAAGAATCCTGCTTAGCTTGTCGGCTAAGACGTTCTCCTGACCTGGCAAGTACACTGCCTTGAGATGCATACCCTGCCTGACTGCAAAAGAGCACAAGTCTAGGGTCTCTTGACATAGGGTGCAAGACGCTGTGCCCCCCTGCTTGTTCACATAGAACATTGCCACCTGGTTGTCTGTCTGAATTAAGAAAGGCTGATGAGCCAGGGTCTGACAGAAGGCCTGCAGAGCTAGGCGGATAGCTCGAAGCTCTAGGAGGTTGATCTGTTGTGTGCTCTCCTGTGGAGACCACACACCCCGAGTGCACAATTCCTGGCAATGGGTCCCCCTCAGCCCAGCAAGGATGCATCTGTAGTCAGCACTCTCGTGTGCAGTGGAGGTTGAAATGGCACTCCCTCCAGTAGGTGGTGTGGCTGAAGCCACCAGGTCAACGACCGTACCAGTCATTTGGACACCTTGATCCTGTCTCTGAGTTTGCCAGTGGCCTGTGTCCACTGGTCCCCTCAGGCACCACTGAGCTGTTCTCATGTGGAGGCGGGCATTGGGTGTCACATGTACGGTGGAGGCCATGTGATCGAGGCGGCGCAGGAAATGTCTTGCTGAGATCTGGGATCTGCGACTCACTTGTCGCACTAGGGCCAAAAGTCTCTGTGCCCTGTCTTCCGGTAGATAAGCCCTTGCTTGAAGGGTGTCTAGCTTTGCTCCTATGAACTCCAGCCCCTGAGTGGGAACCAGAGTGGATTTTGTGTAATTGATCACAAACCCTAAATGTTGTAGCAACTGGATAGTGCGAGACGTGGCCTGCTGGGATTCCAGGGCTGAATGGGCTGTGATGAGCCAGTCATCCAAGTAGGGGAAGACAAATACTCCTTGGTTTCTTAGGAAGGCTGCTACCACCGCTAGGCACTTTGTGAACACTCTGGGTGCAGAGGCGAGACCAAAGGGAAGTACCCTGTACTGAAAGCGGTTTCCTCCCACCACAAATCGTAGATATTGTCTGTGGTCTGGATGAATTAGGATGTGTGTGTAAGCATCCTTTAGGTCTAAAGAGCATAGCCAGTCTCCCTGGTGGAGGTAAGGCAGCAATATTACAAAAGAAAGCATCTTGAACTTTTCCCTCACCAGGAACTTGCGCAGGTCGAGGATGGGTCTTAGGTCACCAGTTCTCTTTGGTATCAGGAAATACCTGGAGTAGAAGCCTCTTCCCTGCAGGTGGTGGGGCACTGGTTCTACTGCCTGATCCTCGAGGAGACCCACTAACTCCTTCAGGAAGAGGTCCCTGTGAAGAGGGGGTCTGAGAGGCTCCCCTGGAAAGTAAGAGGGAGGTGCCTGGGTGAGATGTAACCGGGTAGCCCCATCTGGACTATCTGGAGAACCCAGGTATCTGTTATGATGGCTGGCCACCTGTGAGCATACAGGGTCAGCCTTCCTCCTGTGCATGGCCTTACTTCCTTGGAGAGAGAGACTATGCTTTCGGAGTAAAAAAAAACCTCCAGGCTGGGCCGGAGACGGTGCTGGGGCTTGGGGGCTTTTTGCTTACACGGGCCATGCCCCTGTCCCTTGGCCTTCTGCCCCTGTTGGGGAGCTGGGGAGGCCTGATATGTAGGGTAGCTGCGGTAAGCAATACCTTTCCTCGGGAAAAGGGGCTTCTTACCCGAGCCCTTCTTCTTAGAAGGGGCAGAAGTCTTCTTCGAAAGCCGTGTCCGGGTCAGGTACTCTGACTCGATCTCAGCAGCCTTCTCTGTCATGGATTTGCCAAAGAGGTTTTCACCTTGGCAAGGGACGTCGACCAACTTGTACTGTAACCATTGCTCCAGGTCTGACGACTGTAGCCATGCTTGGCGGTGTGCACCGATGCCGGCCACAGCTACCTCAAAGCTGTCATAGGCTGCTCGAGTCATAAATTTTAAGCACTCACGGATCCCAGTAGACAAGGTCTTGAAGCGCTGCAAAGGTCCCTCGGAGAGACCAGCTGAGAACCGGGTAATCTCCTTTGCCAGGTCTCGCAGGTACATGCCCATGTACAGCTGGTATGTCTGGATTCGGCACGACAGCATTGAACCCTGGTAGCACTTCCTGCTGAGGGCATCCATGTTGCAGGTATCCCAGCCAGGAGGCACCGAGGAGTGCGTCTCCTGGCTCTTTAGCCTGTGCATGGCCGATTCCACAACCTTGGAGTTGTGCGGCAGTTGTGCTTTTTGGAACCCAGGGCTCTTGCGAACTCGGTAAATGGAATTGATTCGACTGCTGAGCACCGGCATTGAGGCCGGTGTCTCCCACATGCGAGGCATTAGCCGTTCCAGAATTGGAGGTACCAGTACAGTAAGGGCTTCCCGAGGGGGAAGTCATACTGAAGGATCTCGAGCTCTTCGGCTTGAGGCTCTTCATCAGCTTCTGCTGGGAACGACAAAGTCTTGGCCATGTCCCAGACAAAGTCCAAGAACTGGGTATCCTCCGGGGGGGGGGGGGCCTTCTCCGAGGTTCAGAACCCAGGGAATCCGAGGGAACGTACTTGGTCCTATGGGTGTGCAGCGACTCCTTGTCTTCCGTCTCCCATCCAGACTCCTCCGAAGAGGAATAGACCGGTTCTGGCCTCGAGGGCTTCGGCCTCGACCACCCTGACGCCGGTGGAATCGGCGTCGATGACCTTGGTAATGAACGGGAGGTCGAGGGGGCTAAGGATCGACTCGAGTTCTGAGGGTCTCGAGGATCGGCTCGGCCTCCGGGGTCGACTTGGACGTTGAAGTCCCGGTGGTCGGGGCGGATGGACCGGTGACACCGGCAATCAGCGCCCGCTGCTGGTTCATGAAGACAGACATGCTGTGCTCCAAGGCCGCCATTCTGAGACCGAGCTCAGAAGGCTCCGCAGCCGTCGGGCCAGATGCCGGTTCTCCCAGAGGAGAGTCTACCAAGAGGACTGTGGTTACCTGCCTCAGCGTCTCCGGTTCCTTATGAGGGAGTTTCGCTGGGCACTCCCGACTCCGAGGATCCGGGGCTGCGGTCAGGACTCTGCGATCTGGCCTGCGAGGGACCAGGCCGCTCGGAGCCATCCAACACCGCCGCCCTCACAGATTTCTTCTTCCTCCAGTGTTCCTGCGAGGGAGACCCCCTTTCAGAGGACACCCGACGCTGCTCAGGATCAGAGAGCTCCCGAGATGTCGAGGCCTCCGATGAGGTCCAGGCCCGGGCGGGTGCGGGTGCGGACTCAGGAAAAATCATATCATGTTGCTGCTGCCTACTCCTCAAAGCCTTAGAGGACATTTTCCTACATGGGCCACAGACCTTCAGGTCGTGGTCGGGCCCAAGGCAACGGAGGCAACAGTCATGTGTGTCGGTGAGGGACATTAACTTCGTACACCAATCACACTTCTTAAACACGCTGGCAGCCATCGTGGGAAAAAGGGCCCCTGCGAGGTCAAAGGACTGGGCTGCCAGTGAAAAAGAAAAAAGCATGAACGCTAGACACAAAGAACAAAAACCAAAAATTTGGACTGGACTCTATACCGGTGTACCGAGCTGAAGGCGGGAAAGGGAACTAGCATCGAACCGGTCAGACAGAAAATAATTTTTGACTTTTAAACACTTTTTTCGCGAGGGAACTTGGACGATGTCCGTTGGGTTCCGCGGAAAAAAGGAGACTGAGCAAGATGGCACCCTTGGGCGGGAAGGGGACCGCGCATGCGTGATGCAACTCTGAAAGGCTTTCTTAGAAAGGTGGGGATTTGCTCCGCATGAGGGCTCCGTCGGCACCCATATGTGAGGGCTGACTTCCTGCTTGTATCTGGAGAACTTTAAATACGTAAAAAGTATTAATGAACAAACAAACCTCTTCCAAAGATGGGGAAGCTGTAAAACTAGAGGGCATAACATGAAGCTGCAAGGGGGTAAACTGAATGGCAATGTCAGGAAATACTTTTTCACTGAAAGGGTGGTGGATGCTCGGAATGCCCTCCCGATAGAAGTGGTGGGGGCAAATAGTGACAGAATACAAAATGGCATGAGACAGACACAGTAGATCCCTTTATAGCAAAATGATAAAATCAAAAGACAACTAACTCTTATATCTGAACAAATGGGGGTGTCCTACACGGAGCGGTGGGTACATTCCTAAACAATGGCATGGGGAGGGATGACCTGCATGGAGCGGCAAGTGCACCTAGCCGGCTTGCTGGGCAGACTAGATGGACCATACTGGTCTTTATCTGCCGTCATATGCTATGTTACTATGCATGTTACGATGTATGTCACTCAGTGCTCACAGACGCCAGTACTCTGCAGGGGTTTCCAGTCTAACAGGAGATCTACGCAAAGAAGGAGGTGGCCGAGCCTGTGAGCATTCATTAACTCAGACCCTGTGCCGATTGCTACTAGTGGGCATAGGTCATAGAGGAGATCCAAAGTAAGAGGAAGCAGCCCTGTTTCAGTGACCCCGTGTGGAATTATTAACAGAATAAGCATGCTAACTATTAAGTGACTCCCTTAGTGGTTATGGAATTATGTTCAAGTCTCTACAATGCCCATTCAAGTTAAATGCACTCTTCTCGGGGGCAATCATTTTTGTTCATAAAATACTCACAGAACTGCATGTTCTCCATCAAGTCTTTGCCCTTCCTGCTTCAAAGGCTCCTTCTGCAGGTGCTGCAAACCGTTCTCAAAGACTAACCCACTGGAAATTTGATCAACTTGATGAACAGCTGCCAGCTGTGGATCCAGAACCACCTAAAACAGACAGAGGTATATAATAAAACCTCTCTCGCCCTGTTAACAGAGTGTAAATAAGGTCTGACAAGTTTCTAGTTTCCCTTGATGCATGTTGGAGTTTGTCTGTTATTTCTACCTTAATAGGCTTCTATGCTGTTTTCCATCCGTCTGATCAGGGAGCGTAAAATTCCTGGATGTTCCTATTTTCATTCCAACTTTTATTCTACACTGTGCCCTACACTACTGGTACTGGAAGACATACCTACATTGAGAGCAATTTACAGTGCTGTTCTACAACTAATTACTAAGCATTACCATTACAATAACATTAGTCTAGTACCAAATGACTTGGAGGTAAACATAGATCTCTTGCATAGCATTACACAAGGCTAATTCCTTGACAAAATTCCTGCATCATTGATGAACAGCAAAAAAGCTCTGCATGGTTCAAAAGCAAAACCTTTGGGAGGAAGAGTAGTATCCCGACTACTCAGGAGCAATATCTTTCTGGCTTGCTCAAGGACAACCTTATACTATTGTCCTTCCATCTGGACAAGCATTGTAAAATAGGATTTCCCCAAACCTATCATGGCGACACCACAGCCAATTAGGTTTTCAGGATATTCCCAAATGATGTGCATGGGATACATTATTTCTGGTGCATACAAGTTTATCCAATGCATATTCACTGTGGATATCCTGAAAGGTGAAATTAGATCTTACCTGCTAATTTTCTTTCCTGGAGTCCCTCCAGTCCAGACCAGACAAGACGAGTGGGTTATGTTCATTCAAGCACCAGGTGGAGACTGAGAAAACACCAAGCTTGAAACACATAAGAAGCCTGTGCCTCCTGACAATAGCCAGTATGAACCTCACAGAGCAGAAAATGGAGCACAAAACCCCAATTTTCCACCAAACATGGCCCCTTACAAGACATTAAAAACGGAAAGAAAAACAGTTCCCAATAGCGGTAAAATTTGCACCCACTGGCCTTTGGCCTTACACAATATTTTATTGTAACATCCTTTTTGGTGTTTCAACAACAAAAAAAAGTAACTTGAAGATCTCCACACAGGAGAAATAGAAGAAAATGCAACAGCACCACTCATCCTAACCATGCCTGCTCAAAATTCACACTCAAGAGCAATATGAGAAAGCACCGCAGACAGGAGAAAGTCCCATGTGGGTCCTGGACTGGACTGGAGGGACTCCAGGAAAGAAAATTAGCAGGTAAGATCTAATTTGACCTTCCTCACCATCCCTCCAGTCCAATCCAGACGAGCGGGACATATCAAAGCAGTACTGACGACGAGTAGGAACCGAAATATCCACACTCTGAAAGCAGCATCCCGCCGTTACTGCAGCACAAAGGAATGAAATGACGACCAAGTGGTCGCCCTACAAATATCCTGGGGAGAAATCAGGCCAACCTCTGCCCCATTATGAAGCCTGGGCTTGATAAAGGCCACAGTCGTGGCATTGTCTGACAGAACTCTCACTGCCTTGCCTCATACTACAGAAAGGAAAACCTTCAGAGCCTGATGCACTGCCCATGTCTCCAACTGATTGATCGACCACTGACTCTCCTCCTGAGACCATCTGACATAACCAACATGAGCCAGGCAATGTCCTCCCCAGCCGAACAGAATGGCATCTGTGGTCATCACTATCCAGTCCGGGGACTCGAGAGGCATATTCAACGCAAGGTGCAATCGGTTTATCCACCACCATAAGCTTGCTCTGACCTCGTCCCGAAGTGAAAGCCGAACCTCCATGGACTGCAGCTAAGGGGACCAACGTGACAACAGATCCGCTTGGAGGGGTCGTATGTGCAACCTGGCCCAGGGCACCAACACCAATGTGGCTGCCATGGAGCCCAGAACCTATTACTACTACTACTTATCCTTGGTATAGCGCTACAAGGCATATGCAGCGCTGTACAGACACATATAAAAAGATGGTCCCTGCCCAGAGCTTACAGTCTAGTCGACAGACAGCACAACAGCTGAGGACAAGGATATATCTAGAAGAATGGTAAGGAAACACATAGGAAACTAAGCAGATCAGGAACCAAAAGCAGCCTGGAAGAGGTGAATTTTCAGCCTGGATTTGAAAAGGCCAGAAATGAAGCCTGACACACAGACACGGGTAGTTTATTCCAGGCATAAGGAGCAGCAAGGTGGAAAGATTGAAGTCTGGAGTTGGCAGCAGAAAAGAAGGGCACAGAGAGAAGTGATCTGCCAGAAGAGTGGAGCTCCCAAGGAGGGGTGTAGGAAGAGATAAGAGGAAAGATAGTGAGGAGCAGCAGAATGAGTGCACTTCTAGGTCAGTAGGAGAAGTTTGAACTGGATACGGAAACAGACAGGGAGCCAGTGAAGTGACTTGAGAAGAGGGGTTATGCGAGTAAATCAAGGCTGGCAGAAGATAAGCCGTGCAGCTGAAAAGACTGAAGGGGAGAGAGTTGATTCAGAAGGAGACCAGCAAGGAGGCTGCAATAGTCTAGACATAATTTTGACTAAAGAGAGGAAAAGTATCTTAGTACTGTGTGTAGAAAGGAAGGGACAAATTTTGCTAATGTTACAGAAAAAGAAGTGACAGGTTTTAGCTATCTGCTGGATGTGTTGAGAGAAAGACAGAGTAGAGTCAAAGACGACCCCAAGGTTGCAAGCTGAGGAAACAGGGAGCAGTATAATGTTATCCACAGAAAAAGAGAGGGGAGAAAGGGGGAATGTGGGTTTAGGGGGAACATAAGGAGCTCAGTTTTAGCCGTGTTCAGTTTCAGATGGCAAGGAGGCATCCAGGCAGCAATATCGGATAAGCAGGCAGAGATCGGGGCCTGGAATCCTGATGTCAGGCACTGAAAGATAGATCCAAGAGTCATCAGCATAAAGACTGTGCTGAAACTCATGGGAGAAAATAAGTGCAACAAGGGACTGAGTGTAGAGAGAGAAAAGGAAGATTGATCCACACCCAAGAGCAGGGGACCCTCCATAACACCTGTACCTGTTCTCCTCAGCTTCATTATCCTGCCCTCCAGAAGAAAAAGCATATCCTTGTGGGTGTCAAACCACAACACCCAGATACTCCAAGGACTGGGAGGGCACCAACTGGCTCTTCATGGAGTTGACCACACAGTTTAACTCCTGAAGACAACAGACTACCAGAGCTACTGCCTCTATTGAAAGAGACATAAGAAATGCCTTACTGGGTCAGACCAAGGTCCATCAAGCCCAGTATCCTGTTTTTAACAGTGGACAATCCAGGTCACAAGTACCTGTCAGGTTCCCAATGAGGCACACAGGTTCCACAGTGCTTGTCCCGGGGCATGGACCGGTTTATGGACCGAGCCAGACAACTGTGCCCGCTGCGTTTCCAGGAACACAGTCAGGGACTCCATCCTGTGCTCCAGGGACTCCATCCTGGACTCCAGTCCAGATGGTACCACAGCCTTTGGCACAGATGCCAGGGTAGTGGGTCCTGCGCAGGCGAGGAGGGGGAGTCCTCGACGAGAATAGCTCAGAGGTCTGAAACTGATTGCTGGGGGCTGACAATTCCTTCCTGGGGACCTTGGATGGCCGCACCTGCTGACACCTTGGGCCTTCTTAGAGGGCTGAGGATCTGGCGTGGGGGCTTGTCCACTTTCACAGAGTCCCATGAAGAGGTCCTCGAGGATTTCTTCTTCCTCTTGTGTTCCCAGTCCGAGGAACCCCTGTTGGAGGATCCGCGTGCCCGGTTGGTTGCCACGGGGTCACCTGGATCATAGGGTCATTGGGGACTCTAGGATAGTCTGACCTGGAGAAAATTTGGTCATGCTTCTGCTGACGGAGTTTGATTGCTTTAGTGGACATCTGCTTGTAGAGGCCACAAACCTCCGGATCATGGTCAGGACCAAGACAACTGAGGCAGCAATCATGTGTCAGTGAGGGACATATTTTTAGAGCACCAATCACAATTCCTGAAGCCACTGGCCAAAGTACCCCAGCGAGGTCAAAGACTCGAGGAACTGCCAGCCAGTGGAAAAAAGGTATGAAGCCACACGGGGAAAAAGGACAGTCTAAGATACGATGCCAAAGCGAGGAAACTTTGAGGTGGGAAAGGAACCGATCACAGCCGGAGGAAAAACAAACACTATAGGAATGAAATTTAACTTCTTTTTCCAGGGGATTCAGACACACGTCTGGTGGGCTCCACGGAAGAAAGGAAACTGAGCAAGATGGCACCCTTGGGCAGGAAGAAGACCACACATTTATGGTGCATCTCCCAAAGGCTTTCTTTGAAAGCTGGGAAGATGCTCAAGTGCAGGGCTCCATCGGCGCCAATGTCACCCATGTGAGGACTGACTTCCTGCTTGTTCCCGGAGAGGTCCACTATTCTTTCTTTCAGGAGTGCTTCCAATACTTTGCCTGCCACTGAGGTAAGGCTTACTGGCCTGTAGTTTGTCACTTCTTCCCTAATGACACTTCTGTGAAGCGTTACCAAATCAGCCCTTCTTGAGGAACTTCTCCTGTCTCCATTGATCTATTAACAACATCATTTAAAGGCTCTGCAAGAACCTCTCTGAGCTTTTTCAGTATCCTGGGATGTATCCCATCTGGTCCCATGGCCTCATCCACTTACAGTTTTGCAAGATGTTCAAACCCATCATCTTCTATGAATGGTGTAGTATCTACTCCATTCCCATTTGTGTATGTCAATTATAGGTGGTCCTTCTCCAGGATTTTCTTTATTAAAAACAAAAGTATTTGTCTGGCATTTTTGGTTTTTCAATGTCACTTTCCATGAATCTAGTTTAAAAGCGGATCTCTCTCATTTTTAAAGGTTAATGCCAGCAGCCTGGCTCCATCCCGGTTAAGGTGGAGCCCATCCCTTTCGAAGAGCCCCTCCCTTCCCCAGAATGTTGCCCAGTTCCTAAGAAATCCAAAACCCTCTTCTTTGCACCATCATCTCATTCACGCATTGAGACTCCAGAGATCTGCCTGCCTTTTGGGTCCTTTGAGTGGAACAGGAAGCATTTCAGAGAATGCTACCCTGGAAGTTCTGGATTTCAACTTCCTACCTAAAAGCCTAAATTTGGCCTCCAGAACCTCCCTCCCACACTTTCCTATGTCAACATGTACCAAGACAGCAGACTCCTCCCCAGCGCTATATAAAGCCTTATCTGGGAGGTGCGTGAGATCTGCTACCTTTCGCACCAGGCAGGCAAGTTACCAAACGATCCTCATGCCCCCCAGCCATCAACATGCCAAATGATCAAATCACCAAAATATAACAGCTGTTATAACCATTCCCTCATGGGCACATGGTCCTGGAGAAATCTCTTCGGTGCAAGAAAGTTTTACATCTCCTGGCAGACAGGTCTTAGCTACAGGATCACTTCTTACAACACCAAGGTGGTGATCTCCTTTCACTTGACCTCTCTCCTTCATGGCAACTGAGAGGCTGCCAGATTGGAGATGGGACGTCAGTACTACATCCCTGTAGGTCTCATCTATACACCTCTCTTTCTTCCTTATGTCCTCCAAGTCTGCTACTTTAGCCTCCAAAAATCAGACTTGTTCCCCGAGGGCAAAGAGCTCCTTGCACCTAGTGCAAACATAAGACATCTCACCAACTGGGAGAAAATCGTACATGTGACACTCACCGCAAAAGACTTGATAACTCCCATCTCACTGCTGGATTGCTGTCTGCATCTTAGTTTTAAGGTTTTGTTTAGCTATTTAAACTCTCTGCTGGGTTTTAAATTTAAACTAAAAGCTATCTGCTGATACTAGGACCTGACTGGGTCAACAAATACACTGGATCCCAAAATACAAAGATTCATTAGCTCCAACCCAAAGAATTCCCCCTTCCCCAAGATCAAAAGAATCTCCCAAAAGTAAATACCCACAAGTGCAGACTTCCCTCCAGCAATAGTAGTCCCTTTTGGTAGTTCTTCAAGGTTGAGGACTTTGCCCGAATCAGCCATTTGTCCAGGTATGGGTGGACCAAAATTCCCTGCTTCTGCATATTCACCATCGCTATCACCATTACCCTTGGTGAACACCCGAGGAGCCGTGGCCAAGCCAAATGGAAGGGCCTGAAACTGAAAATTCCCCCTTTGCACTATACAGTGAAGTAAATGCTGATGATCGTGACTGATAGAAATGTGCAAGTAAGCCTCTGTCAGATCAAGAGAGCTCAGAAGCTCTCTCTGTTGGACAGCCACGACGACAGAATACAAGGTCTCCATACAGAAACACGGGACCCTGTTGACCCCTTTCAAGTCTAGAATGGGATACCACGAGCCTTCCTTCTTGGGGACCACAAAGTAAATAGGAGTAGAAACCAAATCCCCACTTGTTACCGCAGCATTGGTATGACTGCCTCTAACTGCAACAGGCGCTTGAGAGTCTCCTGCATTGCATGTGCCTTGCCAGACACCCAGCTCGGAGACACCATGAAGGCATCGGGAGAGGACCGGTGAACTCTAGGGCATACCTATCCCGGATAACCTCCAAGACCCATGTGTCTGACATGATCTGGGCCCAGGCAGGGAAGAACTGCCACAGACATGTGCACCACAGCCCCAACCTACTTGGCTCTAACTCCTCTGCAGGCTACTGCTCCCAATGGCGTCAACAGTTGACTTACGTGACTGCCACTGTTCTCTGTGCAGACCTCCACTTTTCCTCTTTTTTTTTTTTTTTTTAAGAGGTTTCTTAAAGGCACAAGTGCCTTTTCAATCCCAGGCCCCTTCCCAAAAGGAGGAGGAACAAGGGAGTCTAGCTAGGGGCAGGGCTAAGGGAGAAGGGGTTGGGACCCATATCCACAAGCTTCTACACCCTGGACCCACTGCCGGAGGTCCCAAAGCCAAAGTCTAGCTGCACAGGCTGTGCTCATCCACCTGCTAAAGAGTGAGAAAATATTGACTGTTGTCAGGAAGCACAAGCTTCTTATAGTGTGTTCCAAGCTTGGTGTTTTTTCAGTCTCCACCTGGTGGTGAATGAGCATAACCCAATCGTCAGGATTGGACTGGAGGAACAGTGAGGAAACCCAATGGGTCACCAAGATAGGTTTTGGAAACCCTGCAATAAAAGAAAAACTAGATTGAGATAACCCCATCTGCTGCAACTTAACCAGACCCTTCCTGGCCATATAAGGCAGAGATCATGGCTGAAATGACTTCAATGGAAATGGCAAACGTCAAAAAATGGGAGAAGATTACATCAATAACTAATCTGATTAACTCTAGAATATGCTACATTACTACTAGTATTTGGTAGCATCAAATAAGTAAATAAAGAAAAACAAAACAGACATGGACTTTAAGATCCATCTAGACTGCCCAAGAAAGCATAGTTACTCACCTGTAACAGGTGATCTCCGGGAAAAGCAGGAATTTAGTCCTCACATATGGGTATCGTCAGTACCGACGGAGCCTGCGCGAGAACGCTCTCCAGCGTCCAATTTTGGGAGCATCCCACAGCGCCTGCGTGCTGCCTTCCCGCCTTTCCCAACTGCCTCTCTCCAGTTGAGTTTTAAAGCTGAGACAAAGAGAGAGAGAGAGAGGGAAAGGGAAAGAGACAGATAGAGAGATACAACTCCTAGGGGAGGTGGGTGGGTTGTGAGAACTAAATTCCTGCTGTTCCCGGAGATCACCTGTTACAGGTGAGTAACTATGCTATCTCCAGGAACAAGCAGGAAAGTAGTCTTCACATATGGGGACTCCCTAGATTTAGATGCCAGGGAGAGACCCCAGAAGTTGTGCGTCCCGGAGAAGGGCTCCACTTCCCCCCATGGATCTCTGGCATCCTACCAGGGATGGTGGGTAGGAGTTGATTAGGTATGGAACAGGTGTTGGAGAACAGCCTGACCAAACAAGGCATCCCGGCGGGAGTCCTTATCCAAGCAGTAATGGGCTGTGAAGGTATGAACCGAGGCCCAGGTGGCTGCTCGACAGATGTCGTCGATAGACACAGAGTGCAGATGAGCCATTGAAGCTGCCATGGCTCTCACATTGTGAGCTGTGACATGGCCCTCCAGAGGAAGATTCTTACTCTGATAGGCAAAGGAAATACACTGAGCAATCCAGTTAGATAGTGTTCTCCTGGAGACTGGAAGTCCCAAATGAGAAGGATCAAAAGCAACAAAGAGTTGAGAGGACTTTCTATGTTGCTGTGTTCTTTGTAAGTAAAAGGCTAAAGCTCTTTTACAGTCAAAAGTATGAAGGTTTCTTTCTGTATATGATGCATGAGGCCTTGGAAAGAACACAGGTAGGTTGACCGCTTGGTTTAGATGAAAGGGCGAGACCACCTTTGGCATAAAGCGTGGATGAGTCCTAAGGACTACCTTGTCATGATGGAACCTTGTATAAGGTGGATCAGCTACTAGTGCTTGCAATTCACTGATGCGACGTGATGTGATAGCAATGAGAAAGATAACCTTCCAAGAAAGGAATTTCAAGAAGGTAGTAGCTAAGGGTTCAAAAGGTGGCTTCATGAGCTGACCAAGAACCAAATTTAAGTCCCATGCCACAGGAGGTGGCTTAATGGGAGGCTTAGTTAGCAGAAGGCCTCTCATAAATCTTGCTTTAAGAGGATGGAAGGAAATAGGTTGCCCATTTAGAGGCTTGAAGGAAGCTGCAATGGCACTCAAATGGACCCTCACACTGAGTTAGTCTTAAGTCCTGCATTGGATAAATGAAGGAGATACTCCAGTAATGATTCCAGAAGTATGGCAATGGGGTTGACCCTTCTGCGAACACCATATGGTAAACCTTTTCCACTTGAAAGCATAAGAGCATCTTGTGGAAGGCTTCCTGGAAGCATAAAGGATATCCTTTATTTGCTGAGGGAGGTTAAGATCATGGAGATCTAGGCCTTCAGCAACCAAGCCCTCAAATGCAGAGACTGGGGATTGGGATGCCATAACATTCCGTCCTCTTGAGATAGGAGATCTGGAGCAGACCCTAACTCCAGGGAGGGAGCTTGTGATAAGGAAGCTTATCATAGCTCAGGAAGGAGCTATAGAAAAGGTGAAGTGACTCTGAACAAGCAACCTGTCAGTTCTGGTAGAAATAAGAAAACAAAATTTTCCCATAAAAGACTACCAGTCCCAGAATGCACCAGGTTTCCAACAGCCATTAGAGGAGCTGAAGTGGGGAAACGTGTGTTCAATCAGGAGGGCTATGAGGTAATCCCTAAGCACTCATCTCAAAGGGCAGGGCCTGATTCAGCACAGCTGCGCTGTATTAGGGGGGAGCACTCATCTAGGCAGAATAAAGGTAGAGTTTATTCTACAGAGAATCAGCTTGAGCTTGATCATCTTCATCATCAGGAGGATCATCAGAAGCAGAAGCCAAACCGGACGGACAGAGAGGGAAAGAAACCCTTTGGAAGAAAGAGGAGAAAAGCCTTTGAGAGGTCTAGAAGAGTCCAGAGCAGTACGTATACTGGGAGGCATTCCAAGGGCCAGCATACACCATTGGACTGGGGAAAGCCAGAGGAATGGTGCTGCAGAGCTAGGAATCTCCAGACGGTACCTGTGAGGGAGACGGCTGCACGTGGAAGGGATCCTAAGACCCGTGCCAGAAGGTATGTGAAGAGAGATCCAGTGTCCAGGGATCTGGATTGGAAGGCTGGACATAAGAACTGGACTACATACTGGCCAGGCTATATAGAGAGGAACTCTAACAGCAATGGAAGCTCAGGTATGAACACTGATCTATGCCCTAGCTATAACCTTGAAAGACAGCAGGGAAACAAGTATTCTCCTGAAAGTGCTCCATTGGGAGATTCATCTGTGCCAATCCATGATATTGAACCCATGCTTGTTGAAGAAGAGGGGGTGATAGCAGATGAAGAATCTGTTTACATGGACTGCTCTCTGTCTAAACTCCTTTGGTGATTTTCTGTTATAAAGTACAGCAACCATCACAAAGAAATACAAACTTGTTCTTTAATCTACTCAGAAAAGCTCCTGAGTAGGATTTTTAGCCATGCAGTAGAAAGCAAGCCAGCTAAGGGGTTTCAGCTGGATAACTGCTAGCAATTGAGCCTTACCTAATTGCTTGTGAGCTCTGTGAGAATCACTTCTGAATCTATGTGGGAAGATATAAGAAGTTAACCTGAAAAGAACAGTTTTTCTCTTCTTTGTGGCTTTTGGTTTGTTGTTTGATATATGCTAAGAGAATATTAGCTAATGCCTACAGAAAAGACCAGTTTGTTGCCAACCAGGTCTTATTTCTTTTGCTTTGATTGCCTGACAAGTTCAAATGTTGTTTTCTGATTTTGTTTTTCCAAGTTTAACACTGAAAGCAAGTAACCTGATTTATGTGCTACCAAGCATATCTGTGTTGGGAGAAATAACCCCATAAATAAATATCTTATTGGCTTTACACTTGAGCACAACTAAATTATTGTGAGCAGCTGTGTCGGGTGTGAATGGACTGCATTGCCCACAATCCCTTGCAAATCATATTGACATATGCACTTGCCAAGACTGTGAACATTCTCACCCAGGCAGCCGTCTGACAAGCTTGAGAGAGATGTAGAAGCAGAGGGTAACACGCTTGCCGTGGCCAATGTGGAGCTATGAGAATCATACGGCCTCTGTCTCTCTGAAGCTTGAACAGGGTTTTGGGAATTAGGGAAATGGGTGGAAAGGCATACAGGAAGTCTTGACCCCAGTAAAGGAGGAAAGCATCCCTGGCCTGAGCCCCCTGAGCCGGAATTCTGGAACAGAATCGGGGAAGTTTGGCATCCCACGGACTTGCAAAGAGGTCTATGTCCGGGGTTCCCCAAATTTGAAAAATCTTGGCCACCTGGTCTGCATGCAGAGACCACACGTGTGGAAGCAGAACTTGACCGAGTCTGTCTGCCCAAGAGTTTTGTATGCCTGGAAGATACACTGTCAGGAGATGAATCTGATGCTCTCTGGCGAGGGCCCATAGTCGTTAACCTTCGCTGCAAAGTGACAGAGAGCCTGTTCTGCCCTGCTTGTTCACGTAGAACATGGCTACTTGATTGTCCGTATGAATGAGGACTGTCTTGTAGCTGAGCAGGGTGTGGAACACTCGAAGAACAAGGAAGATTGCACTGAGCTCCAAGAGATTGATATGTAGATGAGTCTCCTGTGGATTTCAGGTGCCTTGGGTGGAGAGGTCTTTCAGATGAGCTCCCCAACCCACTGGAAAAGCATCTGTTGTGAGAGTTGCCTGGGGTAAGGGTTGTTGAAAAGGGGACCCCAGCAACAGGTTTTAAGTGGACTTCCACCACTGGAGGGACAAAATAAGGTGACTTGTGCTTGCTATTTTGTCTGACAGGCATCCTGATGCCTGGGTCCATTGAGTGGATAAAGTCCACTGGGCTGCCCTCATGTGGAGGTGAGCATAGGGAACCACATGCACAGTAGATACCATGTGGCCTAGTAGTTGTAGCATTTCTCGGGCAGTGAGATGAGGCTTTTGCACTGCTTGAGAAGCTAACTGCACCATACGAAGGCAACGGGCCTGAGGGAGATAGGCCCTTGCCTTTCTGGTATCCAGCAAAGCTCCTATGAACTCTAAAGACTGAGTGGGAGTTAGACTGGATTTTGGGATGTTTTATCACCAGACCCAAATACTGGAGGATACGCATTGTGCAGGATAGAGAAGTCCTGGCCTCTGACTCTGTTGGGGCTCGAATGAGCCAGTCGCCTAAGTAGGGGAAGATGAATATCCCTAGAGTACGGAGAAATGCTGCTACCACAGCCATGCATTTCGTGAACACCCTTGGTGCCGAGGCCAGGCCAAAAGGAAGCACCCTGTATTGGTAGTGCTTTCCTTGAAAAAGGAACCGAAGGAACTTTCTGTGAGTTGGATGGATGAGAACATGGGTGTACGCATCATTGAGATCTAGAGAACAAAACCAATTCTGACTCTGAAGGTATGGCAGCAGAGTTCCAAGAGAAATCATCTTGAACTTCTCTTTGACAAGGAATTTGTTCAATTGTCTGAGGTCCAAGATAGGTCTGTATCCCCCTGTTTTCTTTGGGATAAGGAAATAGGGGGAGTAAAACCCTGTACCCTGTTAATGGATGGGTACTTCTTCTAATGCCCCTTGGGATGGGGGCTTTCTAGTCTTTTGCATTGAGTGTCACATGTATGATTTTCTCCCAGTTGGTGAGAGGTCTTACGTGTGCACTAGGTGCAAGGAGCTCTTTGCTCTCAGGGAACGAGTCCGTTCTCTAGAGGCTAAAGTAGCAGACTTGGAAAGCATAAGACAGACAGAGAGGTACATAGATGAGACCTACAGGGATATAGTCCTGAAGTCCCACCTCCAGTCTGGCAGCATCCCTGTTGCCATGGAGGAGAGGTCACGTGACAGGAGAGCATCACCCTGGTGTGGCAGGAAGTGATCCTGTAACTAGGACCTGTCCTCCAGGTGATGTAAAACCCTCTCGCACCGAGGAAGTTTCTCCAAGGCCATGTGCCCATGAGGGAAGGGTTAGGACAGCCGTTATAGTTGGTGATTCGATCATTAGGCATGTAGATAGCTGGGTGGATGGTGGACGTGAGGATCGCCTGGTAACATGCCTGCCTGGTGCGAAGGTAGCAGACCTTACACGCCACCTAGATAAGGTCTTAGATAGTGCTGGGGAGGAGTTTGCTGTCTTGGTACATGTCGGTACCAATGACATAGGAAAATGTGGTAGGGAGGTTCTGGAGGCTAAATTTAGGTTTTTAGGTAGGAAGTTGAAATCCAGAACTTCCAGGGTAGCATTCTCTGAAATGCTTCCTGTTCCACGCGCAGGACCCAAAAGGCAGGCAGAGCTCCGGAGTCTCAATGCGTGGATGAGACAATGGTGCAGAGATGAGGGTTTTGGATTTGTTAGGAACTGGGGAACATTCTGGGGAAAGGAGGGGCTCTTCCGAAGGGATGGGCTTCACCTTAACCGGGATGGAACCAGGCTGCTGGCATTAACCTTTAAAAAGGAGATAGAGCAGCTTTTAAACTAGATATTAGGGGAAAGCAGACAGTCGCCCAAGAGCGGATGGTTCGGAAGAATGTATCTTTGAAGGATACTACCAAAAGCAGAGAGGTTCCACAAAAGAGTAAAGTAGCCCAAATGCCCTCAAGTATGGAGCAGACAGAGCTTAAAGATCCTAAATTACCCATGTCTAACAATAGCCAAATTAATATGAATAAAATACATTCTCTAAAATGCTTGTGTGCAAATGCTAGAAGTCTAAAAAATAAGATGGGAGAGTTAGAATATATAGCACTAAATGAATGGTTAGATATGATTGGAATATCAGAAACATGGTGGAAGGAGGACAACCAGTGGGACACTGATACCTAGGTACAAACTATATCGTAATGATAGAGCTGATCAAATTGGTGGAGGGGTTGCTCTCTATGTTAGAGAGGGCATTGAGTCAGAAAGGATTAAAGTTTTGCAGGAAACAAAATCTGCTGTAGAATCTATATGGATTGAAATTCCATGTAAAAGAGGGAAGACAATGGCAGTGGGGGTGTACTATCGAGCGCCTGGCCAGAATGACCAAATGGATGATGAAATGCTCAAAGAAATCAAGGAAGCTAACAAAAGTTACAGCACAATAAGTAATAATGGGTGATTTCAACTACCCCGGTATCAACTGGGTCAGTGTCACGGCAGGACATGCTAGGGAGATAAAGTTCCTAGATGAAATAAATGACTGCTTCTTGGAGCAGCTGGTTCATGAACCGACCAGAGGGGAAGCCATATTAGACCTAATCCTTAGTGGAACACCAGATCTAGTGCAAGAGTTAAGGTTGTTGGGGCCACTTGGCAATAGTGATCATAGCATGATCGCCTTTGATTTAATTAGTGGAGGAGGGATAGTAAGGAAATCCACAGTACTACCTTTTAACTTTCGAAAGGGAGACTATGATAAAATGAGGAAAACAGTTAAGAAAAAACTAAAAGGAGCAGTTGCAAAGGTTAAAGACATACATCAGGCTTGGCTGTTGTTGAAAAATACTATCCTGGAAGCCCAGACCAGCTGTATTCCACGCTTTAAGAAAAGTGGAAGGAAGTCCAAAAAACTGCCAGCATGGTTTAAAGGTGAGGTCAGAGAGGCTGTTGTTGCCAAAAAAGCATCTTTCAGGAAATGGAAAAAAGAGCCAAACGACGAAACCTGGAAACAGCACAAGCATTGGCAAGTCAAATGCAAGGCATTGATAAGGCAGGCAAAGAGAGAATTTGAGAAGAAGCTTGCTGCAGAAGCAAAAACGCGAAATAAAGACCTTTTCAAGTGCATTCGTAGCAAAAAACCTGTGAGTGAGTCAGTTGGTCCATTAGATGATAAAGGGGTTAAAGGAGCACTAAGAGGCGACAAGGCGATAGCGGAGAGACTGAATGAATTCTTTGCTTCGGTCTTTACTGAGGAAGATGTAGGGATGTTACCCATGACTGAAGTGGTATTTAAAGGTGCGGAAGAATTGAAGGAAATATCAATACATCGGGAAGATGTCTTACAACTATTAGATAAACTGAAGAGTAGCAAATCACCTGGGCCGGATGGTATACATCCAAGGGTGTTGAAAGAACTGAAATATGAGATTGCAGAACTGCTATCAGTAATCTGTGAACTATCATTAAAATCATCTCTAATACCTGAAGATTGGAGGATCGCCAATGTAACACCAATTTTTAAAAAGGGTTCCAGGGGTGATCCGGGAAACTACAGACCGGTGAGCCTGACGTCAGTACCGGGAAAAATGGTAGAAACCATCATAAAGAATAAAATTACTCAGCATGTAGATAGTCACAACCTAATGGGAGACAGCCAACATGGCTTTAGACAAGGAAGAACTTGTCTTACTAATCTGTTATGTTTTTTTGAAGGAGTGAATAATCAGGTGGACAAAGGTGAGTCGGTTGATATTGTGTATCTGGACTTTCAGAAAGCCTTTGACAAGGTCCCTCATGAGAGACCTTTTTCAAAACTAAAGAGTCATGGGATAGGAGGCAGTGTACTATTGTGGATCAGGAACTGGTTAAAAGATAGAAAGCAGAGGCTAGGGCTAAATGGCCAATTTTCCCAATGGAGAAAGGTGAATAGTGGTGTACCCCAGGGATCTGTGCTGGGTCCGCTGCTTTTTGACATATTCATAAATGACATGGAAAGTGGAATAACGAGTGAGGTTATCAAATTTGCAGATGACACAAAACTATTTAAAGTTGTTAAAACCCAAGAGGATTGTGGAAAATTGCAAGAGGATCTTGATAAATTGGAAGACGGGGCATCAAAATGGCAGATGAAATTTAATGTGGACAAGTGCAAGGTTATGCACCTAGGGAAGAACAACCCAAACTATGGTTACACGATGCAAGGTTCCACATTAGGACCCACCACCCAAGAAAAAGATTTAGGCGTCATTGTGGATACCATGTTAAAACCATCAGCCCAGTGTGCAGCGGCGGCCAAGAGAGCAAATAGAATGCTAGGTATGATAAGGAAAGGAATGGAAACTAAAACAAAAGATATTATAATGCCTCTATATCGTTCCATGGTGAGACCGCACCTTGAATATTGTGTGCAATTCTGGTCGCCGTATCTTAAAAAGGATATAGCGATTTTAGAAAAGGTTCAGAGAAGAGCCACCAAAATGGTAAAGGGGATGGAAGGATACTCCTATGAAGAAAGGCTAAAAAGGTTAGGGCTCTTTAACCTGGAAAAGAGATGGCTGAGGGGAGATATGATAGAAGTCTATAAATTAATGAACGGAGTGGAACGGGTAAAAAAATGCAATGTGTGCCTTCGAGTCAGTCCTGATTCCTGGCGACCCAGAAGCTCCTGGGTTTTCTTGGCAGTGTCACCGGAAGTAGATTGCCAGGCCTTTCTTCCGAGGCAATGGAGGGTTAAGTGACTTGCCCAAGGCCACAAGGAGTGCTAGTGGGAATTGAACCCTGGTTGCTTGGTTACCAAGCCAGTGTTCTAACCACTAGGCTACTCCTCCACTCCGATTGTTTACCTTATCAGAATATAGAAAGACTAGGGGACATGCAATGAAGCTACAGGGTAAACTATTTAAGACTAAAAAGAAAATATTTTTTCACTCAACGTGTAATCAAACTCTGGAATTTGTTACCGGAGGATGTAGTAAAGGCTGTTATTGTAGCTGGGTTTAAAAAAGGTTTGGACAAGTTCCTGGAGAAAAGGTTTGGACAAGTTCCTGGAGGAAAGGTCCATAAACCATTATTAAGAAGGGACCCAGGATATCAATGCTTGAACCAATACAAGCATTGTGGAACCTGTGTCCCTTGGGGAAACTGCTAGGTAAATATGACCTAGATTGGCCACTGTTGGAAACAGAATACTGGGCTTGATGGACCTTGGTCTGACCCAGTATGGCATATCTTATGTTCTTATGTTCTTAAGCATAGTGACCTCTTGACCTAACAGGTTGATGAGAGAGGTCGGAGAATTGAACTGCCTTATCATCGTGGGAGGGGGCACGCTCGAAAAATGAAGCTTAGAAACATAGAAACATGACGACAGAAAAAGACCACAAGGCCCATCTAGTCTGTCCTTCCATAACAACAACTACAACAGTCCACTTTTTACCTTTAGAGATCCTCTGTGTTGCTCCCATGCTTTTTTGAATTCAGTTACTGTCCTCATCTCCACCACCTCCACTGGGAGACTATTCCACGGATCCACTACTCTTTCCGTAAAGAAATATTTCTGCATATCACTCCTGAATCTATCTCCCTTCACCCTCATCCCATGTCCCCTCGTAGCAGAACTTGCCTTCAATTGAAAGAGGCTCTCTCCCTGAACATTTATGCCACGGAGGTATTTAAACATCTCAATCATATCACCTCTATCCCGCCTTTCCTCTAAGGTGTACACATTAAGATCCTTAAGTCTGTCCTCATATGCTTTATAATGAAGCCCATTAATCATTTTAGTAGCACCCTCTGCACCGACTCCATCCTGTTCACATCCTTTTGAAGGTGCGGTCTCCAGAATTGCACACCATACTCCAAATGAGGTCGCACTAAAGACTTATACAGAGGCATTATCACCTCCTTTTTTCTGCTAGCCATTCCTCTCCGTATGCACCCAAGCATCCTTCTAGCTTTTGCCGTCGCCTTTTCTACCTGTTTAGCTACTTTAAGATCATCAGACACAACCACACCTAGGTCCCGCTCTTCTTTAGTGGACAAAAGTACTTCACCTCCTATACTGTATTGCTCCCTTGGATTGCTGCAGCCCAAATGCATGACCTTACATTTTTTAACATTAAATCCCAGCTGCCAAATTCTAGACCATTCTTCAAGCTTAGCTAGATCCCTCTTCATGTTATCTACACCTTCCTGGGTGTCTACTCTATTGCAGATTTTGGTATCATCCGCAAAGAGGCAAACCTTACCCGACAGCCCTTCCGCTATATCACTAACAAAGATGTTAAAAAGAATCGGACCAAGGACAGATCCCTGGGGCACACCACTGGTAACATCCTTCTCCTCAGAGTGAGCTCCATTTACTTGTACTCTTTGTCGCCTCCCACCCAACCAATTTCTAACCCAAGCAGTAACTTTAGGGTCCATCCCTGGGGTGCTCTGTTTGTTTATAAGTCACCTGTGAGGAACAGTGTCAAAGGCTTTACTGAAATCTAAATACACCACATCTAGAGCTCTCCCTCGGTCCAACTCCCTGGTCACCCAGTCAAAGAAATCAATCAGATTTGTCTGACAAGACCTGCCTCTGGTGAATCCATGCTGCCTCGGATCCTGTAATCCGCCGGACTCCAGAAACCTCACTATTTTCTCTTTCAGCAGTGTTTCCAATAATTTACTCACCACCGAAGTTAAACTAACCGGCCTGTAGTTTTCAACCACATCCTTACTTCCGCTTTTGTGTAAAGGCACCACATGAGCGCCTCTCCAGTCCTTTGGCACCACTCCCGACTCCAACGAGGCATTGAAAAGGTCAGTCAGTGGAGTTGCTAGAACGTCCCCAAGTTCCCTCAGTATTCTAGGGTGTATCCCATCCGGTCCCATCGCTTTGTCTACTTTAAGTTGAGCTAGTTTCTCACAAACACAGTCTTTTGAAAATTGTTCAAGATGTCCCTCGCTTCTGTTCCTATTTGTGGGTGTTTTCTGAGGTCCTGCTCCTGGTTCTTCATCTGTGAACACAGAACAAAAATATTTGTTAAGCAATTCCGCTTTATCCTTATCAGCTTCTACATATTCCCCCCCTGCACCCTTGAGTCTGACAATACCACTTTTGCCCTTCCTCTTCTCACTAATATATCTGAAAAATGTCTTATCCCCCCATTTTATTGCATTGGCTATTTCCTCCTCCTTTTGAATCTTTGCCTTCTTGACTACTTTGCTAGCTTCTCTAAGTTTTTCCAAATACAGATGCCTGTCTTCCTCTCTCTGTGATCTCTTGTATTTCATGAAGGCCTCCCTCTTTTTCTTCACTTTTTCAGCCACTTCCTTCGAAAACCATAGCGGTCTCCTGTTCCTTTTGCCTTTATTTACCATTTTAACAAAAAGGTTGGTTGCCTTTAAAATACCCCCTTTCAGTTTTGCCCACTGTTTTTCTACATCCCCCAGCTGTTCCCATCCCACTAACGACTCCCTGAGGTATTGGCCCATCTTCGCAAAGTTAGTCTTCCTAAAGTCTAAGATCTTCACCTTGGAATGGATTCTAACAGCCCTAGTCCTAATACTGAACCACACCATCTGGTGATCACTGGATGCAAAATGATCTCCCACTACAACATCAGAAACACTTTCACCATTGGTAAGCACCAAGTCCAGTATGGCCCCTTCACGTGTGGGGTCTGTTACCAATTGCCTGAATAGTTCTCCCTGTAGAGAATCCAGGATCTCCTTACTTCTAGATGATACTGCAGCAGGAATGTGCCAATCAACATCTGGCATATTGAAATCTCCTAGCAGTAGCACTTCCCCTTTCCTAGCAATGCTGCGTATGTCTTCAATTAACTCTGTCCACCTCTTCCTCTTGTGAGGGAGGTCTGTATATCACACCAATGCAAATAGATTTCTCTTTCCCTCTTTCTAGTTTAACCCACAATGCCTCCTCTCTCCCTTTTAAGCTCTGTAATTCCAAAGCTTTAATAGTAGTTTTTACATATAGTGCCACTCCTCCTCCCCTTCTTCCTACCCTGTCCTTTCTGAATAAAGTATAGCCAGGTATAGTTACATCCCAGTCATGGCTTGTACCCCCCCCCCTCCTTTATTTATTTATTTATTACAATTTCTTATATACCGCACTATTCGGTATCAGCGCGGTTTACATTATAACACAACGACCATAACAACAAGCTGTTTGGTTTTACATAGAACAGGAGTACAAACTTGGATAACAGGGGTGAACTATATACATGAGATATTTACACGGAACAAGGTTAGGTAAAAATAACATACTGAACGTATGATAGAAAGTGTCCAATGCTCTGCTGTTATCTGTCCCCATCTGGGGGCAAAATGGCTCAACCTTCCTAGAATGGTGGAAGGCTCTGGTCCCACGAGAGCCAGAAAGGCTAAGTTCTCTAGCTGAAAGTCAAAGGCCTTGTGGAGGCTGAGACTGCTGAGACGGTTGAGGCTTAGCAGTCTTTGTTTTTCTCTGCTTGGGTGGTTGCTGACCTTTCCTGACAAGCTGACCTGCAGAACATCCCTGCTGAGCATAAGCAGGATAATCTCTTTTCTTTTTAGAAAAGAATGGTTTCTTGAACCATTTCTTTCTAGCAGGATCAGCTGTGGACTTGGATAATCTATCCAAGGTAGAGTTGTCAGCATCCAACTTATTGGCCTTTTCCTGCCAATCTCTACCAAACAGGTTCTCACCAGTACATTTCCCAGTTTGTCTTGTACCCAGAGCTCCAGATCAGATGCCTGGAGTCAAGCAATTCTATGTGCACCTATGGCAATGGCAGAGGTTCTGCTTATGCACTCAAAACAGTCAAGAGTTGCACGGTTGACAGATTTTGAAACATCCTGGGCATGTTTGACCAATGTGAGAAAATCCTGTCTTCTAGCCTCAGGAAGAAGAGGGCCCAAAGCCTCTAAATCCCCTGTGACTTCCTTCAGGAACATTCCCATATATAGATTATAGGAACTGATCCTGGCAGAAAGCATGGAAGCTTGGAAGACACGACTTCCAAAAGCATCCAAAGTTCTGCACTCACGTCCTGGGGGATTAGAGGCATGTCTCTTTGCACTCTTGATCCTTCTCATAGCTAACTCCACTACAATAGAGTGGTGGGGAAGCTGAGTTTTCTGGAAACCAGGACAAGGAGGGACTCGATACAGAGTATCTAGTCTACGAGAGTGAGGAGAGGTAGTAAGAGGAGTCTCTCACATCCTTAGCATGAGATCATTCAAGATCTCATGGATGGGCAAGGTAGCTGCCTCCTTAGGAGTTTTAGGATATTGTAAGATTTCCAACTCCTTTGCTCTGGGCTCTGTTTCAGGGGCCACAGAAATGGACAGACCCCGAGCCACCTCTCTGATGAAATCCTGAAAGGAAATGTCCTCTGGAGGAGACATCCTGCATTTAGGGGAGGAAGGCTCCTCCGGGAGAAGTATTCCCGCATCGACAGAACTGTCATAATCCTCAGATTCCTCTGAGGACTCGAAGTACCTTCTGTCGGTATGCTCTTGAAGAGCCTGATACCTGTACCGATGAAGTTGGTACTGAGGGGAACCGGTACTGGTGTAACGGTACCAGAAGGTATCGCATGACTGGGTGCCGGCAATGCGGACGCAGATGTCGATGCTATCGGTACCGATACCGGTGCCGGTACCGGTTGAACTGTCTGATGCGGTTCCGAGGGTATCGATGCCGCAAGGAGAGCCGCCAGACTGCGTTCAATAGCCAGAACCCTCTGGTCTAGCGACGCTGCCGATGCCTGGATGTCGGTACCGGAGAAAACTGCCGGTACCCCAGCACATGGCACCAGTAGTTCTGCCGAGCTCGAGGCCTCGAGAACATCCTGGAGCCTCGATAATGCTTTGGAAGCCGAAGCCTCCCGCCGGGGCAATTTTGCCGGTGCAGAATCCTCAAGGGCAACGCCAGAGGCATCTCGATGCTTAGAAGGAGATCTATCCTTTGAGGACCGGCTAGATTTATGTTTAGTTACCTGAGATCCACGGGAGGAAGACGAAGCCCTGGAAGACGTTGATGCCACCGAAGCTGCATCTGAGGGAAACAGGGTACTGAGCTTGGCAGCTCGGTTCTGTCGACCTCTCTTGGACATCATGGCACAGGCCATACATTCCGAGATGGAATGGTCAGGACCTAAACATTTCAGACACCACTCATAGGTGTCGGTGACGGAGATGGTACCGCCACACTTGGTGCACTTTTTAAAACCCGAAGAGGGTTTTTCTATTGTGGAAAAAATCTTGGGCCTAAGGCCCCAAAATGGCGCGTGCACCTGGAAAAAATGGGAAAAAAAAAAAAAAAGTACTAAGAATTTTTTTTTTTATTTAAAGAAAAGAAAGAAGTAAGAAAAAAAAACGGCGGTGCCGGTAAAGCGTCGAGGAAGGCTGACGCGACCACAAAAAAAGAAGGAAAATTTTCTGCGGTGACAGGAACACAACCTGCTGGCTCCGCGGAAAACAAAGAACTGGAGAGAGGCAGTTGGGAAAGGTGGGAAGGCAGCACGCAGGCGCTGTGGGATGCTCCCAAAAGCTTTCTAATTGGACTCTGGGGAGCGTTCCCACGCAGGCTCCGTCGGTACCGAGGATACCCATATGTGATGACTACATTCCTGCTTGTTCCTGGAGATTAAGTACAAGCTGAAATTGACAGAACATGCAAACAGGATATCCTGATAGTCATGGGTGACTGGAACACAAAAGTTGGCAACAAAGACGGCGGCGGCAAAATGGTTGGAAAATATGGACTTGGCAACAGAAATGAAGCTGGAGAAGACTGATAGAATTCTGCAAGATCAACCGTCTATTCATCTCAAACACTTTCTACCTGCAACACAAGCAGTGACTGTACAAATTGACTTCACCCAATGGATTGTACAGAAATCATATTGACTACATCTGTGGAAGACAACAATGGAGAAGTTCAATAACATCAACAAAGACAAAACTTGGAGCTGACTGTGGTACAGCTCACCAACTATTAGTATGCAAACTCAAGCTAAAGTTGAAAAAAAGCAAGCCACTCATGAATGTAGCAAAATATGACCTTGAGAATATACCACTGGAATTTAAAGACTGCCTGAAAAATTGATTTGCTGCTTTAGATACAAATGACAGAGTTCCAGAAGAGTTATTTATTTAACAGGTTGGTTTTGGGTTTTTTTGCTGTTTTTTTTTTTTTAATACCGCCTTATTATTAATTCAAAGTAATTTATAAAGAACATAGCAACAAGCATTTACAGGGAACAGGGTATTGCAACTTGGAAGATTACATGGGGCAGTTAATACATTTAACTATATACAGGTACACTGTAGTAGTGTGAGGTATAGCAGAGTTACATAGCAGATATATGTCAAAGTTGTTTTATCAGTATCTGGCACTAGCTCTTCTAAGGTGGGACCATAGTATTCACAGAAAAGATGGGTTTTTATGGCTTTCCTAAAGCCCATTAGGTCTTTAATTGCACATATTGTGGCAGGGAGATTGTTCCATAGTTGGGGGGGCGTACATGAAGGCGGCTCTACTATAGGTGAATCATTTCACTGTTCGGAAGCTTAGTGGAGTTTCCAGGATGGTGTTGTCCACTCGTCTTCTCGTTCTGGTTGGATGTGCTTTCGTGATCAATGGTTGAAGAGCCAGTGGAGATAGGTTATTTAGTATCTTGAAGATTATGATGATCTTGTATTTGATGCGTGAATTGACAGGGAGCCAGTGTAGTTGGTGAAGAGTAGGGGTTATATGGCTGCATTTAGCAGTTCCAGTTATAACTCCTGCAGCTGTGATTTGCGCCAGTTGGAGGGAAAGTAGGGTTTTCTTGGGTAATCCATGGTAGATGACGTTGCAGTAATCTGTTATGGGTGTTACTATGGCTCAACACACAGTCCTGAAGTCGCTGCTGGATAGTACTGGTTTGAGTTTGTGTAAGGTTCTCAACTTGTGGTAGGCTGATCTGGTTTTCTCTTTATGTGGGGTTGGAAGCTGAGATACTGATCGAAGGTTACTCCGAGGTATTTGACTTCTTGCTTGTTGATTAGGGTGTGATCTAGGATTTTTATGAAGTCCAGGAAGGAGAATTTAGTGTTTCGAGAAAAGTTCAAGATGATCTCCCTCGGAACACTTTTACCATACCTTCAGAATCGGGATTGGTTATGTTCAATTCTCTGAGGTCCAGGATAGGTCTGTATCCCCCCGTCTTCTTTGGGATAAGAAAATAGGGGGAGTAGAACCCCCTCCCCCATTGGGATATGGGTACCTCTTCTATTGCTTCTTGAGCAAGAAGTGAAAAGACCTCCTGACACAGAATGTCGGTGACAGGGCCTTGAGAATTGGCTTCTCCATGTCTGGAGATTTTTTGGCCTAGTGCCCAAAATGGCAACTAACCCCAGGAGTGGTGAGGCACCGAAGAAAAGAAGAAAAGTTTCTTTTTTTTCTTTTTAAAGAAAATGAGAAAAGAGAACCGGCGGTACCGGTAGGCGTCGAATGAAGGCAGACGCGATCACAAAAAACAAGATAAGGTTTTCTGCGGTGACAGGAGAGACGTTCTGTCGGCTCCGTGGAAAACAAAGAACTGAAGTGAGAGAGGCAGTGAGGCGGGAAGGCAGCACGCATGCGCTGTGGGATGCTCCCAAAAGCTTTCCTTTTGGATGCTGGGGAGAGTTCCCGCGCAGTCTCCGTCAGTACCGATGATACCCATATGTGAAGACTACATTTCTGCTTGTTCCTGGAGATCAGAGATGTTTCTCTCCATACAAAAATTCAACTTGTCCAGGCCATGTATTTTCAATATCATATGGAAGCAAAAGTTGGACAATGAAAAAGATAGACAGGAAGAAAATTGATGCCTTTGAATTATGGTGCTGGCGACGAATATTGTGTATATTATGGACTGCCCGAAGAACAAACTAGTCAGTACTAGAGGAGATAAAACCTAAGCTTTCCTTAGAAGCTCTGATGACAAGATTTTGACTTTCATACTTTGGACACATCATGCGAAGAAAGAGATCACTCAAGAAAGACAATGCTTGGCAAGGAAGAAGATCACCATAAAAGAGGAAGGCCAGCAATGAGATGGAGCAATACAATAACAGCAGCTATGGATACCACTCTATCATCAATGAGCCGCTTGGCTGAAGACCGAACAAAGCTTAGGTCAACTATCCAGAGGGTAGCCAGGAGTCGACACTGACTTGATGGCAATTAGCAACAACAGACTGCCCAATTTAGTTCCTGGAACAATGCCATAGATTTCAGTTGCCCCAGCCTTCCTTCACCACCATAGCTCCCCTGTGTTTTTCCCATGCCTTCCTGAATTCCATGACACTGCACTATTTTAATTTATATTTTGTCATCAAACTTAGGAAAATTGCCTCTCACAGGTAAACATTTAGCATGTCAGGTTTCAAGATTTCACATAAATTTCAGACGGTGGCATTACACTGTCTAGTTTATGATAACTCTACTCCTCAGTATTTCCTTGGCTCATAACATTGGGGTCTTCTTTGACTCCTCCCTCTCCTTCTCCACACACATACAACAGACAGTTAAAACCTGTCACTTCTTTCTCTATAACACTGGCAAAATGTGTCCCTTCTTTTCTGAACACACATCCATTCTCTTGTCACCTCCCATCTAGACTATTGCAATCTCCTCTTCGCTGGTCTTCCTCTAAATCATCTCTCCTCACTTCAATCTCTTCAAAACTCAGCTGCATGGCTAATCTTATGCCAGTGTCACTATGCTCATGTCACCCCTCTTCTCAAGTCACTTCACTGGCTCCCTATCCATTTCTGGATCCAGTTCAAACTTCTATTACTGACCTATAAGTGCCTTCATTTGGCTTCTCCATACCTACCTTTCCTCTCTTATCTCTCCATAGGACCCTCCTTTGGAACGCCACTCTTCTGGCAGATGTGTTCTATCTGTGCCCTTCTCTTCCACTGCCAACTTCAGAATTCAAATTTTTGTACTTTGCTGATCCTTATGCCTGGAACAATCTACCTGAGTCGGTACATCAGGCTCCATCTGTGGCCCTGTTCAAATCTAGGCTAAAAACTCACTTCTTTGAGACTGCTTTTGGATCCTGATCCCCTAGTCTCCTGTTCATCTCCTATGTGAATCCTTATCATTCCCCTCGATATATCCTAATCCCCACTTGTTGTGCATCTTGATTAGACTGTAAACTCTTATGAGCAGGGACTGTCTTACATGTCTCTGCACAGCGCTGTGTATGCCTGGTAGTGCTATAACAAATGATAAGCAGTAGTAGTAGTAGTAATAATATTAGTAGTAATTAAAAATCCCTCAGGGGCCACTTACCTCTGTCTTTTCACCTTGACAATCAGGTTTCTCAATATCAAGGTCTGAAAGTTCTAACTCAATGTCTCGGTCTGGGTTAGTGACTGAGATGTCTTCTGAATAATCGCTCTGTAAAAACAAACAAAAACAGTAGGTAAAATTAACTATGAGCAGCTCTTTGCTTTCAGCAGAACAGGGATACACAAATGATTCATTTTACTTTGCTGCTTTATACAGTAGATACCTGTGTTTGTGCACAAGAAAACGCCTGCATCAGATACCGAAAGAATTCAGCAGACTACTTCTACACTGTTACAGAAGTCAGATAGGAATTTGATTATTTGGGACCAGCCTAAGAGATGTAATCTACTGTCACATAACAATCTAGCAACCTAGCCTTGAATTACTACCAAAAGGGACTGCTACTGCTGGAAAGAAATCTGCACTTGTATTTATTTCTTGAAAACTATCAAAATCTTGGGATAAAGGAAATTCTGTGTGTTAAAGCTGATAAATCCATTTATTTTATTTATTTTTTTAGAGATTATACATATATTTTACAAAGTAACCACAAAGAAAGCAATTCTTCTTACAAATAATCAAGAAAATTAAACAAAAACAACAAAAAAAAACCCAGAGGAACATGCAATAGTCCACATTAAGGAGTAAGCCTATTAAATCTGAGCAGCCCAAAAACAACATTTAACCCCCATTTTCCCCCAATCCACAAACACATCTACATCCAGAAGACAAAACAAATTATCAATCAGAAATTTTTCTAAATGTGATACATCTGAAAAGATAGATTTAGTGCCAGAATATGTCACAACACACTTACAAGGAAATTTTAAGTAAAAGATACCCACTGCAAGAACCCAGTGTATTCAGGCAAGGCCTAGTATCAGCAGAAAGCTTTTAGTTTAAATTTAAAATCCAGGAGAGCGCTTTTAGTTTAAATTTGAAATTCAGTCAGAGCCTAGTAACAGCAGAGATCTTTTAATTTAAATCAAATCAGAATACTGCTTAGCATAAATACTGAGTTGAAGAAATAAATTGTTTCTAGAGACCTGGAAATTTAATAAGTGTTAAAGGCAAGTGACAGATCAAAAGGGCAATATGAAAGACTCCCTCTATCAAACCCTCAGAAGACACAATCCACTAGAGATTCCTCTATCTCCTAGCAGCTGCATAAAGGATCTGGGCAATTTGCTTCCTTTCTTAAGCACCCTGGGCAGCCACCTGTCTTTACTGATGGCCTTGGGTAGAATGTCTATGGTATATCACTTAAGCTCTCAAACATCTTTCATAAGAACATAAGAAAAGCTAGTCTGGCTCAGACCAAGGTCCACTGAGTCCAGCATCCCGTCTCAGAACATGGCCATTCTGGGTCACAAGTATCCGCCAGATCACAAAAAGCAGATGTTTTTCTTGCTCTTCCAAGTCTACCTGGCTAATGATTTTTTATGGTCTTTTCCTCCAGAAAGTTGTCTAAACCTATTTTGAATCTTGCTACGTTAGTCAGCTTGACCAAATCCTCCAAAAAAACAGATTCCACAGCCAAGGGATGCACTACGTGAAAAAAAATCTGTTTTGTTTTCAACCTGCTTGTCAGTGTTCTCTTATTTTTCTATTTTCTAACAGGTTAAACAACCTTTCTCTATTTAAATCATTCCACCCCATCATGATTTTATGAACTTTTATCATATCCCTCTTAGTTGTCTTTTTCTCCAAGCTGAAGAGCCCTAATCTATTTAGTAAACCGCACCGATTTCAAAAAGCGGTATATAAACAAATAGTCTCTCTTCATAAGGGAGGCGTTCTATCCCCTTTACCATTTTTAAATCGCACTTCTCTGAAACCTTTTAGATCAGTTATATCCTTTTTGAGATAGGGCGGCAAGAACTGCACCATAGACCTAGATAAAAGCATGATGATCTCCTCAGTATGTTCTCCATCCCTTCTTGAATAATCCCCAACATGTTATTTGCTCTTTTAGCAGCCAAAGTACACCGACTATTTCAACGTCTTGTCCATAACTCAGATGATATTCTTGAGGGGCGACTCCTAGCTCAGAACCCAGTATTTTGTAACTGTAATTAGGATTATTTTTCCCTATGTGCATCACACTTTGCACTTGTCCACATTTAAGTTCATCTGCCATTTAGATGCCCAGTCTCCTAGTTTCACAAGATCCTTCTGCAGATCGTTTGCAATCCTCTATCTGTGGTAACAGAAACAAGAACCTCCCTCTCAAAAGCTCATCTGCTAACCTGAGAATTTAGATATTTTGCTCTTCTAAGTTAGCAGGAATGACTGATTTTACTC
The DNA here is from genome assembly GCA_033557465.1 of Ichthyophis bannanicus. NCBI lineage: Eukaryota > Metazoa > Chordata > Amphibia > Gymnophiona > Ichthyophiidae > Ichthyophis > Ichthyophis bannanicus. Next base: position 349,966,073 of record CM066039.1, on the reverse strand, counting down.
ACTGACGTCTGGTATACATGACTGTAATGAAAATTGCCAGATAGGTAGCAGCATTGCTTACCTGAGCTACCAACAAGAAAATGGTGTTAAAGACCATCACAGACTTGCTCAGTTTGCACAATCTGGTATCTCTTCCTTATTCTGTCCCCATTACATGTACCAAAATATAATGAGCAACAATTCCCACCTTCTGTGTTCCCTTTCCCCCGCATTTCCCTCACTCATGCACATGTGGGGTTTCCAGTGCCGATGACCTCCACCAGGCCCCCACTCCACTTTCTGAACAGCTGCAAAGAGTTGCCACTCTTCCACTTCATGCCCCCAGTTCTCTCTCAATCTCAGGTAGGTGAAATGTCTTTCAATGAATGGTTAGTATCATTTTGAGTGTTAGGAGGACGTGAAGCCATTGCAGCAGAATGTCTCCCCCAGCTTTGATTGTTTCGGCAGTGACTTGGTCCACTCTGGGTGCCTTTCCATTCTTCAATGATCTTATCGCACTCTTCACTTCGACTGTTAGCTCACGGTCAAGGAATGGTGGCTCTGGTGGTGGCCCCTGGGGTGAATCATGGTTGTATAACTGTTGGAAGAATTCTTTTCACCGTTGCAGACCTTCAACAGGGGAGCTCATGAAAGTGCCATCCACTTTCTTGATATTGTCATTGGTCAACTTTGTTTTACCACTCAATTTCCTGAGGGTCTGATATAGAGTGCGGTACTCAGGCCTGGATGCTGCTTCTTACAGGTTGGCTGCGCCACCATTCCATAGGCTTCTTGTTCCGCCTTCATCTTCTGTCTGACCTCTTTGTTCAGTCACCGGTACTTCTTGAAGTCGACATGTTTGATTCGTTTCCATTTATCCACCAGATCCAGGCACTCATCCGAAATCCATGGCTGTGTCTGAAGTCGGATGGGTGGACACAGAGAGGCGGCATATTCCAAGATGGACTCTGATATCTGCTTTTCTTTTGCATCATCATCATCATCTGATGGTTCAAGTGCTACAAATTTGTTGGATACGGCAATTTGGAATTCTTGTCTGAGTGCCAGATCCCTCAGACATGCCCAGTTCAATTTGGCTGGTGGAGGTGCCTTGCGCTTTTGCCTATTGTAATTGTAGCTGTACCTTGGCACAGATGAGGTCGTGGTTAGATCCACAATCGGGCCCCCTCATTGCACATACATCTTTGAGCGACCACTGGAATCGGGAACAGATCAGGATGTAGTCGAGGACAGCCGAATCTTTGCCAGATGGGTTGCGCTATGTAAGCTGGTGTTTGCAAGGGTGCTGAAAGTGACGAGTTCCCACTACCAGGTTGTTCGATGCAGTGAAGGACAGCAGGCACAGACTATTGTCAATGATCTTGCCATGGCCAAAACTGCCCAGCATTTCTTCCCATCTGGTCCCGTCCACACCAATGTGAGCACTGAAATCTCCCACCAGAATGATCAACTCTGTCTGCAGGATTGAATCCAGTGTGTATTGGAGCTGGTTGTAGAAGTCATCCTTGGCTTCATCCAGGCTGGAGTCAGTTGGAGCATAGGTGGACAGAGTATGGATCTTGACTGTGCAATCGATGGTATGAACTGCCAGATGATCCAATAGTGGTTGGAAGGTAATTACACTTCTGGCAGCTCATCTGTCCACCATAAAACAGACACAAGCTTCTTGTTTTTCACTGCTGGAATAGAATAGTGTCATTGTTTCATCGATCATTGGTGGTTGAATGGTCAGTGTTCCAGATCCAGTGAGACATAGTTTGGATACTGCGGTAATTGAGATTCAGCACGTCCAACAATTCCATGGCAATGATTTCCTTTTGTCCGACATGGTGTCCAGTTTGTACATTCCACGCGGCGATGCAAATTTCCAGTTTCAGTGTCATAAATCTGACTCTTTGACCAGCAGCTTAAGCGAATGCGTCTGTTCGAATTTCCATGCGATTTCTTGCCTAGTTTCCCTGGTTTTCCAGTTCTGGTCACAGCAATCAAAGCTGGGGGAGACATCCTGCTGCAATGGCTTCATGTCCTCCTAACACTCATCTGGCATAGAAGAAAGCCATCCTTGTGCCAATTCTGAAGAAAGGCAATAGCTGGAAATGCAAGAACCACCACAGCATCAGCCTCCTTTTAATCATTGGCAAGGTGTTCATGAAGATCAAACAATCAAGGCTGCAGATACATTGTGAACAGACAAGCCAAGAAGAGCAAGCGGGATTTAGGCCACATCGGAGCTGCACCAATCAAATATTTTCATTTGTCAACTGGTGGAGGAAAGGATCGGGTGTGGAAAGCAAACCAATCATCGTCTTTATTGACTTCAAATCTGCATTTGACTGTGTTCACTGGCCTGTCCTGTGGAGGGCACTGGAGAACGAGCATGTGCCACTGAAGATCATCCAACTTCTCCAAGCATCATACAATGGCTCAACCAGCAACATGCAGATCCGAAATGAACCATCTAAGGAATCTCCTATCCAAACTGGAATCCGCCAGGGAGATGTCACCTCACCCCTACTTTTCAATATCGTGATCGATGCCATTATGAGGAAAACATTCAAGGACAGATACGGGGTCCAGTACAATATGAACAACTTCCTAACAAACTTGATGTCTGCAGACAACTGTGCCATATTTGATGATCTAGCTGAAGAGGCCACCGACATCCTTTACCACATCACCCAATCTTACAGGCTAAGAATCAATGTGGACAAGGCCCAAGTTATCACAACGGATGGATCACAGGTCAATATTCACCTCAATGGAATCCAAATTGAGCAGGTTCAAGAATTCAAATACTTGGGACCACTGGTGCAGGAGAAGGTGGCATCCACCAAGGAAGGCCACCACAGGATTAGCCAGACAACCGTAGCATTCGCCTCGCTCAAATGGTGTCTCTAGAAGAAGGCCAATATCTCCACCAAGACCAAAATTTGCCTCTTCCGAACACTGATTCTGCCAATTCTCCCTTATGGATCAGAAACATGGACTCTGCTCAAACCTGACACAGAAACATAGAAATATGACGACAGAAAAAGACCACATGGCCTATCTAGTCTGTCCTTCCATATCAACAACTACAACAGTCCCCTTTTTACCTTTAGAGGTCCTCTGTGTTTGTCCCATGCTTTTTTGAATTCAGTTACTGTCCTCATCTCTACCACCTCCACTGGGAGACTATTCCACGGATCCACTACTCTTTCCGTAAAGAAATATTTCCGCATATCACTCCTGAATCTATCTCCCTTCACCCTCATCCCATGTCCCCTCGTAGCAGAACTTGCTTTCAATTGAAAGAGGCTCTCTCCCTGAACATTTATGCCCCTGAGGTATTTAAACATTTCAATCATATCACCTCTATCCCGCCTTTCCTCTAAGGTGTACATATTAAGATCCTTAAGTCTGTCCTCATATGCTTTATAATGAAGACCACTAATCATTTTAGTAGCCACCCTCTACACCGACTCCATCCTGTTCACATCCTTTTGAAGGTGCGGTCTCCAGAACTGCACACTATACTCCAAATGAGGTCGCACCAAAGACTTATACAGAGGCATTATCACCTCCTTTTTTCTGCTAGCCATTCCTCTCCGTATGCACCCAAGCATCCTTCTAGCTTTTGCCGTCGCCTTTTCTACCTGTTTAGCTACTTTAAGATCATGAGACACAACCATGCCTAGGTCCCGCTCTTCTTTAGTGGACAAAAATACTTCACCCCCTATACTATATTGCTCCCTTGGATTGCTGCAGCCCAAATGCATGACCTTACATTATTTAACATTAAATCACAGCTGCCAAATTCTAGGCCATTCTTCAAGCTTAGCTAGATCCCTCCTCATGTTATCTACACCTTCCTGGGTGTCTACTCTATTGCAGATTTTGCTATCATCCGCAAAGAGGCAAACCTTACCCGACAGCCCTTCCGCTATATCACTAACAAAGATGTTAAAAAGAATCGGACCAAGGACATATCCCTGGGGCACACCACTGGTAACATCCTTCTCCTCAGAGTGAGCTCCATTTACCTGTACTCTGTCGCCTCCCATCCAACCAATTTCTTACCCAAGCAGTAACTTTAGGGTCCATCCCTAGGGTGCTCAATTTGTTCATAAGTCGCCTGTGAGGCACATTGTCAAAGGCTTTACTGAAATCGAAATACACCACATCATAAGAACATAAGAACATAAGAAATGCCATACTGGGTCAGACCGAGGTCCATCAAGCCCAGTATCCTGTTTCCAACAGTGGCCAATCTAGGTCATACGTACCTAGCAGTTTCCCCAAAAGACACAGGTTCTGCAGTGCTTGTACTAGGCCAAGCATTGATATCCTGGGTCCCTTTTTAATAGTGGTTTATGGACCTTTCCTCCAGGAACTTGTCCAAACCTTTTTTAAACCCAGCTATACTAACAGCCCTTACTACATCCTCCGGTAACAGATTCCAGAGTTTGATTACACGTTGAGAGAAGAAATATTTTCTCCTATTTGTCTTAAATAGTTTACCCTGTAGCTTCATTACATGCCCCCTAGTCCTTCTATATTCTGATAGCGTAAACAATTTATCCACGTTTATCCGTTCCACTCCATTCATTAATTTATACACCTCTATCATATCTCCCCTCAGCCGCCTCTTTTCTAGGTTAAAGAGCCCTAACCTTTTTAGCCTCTCTTCATAGGAGTAGCCTTCCATCCCCTTCACCAATTTGGTGGCTCTTCTCTGTACTTTTTCTAATAACTCTATGTCCTTTTTAAGATACGGTGACCAGAATTGCACACAATATTCAAGGTGCGGTCGTACCATGGAGCGATACAGAGGCATTATAATATCCTTTGTTTTATTCTCCATCCCTTTCCTTATGATACCTAGCATTCTATTTGCTTTCTTGGCCGCCGCTGCACACTGGGCGGAGGGTTTTAACATGTTATCCACGATGACTCCTAAATCTTTTTCCTGGGTGGTGGTTTCTAATGTGGAGCCTTGCATCTTGTAACTATAGTGTGGGTTGTTCTTTCCTAGGTGCATAACTTTGCACTTGTCCACATTAAATTTCATCTGCCATTTGGATGCCCAGTCTTCCAATTTATCCAGATCCTCCTGCAGTTTTCCACAATCCTCTTGGGTTTTAACAACTTTAAACAGTTTTGTGTCATCTGCAAATTTGATTACCTCACTAGTTATTCCCTTTTCCAGGTCATTTATGAATATGTCAAAAAGTAGCGGACCCAGTACAGATCCCTGGGGTACTCCACTATTCACCTTTTTCCATTGGGAATATTGGCCATTTAGCCCTACCCTCTGCTTTCTATCTTTTAACCAGTTCCCGATCCACAATAGTACACTGCCTCCTATCCCATGACTTTTTAGCTTCGCCAAAAGTCTCTGATGGGGGACCTTGTCAAAAGCTTTCTGAAAGTCCAGATACACTATATCAACCGACTCACCTTTGTCTACCTGTTTATGCACACCTTCAAAAAAACAGATCAGATTAGTAAGACAAGATCTTCCTTGTCTAAAGCCATGTTGGCTGTCTCCCATTAGGCCATGACTATCTACATGCTGTGTAATTTTGTTCTTTATGATGGCTTCTACCATTTTCCCTGGTACTGACGTCAGGCTCACCGGTCTGTAATTTCCCGGGTCACCCCTGGAACCCTTTTTAAAAATTGGTGTTACGTTGGCGACCCTCCAATCTTCAGGTATTACAGATGATTTTAATGAAAGTTCACAGATTACCAATAACAGGTCTGCAATCTCATATTTCAGTTCTTTCAACACTCTGGGATGTATACCATCCGGTCCAGGTGATTTGCTACTATTCAGTTTATCAAATAGTTGTAATATATCTTCCCGGTGTAGCGATATTTCTCTCAATTCCTCTGCAGTATCACCTTTAAATACCACTTCAGTCTTGGGTAACACCCCTACATCTTCCTCAGTAAAGACCGAAGCAAAGAATTCATTCAGTCTCTCTGCTATAGCCTTGTCTCCTCTTATTGCACCTTTTACCCCTCTATCATCTAATGGTCCAATTGACTCTAGGGCTCTCTGTTGGTCCAACTCCATGGTCACCCAGTCAAAGAAATCAATCAGATTTGTCTGACAAGACCTGCCTCTGGTGAATCCATGTTGCCTCAGATCCTGTAATCCACTGGACTCCAGAAACCTCACTATTTTCTCTTTCAGCAGAGTTTCCAATAATTTACTCACCACCGAAGTTAAACTAACCGGCCTGTAGTTTTCAACCACATCCTTACTTCCGCTTTTGTGTAAAGGCACCACATGAGCCTCTCTCCAGTCCTTTGGCACCACTCCCGGCTCCAACGAGGCATTGAAAATGTCAGTCAGTGGAGCTGCAAGAACGTCCCAAGTTCCATCAGTATTCTAGGGTTTATCCCATCTGGTCCCATCGCTTTGTCTACTTTAAGTTGAGCTAGTTTCTCATTAACACAGTCTTCTGAAAATTGTTCAAGATGTCCCTTGCTTCTGTTCCTGTTTGTGGGTGTTTTCTGAGGTCCTGCTCCTGGTTCTTCATCTGTGAACACAGAACAGAAATATTTGATAAGCAATTCCGCTTTATCCTCCCATGAACAAGCTGGAGGTCTTACAAATGTGATACCCGAGACAGATTTTGGGCGTCACTCTTCGTGATCACCACTGAAATGAAACAATTTGGACAAAGTGCGACCATCAACCTTCAGTTGAAGAATAAATCCAAAAATGCAGACTGCAATGGTATGGCCATGTTTGCAGAATGAACACCAGTTGGCTGCCATACAAACTCCTCTGGCGAGAGCGACCTGTCCACTGCAGGGTTCAATGAGCAGCACCGAAAAAAATGTAACTCAAACATCTTGTGGAAGACCTAAGGAACTAGTGACTGACCATTAATGAGGCCAGAAATATGCTTCCAACCTCGGCAATCTGTGGCGATATTATGAACACCACATGGAATCCAGTGGCACTTACAGCAGCGTACTAGTTGAGAGGACGACCTGCTCCCCAAACGCCAGTTAAGGATTAAAGAAGAAAAGAAGAAGTGTCATTTTGAGGGAAGAACCCTTACATATGCCAAGATTGAGCCACAGGGGATTTTGGTAACACTTTGGGAATGATTGTCCTAAGCCAAAAAAAACCCAAAACAAATAACTTACTGCAGAACAATGCATAAGGAACACAAAAAACGGACAGATATTGCTGATTTTTGAGAATGAGTGATCAGCAATATATGATACCAGAACATTTCAGAATTTGCTTGATCACAACTAGGTGTTAGGGAATTTTTGGCACAATGGAAGGAATGAAATTTATATGCATATTTCTAATCTCCCAAGAACAAGAAAACAAACAGAAAATGCAATAGAAAATCTACCTGCTGTGCCTCAGTCTTTAGTAGATCTCTAGCACTACAATGCTTTTTCTGACCAGATAAATCCACAATCAGAAGTCTCCCCCTTTAAAGAGAAGTAGTAGTTATTTATGCATTTTGTCTGTAAAACTAAAAAACTGAAAATAAGCTTGTATGTCAAATATGCAGCATAAGCAGAGTCACAAAATTTGTAAAGGTATGGTGAACTGTGGACCTATAATTTACAATGAAATTGAGGCTATTATATGGGAAGTTACTTTTTTTTAGCTAGTCCTCTCCCGTTAAAAATTATATATCATGATAGTTCAATGTTATTTAAAAAATAAAGCAATCTGAACTCAATACAATGTAAATGCTCCATCAAAATTTGTGGGGAAAATATACATTAACACTACTAAAATATGATTTGCTTTAACAACCATTACATAAAAATTATACACCCACCTTTCTATATACTGAGAGTATGGGGTAGCATCAGAAGAAAGAGAGCTCCATCTTGAGTCAACTGCACTGATATGAGGAACATAATCTACACAACATAAAAAAAATAATTTCAAATTGTGACATAAGAAAATGCTGAGGTGATGACTCCATGGGTAACATTCTGCATTGCCAAGATGGGGTATTTGTATTCAGACTTGTGGTATACGAAGGGAGGAGAGGAACAAGTAATGCTGTTAAGCGTAGTTACTCACCTGTAACAGGGATCTCAGGGAACAGCAGGAATCAGTCTTCACATATGGGTGACATCCCCGATGGAGCCCGATCAGAAACACTTCCCAGCGTCCAATAGGAAAACCTTTGGGAGCACTCCACTGCGCCTGCGTGCCTGCCTTCCCAACTCCTCTCCGCAGTTGAGTTTGTAGTGGAGAAGATGACAACAAAAGTACCCTACAACTCCTAGGGGAGGAGGGTGGGTTGTGAAGACGGATTCCTGTTGCTCCCGGAGATCACCCGTTACAGGTGAGTAACTATGCTATCTCCAGGAACAAGCAGGAATGCAGTCTTCAGATATAGGACTCACTAGCTCCCAGATACCAGACTGGTAAGGGAGAAGAGTAGTGCGATCCCTGAGGCAAAAACGTGTAGCTGATGAGTTTGGAAGAGTTGTAACATAGTATATGGCGGCAGATAAAGACCAGCATTGTCCATCTAGTTTGCCCAGCAAGGTGGCAAGAGTAGGTGCACCAGCCACTCTGTACAGGTCACCCTCCCCATGCTTTTTGTTTAAGGGAGTACCCACCGCTTCATGCAGGTCACCCCTATTTGTTGAGATATAAGAGATAGTTAAGATTATTTTCATTTTATCCTGTTGCTATAAAGGGATCCACTTTTTCTATCCCATACCATTTTGAATTCTGTCACTGTATTTGCCCCCACCACTTCCATCGGCAGGGCATTCCAAGCATCCACCACTCTTTCAGTGAAAAAGTATTTCCTGATTTTGCATTTCAGTTTACCCCCATGTAGTTTCATGTTATGCCATCTAGTTTTACAGTTTCCCTATCTTAGAGTATTAATGAACAAACAAACCTTTTTCAAAGTATTTAAAGGTCTGTATCATATCTCCCCTGTCCCTCCTCTCCTCTAGCGTATACATATTTAGCTTTTCAAGTCTCTTCTCATATATCTTCTGGTGCAGGCTCAAAATCATTTTGGTCACCTTCCTCTGAACCATTTTGTCTTTTTATATCCTTTGCGAGATATGGTCTTCATAACTGAACACACTATTCCAACTGCGGCCTCACCAGCAACTTGTACAGTGGCATTAGTTCCTCCTCTTTTCTGCTGGTAATTCCTTTCTGTATGCAACCCCGCATCCTTCTGGCTTTGGCCACCGCCTTGTCACACTGTTTCACCACCATGAGATCCTCAGAAACAAATCACTCCAAGGTCCTTCTCTGGATCCATGCACACCAACTTCTCACCCTTTATCGCATACAATTCCCTTGGATTTCTGCATCCGAAGTGCATGATACTGCACTTCTTTACATTAAATCTTACCTGCCAAGCATTAGACCATTCTTCCAGCTTTTCTAGATCTTTCCTCATGTTATCCACTCCCTCAGGGGAGTCCACTCTGTTGCGAATTTTTGTGTCATCTGCAAAAGTCAGACTTTTCCATTCAGTCCTTCAGCAATATCACTCACAAATGCATTGAACAGTACTGGCCCCAAGACTGATCCCTGGGGCATTCCACTAATCACCTTCCTTTCATCTGAGTGAACTCCGTTTATCATCACCTTCTGTCGTCTATCAACCAATTTCCGATCCAGTTCACCAACTTGGGACCCCATCCCCAAACTACTGAGTTTATTGATAAGCCTCCAGTGAGGAACAGTATCAAAAGCTTTGCTGAAATCTAGGTAGATCACATCCATCGCATGCCCTTGATCTAGTTCTCTGGTCACCCAGTCAAAGAACTCAATCAGATTTGTTTGGCATGATCGTCCTTTGGTAAAATCATATTGCCTCAGATCATGCAACCTATTGATTTCGAGAAAGTCTACTATTCCCTCTTTCAGGAGCACCTCCATTACGTTTCCCACCACCGAGGTAAGGCTTACTGGCCTGTAGTTTGTCACTTTTTCCCTACTGACACTTTTGTGAAGAGGTACCAAAGCCCTTCTCCAGTCCTGTGGAACGTCTCCTGTCTCCAAGGATCTATTAAAAACATAATTTAAAAGTTCTGCAAGAACCTCTCTGAGCCCTTTCAGTATCCTGGGATGTATCCATCCGGTCCCATGGTCTTGTCAACTTTCAAACACATCATCTTCTGTGAATGGTGGTGTAGTATCTACTCCATTCCCATTTGTATATTTGTCAATCACAGGTGGTCCTTCTCCAGAATTTTCTTTAGTAAGAACAGAATAGAAGTATTTGTTTAACATTTTTTATTTTTCATTATCACTTTCCACAAATTCGTTCTCTGCACTTTTGAGTCTTACGATTCCACCTCTGATCTTCCTCGTCTCCTGAATATACTTGAAAAAGGTTTTGCTTCCATGCTTCAGATTTTTAGCCATCTTTTCTTCTGCCTTTGATTTTGCTATCCTTATTTCTCTTTTTGTCTTTTAGCTTTATCCTATATTCTGTTCTGTGTTCCTGTTTGTGAACTTTTGAATTTTGTGAAAGCTGTGTTTATCTATTTGTGCAGTCATTTCTTTGGAGAACCAAATAGGTTTCCTTTGCGTCTTGTTTTTATTTACTTTCCTTACATATGCATCTGTTGCCTGTTTTATTGCCTCCTTAAGTTTAGCCCGCTTCCCTTACCTCCTCCCACCCTGCCAATTTCTCTCCTTTTCAGGCACTTGCCATCTTACTGAAGTCAGTATTTTTGAAGTCTATGATTTTGAGCTTGCTGTGATTGGACTCTGCTTGGTTTTTATCTCAAACCATTTCATGTGATGATCGCTGCTGCTCACATGGACACCCATGTGGACATTCAACATGCTATCTCTGTTGGCGAATACTAAATCCAGCATCGAACCTTCTCTGGTCGGTTCCATCACCATTTTTCTTAGCAATGCATCTTGGAAGGCATCCACAATTTTTACACTTCTTTCCAGATTTGCAGAAGGATTACTCCAAGCTACATTGCGTAGATTAAAGCCACCCAAATATGATCACTTCCCCCTTCATGGCTACCTTTGCAGTATCAATAATCAAGTCTCTATCCATTTCTTTAATTTGAGTTGGAGGCCTGTAGACCACACCAGTATGGATGATTGTGCCATCTCCTCTTTCCAACACAATCCACAGCGCTTCTTCTTTTCCCCACGCCCCCTGCATTTCAGCAGCTTTAATACTGCTTTTGACATATAGGGCTCCTCCTCCTCCTCTTCTGCCTTCTCTATCTCTTCTAAATAAATCATAGCCAGCTATGGCTATATCCCATTCATTCGACCCGTTAAACCATGTTTCTCTAATTGCCACACTGTTCAAGTCCATTTCCACCACTAGAGCTTCCAGGTCAGGAAATCTGTTGGCTAGGTTGTGAGCACTTGTGCTAATTGCTTTCCAGAATTTGACAACTGGCTTGTCTATATTTTGCATGGAATTTGTTCTACATTGGACTATATTCCAGAAGGCGATACTCCCCAAATGATAGTCTGGCATCTTGTATTAGTCAGGGACGGAGGGTAGGAGTGGAGTTTAAGTCCCAAAGAGGTGCTGGAGTATGGCTTGGCCAAAGACAGCATACCGATGGGAGTCTATGTCCAGGCAATGTGCCGCAAAAATATGAATGGAAGACCAGGTAGCTGCTGGCAGATGTCCTCAATAGCTACTGAATGGAGATAAACTACGGATGCTGCCATAGCCCACACATTATGAGCAGTGACAGGAACTTCCAAAGAGAGTGCTGTTTGTGTATAAGCAAAAGAGATACAATCTGCTATCCATTCAGATAGAGTACGTTTTGTCACCAGTAGACCCAAGTGACTAGGATCGAAGGAAATAAATAATTAAAAGGATCTTCTGTGATCTTTAGTTCTATGCAAGTAGTAAGCTAGAGCTCGCTTGCAGTCTACAGTATTTATTTATTTATTTATATTCTTTTATATACCGCACTATTCTGCATCAGTGCGGTTTACATTGAACAAACTGAAATTACATTGAACAGGGCATTATAACTTGGAGATAACTATTTTACAGGGAACATGGGCTATGTAGTGCTGCTTCAGCCCGAGACGCATGTCTAGGGAAGAAAGTCGGGAGGATTACTGACTGGCTTGGATGGAAGGAGGAAACTACTTTTGGGATGAAATGCGGATGGGTACACAGAATCACCTTGTCATGGTGGATCCGAGTATAGGAGGGATCCAACACTACAGCCTGCAGTTTACTGATGCAGTAAGCTGAAATGAGGGCAATAAGGAAGATGACCTTCCAAGATAGAAACTTCAGTGAAGTGGTGGCTAAAGGTTCGAAGGGTGACTTTGGAACTTGAGCCAGAACCACATTCAGATTCCAGGCCACCAGAGGTGGCTTAATGGGTGACTTGGACAGCAAGAGACCCCGCATGAAGCATGCTACTAAGGTGAACATTCACCGAGTTAGTTTTAAGACCCATCAAGGAGATATGGTAGAAGTGACTCCACTGGGCAAGAAAAGAGGTCAAGGTCCTTTGGGAAGCACCAAAGATCAAACCTATGCCATTTGAATGCATAAGATCACCTGGTGGAATCTTTATGTGATGTGAGGATATTTTTGACTGCCTTTAGTCAGTCGAGGTTGGCAAGCACTAACCTTTCTGCAGCCATGCTGTCAGGCGTAAGGAGTGAAGATTGGGATGGAGGAGCGTCCCGTGGCCCTGAGAGAAGAGGTTGGGCACACATCCCAGGATAAGAGGCTGAGTATGAGCAAAACGAAGAAGCAGAGGAAACCATGGTTGACGGGGCCAAAAGGGAGCTATGAGAATCATCTAGCCCCTGTCAGCCTGTAGCTCGAACAGCATCTTGGGTATCAAGGGGATGGGAGGGTATACGTAGAGCAGTCCCTGTCCCCAATGGAGAAGGAAGATGTCCAGGGGCCTGTTGGTGCAGCGAGGGAACCCTGGAGCAGAAGAGCAGAAGCTGTGTGTTTTGTGGAGTGGCAAAAAGATCTATGAGTGGGGTTCCCCACGTTTGGAAGATCCAAGCAGCCATCTCCTGATGCAAGGTCCATTTGTGCGGATGAAGGATACGGCTTACCCTGTCCATTAGGACATTGCATTCACCTGGGAGGTACACCGCTCTGAGGTGGATGCGGTATAAGATGGCAAATGACCATAGGTGAATTGCCTTTTCACAGATGAGATGGGACCCTGTTCCCCACTGTTTGTTTATGTAGAACAGAGCAACCTGGTTGTACATTCTGACTAGAACAGGTTGCCCCGATAGCTGGGGTTGAAAAACCTAAGGAGCATGTCAGTGCCTGTAGTTCTAGATTGATCTGCAGTCAGATTCTTGTTGTGTCCACAGTCTCCTGTGTGGTCAGGTCATTCAAATGCGCCCCCAACCCAGCTTGGAAGCATCCATCGTTCGGGTGCATCGAGGAGGAAGCATCTGAAAAAGTGACCCGACGAGTAGGTTTTGTGGGAGACACCACTGAAGTGACGTGAAAGGTTGAGGGGTGATGTGGATCTAGTCTCTGAGACGAACCTTCGCTTGCATCCACTGGTAAGACCGAGTCCATTTTGCTTGTCGCATGTGTAATTAAGCATAGGGAACAACATGTACCATGGAGGCCATGTGTCCCAATAGTCGTAGCATCTTTTAAACTGGTTTTGATGTTGTACCCTTTTGCCAGGTCATTGAGGTGGGCACAGTGATCCTGTAGGAGGAATGTTCGGACCTGTCTAGTGCCCAAGCGCGCTCCGATAAACACCGGTCATTAGGATAAAGCGAGGTGGGACTTTGGGAAGTTTATGATGAACCCTAGGTGTTGAAGTACCGTGATGGTGTGATGAAGGAAGAATGTTACCTCTACCTCTTGAGGGAAGTCTCCTCTTATGAGCCAATCATCTAAGTTGTGAAGACCCATGGGACAGATGCTAGATCAAAGGGGAGAACCCGGTATTAATAATGGTTTCCTTGAAACGAAGCGCAGAGACTGTCTATGCTAGGAACGTATCAGTAAATGTATGTACGCCTCCTTTAGGTCTAGAGAACAGAGCCAGTCATGTCTCTGGAGGTATGGTAGAAGAGTTCCTAGAGAAATCATTTTGAAATTTTCTCGGATCAAGTACTTGTTTAGGTCTCTCAGATCCAAGATGGGCCTGAACCCTCCTGTTTTCTTTGGAATGAGAAAGTATGGAGAGTAGAAGCCCACATTTTCTTGAGGTGGAAGAATTCTTTCTATGGCACCCTGGGACAACAGGGTGGCCACCTCTTCTTTTAAGAGTGCTGTGAAGGGGTTGTATGGGATAATCCCCTGTGAAGCAGGTAGGGGGTAAGGTTTCAAAGTTAAGCTGATAACACCTTTGGACAATCTGGAGTGTCCACTGCTCTGATGTTATGAGGTGCCATCTGTGGACATAGTGACAAAGTCTGCCTGCTATATGGAGGGGCTGGGGGCCCTCCAAGGGCAGATTGGTAATGCTCTCTAGGAAGGAGTCAAAAGCCAGGTGCAGGCTGTGCCTATGCAGCTGGTTGAGGCTTAGGTGCTTTGGGTTTCTTAGGTTGGTGAGGACCCTGTTGCCTCTGCTGAGGTTGACAGGCAGCAGAAGGCAGGTAAGAAGGATAGTATCTCTTCTTTTTAGAATAAAATGATTTCTTGGGAACAGCCTTCCCTTTTGGATGGGTCAGCTATCTAATCTGGAAAAGCATTTTAGGGTGAGATTATCCGTTTCAAATCTCCCCTTTTTCCCTCCAATCCTTGCCAAAAAGGTTTTCTCCAGTACATGGGATATTGGCCAGTTTATCCTGGACCCAATGCTCAAGGTCTGATGCCTGTAACCAGACCATTCTGCGAGCACCAATGCAGACTGCTGAAGCTCTGCTGGTGAATTCAAAAGCATCTGAAAATATCTGGACTTTCAGAAAGCCTTTGACAAGGTCCCTCATCAGAGACTTTTGGCAAAACTAAAGAGTCATGGGATAGAAGGCAGTGTACTATTGTGGATCAGGAACTGGTTAAAAGACAGAAAGCAGAGGGTAGGGCTAAATGGCCAATTTTCCCAATGGAGAAAGGTGAATAGTGGTGTACCCCAGGGATCTGTGCTGGGTCCGCTGCTTTTTGACATATTCATAAATGACCTGGAAAATGGAATAACGAGTGAGGTTATCAAATTTGCAGATGACACAAAACTATTTAAAGTTGTTAAAACCCAAGAGGATTGTGAAAAACTGCAAGAGGATCTTGATAAATTGGAAGACTGGGCATCAAAATGGCAGATGAAATTTAATGTGGACAAGTGCAAGGTTATGCACCTAGGGAAGAACAACCCAAACTATGGTTATACGATGCAAAGTTCCACATTAGGAACCACCACCCAGGAAAAAGATTTAGGCGTCATTGTGGATACCATGTTAAAACCCTCGGCCCAGTGTGCAACGGCGGCCAAGAGAGCAAATAGAATGCTAGATATGATAAGGAAAGGAATGGAAAATAAAACAAAAGATATTATAATGCCTCTATATCGTTCCATGGTGAGACCGCACCTTGAATATTGTGTGCAATTCTGGTCGCCGTATCTTAAAAAGGATATAGCGATTTTAGAAAAGGTACAGAGAAGAGCCACCAAAATGGTAAAGGGGATGGAAGGATACTCCTATGAAGAAAGGCTAAAAAGGTTAGGGCTCTTTAACCTGGAAAAGAGACGGCTGAGGGAGATATGATAGAAGTCTATAAATTAATGAACGGAGTGGAACAGGTAAACGTAGATCGATTGTTTACCTTATCAGAATATAGAAAGACTAGGGGACATGCAATGAAGCTACAGGGTAAACTATTTAAGACTAATAAAAGAAAATATTTTTTTCACTCAACGTGTAATCAAACTCTGGAATTTGTTACCGGAGGATGTAGTAAAGGCTGTTAGTGTAGCTGGGTTTAAAAAAGGTTTGGATAAGTTCCTGGAGGAAAGGTCCATAAACCATTATTAAGAAGTGACCGAAGATATAAATGCTTGACCCAGTACAAGCATTGTGGAACTTGTGTCTCTTGGGGATACTGCTAGGTACATATGACCTAGACTGGCCACTGTTGGAAACAGAATACTGGGCTTGATGGACCATGGTCTGACCCAGTATGGCATATCTTATGTTCTTATCTTATGTTCTTATGTTCATCAAGAGGTCCTGGTAAGAAATCTGAAGTGCAATCCACTGCAGACTCACTTTCAAGGTCTTACTAATGACTTTCAAGGCCATCAACAACCTATCCTCCATTTCCCTAACAGATCTTATCCTCCCCACACCCGCAAACAGGACCAGAAGGTCATTCGCTATGAACACCCTCGTAATCCCCAGTGTAATAACAAAGTGTTCCCAGTCAGCAAGGAACAGAGCATTTGTATATTACGCACCTACGCTGTGGAATGCCCTCCCACCCCCCATCCGGGCAATAACCGACCTCACCCAATTTTGAAAGGCACTGAAGCACAACTTATTCCTCCAATACTACTCCCTAACCAGCGAAACACAACCAAGCCTACTCCCCTCCTACCCCAATGACACCAGGGCATGACACATACCTACAATCTGAAACGACCGCCCAAACGTGTATATAACCCAATATGTAATTAGTCCGAGAGTGCAGTTAGTCCATAGCAACATTTGTGGCATACCTTGCTGACAAATAGCGCAAATGTACAGTATATAGTTGTTTATAGTTGTATATAGTTACCCCTGTTAAATCCAAGTTGTAAAATCCTGTTATCTGTAATGTACACTGCATTGTTCTGCTGCGCTGTACAATTTATTGTTAACTGTAAACCGTGCTGATTGTAAAAAGTGTGGTATAGAAATTAAATAAATAAATAAAATAAATTCTGACCTTGCATGATGAGGGTCAGGAATGCACCCTGCTTATCCTCAGGAAGCAGGGGAGCGAAAGTCTCCAGATCCTTGGTGACATCCTTCAGAAACATGCCTATGTACAGCATGTAAGAGTTGATTCTGGAGGTCAACATGCATGCCTGGAAACATCGACATCCGAAGGCATTGAGTGTCCTTGAGTGTCTGACACGAGGCAAGGATGAATGGTTCTTTGAGCTCTTTATTTGGCACATCGCCAATTCCACTAACATTGAGTAGTAGAGAAGCTGAAGTTTTTGGAAACCTGTGCAGTTTGGTACTCAGTACATGGTCTCTTGCTAACAGGCAGAACCGTGAGCGAGGACTCCCATATGTGGAGCATAAGGTCGTGCAGGATATGATGCACCGCTAAAATAGCTGCTCTTGGTTCCTTTTCAGAAGCTAACTGTGATGGAGAGCCCTGCTGCCACGTCACGCATGTAGTCCTGAAAGGACATATCCTCTAGTGGGGACAGATGCCGTTCCTGAGGCGGTGAAGGGTCCGAAGGGATGTCAGGAATTGAGTGACCCCCCCCATCAGATTCTGAAGAACTTGAATCAGAGTCCGGCAAGAAATCAAAGTATCTGCAGTCCTGGGTTCAACCTCGATGCTTAGTGGAAGTTGACGGTCAATGCAGATACTCAGAGATATCTGAACCAGGAGCAATGGCAACCTGTTGGATACTGGGGGCATCGAATGATTCCAAGTGAGGAATCGGACTCAGGTGCTCAGATGATGCCTGGTCAAGGGCCAGTATCGGGGCCAATACACTTGGCTGTAGGTTGTGCCAAAGCCTGTACTCCTGAAGCTCTCGATGTTATTGGTACCGAGGCTGCCAGGATCGCTGCCAAGCTTCTTTCGAGAGCCAGCACGCGCTGGTCTAAGGAGATGACAGATGTATGGGTGGAATAATCTACAGGGCTCTAAGACACTGTCCCAGAACAAGGAACTGGTAGCTCTCTGGAGGTCGGTGCCTCGGGAGCATCCTGGAACCCCACATGCTTTGGAGGACAGATCCTCCCGCCGAGGCTGTTTGGCTGGCCGTCAGCATCAGAAGCACCTCCAGGGAAGTCACGATGTTTATGTTGGGATTTTTCTCTGACATCGGAATCAGTCTTCAGTGCCGAAGATTTGAAAATGGCCACAGACTTTGACTTACTTCTGTGTTTGGACTCTGAAGAAGCCCGAGACCCATGAGAAGACGTTGATGCCCTCGAAGTGGAAGCCACTGAAACAGAGTCCAAGGCAAACAACAATCCAAACCACTGGCTCAGTTCTTAAGGCCTCTGTGTTATTTGTTGGCACAAAGGACAAGCAGTGGGTTCATGGTCAGAATCCAAACATTTTAATCACCAGTCAAGTTTATCAGTGGCCGAAGTGGTACTGGCACACTTTGTACATTTTTTTAAACCACCGACTGGCTTCTCTATGCCTGAAAAAATTGTATTTGAGGTTGAAGACAAGGCTATGGAAGCTTAGAGGCCTAGGCTAGCAGTGAGAACCATAGTGAAAATCAATAGAAAAGAAAATATTGACAGAACTGGCATCAACGGGAAGGCAGAAGTACGATGTACCCCAAAGGGCACAAAACAAGAAGCATTTTTCAGCGGTTAAAGGACAACGCATCCTACTGGCTCCGTGGAAAATGATGAACTGAGGAGAGGAGTTGGGAAGGCAGGCATGCAGGTGCAGTGGAGTGCTCCCAAAGGCTTTCCTATTGGACACTGGGGAGCATTCCCACATGGACTCCATCCGGGATATCACCCCTATGTTAAGACTGCATTCCTGCTTGTTCCTGGAGATTAGCAATATTCACTAACTGGTACAAGGATATCACGGCAGGTAGCTCTAGAAAGAGCCACTTTTCTCATTTATGGAATAAGAAAAGGAAAAATACTGTTTGCAAGCTCATCAGAGAGATGTGTGAAGCTAGCATAATAATAGCAGGAACTTGAGAGAGCACAAACTACCTAGTATAAAGCTGATGTGGATCTTTTTCCTGTGTGCAAGGAAAACCCTCAAGGCAAACAGAAATATTTACCTGCAGCCGTGATGGGCTTAGTGGTGCTTCCTTGGGAAGCTGTAGCTTGAACTGGATCGGTAGTGTGATAGCCAGTTCGTGAGGATCTGGAGATTGCGCCCCACTTGGAGATGATCGGTCCATCACTAAAGGGAATAATAGGGTCTTCTTCCTTAGCTCTTCTTTGGGCTTCAAACACATTCACTCTCTTCTTAACATCACTACTGTTGAGATCCTACATATAATACACAACATTTGATAAAAGTAAAGAAAGCTATTTGACTTATGGGGAAGAAAGAGAAGAGGAAACATTATGCATCTCAAAAATTCAGACAGCCTTGCTGAAAGATGATAGCAAATTTGAGATGTGCAAATACATTTCGGTACTTTTTTTTTTTTTTTTTTTTTTTTTTTTTTAAATAGAAAAATGTTCCCCTGGGCCATTCATATGATTCTAGTTTTGAACAAACCACCTATTCCAAGGGTCCCTTTATTTTCACCAGCTGATGTGGGCAAGATGCATGCTGGGAGTTGGTGTGCTCAGGAACAGAGAGTTGATTGTTGCTATAGAGATGGCTCCAAGGGGTTCAGTTGTAGAGGAGGAGTTTGCTTACAACCCTTGGTCATTAAAGAGAGTACATGCCCATGAAATGAAGGGGAATAAAGGATCAACAATACATGCTAAATCTGAACATCTGGACACTTCAAAGACTGCCTCAATGCAGTTACAAATTGGTTATCTCACAAGCTGAAATTAAACCCACAAAAACAAGAGGTCATTTGGTTTACTAAGAAGAATTTACCTCCCACACACTCACCATTCATCTCAGGCACGTTTATCTTACTAAAAAAGATAGCCCTGAAACTAGGTGTTTGCAACGATACCCATCTCACATTTTGAGCTACAAGTTTCTACCAGAGTTAAAAGGTTCTTCTTTGCTTTGTGAAAAATCCAAACTGTCCACTCCCTGCTAGACAGAGGCTACCTTCCGTTTCTTACTCCTGCACGAATCCTAAACAGACCGGGCTACTGCAGTTCTCTATATGTTTGTCCTAATGCCTCCTGCCTAAAGGAGGTACAATTAATCCATAATACAGCAGGCATATTATGTAATGCTTGAATATATAACCATGTCACCCTCACTGGATCACCCTCTCATAAGATGGACATTAACCCATTAAGCACTCAGACCACTATGAGTATCCCTTGGACTTGTTTATCCCATACGACTCTTCTCAAATGCTGAGGTCATCTCTACAGAAGCTTCTGACCATTCCTTTGCCAAGCAAAATGAGACTAGATGTTATACATCAGACCTCTTTCAGTTTCATGGTACCTTTCCTTTTGAAAAGTTGTCCCTGATCCACCTCAAACTTGAAACATCCTACACAAAAATTAAAAGCTGGCCTTAAGACATGGCTCACTCCAAACTTCTTGTGAATAGAATCCTCTGATTTTCCAAGCAGTGTTACTTTGGAGAAGCCTGCTTGGCCCCTGCAACTCTGTGATCTCTCTCTACCAACCCCGAATCTGCAATAAGATAGGAATGTTTTTGGACTTTTGAACTGGCTTAATAAAGCTACGTGTAATATCTTTTCACCGTTTCGCTCTTTTTTATATGTCTGTCTTGTTTTGTGTCAATTGTTTTTCTCTTTCCTTCTGCCTGGACTTGGTGGTTATTTTCATTGTAAACTGCATTGTTGTTTTATTATACTGAAAGGCAGCAAAAGCAAATGAATGCGCTGAACATGCTGCCTTACAGTTGATGATTAAGCAATTCAAACACTGACAAGGAAAAGCTCCGCAATACCACCTAGGGCTTGAACTCCCAAATCTTTTTTATTTTCCAACTCGAGGAAGGGGTGAAGAAATGCATTTAGTCCACTAAGAAGTACCACTTTAATATAATCAACAAAAAATATCTAATTAGCCTTTATTTCTGCCTCAATTTGCTCCGAAAAATGAAAGCCTGCTATTTCTCATTAAATTGAAAAACAAAACTTGATATTGCTATATGTTCCAGACTATGAAATAAGACTTGAACAAGAAAATAAACAATTTCTTACCATTAACACGGTGTTAGAATTCACAACATCCTTGGGCTCTGAATCAATGGAATTTATACAACTGCTAATGCTGCTGCAAGACCATGGGGAATAATGGGACATATGGTTTCCATCTTTGAATGCAGGGCCAGTCAAATCACCCGAACTCTCTGAGAACTAGTGAAAAGAAACATTCATTTAGTGATGATAATTTACAGATGGTCATCATGTTCTGCATCATTTTCCATTTTCTTCTTTTTGAATTCTCCCCATCACTATACTTAAATAAAAAAATTATATACACATATACATATATATACACACACACACACTCTTAATAACCAAGAACCCATATACACTTGCAGATTGTTACCCAAATAAGTGACAAGAATATTCAAAAGAAACATAGGCTTGTTTTAAAAATTACTCTAGTAACACCGTCCCACATGATGCAAGTAGTTTTGCTGTGAAAATTCTGGTCGCCGTATCTTAAAAAGGATATAGAGTTATTAGAAAAGGTTCAGAGAAGAGCCACCAAAATGGTAAAGGGGATGGAAGGATACTCCTATGAAGGCAGGCTAAAAAGGTTAGGGCTCTTTAACCTGGAAAAGAGACTGCTGAGGGGAGATATGATAGAAGCCTATAAACTAATGAACGGAGTGGACCGGGTAAATGTAGATCGATTGTTTACGTTATCAGACTATAGAAAGACTAGGGGACATGCAATGAAGCTACAGGGTAAACTATTTAAGACTAATAAAAGAAAATATTTTTTCACTCAACGTGTAATCAAACTCTGGAATTTGTTACCGGAGGATGTAGTAAAGGCTGTTAGTGTAGCTGGGTTTAAAAAAGGTTTGGACAAGTTCCTGGAGGAAAGGTCTATAAACCATTATTAAGAAGGGACCCAGGATATAGCACAGTTACTTACCTGTAACAGGTGATCTCTGGGAACAGCAGGAATAAGTCTTCACATATGGGTACGTCGGTACCGACGGAGCCTGCGCGGGAACGCTCCCCAGCGTCCAATCAGAAAGCTTTTGGGAGCATCCCTCAGTGCCTGCGTGCTGCCTTCCCGCCTTTCCAACTGTCTCTCCTCAGTTAAGTTTTATAGCTGAGACAAAGATAGATAGAGAGACACAACTCCTAGGGGAGGTGGGTGGGTTGTGAAGACTTATTCCTGCTGTTCCCAGAGATCACCTGTTACAGGTAAGTAACTGTGCTATCTCCAGGAACAAGCAGGAATGAGTCTTCACATATGGGGACTCCCAAGCTAAGATGCCTGGAGCCCTAGTATGTTGGAGATTGAAACATGCTACACCTCATATGGCCAGACATCCTGAGGATGGAGGGTAGGAGTTGAAAAAGAGAGGAGCTGTAGGAAACAGCTAACTTAAGAGAGGACTACAGGCAAGGAGTCCTTGTATGTAAGATAATCATCATGAAATATACTGAAATGATCACAATATGGACCTCACCTACTGGATTGCAGGAAGTAGAGAGGCTGATGGAGTCTACTGGGGATCCAGTAGAGGAATCTTCAAGGTGACCTCACTGGAGTGAAGGTGAAGGTCAAAATCTGGAAGTGACAGGTGACCCCAGGATTCAACTGGGGTAGTACAAAAACGGTAGGTCTTTAGTGGGAAGTTTTATGGAAAAAGCTGAAAACTCTTTTGGCTACAGAGTTATTCACAGTTAGGAGCAAAAGAGGAAGACTGACCGATTTGGACAAACTGGCCTAGTCCTTGAGGGAAGAAGGGGTATGGGAAAAACCCCGTATTCCCAAAGAAAGGACAGATGTCTGAGGAGTTGAAACCTCAGATCTACTGAAGATCCACCATGTCATTCCTAACTGGAGAGAGGTAGGAAGATATTGGAGTATGGAGCTTCAGGGATACCTGAACCTAGGGTTATGGTAGGAGCTGTCAATACCACAGCAGTGGTTGTGTGCATAATACCCCAAACATACTGAGCAACAGTATGAACATGTGCAAAGCCCACTGTCTGGAACATATAGGAAGGAAAAACCTTTATGAGCATAGACAGTTAGAGAGATAAGTATGTAAATACATATCTACCTATGAGGAAGTATCTCAACAGATACACACACACACATATATATATATATGTGTAGATATATATATATATATATATATATATATACAAGGGTATATATATATATGTTTATAGTGAGATCTAGAGGGGCATAACATATGCACATGCAGCTGCCAGACATATGTATCTATAGGGATGTATATAGATATATATACATATATGAACATATAGGTCTAAGATAAATGTCTGCAAGTAAGCAGACAGATATGCCTATAAGAACATTCACATGGAGATATGAAGAGGAAAGATTCATCCAATAACAAGAAGGTGGAACCTACTTGAGAAGATATATAGAGAATCTATCCCCCCTGGTTAAGATGGTGCAGGAATGCTCCAGTGAAATAACCAGGATGGTTGCGTGAAAAAACAGAGGATAATAGCAGTCTATAAACAACAAGTCCTGCGTCCGGTAGAACTCTAGCATGGTAAATGGACAGAAAAACGCATAGGATGAGATACCAGGTTGACCCACTTGAGGGACAAAAAGGGGTATCATGCGTTTTTTAGTGAAATATGTGCTGCCCATGAAGGATTAGGATACCATGAGGACAAGCTGCAAGGAAAAAGAGAGCATATTCCCTGTAGGAATTGGACAACTCTTTAGACTGTCACGTAGGGAAGGCTTATGTCCTTTATTTTAAAAGGAGATAGAAGGGTGTAAAGAACCCTCACAGTCATGGGGAATGACTGAGGAAGCCTTTTTCAACCATATAGGATAGTCATTAGAGAAAAAAAACCCATGCTCTCTAGCAAGGGCCCATAGTGGAAAGCTTCTCTGTAGGATTGCAGAGAGCATTATGCAGGAGAATTGGGAAATAAAACTGGCTGTTGGAAAAAACCAGCTGCCACTTCAACTATGCTGCCAAATCCCAGGAATTGGAGATGGCAGAAAAGAAGATAGTGATAAGGATTATCCAAGACAGAGGAAGCACTATCTTGGAAGCACTACTAAGGCCAGACAGAAAGTAGTGGAAGACAAGACTGGAACTTGTGGAAAAGTACCAGTAGTCCAATCACTGGAACTCCTGTATGGGCAGCTGCTGAATAGGACAGCAGAGAGAATCTTTCTGTGTAAAACAGAGAGAACAAGAGGAGAACATCCTGTCTCTGTCTGATGAGCTGCCCAGACAAAAGAAGGGAGTTTACTCAAGAGAAAAAACTCCACACTGGAATGGAAAGAAAGATTAGAAAGGCTAAGAAAGCCTTCCAGTGGTATGGACCACTCTTACAGGAGAAACCCTGGAGAAGAGGGTAGAGAAACAGGAGCTGAAGGGTGACTTACCATATGGTAAGTCTGTGGAAGGAAAACATTCATGTCGGTACAGAAAAACTATCATGGGATAGTTGTTAAACCTCTCTTCTTGGCAGGAAGAGGAGGAAAAACCTGTGACCCATAGACATGAATATCCTGACAGCTCAGCATACCTAAGAGCAACTGGATGTCCTGAGAACAGGAATCCATGTGTAGAGTTTTGAATGAAAAACAGTGAAAAACCTCTGTTGAAAAGAAGATAACTGTAGGTTATAAAGAGATTAAGCAGAACCCCATGGTTGCTGTGTTTATTCAGCCTGGCTAGAGTTTGGATTCTTCTATCCAGGACGAGGCTTCCCGTGTTTGGGAACATCTGAATGATGGGCAGGAGAAGAGTAAAACCTCTTTCTCCTAGGGAAAGAAGGTTTGGAAGGGCATTTCCTACCTACTGGGGAAGGAGAAGGCTTAGGATCGCCTTCAGAAGTCAGTGGAGCACTGAGCAACCTGATGTAAAGACTCCTTATTGAAGAGATTTTCTCCAGTGCAAGGAGTATTACCCAGTCTTTGTTGTGCCCATCTGTTCAAGTCTGAAGCTTGGAGCCAGGCTCTACGTCATGCCCCTATGGCTATAGCAGAGGTTCTGCTAACAGACTCAAAAGAGTCTAGGGAAGCACGTGAAAGAAACCAAGAGATATTTTGGCTATGACTAATAAGTAAGGAATAGTCTGCAGCCTTGGGCTCTGATAGAAAAGGAGTCAAAAGAGATAATTTCTTTGTGACCTCCTGAAGGGATAGACTCATATAAAAAATATATGAGAGAATTCTTGTTGCCAGCATAGATGTTTGGAAGGTTTGCCGTCCAAAGGCATCCAGTGTTCTAGATTCACGACCTGGCGGGTAAGAAGAATGCTTCTTCTTGCTTTTTACCTTCCTCATTGCCGATTCAACTACAATGGAATGATGGGGAAGTTGAGTCTTTTGAAATCCTGGAGAGGGGGGCACCTGATACAGAAGATCAGTTGCTCTAGAAGGTAAGGAAACCCTTAAAGGCACTTCCCACATTCTTAGAAGAAGATCCTGCAAGGAATGATGTAAAGGAAGGATTATATTTTCCTTTTCTCCAGAAGAAAGAGCCTTGTGTAGGATCATAGCCAGGGATAGGAATAGCAAGGGATGTTGCTATATCCAGGAGAAAATTCTGAAAAGAAGGATCTCCAACGGGAACCGTCCCTGGACAGGCTAGACCTGAAGAACTAGCCTGGGCACCGGAGGATCTACTTGCTGCCCGGTGCAGAAAAGGATCCCTAAGGGATGGATGCTGGTACTGGAGGTCATGACCTGAAACTGTCAGAACTGCATCGTCCATGCCAGGTATCGATTCCAAACTAGGTATAGAAAGAAGCGACCCTGGTGAAAGAAGCATGGAAGGAGCTGGCCCCGATGTTACCGCAGGTACCGGCACCGACACCGATACCGGTAGCTGTGCCGGAATCGAAGGCGATACCGACATCGAAGCAGTCATCGGAGGCTGCTCAAGCGGTACCGAGGTAACCGAAGGCCTTTGGTAGTTACCCTCGGTACAGAGCATCCGGAACCGGTAAGTGTCGGTTCCGAGACGTGTCGGTACCCAGTCTTCCAGACTAGAAATAGATTCCAGACTCGGCATCGAAGGAAGCGAGTCTATCGATGCATATCTAGAAGGTACCGACGTCGGTGGTAGTATCGGCAGTGATGCCGATACTGGAAAGTCAGTCTGGGACCTATCGATCGGTCCCGAAGGTACCGAGAAAGCCAGATGACGATCCCTGGTGAGGAGTGGATCGCTCAACACCAGTGCCGATGCCGGGGTATCGGTACCGCTCGAAGCGGATACCACCACCAAGCATGGCTCAGGTATGTTCTGTGAGGGGTGAGCCCCAGGAACAACCTGAAACCCCTGAAAGGCTTTGGAGACCGAAGACTCCCGCCGGGGTTTTAAAGCCAATGGACCCTTGAGGGCAAGGCCGGAGCCGTCATCATGCTGTGCATGAGACCTACCGCTCAATGAATGGCTAGTCTTAACAGACTGTTTGTGGGTTACCTGATCCTGTAGAGAAGAGGAAGTGGTCGGTGCCCTGACACTGGAAGGGAACTCGGTATCGAGGGAAACTCGAAATGGAAAATCTCTTCTCATAACATTGTAGCCTAATGGCTCCGGAGGAAAATAGTCAGGACCCAAACAGGTTAGACACCAGTTCTTGGAGTCTAAAAACAAAATTGTACTGCCACAGTTAAGGCACTTCTTAGGAAAAGAAGGTGGCAGCTCCATAATGGAGAGGCCTGAAAGGCCCAAAATGTTTAAACAGAAACTGAGGGAAAAAAATTCCCTGAATTTAAGAAAAAGAAAAGAAAAAACACCGGCGGTACTGGTGGAGTCGGGGAGACAGCCGCGACCACAAGAAAACAAAGAATTAAAGAATTAAAAAGAAAAAAATTTTCTGCGGTGACAGGAGGACGTCCTGCCGGCTCCGCGGAAAAACGAAAACTGAGGAGAGACAGTTGGAAAGGTGGGAAGGCAGCACGCAGGTGCTGAGGGATGCTCCCAAAAGCTTTCTGATTGGATGCTGGGGAGCATTCCCGCGCAGGCTCCGTCGGTACCGACGTGCCCATATGTGAAGACTCATTCCTGCTTGTTCCTGGAGATCAATGCTTGACCCAGTACAAGCATTGCGGAACCTGTGTCTTTTGGGGAAACTGCTAGGTATGTATGACCTAGATTGGCCACTGTTGGAAACAGGATACTGGGCTTGATGGACCTTGGTCTGACCCAGTATGGCATATCTTATGTTCTTACATGCATGTTTTAAAATCTGAACATGTGTACACACAAATACAACTTCTGCCCAGAACCTATCCTCAGAATGTCTCTCCCAAATACAGGTAAATGTACATGCACACAGATTCTGTAAGTCAGATAGGATACTTGTGTTTAAAAAGTGGGTTAGTAGTTAGCATATAAATGTGAGGGTTTATGATATATTTCCATTTTTAATTATTATGCATTTAGGTTACGTATAGAGTGAAGGAGTGGCCTAGTGGTTAGAGCAGGGGTCTCAAACTCAAATTGCTTTGAGGGCCAAATGAGGACTTGTAGAGTAACCCGGGGGCCGCACAAGACGCAGGCCTCATTTGCATAAGGGAATCATTTGCATAAGGGCATCATTTGCATAAATATTTGCATAATGTTACCATACACTAACTTTTAGTAAACATGCAGAACATACACCATCACCAAACAAGGAATCACAATTTAGAAACAGGTAACTGAAATACACAAATCAGTATTTTCTGAATAATATCTAAGAGCAAACATTTTTTTTCTTAGCTAAGCTCACAGTGTCTTAAGGAATGACAGTGTTAAATTCCCCCATGTTCATGATTTTCCTTCCAAAATTTTATTTTATTTTTTCACTTATTTACTTAGTAGATGCCTGTAGGACCTTACTTTTGTCTGCTACAGTAAAATCTTACTTTCTCATAACAACTTGAAAACATAGATACAGATAAAAATGATGGCAGATAAGCACCATGTAGTATTGCCGGTCTGCCCATCCACACAGAGTTCTGAGCTCTGCAATCATTCCCTCTCCTGCAAAGATCTTCTGTGCGTGCCCCGTGCTTTCTTAAATTCAGATGCCGCCCTCGTCTCCATCATCTCCACTGGGAGGCTGCTCCACCCGTTCTGTAAAGAGATGTTTCCTTAAGGGCTGATATTCAGCAGTGGCTGACTGACTGTCGCCACTTAACTAAGACCCGGATATTCAATGCCGGCGTCGTATCAGGCTACTAGAGCTGAATATCCTGGATGGCTGGATAGCAGTTCAGCTAATCAGGCAGTGGCGAGACTCAGCAGCTGCCGCGTAGCTAAAGCAGCTAAAGTTTGGGCGGCCTTTTTTCTGCCTAAGTTTAGCCACTTTAAGATAACTGGCCAGCAGCTGAGCATTGCTGCTGATGAAATAGCTTCATTTTTGCCCCCGGAACGCTCCCATGCTATGTGATCAGCATTGGGGCATTAGCGAGGCTAGGAGGGGATATTCAGTGGCACAATTGGCTAGACCTGAGCTTACTGGGTCTTGCTGACCAATCAGTAATATCTCCTCACGTGCTGGCTGGATGTAGGCTTTGCCGGGCAGATGGGAAAGGGGCCGCGGGACAGTTGATTCTGCCGCTGCCACGTAGCGGCAGCAGCAGCAGAAGCCGGGTTTTTTTTTTTTTGGCCTCTGCATTGCGGGCCGCACAAAGGTCTCTTGCGGGCCGCATGCGGCCCGCGGGCCGCGTGTTTGAGACCCCTGGGTTAGAGCAATGGCCTCACACCCAAGAGGGTTTGATTCCCACTAGTACTCTTTGTGACCTTAGGCAAGTCACTTTACCTTCCATTGCCTCAGAAGAAAAGGCCTGGCCATCTATGCCTGGTCATACCTTGCCAAGAAAACCCAGGAGCTGCTGGGTCACCAGGAAGTCAGCACTGACTTGAAAGCACTTAGAGAAGTTATGTACAGCCTTTTATAAAATATGTATCACACCAGTAAAGATAAACATGGATGTGCACTAGACACAAAAAAAGAGATTCATTTTATAAATCTACATACACAATACCAAGGAAGAATGGAAGCCTTCATCCAAAAAGCAACCTGTCTCACCAGGGAGGTGAACAAATCTCCCCCATCAAGCATTCCCCTCCAACAGGGACTATGGTGAAATTAAACCTTACCTGCTACTTTTCTTTCCTTTAGTCCCTCCAGTCCATTCCAGACTCCTGGGTTCTGTTCCCCTTCCAGCAGATTGAGACTAAGCATGCTAGTTTTTAGTGATATCACAGTATAAGGAGGCTAAACTTCTCCCTGAAAGACAGTATTTCAATGTCAAAGCAGATTCAGAAGAACACTAGTCATACTGAGCTACACAAAACCTAAATGAACTATATAAACTATGAAAAAATCTACCCCAAGAGACAGAGTGGTGAGGACACTGCAGCCCAAGAGGCCCCAAAGCTATAGTCAGTCCCAGACTTCAGCAGAACTGAACCCTTAAGCACTAGGGATCTCTCTCTCCGCCAGACTGGAGGAACCCGACAATGGTGACAATCTGGGCTTGCCACACCACAAGAGACAGCAGGGAGAGTTCTGGACCGGACTGGAGGGACTAAGGGAAAGAAAATTAGCAGGTAAGGTCTAATTTCACCTTCCATAGTGTCCCTCCAGTCCAGTCCAGACTCCTGGGCTGCACTAGAGCAGTACTTAGTCCTGGGCATGACTGGCAAATCTGGCCTGCAATACCGAGTACCAAACAGTGTATTGCACTGCACCTGGACATCCAATTGATAGTGCCAGACAAAAGTATGCAATGACAACCACATTGATGCTCTGCAAATGTCTGCTGGTGGAACAAGCACACACTCCATCCAAGAAGCTGCCTGCACTCTGGTCCAGCGGCCCGCAATCCCACTAGAACAGGCTTCCCATGCGCCATGTAGGCCAAAATGATCACTCCTTTTAACTGCCTAATGACTGAAGCCTTGGAGGCCACTTCCACTTTCAGAGGGCTTCCAAACAGAAGACTGTCTGGACCTCTGAAACGGCGCAATCTGCTTCAAACAGTGGAGCGTCCTGCGCACATTGAAGCAATGAAGCTGGTGATCCTCTACCTCAGGGAATCCTGGAAGGACCACCATCTGGGAGCTTTGGCCAAAACTGATAAAACGAAGCTCAGATCCCAAGCCGAAACCGGGGGTCTCAAAGGCGGTTGCAACTGCTTCACCCCCAAAGAAAGCACACCACATCTGGATGAGATGCTAAGGAAACACCCTGCATGTGCCCCTGATAACAACCGAGGGTGGTTACCTGGACCCTAAGAGAGTTCAAGGACAAACCCTTATCCATACCAGCCTGCAAGAAGGCTAAGATATCTAGAATAGAAGCCTCTAGTGGCTGAAGCTCATGCTCTGCACACCAGGCTTCAAACACACACCAGACGTGCACATATGGCAACAAGG
Organism: Ichthyophis bannanicus; assembly: GCA_033557465.1. Lineage (NCBI taxonomy): Eukaryota > Metazoa > Chordata > Amphibia > Gymnophiona > Ichthyophiidae > Ichthyophis > Ichthyophis bannanicus. The sequence goes on along the minus strand of CM066039.1, from coordinate 349,935,744 downwards.
TGGAACATCGCCACACCTTCAACAATGTGAGCAAGAATTCACTTGAGGCATCACGAGGGGTCCTGCAACAGCAGGTCTGCCCTGGCCGGCAAGCGTCATGGTCTGTCCACTGCTATTCAAACTAGATCCACGTACCATGGCCTCTAAGGCCAATAAGCAGCCACCAGCACTACTAAGCCCCAGTGGGCTTCGATGCACTGCACAATCAGGGACCACGGTGAAAACGCATAGAGCAGACCCTCACTTGGCCACATTTGGGCCAATGCATCAAGGCCCTCTGACATTCTCTCTCTTCAACGACTGTAGAATCAGAACTCTTTGGCGTTCGCTTAGACCCCTTCAAATCCATCACTGGCGAACCCTAATGGCTGACCAGGCTGCAAATCACAGACTCCTCCAGAAACTATTCCCCAGGATCCAACTGATGCCAGCTGAGAAAATCTGCCTGCACGTTCTCCTTTCCTGTGATATGGGATGCCGACAACTGAAGTAGATTTGCCTCCGCTCACCATAGTAGCGGAGCAATTTCATCCACCGGGAGCATGCTACCCATGCCTCCCTGCTGGTTGATGTATGCCACTGTGGAGGCATTGTCTGAAAAGACCCTTACTGCTCGGTGTTGTATCAAAGGCAGAAAGGCCTGGAGTGCTAACTACATGACCCTCATCTCCAGATGACTAATGGACCACTGGGCTTGCTCCTGCGATCATTGTCCTTGCGCCACCTGGGACAGAAAATGTACTCCCCATCTGGAAAGACTGGCATCCGTTGTCACCACTATCCACTCCAGTGGCATCCCTTTTAACAGATTTGCAGAATTTAGCCATCACACTAGGCTGCTCCGAACCTCCAATGGACAGAGGAGCTTCCTTGACAGGGGATGCTCCTTTGTGGTGACCAGCGCGACAGCAGCATTCTCTGCAGCGGACACATGTGTGCCCTCGCCTAGGGCACCAAGTGCAACGTTGCCGTCATGGAACCCAAGACCTGGAGAGACGACCATGCTGAATGGGTACGCTGCCTGAAGAAGTTGTGGATCTGAGCCTATATCTTTGTCATCCGATGCATGGGCAAAAACACTAATCCCTGGGCCTTGTCGAACCATGCCCCAAGGTACAAGAGTCCTTGAATGGGAATCAGGTGGCTCTTGGCTGTGTTAACTACCCAGCCCAGGCTTTGGAGTGTAGTCAGAATCCATTGCGTTGCCACCACGCTCTCCTCCTCCGACTTTGCCTGAGTTCATCCCTACCTGGATGACTGGTTGATTAACACCCCCTTGGCTCTGCAAGGCTGCCGCATCTACTACCACCATCATCTCTGGTAAATGTGCAGAAAGCCATTGCAAGGCTGAACGGAAGAGCCTGAAACTGGAGGTGGCTCATAGGAACCACGAACCGCAGATACTTCTAATTATCCAGACGAATGGGAACATGACGACAGGCCGCCGTCAGATCCAAGGCTGTCAAGAATTCTACATGATGCACAGTCACTATGACGGATCACAATGTCTCCATCCGAAAGTGCAGTACGTGCAACTACCAGCTGACATACTTTAGATCGAGGATGGGTCGAAAGAACCCTTCCTTTTTGGAAACCAAAAAATAGATCGAGTATCGTCCGTGACCTAACTGGTCATCGGGCACTAGTACCATGGCCTACAACTGAAGCAGCCACCGGAGAGTCTCCTTGATGGCTTGACTCTTTGCAGGCGCTGGGCACAGGGAAACTAGAAACATTTCTGCTAGGGGACGCACAAACTCCAGGGCATGTGGATGGCCTAGATGACAGAAGAGTAAGAGGTAATGTGGAGCAAGGCAGAGTAATAGTGCCAAAGGTGCCCCCCGGCTGATACCTCTGCCTGAGTCCCCTTTATCTCATTGCAACTTCTTAGCACTGGCCCCCAAGCCAGAGAAAGCTCTTTTGCTAGCTTTTCTAGGGCTTCCCCAAAGAGCAGTCTGCTCCTAAACTGAAGCTTACTCAACCTATGCTTAGAGGAGACATCCGCTGACCAGTTATGCAACCACAGCAGATGCTGAGCCATGACAACTGAGGCCATACACTTGGTGAAAGCCCTCAGCAGGTCCGCCAGGTTCACTGTCTCTGACTAACCTAGCAGCCTCAGGGACAGCCAGCCGGACATCCGCCTCCATACCTGCTAGGGCTTGTGGCCAAAGCATACAAGCCCAGGCCATGCATGCACCACACACAAAGGCCTGTAACCCCTAAGGCATTAACCTCAAAGGCCTACTTCAGCAATGCTTCCAACTTCTTATCCTGCAGATCCTTCAATACTGCTCCTCCTTCCACCATAACAGTGGTCTTCTTAGTCACTGCTGACACAAAAGCATTCACCTTTGGCAGCTTCAGGTAGTCTCTTTCACTGGCTGTGAGGGAAAAAAGGCAATACAGGGCTCAACCACTGCACAACCCTGCCTCAGGCATCTCCCCATTCCATATCAATCAACTGCTTGAGCGCCCTATGCTCAGGAAAGGTGATTTATGGTACCTTAATGCCCTGCAACAGTGAATCTTCCAATGGAGGTGGCATAGATGACTTCTCCAGGGGTAGATTCAGAGCCACCAAGGTGTGTGAGATCAAAGCTGCCAGTTCCTCTCAGCAAAACACTCATCTCACTACACTAGGGTCCTCCCCCAGGAGTAGCCCTCCGCCCTGTATGTCCAGCATTTCAGCATCTTCCCCTAGTCCAGAAGGCCCCTCTAAAGGGTCTTCCGAAGCCAGTGAGTGCTCCGAGACACGATCCTCCTCCGCGGTCTCCAACACCCTGGTAGTTGAGTCACCCAAGGCTCCACAGAGAGCAGACATCCCTAAAGGCTGTCCCCACTATGCTGAAGGGGTTGAACTGAGCACCTGTGATTTCCCGCTTAATGCAGTAGGCCTTGTAGAGAAGCAAAATGAATTCTGGGGGAAACGGGGTATTCACACACCTAGCAGGCTGCCCTCCTCGCTGCAGGAAGCAAATCCTGCTGCGCTGAGAGACCTACAATGTCCGGTGGTGCTTGTGACAAAATGGCTGTGATTCCCGCCAAAACTGTGTGAACAGTGGCTGCAGCCAAACCTGAAGAATACGACCCTGGCGCTTCAGACAAATTCTGGGACCCACCCCATTACCGCCAGTGATCCCAGAGAGAATTCCCTGCCACATGGTCTTCAATCTTGCAGGCCCTGCAAAACCCTGTGGCCAACAGATGGGAGCGCCTGCTGCTGCAGGCTGTGAACACAGCCTTCCCCAGCATCAGAACGTGGGAAGGACCTTGAGAAAGGAACAAACACCCCTCTCCCCACATGTGCCCGAAGGAACCTGCCGAAACTGCCGGGAGAAGCCGAAACAGACTCGCCGCTGCATACACCACTGAAAGCAAAGCCGCTGCTACAGCCGAGCCAATATTGCCAAAAAACTTAAAGTGGCAGATTCCCCGAGTTTCTGCCAACCACGAAAGACTTCAAAAGAAACCAGAAAACTGTGGTACAACTGCAGGAGACAGGATCACTAGACCCTTGCTCCTTCCCGGGGATCGGCGGCCAACTAAATGGCGTTGGATCCCCCTGGGCAGGTTGTCTCACCACCACAGGTCCTACCCCTAAGGACTCCACACAAGTGTCTCTGAACAGCAAACATGAGGTAAGCACTTTACCAGAGGAATACCAGCCTGAAAGGAGATCCTTTCAATTTTTTTTTCTTCAATAAATTCAGTTCTTCTCTATCTGCTGGAGACTGAGGATACTGGCTTTCAGGGGGGTTCAGTCTCCTTATACTGTGACATCACTAAAAGCTAGCATGCTCAGTCCCATCTGCTGGAAGGGGAACAGAACCCAGGAGTCTGGACTGGAGAGACACTATGGAAGGTAAGGAGTGCTGAGTATAGGTATATCACTATTATATATTACAGTATACACACATGCATTTGAAAGGAATGTCAGGAACACAATTTTCCATATGTAGAAAATTGTGCATGCTGCTGTATACACATATAAATGATGCCTTTAACGAAATCAGTTGCATGTATTCTGTCGTTCACACATACTACAGGCATTTAAAGCTGATGAAATAACACTCTTTAGTATGTTGACCCCTCAATGAAAAAGTTAAGTTGAAATTAAGTCTTATATGCTAATTTATTTCTTTCCTTGAGATCCTCCACTCCAGTCCAGATACCTGGGTTATATCCCACTTATTTATTTATTTTATTTTATTTATTTATTTACATTCTCTTATATACCGCGCTATTCTGCATCAGTGCGGTTTACATTGAACAAACTGAAATTACATTGAACAGGGTATTATAACTTGGAGATAACTATTTTACAGGGAACATGGGCTATGGAGGGTTAAGTGGCTTGCCCAAGACCACAAGGAGCACCTGTGGGACTAGAAACCCCAGTCCTTCCGGCCCAAGGTTGCTGTCCTCTACTGGGATTTGAACCCCTGACCTTCCGGCCTGAAGTACCTTGCCCCAACCACTAGGCTACTCCTCCACTTCCAGCAGATGGACACTGAAAATCCTAGGCTTTGATGTTGTCATGGTATAAGGGCAGCAAGCCCCTCCCTTCAAGCCAGTATTCTAGTAACAAAGCAGACTTCAAGGAGGAGCCACCTTAACAACTGAGCAACCTAAGCAAACTATATACACAACCACAGCATATGGTCAGAAAATGGCAAAGCCCAAGGTTCCACCTCCGAGAAAAGCAAGAGCCAACTCAGCTCCCGTTCTGGAAATAAACAAGACGTAACCGAACCGCTTCTACTCGACACTGAAAACACCAGCTTTCTACTTACTCTGGGCTTGCTGAACGGATAGACAGGTGGGTTATGGACTGGACTGGAGGGGGCTCAGGGAAAAAATATTAGCAGATAAAACCTAATTTCACTTTCCTTATCATCCCTCCAGTCCAGTCCAGACTCCTGGGATGTACCTGAGCAGTACTCAATATAGGGCAGGACCAGCCAGCCCAGCACGAAGCACCCCGGTGCCAAACTGCACATTTGCCCTAGCCATTAAGTCGATAGTACTGCACAAAGGTATGAAGGAATGACAAGGTAGCTGTCTTACAGATATCCACAGGTGGAACGAGACCATACTCTGCCCACGAGGCCTGCGCCCTAGTAGAGTGTGCGCACAACACTGAAAGAACCACCCTATGTTTCACAAGATATGCCGAAGCAATCGCTTTTTCAGCCAATGTGCAATAGAAGCTTTTGAGGCTGCCTCCCCCCTCTGCAGCCTGCCAAACAGGACAAAGAGATGCTCTGATTTGCAAAAGGAGGCTGTCCACTTGAGATGACAACGCAAGACCCTACGTATGACCTGTAGATGCAGCTGCCTGTCCCCAGAACCCATAAAAACTGGAAGCACCACTGTTTGGTTTAAATGGAACGTAGAAACCACTTTGGGCAGGAAAAATAGTCCAAAACAACTATTTCCCTAGAGATCACCAGGAATGGTTCCTGATATGAGAGGGTATGAAGCTGAGAAATGAGACGCGCTGAGCAGATAGCTACCAAATACATCACCTTCACCGTGCCTGCAGAGAGTTAGAGGAGGTCCGGACAGTGCACCCAAGACCAAATTAAGGTCCCAAGATGATACCAAGAAACACATGGTGGCTGCAGAGGCGTAACAGTTTGAAGAAAACGCACGTCTAGATGAGCCGCCAGAGAAACACCTTGCACCCGGCCACAATAATACAGTACCACCAGTCTGGTCCCAACTTGTGGGTTGTCATGCCTCACCAGAGGTTTGGAGACTGAGCATGTCAAATTCATGACATCAGCAGATATAGGCAGCTGGCACACCTACTTGCCCCAGTATTCTCCTCCGGCTGTGTCCCCAGAGAAGAACCCATCTCTGCCCTTTGTCTACGTTCAGCTTGAAGGTATCTTTTTTTTTTTTTTTTCCTTGAAGAGTCTGTAGGGTCAACCAATGGATAGCTGTATCCTGTCCCGAAACTCCGCAACAAGATAGAATTCTTCAGGTCTGGAATCGCCAGTAGACTGCAAACACCAGATACAGGGAGGGTCTGGGAATGGACTGGAGTTACTCAAGGAAAAACAATTAGCAGATAAGCCTAATTACACCTTCCTTATCATCCCTCCAGTCTAGTCCCAACTAGTGGGATGTATTGTAGCAGTACTAACCTTGGGAGGGGCCCTTGAGCCTGGCCTGTAAAACTGCTGAACCAAACCTCGCCTCCCCCACGGCTTGAACATCCAATCAATAATGCTTCACAAAGGTATGTAAGGATGACTATGTTGCTGCCCTGCAGATATTTCCTGGCAGAGTCAGACTCGCCTCCACCCATGACTTGGCTTGGGCCCTCGTCGAAAGCGCTTACAACCCCGCGGGCACGGTGTGCTGCCGCAACAATTAAGCCGAGGAGATGACTTACCGTACCCATTGGGAAATGATGGCCTTTGCGGCTGCCTCTCCCTTATGTGGGCCTTCAAAAAGCACAAAGATGGTCCAACTTCTGAAAAGGCTCAGTGCTTTGCAAGTAGTGCCGCAATACCCAATGCACATCCAAGCAACAAAGGGAGTCCTCTGACAAACTGCCCCTCTTTGAGAACACCGGCAGAGTAACCAACTGATTCACATGAAACGCTGAGAGCACCATGGGCAGGAAGGAAGGTACCGGACACAGCACCACCTTCTCATTGGACATGAAAAGAAAAGGCTCTCGACGCAAAAGGCTTGCAGTTCCGAAATTCTCTACGCCAAACAAAATCACCACTAAAAAGACTGCCTTCAACATCAGATCCTTGAGAGTACATGTAGACAATGGCTCAAAGGGCGCCTCTGTCAACACAGACACCACCAAATTGAGGTCCCAAGGTGGAACTATCGCGTGCACCAGGGCTCACACCTGTTTCACCGCCTGCAGAAACATACCACATCTGGATAGGCCACAAGCGAGACACCCTGTATCCAGCCACAGTAATAGGCCAAGGCTGCTACCTCCACGCTGAGTGACCCACACGTCAGGCCATTCTCCAACCCCACCTGGAGGAAAGAGGTCCTCTGGCACAGAGGCGGCCAAGGGACGAGAGCCATGCTCCTCACACCGGCCTCAAAGACATTCCAAATCTGGACACAGGACAGAGTAGTAGAGTGCTTATGAGCCCTCAGCGGAGAAACCGCACTTCCTTAACAGAGCCTTCTCAAGAGCCAGGCCATAAATGAAAAGTGAGCCACCTGAGGCATCCGGAGAGGACCCTACACCAGGCGATCGCTCAAAACCGGCAGATGCCAAAGCCGATCCACCGTCAGCCATATAAGGTCGGCATACCATGGGCGGCAAGGCCATTTGGGGGCAATCAGGATGACCAACCTGCAATGCGCCTCGATCCTTTACACCACATACCTGATGAGTACATATGGCAGAAACACATACAGGATCCCGCCCACAAACCATTGCTGGACCAATGCATCAAGACCCTCAGACATTTGCTCCCTTCCCTGGCTGAAAAACTGGCTTGCTTTGGCCGTCTCGAAGGTCGCCATGAGATCCATGACTGGAGGACCCCAGCGCCGGATCATCAGAGCAAATACCTCTACGTTGAGTGACCCACTCTCTGGGATCCATCCACACACAGCTGAGATAATCTGCTTCCACATTCTCTATGCCAGCCACATAGGCCGCTGACAGTGCCTGCAGATTCGCCTCTGCCCACTACAGCAATGGGGCTCTCTCGCTCTCCAGCATGACACTGCTTGTGCCCCCCTGCTGACCAATGTATGCCACCATGGTGGCATTGCTGCTGCTCCTCCTACCTGCTGATTCCCACTGCTACGATTCCACTCGCTGTGCCTCACTGATTCTGTGTTCTTTCTGTCGTCCCTTCAGGTACCTCCCTGCTATTCCCTCATTGGCTGCCTCCTCCTGCACCCGGAAGACCCAGAAGTGACGCGGTCGCACTTTGCGCGCCTGTGCTCCCTCTCCTGTGGGCAACATTGCCTATTTAAAGATAGTTGGTGCGGCTCTCTGCGCCGCGGCTGCGCGCCGAAGGAGCGCGCCCAAGGAGCAGATCCTGCTCCTTGGACGAGCTCCTTGGGGCGAGTCTCCAGAGTCCTCTCAGACCACCGCCCACACCTGCTCCACGCTTCCTTGCGCCTGCTCTTACCCTCTCGGTGTACAGTCCCTCACAGTCTCACGGTAAGTTCTGCTCCCCTTCTCTTTCAGGTTCTTTCCTTCTGTGCTTTATCATTCTCATCATGTCCGCCATCCCAGTTCACTGGAACTGGCGGCCCACATCCTTTGCTCTCGCCCTTTCCGGCTCCCATGCTCGAACCACTTCCAACCTGATCTACTATTCTTCTCAGCACCTGGTAGCCCCCCCCCCCCAATGCTCTTACTTCAACTTGCTCTCCTTAACTGCTGGTCTCTTCGATCAAAGACTACTTTGATCCATGATCTTACTTCCCAACATGCTCTTGATCTTTTTTTCTTAACCGAGACATGGCTGAAGGACAGCGAGGAACCTCTTCTTAACCGCTGCCTACCCCCAGGCTACTCCGCTCTACCTACCTCCCATCGGGGTAGGAGTGGTGGAAGAATTGCTTCCTTTACTGCCCCTACCTTTCCCTTCAAGAACAAACATCTCCTGCTCTCCGCTACCCAGAATCTTTGCTCCTCCATCTTGCCACCTCCCCTCCACTTCATTTTTCCTTATCTACGCCCCTCCGTCTCTTTCAGCCCCTGCGTGGGATTCCCTCCTCTCTACTATATCCAAGGCCTCCCTCCTCTTCCCCCAGCTCCTGATCCTTGGAGACTTCAATGTCCACGTCAACTCTCCCTCTGCCTCCTGTGACCATGCCGCCCTTCTTGCTCTTGACCGATCTTTCCCTTCATCAATTTGTTCCCTTTCCTATCCACTCTGCTGGGCACACCCTTGATCTTTTCATTTCTTCCCTGGCCTGCCCCCTTGACCTCTCCTCCTTCTCCTCCTTACCTCTTCCCTGGTCTGATCATTTTTGTCTTTTCTCTTCCCTTTCATTTCCATTCTCTACTCCCTCTCCCTCCTATTCTGATACCCCCTCCAACTCTGTCCCTCCTCGTTTCTCACGTCACATCACCGCAAATACTCTTCTTCAATTCCCCCCCTCCGATACCCTCTTCCCTCCTGACTTCCACCTTCTTCCAGTAAATGCCCAGATACGCACCTGGAATGCCACCCTCTCAACCACTCTTGATAACCTAGCCCCCCCCTCCAGCCCCGTCCCAACCCCCGCCATCCTCACCACCACCCCTGGTTCCACCCTGGCCTCTCCCTCTATCGTAGACATCTCTGCCGTGCTGAAAGGCTCTGACATAAGCATCCCTCACCCCTCCTTCTGGATCACTTCCGTGCCTACCATCACCACTATTGTCTCCTCCTTCACGCTGCTAAAAAGGATTATTTTTCCTCTCTCATCTCCACATCTGCTAACTCCTCCCATCAGTTGTACTCTGTCCTCCGCTCTCTGTCCGCCCCCCACTCCTTTTCTACTCCCTCTCCCCCTTCGGTCACTCCTGACCCCGCCCTATTAGCAACATACTTCTCTTCTAAAGTACTCTGTCTTTCCTTCCCCTCCTGTCCTCCCCCCCTCTCCATGATTCCATCTCTATTCCTCCTTCCTATCCCCCCCCCCCACCCTCTTCCCTGTGTATCCCTTCTCTTTCTCATCGCTGGTCTTCCTTCGAGCTCATCTCTACTTCTGCCCTAAGACCTTCAATTCTGTTCACAAAACCTTTTATTCCTCTGATCCCATCCCCTCTCACTGGCTCCTCAATCCCTCTCTGGCCCTCTCCCCTCACATCCTCTCTACAAGATACATGAACACTAGTCTTTCCTCTGGTATCTTTCCCACCCCCTGGAAGCACACTATTATTCACCCCATTTTAAAAAAGGGCTCTCCAGATCCCTCCTCCACCTCCAGTTGGCGCCCCATTTCCAATCTCCCCTTCCTTTCTAAGCTTCTAGAAAAACTCGTCTTCTCCCAACTGTCCTCCCACCTCGAAGCCTCCCTTACCTTGCATCCACGGAAATCTGGTTTTCGTCCCGGCTATAGTACAAAGTCTGTCCTTCTCTCTCTTCTAAATGAATCACACACTGCCCACGACCATGGCTCTATCACCCTTGCTGTCTCTCTCGATCTTTCTGCCGCATTTGATCTCGTCAACCATAGCATCCTTCTCTCCCCATCCATGTGATGCCGTCCTCGCTGGCACCGTGCTTCACTGGTTTCAGTCTTTCCTCTCCGGCCGGTCTTTTTCAGTCTCCTCTGGCTCTCTTTCTTCTCCCTCCACTCCCATCTCCTGCGGTGTTCCCCAAGGGTCCGTTCTTGCACCCCTTCTGTTCAATGTCTTTCTAGCTCCTCTCACTCTCTTGGTACAGCAGCATGGTATTTCCGCCCACTACTATGCCGATGACATCTTTCTTCTCTACCACACAGACTCAGTCTCCCCCGATATCACCCCTCTTAATGACTGTCTTTCCTCTGTGGCATCCTGGTTTTCCTCCAACTTCCTACTTATCAACCTCTCCAAGACCTCAGCCATTTGGTTTACCGCCAGTAGTCCTGCCCCCCTCTCATTCCTCTGCTCTCTTCCTCCCTGATCCCCATTGTAGCATCTCTGCGCTATCTTGGCGTGGTTCTTGATTCATCATTGTCCTTCAAAGCCCATATCTCTTCTGTCGTCCAACGCTGCTTTTCCACCCTAAGACAACTTCATTCCGTTCGCCCCTTCCTTTCTTTCTCATCTATGACCACCCTTCTCCTTTCCCTTATCGTCTTCTGCCTTGATTACTGTAATGTTTCCCTGGCCGGACTCCCCCAATCCCAGCTACAACGCCTGCAGAGAGTCCATAATACTGCCGCCCGTATCCTTACTTGCTCTTTCCGCTTCAACCACATTACCCCCCTCCTTATTCGTCTGCACTGGCTTCCAATCCCTTTTCGTATACAATATAAATTTCTTATCTTCGTTCACAAGTCTATTCACTCTGGCACTCCCCTCTACCTTGCTGATCTGGTTCATCTCCACACTTCTCACCGCTCCCTCCACACTATCCATGCAAATCGTATGATCCTGCCTTCCCCTTCCCAAGCTCACCTCGAATCCACACGCTCTTCTGCCTTTTACTTCCTTGGCCCCCATCTCTGGAACTCGCTTCCCCCAGACCTCCGCCTGGAACCCTCTCTCAAAACCTTTAAAGCTAACTTGAAAACACACCTCTTTTGCCTAGCCTTTGACCTTCCCCCACCCTCCTCCCCTCTTTCTCCACCCCCCCGATGACATTCCTCAATCTGATTCCTGCTCTCCCTCTACACACAGTATCTAACCTTTTCTTTCCTGTCCTATAGTACAATTGGCGTTCCTTTTCCTTTCTATGCAGCCTTTTATGTATTTTGTAAACCGCTCAGACACTGTTGCAATGAGCGGTATATTAAGCACCCCAATAAAGATAAAGATAAACACATGCACCGCTTTCCCTCTCAGAACTCCGTGGAAGGTCTGCAGCGCCAGGAACACCACTCGCATCTCCAACCGGTTGATGGACCATGTGGCCTCATATGGAGCCCAGACCCCCTGTGCTATCTGGGTCTCACAATGCACCCCCTCCCCCAGCCTGACAGACTGGTGTTGGTCGTCAGAGGCACCCAGTTGGGAGCCTCCAGGGGCATTCCCGCGAAGAGCTCGTCAGTGCTTAACCACACCGGAGCGCCCGACGGACCGGTTCTGGGAAGGGCAAGTGTTGCTCCATTGGATGAAGCTGTGCTGATCACCTCTGCAAGGGCCACAGGAGAGCCCTCTGCAGGGGCCACAAGACAGCCCTCGCCCACAGGACTAAGTTGATTGTAGCCGCCATCGAACCTAACACCTGAAGATAATGCCATGCCATCAGGGACTTCCTCGTGAGAAACTCCCAGACTTGCTGCTGCTGCTTCAGCATGCAGTCCCAAGGCAAGAACACACTGCCCTCGCTCATCTGGAAGTGGGCCCCCAGATACACCAGATCCTGCGTAGGGTGGAGCAGACTGCTGGGCAAGTTGATGACCCAACCAAGGCTCTGGATACTCTCGGCCTAGGACTTTGCCCATATGAGCAAGTCATAAGTTGGGGTGCACTAAAATGCCCTCCTGCCGCAAGATGGCCACGGCAACCTCCATGACCACTGTGAAGGGTATGAGGAGTGGCTGCAAGACCGAAGGGCAGCGCCCGGAACTAGAAATGCCTCATGGGCACCATGAAGTGTAGAAACCATCTGTGATTCGGGTGAATGGGAATGTGCAGATAGGCCTCCATGAGATCCAATGCGGTCAAGAACTCGCTGTCCCTGATGGCCACAATGACTGACTGGAGCATCTCTATGTGAAACAGAGGCACTCGTAGACAACAATTCACATGTTTTAGATCCAAGATGGGTTGGAAGGAGCCCTCCTTTTTTGTCAAATGGAGTATCGACCCAATCCACATTGATCTTGCGGCACATCCTCTACGGCATGGAGCCAAAGACGCCCCAGACTCTCCCTCACTGCCTCAGCCTTGCAAGGCGCCCTGCATGAGATGACTAAGGCCCCTGCCAGCGGATTGGTGAACTCAAGAAATAACTCTTCCCTGAAGACATCCAGCACCTATTGGTTGGATGCGATTTGGACCCAGGCTGGGTAAAATTCCCAAAGCTGCCCTCCTAGAGGAATTACCCCTGCCAGGGCCCTCCCTGGCCTCACTGAGGTTTCTTCGCAGCGGAGGTGGTGAAGGAAGTGGAATAAAATCCTCATTCAGCCTTGCAAAACCCCCAAAAAACCAATCCCTGTGCAGAGAAATGCCCCCATTGGTAGGGTGCAAAATGCACTGTGCGGAACTGGCAGAAGTCCTGGAGTCACTGACCGCACCGCCTTTGGCTTATTCTTGGGGAGCCAACAATCCTTAGACTCTCCCAAATCCTTCATCAATTTCTCCAGCGCCTCTCCGAACAAAAGCTTCCCCTGAAATGGGATCCTGTTCAGACAGGACTTAGAAGACACATCTGCCAAACAGTTGTGAAGCCACAAGTAGCGTCTTGCGGAGACCACCGACGCCATACTCTTGGCCAGACCCCCGATACGATCATAAAAAGCATCTGCCAAATAAGCTGCCCAGACTCCAACTTAGCCTCCTCAGGTGGGGGTGCCTCATCTCCAGCCACCTCCAAGATGCCCTGGGCCCAGCGCAGGCACACCTGGGATACAGAAGTGCCACAGATCGAGGTCTGCAGAGACAGCACACTGATATAAAAGGCCTGCTTCAGCAGGGTCTCCAACTTCTTATCCTGTACGTCCTTGAGCACCATGCTACCCTCCACTAGAATGGTGGTTCTTAGTGACCACCGCATCCATTTTAGGGGAGTAGAAGAGGTTCTTCTCTTGGTCCGAGAGTGGGTAAAGCCAAGCCATTGTTCATGTCCCCTTCAAAGTGGCACTGGGGACTTCCCATTCATCCTGAATCATCTGCTTGATCACCCAATGTAGTGGAAACACTGTCTGCATCTTCTGAACCGCCTGAAACAAAGGGTCTTCCAGCGGACCAACCAGTGAGCATATTCAGTATCTGTAAGGACTGGGATATCAACACCCACAGCTCCTTCCTATGGAAGGCCTGCAAATTGTGTGATTCCTTTTCTTGGGGGGGGGGGGGAATCTCTCCTTCTTTGAGCTCTAAAGACTCCACACCCAAGCCGGCCTCTGCAACCGGGTCCTCCTCTGCCTTTGAATGGACTGACTCCGCCTCCTCCCAAGGATCTAAGTCCAAGTGCGGAGGCTGGCCACAAGCTCCTTGCCTCCATGAGAGGCTGAGCCTGCCTCAGACAAGTCTCGCTTCTGAGCCTCTCGTGGACCCCTTAGGAGATGTCTTTCCCCCGCTGTTGCAGGCAGGAGGCCTTGTGCATAATGAGGACGAATTCCTTGGAAAAAGTCCTTTGGAAATCTCCTGCACTTGACCCCTGTGACGTGGAGGACCACAGAACTCTAACCTCCTTAACAGTGGTTGCTGGGCTGGCATGGCTCATGCCCTCTGTGCCTTGAAGACAGGCTGCTACCCCCACCTTTCCCATGGGAGCCCCTCCTAATCCGAAGACCCCTCTGGGGGCACCTTTGCCAACCTCAATTCCCTGAGGCCATCCTCTGCAGAGCGAGCCTCAGCCTCCCATCCATGGCAGAAGCCCTCTGCAGAGAATGAACCCTTTCAGGCTCCACATGCCAGGCAGGTGGCTTTTAATGGCACTGCCTGTTGACGGTTGAACTTCCATGCAGGCAATGCCTAGAAACTTGCCCTGTTTTGCTTTGGTGTCATTTTTTTTTGTATAGTTTCCAGGGCCAAAAATAAAATACAAAGTTAGAGGCAATCCCCCAGTGTCCATTTACCACCCAGGGAAACCCCCCTCACTGAGCCCCACCACGCTGAGAGCTGGCCAACAATGACTGCCATGTGATCCTCCTGCACTCCGATGGTCCTGCCCGCTGAGAGGGCCGGAAAAACAAGAAAACAAAGGGAAAAAAACAACAAAGAAAACAAGAGAAAACAACTGACATGAACCTTGCTGCACAAACTCTGTCCGCCTGCTCAGCCCTCCAGTGGCATCCACAGCAGCAGGAATGCTCCGGAGTTGGCAAATGACTGGCTTCTCACCAGCGCACGGCTCCTCACCCCCAGAGAAGTACAGGAGCAGACGTGAGGCACAGACTGAGACAAGGGAAGCCCCCCTCCACAAACAAGAAAGGATCTCTTGTCTGGAGTTCGCTTTTCTTTTGGCTACGTTATTCAAACACAGAGCTCCTTCTCTCCAAAATTTAAAGGGGCAGAATCCCTCACCAGAGGACAAATGTCCTTCACCGCCACCTGCTCCCAAAACATCATCAAACTAATGGCCAGGGCAAGTTCAAACACCTACTTATCCCATCAATGAGTCCCACCTATGGGATCACACCTCACCAGCTCCTTGGAGACTGAGATACTGGGGCTGGTAGGTGATGCCAGCTGCTTATATCCACTGATGTCATGAGTTTGACATGCTCAGTCTCCAAGCTGCTGGTGAGGCGTGACAACTCACGAGTTGGTATGAAAAGGAATAGGTGAATTTTGTTGATGTTATAGAGAAAGAAATGGCAGGTTTTAGCTAAGAGTTGGATATGTGTGGAGAAGGAGAGAGAGGAGTCAAAGACGACCCCAAGGTTGCGAGCTGAGGAGACAGAGATGAGTAGAGAGTTATCCACAGAGACTGAGAAAGGGGAAAGAGGAAGGTTTAGGAGGAAAAATAAGCAGCTCTGTTTTGGCCACGTTCAATTTTAAGTAGCGGTGAGACATTCAAGCAACAATGTCAGAAAGGCAGGCAGAGATCCTGGCTTGGATTACCGGAGAGATTTCAGGTGTAGAGAAGTAGATCAGTCTCCATCCACTAGAAGTGGGATATAATCCAGGAGTCTGGATTGGACAGACGATGAAGAACAGCAGCTCTATGTTTCACAAGCTGTTAAACACGCAAACTAACTTGTGTTACTGCTAATGCAAACTATGCTAACAAGGTAATGTAATATAAATATGCAAAACAGTAAATTTTTTTCTAGTAGAGCAAAAATGTGTGTGTGAAATGGCAGGTAGATGGCACAAAACCATAACTACAATTCTTTGAGGTATAGTTAGGTTTTGCATCACCTTGCATTAATCCGTCTACTCAGTCATCTACAGTAACATGTGCCTCATTTGCATCTAATTAACAGCAGCTGTATGTTAATATTAATTGGTTTAGTGCATGACTTTCTTAGGGGCATGTTTACTAAAGAGCTCCAGTAGTTTGCAGTTGGGTCACAAAACCAGCACAGAGGCAGACACCAACTTCAGGGGTGTGCGGGTCTGTTCCCCTACCACTGGTGCGTTGCCCTGTGGAACCTAGCATGCGGGTGCATCAATCACTACCCACTGAGGTAGCGTTAAATGCACCCTTGCTAACAGCAACTATCACGGTTAATGTGCACCCATCACACCAGCGCCAATGGCAATGTGCCACCTATGCCCATGTTCCGCCCCCAACCTGTCCTGTTTCTGCCTATTCACATGCTGACTTGTCAGTGTGGGATTTTTAGCACAGGTCCCATGCTTTTAGCATGGTATGCTAACCCCATACTAGCAGTTAGGGTCATGAGTAAACTGAGCTAAGTTAACATAAATGATTAGTCTTTGAAAATTATTCTTTCCTAGTGTGCTCTCTGTACAAAGTTACTACTATTATCATTTCTATAGTGCTACTAGGCATCACAGCGCTGTACACATACACATGAGAGACCATCCCTGCCCCACAGAGCTTACAATCTGTTCAAGACAGACAAACTAGGGTAATTCTTAAGTAAGTTAATGATTAAAAGGCATATGGGTGTAGAAATGCCTTTTAATCATTAATTTACTTAAGGGGGTCAGAATCCAAAAGCAGTCTCAAAGAGACGAGTTTTTAGCCTGGATTTGAATTGGACCAGAGATGGATCCAGACGTACTATCATGGTTTAGCTTGTCAGAACTGCTTAAAAATTACAATGTTAAACAGGGGGAGAAGGATTTAAATGACTACATAGGCCATGTGGTCTTTTTCTGCCATCATGTCTCTATATATGTTAGACATTTAAGAGTATTGATACATTTTTTTAAATTTTATTTTTTTACAAATAAAGACATTTTTACAGAATTCTGATGTTCCAAATATTGTGCGATTATGTTGCACAAACATTTTTACCACGTGTACCAAATGGGAGAAATACAAACTTCAGTTTTTCTCTCATAAAACAAGGGGAAATTTTACTTACCGATAATTTCCTCTCTTGGAGCCCTGCTAGACCAGTCCAGACAAACAGGTTATCTCCTCCAACCAGCACATGAGACAAAAACACTAGAAGAGGTGTGACATCACAGCACAACACCCGGTACAGCTAGGGGAAACTCTTCAGTATATTTGTTAACAAGCCAGAGTAACCCACAGGGGAATGAACGAATGAACGAGGGTCCCCTTGAAGCTCAACTACTTACAAGGCTTCATGACGAGGGAACTATGTACAGCTTTCACTGAAGTACAGATTGTACAGACACACAGGCTGCTAAGCTCCTTTCCCACTCAGGTCAGGGCTTGGACTGGTCTAGTAGGACTCCAGGAAAGGAAATTATCAGAAAGTAAAATTTCTTCTTCCAGATTTACCTGCTAAACCAGTCCAGACAAATGGGAAGTACCCAAGCTACTCTCCATCCGGGTGGGCTGCCAGCGCAGTCTTGAGCACTCGAGTACCAAACTGAGCAGCATCCCATGCCTGCATGTCCAGGCAGTAATACCTCCTAATATAGAGAGCGGTGACCAAGTTGCCGCTGTACAAATGTCTAGGGGTGAAACATTTGCAGCCTCAACCCATGATGTGGCCTGTACCCGCATTGAGTGTGCCAGACAAGAGGTAGACAGATGATATGGCCTCCCGAATCCAACAGCTCAGCATTGTCTTGGCCGCCACCTGCCTTTTTTGCGGGCACATGAATAGCACAAACAAGTGATCAGACAGGCGGAATGAATTTATGGCTTCCAAGTACTGCACTAGGACTTCTGAACATCCAGGAGTCGGAGGTACCGATTCTTGCCTTGACATTGGTCACAGGAAAAAGAGAGCAAGGAAATAAGCTGATTCACATGAAAAGGTGAGAGCACATTTGGCAGGAAAGAGGGCACAGGACGCAGGGTGACCTCTTCCTCCGAGAACACCAGGAAGGGATCTCGGAACGACACAACCTGTAACTCTAGAGACTTGGCAAGCAGATGTCATAGCCACCAAGAACACCGCTTTCAAGGTCAGATCCTTGCTGGTTGCCCATTTGAGGGGTTCAAATTGGGCCCCAAAGAAAGCCCGCAAGACCAGGGCTAGATCCCAAGGAAGTAGGGTGAGGCACACTGGAGGCCGCAAAGGAAATGCCCCACATCTCAGTGGCAGGTGAAGGAACATCCCGCCAGGGGCTCCTGGTACATCCCGAGAGCCATCACCTGGACCTGCAAGGAGCTCCAGGCCAAGCCTTTCTGGAATCCATCATGTAGAAAGGCCAGAATCTACTATCAACATCAACTATAAGACTGAAGTCCTCCATATTACAAGACACCCTACCTTTAACTAACCAACACCACTCAAAATGGATAACAAGGAACTATCAGTCAAGACAAAGGTTAAACACCTAAGAGTAATACTAGAATCAAGGGATAAATCTACAGGCGCAAGTTAAACCACCAAATCAGTATATCATAAACTCAGAATTCTAGAGAACCTATGTCCCCTACTAAGCCCAACAGATTTCCTCACTGTATGCCAGGCCATCATCACCCCATATTAGATGATTAGAACTCAATTTACCAGGGACTGACAAAACACACCATATACCCCCACTGCAACTAGCCCAAAATATGACTGCAAGACTCATATAAGGAACATCTAGGTAGACTTACATCACCCCAATCTTTAAGCAACTCTATTAGTTATCCATTACAGCAAGAAACAAATATAAAGCAATTTTTGTTGTTAAGTGCCGCTGAGTTTATGTTGACTCATGGCGATCGTCTGGACAGTTGTCCTAAATTGTGTTCGGTCTTTAGTCAGGTGGTTCATTGTTGACAGAATGGTATCCATAGCTGCTGTTATTGTATCGATCAATCTCATTGATGGCCTTGCTCTTTTGCGTTGACCTATCTTGCCAAGCATGATGTCATTCTCTAATGATCTTTCTTTTCGCATGATGTGTCCAAAGTATGAAAGTCAAAAACTTGTCATCTAGGCTTCTAAAGAAAGTTTAGGTTTGATCTCCTCTAGTACTGACTGTTTTTTATTTCGGGAAGTCCATGGTATGTGCAGTATTCGTTGCCAGCACCAAAATTCAAAGGCATCAATTTTCTTCCTGTCTATCTTTTTCACTGTCCAGCTATCGCAGCCATATGTTGTTGTTAAGCACTGTAGAGTCAAGAGTCGACTCCTGGCGACCCTCTGGATAGCTATCCTAAATTGTCTTCAGTCAGGGCTCATTGTTGACAGACTGGTACCCGTAGCTTCTGTTATTGTATCGATCAATCTCATTGCTGGCCTTCCTCTTTTGCGTTGACCTATCTTGTCTTTCTCCAATGATCTCTCTCTTCGCATGATGTGTCCAAAGTATGAAAGTCGAAGTCTTGTCATCTGAGCTTATAAAGAAAACTTAGGTTTGATCTCCTCTAGTATTGACTGGTTTGTTCTTCGGGCAGTCCATGGTATACACAGTATTCGTCGCCAGCACCATAATTCAAAGGCATCAATTTTCTTCCTGTCTATCTTTTTCAATGTCCAGCTTTCACATCCATATGATGTTACTTGAAAATACCATGGCTTGAACAAGTCGAATCTTTGTATGGAGAGAGACATCTCTGCTCTTGAGAATCTTTATCTAGGTCTTTCATAGCCATTCTGCCAAGAGCAATGCGTCGTCTGATTTCTTGACTGCTTGTTGCTTCTTTATTGATAGTTGATCCAAGTAGGTTAAAGTTGTTCACAATTTCAATTTCTTCTCCTTCAACGATGAACCTGTCGATTATGCCAGTTGTCATGATCTTTGCCTTCTTTACATTAAGGTGCAGGCCCATTTTGAGACCATGTTCTTTGATTGTGAGAAGCAAATGTTTCAGATCATCTTCACTTTCAGCCAGTAATGTGGTATCATCAGCATAGCTAAGGTCATTGATGAGTCTTCCACCAATCTTCACACTTCTGTTGTCTTCATACAATCCTGCTTCTCTGATGATTTGTTCTGCATATAAATTAAACAGGTAAGGGGAAAGTATGCAGTCTTGTCTTACACCTTTGCTTATTTTAAACCATTCTGTTTCTCCTTGTTCCGTTCAAACTGTTGCTTCTTGATCAATGTACAGATTGCGCAAGAGAATGACCAGGTGTTCTGGTAACATGGTAACATAATAAATGATGGCAGATAAAGACCAATATGGTCCATCTAGTCTGCCCAGTAAGATGGCAAGAGTAGGTGCACCTGCCGCTCTATGCAGGCCACCCCTCCCTATGACTTTGTTTAGGTGTGAACCCACCGCTCCGTGTAGGACACCCCTGTTTGTTGAGAAATTAGATAAGTTTATTTTGATTTTATCCTGTTGCTGTTAAGGGATCCACTGTACCTGTCCCATGCCATTTTGAATTCTGTCACTGTATTTGCCCCCACCACTTCCATTGGGAGGGCATTCCAAGCATCCACCACCCTTTCAGTGAAAAAGTATTTCCTGACATTGCCTTTCTTTTTATTCCCTTGCAGCTTCATGTTATGCCCTCTAGTTTTACAGCTTCCCTGTCTTTGGAAAAGGTTTGTTCATTATTTCTCTAAGTATTTAAAGGTCTGAATCATATCTCCCCTATCCCTCCTCTCCTCTAGAGTGTACATATTTAGGTCTTCAAGTCTCTTCTCATAAGGCTTCTGACGCAGGCTCCAAATCATTTTTGGTCGCCTTCCTCTGAACAGTTTCCAGTCTTTTTACATCCTTTGCAAGATATGGTCTCCAAAACTGAACACAGTATTCCAAGTGAGGCCTCACCAGTGACTTATATAGTGGCATTAGTACCTCTTCCTTTCTGCTGGTAATTCCTCTTTGTATGAAACCCAACATCCTCCTGGCTTTTGCCACCGCCTTGTCACACTGTTTTGCCACTTTGAGATCCTCAGAAATCATCACACCAAGGTTCTTCTCCTGGTCCGTGCACACCAACCCCTCGCCCCCTATCGCATATACTTCCCTTGGATTTCTGCTTCCCAAGTGTATGACACTGCACTTCTTAGATCTTTCTTCATGTTATCCACTCCCTCAGGGGAGTCCACTCTGTTGCAAATTTTCGGGCCATCTGCAAAAAGACAGACTTTTCCATGTAGTCCTTCAGCAATATCACTCACAAATACATTGAACACTGGCGGGCCCAGGACCAAACCCTGGGGCACCCTGCTAATCACCTTCCTTTCATCCGAGTGAGCTCCATTTACCATCACCTTCTGTCGTCTGTCAGTCAACCAATTTCTGATCCAGTTTACCACCTTGGGACCCATCCCCAAACAACTGAGTTTATTGATAAGCCTCCTATGAGGAACAGTATCAAAGGCTTTGCTGAAATCCAGGTAGATGACATCCATTGCATGCCCCTGATGTAGTTCTCTGGTCACCCAGTCAAAGAACTCAATCAGAGATTTGTTTGGCAAGATCGTCCTTTGGTAAAACCATGTTGCTCCGGATCATGCAATCTGTTGGTTTTGAGAAAGTCCAATATTTGCTCTTTCAGGAGCGCATCCAGGTTTTGTCTTTGTTGATGTTATAGAGCTTTTCCATCATTGACTTCCACAGATGTAGTCAATTTGATTTTTGTACAATTCACTGTGTGAAGTCCATGTGTACAGTTGCCGCTTGTGTTGCTGGAAGAAAGTTTTGAGATGAATAGATTGTTGGTCTTGCAGAATTCTATCAGTCTTTCTCCAGCTTAAATTTCTGTTGTCAAGTCCATATTTTCCAACCACTTTGCCGCCTTCTTTCTTGCCAACTTTTGTGTTCCAGTCACCCATGACTATCAGGGTAACTAACACATACAAAATTATGAATAACCAGTCCACTGAGTGTCTCCAATATCTAATAAGAAAACCCATAAACAATAGACCAAGAAGACATAATACAGTCAACCTACTGGACATATCCACCAAAAAAACGTCAAAAAAACAAAGGACATGCAAAAGGGTATCCCTCCCTCTATGCCCCAACCATAAGGAATAAGATACCATCTCAACAACCAAACCCATGGGAGAATTCCGTAAGAAGCTAAAAACTCAACTCTTCCTAGAATACTATGGAGCGGATCCTCACTAAACCATTACCAACCAAATACTAAACTATAAAATTATGGTGTTTGTACATAGTTAAACTGCAACTCCCTCATTTCCTCCCCACTTTGTACCCCCAAGCCCCCTACTTTTATACTGTTAAATGTAATGCACACAGAGGTTATTATATATTAATGTTACAAAGCATGTTTTATATAAACCATTTTGACTTGTAGAAAGATGGTATGTTGTTAAGTGCCGTCGAGTCGGAGTCGACTCATGGCGACCCTCTGGATAGCTATCCTAAATTGTGTTCGGTCTTCAGTCAGGCGGCTCATTGTTGACAGACTGGTACCCGTAGCTGCTGTTATTGTATCGATCCATCTCATTGCTGGCCTTCCTCTTTTGTGCTGACCTTCTATCTTGCCAAGCATGATGTCTTTCTCTAATGATCTCTCTCTTCGCATAATGTGTCCAAAGTAGGAAAGTCGAAGTCTTGTCATCTGAGCTTCTAAAGAAAGCTTAGGTTTGATCTCCTCTAGTACTGACTGGTTTGTTCTTCGGGCAGTCCATGGTATACAGAGTATTCGCCGCCAGCACCATAATTCAAAGGCATCAATTTTCTTCCTGTCTATCTTTTTCACTGTCCAGGTTTCACATCCATATGATGTTATTGAAAATACCATGGCTTGAACAAATCGAATCTTTGTATGGAGAGAGACATCTCTGCTCTTGAGAATCTTATCTAGGTCTTTCATAGCCATTCTGCCAAGAGCAATGCCAGAGCAATGCGTCGTCTGATTTCTTGACTGCTTGTTGCTTCTTTATTGATAGTTGATCCAAGTAGGTTAAAGTTGTTCACAATTTCAATTTCTTCTCCTTCAACGATGAACCTGTTGATTATGCCAGTTGTCATGATCTTTGTCTTCTTTACATTAAGGTGTAGGCCCATTTTGAGACTATTTATTTATTTATTTACATTCTCTTATATACCGCGCTATTCTGCATCAGTGCGGTTTACATTGAACAAACTGAAATTACATTGAACAGGGCATTATAACTTGGAGATAACTATTTTACAGGTAACATGGGCTATGGAGGGTTAAGTGGCTTGCCCAAGACCACAAGGAGCACCTGTGGGACTAGAAACCCTAGTCCTTCCGGCCCAAGGTTGCTGGCCTCTAGTGGCATTTGAACCCCCGACCTTCCAGCCTGAAGTACCTTGCCCCAACCACTAGGCCGCCACTCCTCCACTCCACTATGTTCTTTGATTGTGAGAAGCAAATGTTTCAGATCATCTTCACTTTCAGCCAGTAATGTAGTATCATCAGCATAGTGAAGGTTGTTGATGAGTCTTCCACCAATCTTCACACTTCTGTTGTCTTCATACAATCCTGCTTCTCTGATGATTTGTTCTGCATATAAATTAAACAGGTAGGGGGAAAGTATGCAGCCTTGTCTTACACCTTTGCTTATTTTAAACCATTCTGTTTCTCCTTGTTCCGTTTGAACTGTTGCTTCTTGATCAATGTACAGATTGTGCAAGAGAACGATCAGGTGTTCTGGTATACCCATGCTTCTTAATGTGGCCCTGAGTTTCTCATGGTTTATACAGTCAAAAGCTTTGCTATAGTCGATAAAGCACAAATAGATATCCTTTTGGTATTCTTTAGTCTTTTCAAGGATCCATCTCACATCCGCAATGATGTCTCTCGTTCCTCGCCCTTTCCTGAACCCTGCTTGCACTTCAGGTAGTTCTTGTTCCAGGTATGGTTGAAGTCTCTTTTGAATAATCTTCAGTAGAATCTTGCTGGCATGTGGGATCAGAGCGATTGTGCGATAATTTCCACAGTCAGTTGGATCACCTTTCTTTAATATTGGTATAAACACAGATCTTTTCCAGTCAGTTGGCCATGATGTTGTCTTCCATATTTCTTGGCGGAGCCTTGTAAGTATGGTAACAGCTGCATCAGATTGCTGCAATACTTCTATGGGAATGCTATCAATGCCTGGTGCTTTGTTCTTTGATAAGGCTTTCAATGCTGCTTAAACTTCTTCTTTCATCACCAATGGTTGCCGAACATAAGGTACAGGCTGAAACAGCTGTTGGTCCACTTGATCTTTATCATATAAAAACTCTGTATATTCCTTCCACCTTTTCTTGATCTTCTCAGCATCATTCAACATAGAACCTTGAGTATCTTGTAACATTCCAATTCGAGGCTGGAACTTTTTCTTTAACTCTCATAGCTTTAGGAAAGGTGATCTTGTTCTTCCTCTAATAGTTTCTGCTTCTATTTCCTTGCAAGTGTCATTGTAGTACTTTTCCTTGTCCTGTCTTGCTGCACATTGGAAATCTCTGTTGAGTTCTGCGATTGTCTTTCTTTCTCCTCTAATACTATGTAATATGTTCCTCCAAATTTCTTCCAAGGCTAAATACTGCACCCGATGGTCTCTATTATAGAATGTGGGGACCCACTAGATCTTACTTCACTTGTGTGTTCAGAGGTCTCAGACTTCTATCGGCATTGGTTATGAAACCCAGCAGTTAGACCAATGCACTGATTGCATCAACGGCCTCTTGTTTTTTAATCACACATATTAAATAGAAGATCAACAAGATGTTTGTATTATCTGTCCATTAGAGGCCCCCCACAAAAATCAAAAAGTGCTCATCTGGATTGCTTGAAATTTGTTGAAAATGCACCCCTGGCTTTCTCCTCTGGCTTTAGCTTCTCTGCGTTTCTGGGCAATTTTCAGAGTTTCTTCCATCATCCATTTTGGCCGTTTTTGCTTTTTCACCTTTTGTAGAGACCTTGCTTTCTTCCAACACAACCTTCTTGATGTCATTCCATAACTCTTCCGGAGCTCTGTCATGTGTATCTAAAGCAGCAAATCGATTTTGCAGGCAGTCTTTAAATTCCAGTGGTATATTCTCAAGGTCATATTTTGCTGCATTCATGAGTGATTTGCTCTTTTTCAACTTTAGCTTGAGTTTGCATACTAGTAGTTGATGATCTGTACCACAGTCAGCTCCAGGTTTTGTCTTTGTTGATGTTACAGAGCTTTTCCATCGTTGACTTCCACAGATGTAGTCAATTTGATTTTTATACAATCCATTGGGTGAAGTCCATGTGTACAGTCGCTGCTTGTGTTGCTGGAAGAAGGTGTTTGAGATGAATAGATCATTGGTCTTGCAGAATTCTATCAGTCTTTCTCCAGCTTCATTTCTGTTGCCAAGTCCATATTTTCCAACTACGTTGTCTTCTTCTTTGTTGCCAACTTTTGCGTTCCAGTCACCCATGACTATCAGGGTATCCTGTTTCAATTTCAGCTTGTACTTGTTCATAGAACACTTCAATTTCATTCTCTTCTGCAGCTGTTGTTGGGGCATATACTTGAATTATAGTTGTGTTGATGGGCAATCCTCGTAGACGAATAGAGATTAAGTGTTCGCTGACTGCATTGTATTTTATTACAGTTCTTGCAAGTTTCTTCTTTATTATAAATGCAACACCATTTGTTCTTTGTCTTTCATTTCCAGCATAGTAGACCATGTGATCATCTGATGCAAAGTGCCCGATGACAGTCCATTTCAGTTCGCTGACACCCAACAGATCAAGTTGTACACGTTCCATTTCATTCTTGACCACCTTCAACTTCCCTTGGTTCATGCTTCGTATGTTCCATGTTCCAATGTGTAAGACATCTTTACAACTTCTGACTCATTTCATGCGCAGCTACATCAGCAATCAGACTTCCTGAGGGCTTTGATCCAACCACATCATAAATGCTGGCTTTACTCTGAAAAGTCTTCAGCTCTTCCCCAGTAGCTAGTTGAGTGCCTTCCGACCTGGGGGTCTCATCTTCCAGCACTATAGCACAATTTGTTTTGTTGTAACTATCCATTGGGTTTTCATGGCAAGATACAGAAGCAGATTGCTGGGCCTTTCTTCCGCGCAGTTTAAGTTTGGTGTTGTTGCCATTGTCACAAAAATGTGATCTTCCGCCGTCAACACTATCCCATTCTGCTGCTGCCCAGATGGGTGGTTTGTCTTGGTCTGGCACCTCAGCTGAGACCTGTCCATCTTGGGAGAGCCTGCCAGTAGTTAAACTACCGATAGTTTAGCTCTCATCACTAGTGATGCACGCAAGCCCTCGCAGCACGACAAGCTGCAAACCAAGTGAGAGAGAAAGATGGTATAGAAACGTTAAATAAATAAAATAAAATAGAGGGGCACTGCACCTTCCAAGGCGACAGCTGCCTGTCCTGGCACCAACAGTCAAATAATCACCACACCTGGACACAGGCCAGTAACGTGGATCGTTGCCAAGCCTGCAAGAGGTTGGCGACCACTTCTGCAGAATAGCCCTTCCCTATCAGGCACCGCTTAAGTGAGAAGGGAGCCGGGTCTTCCATGAGCATGGGCCCCTCCCTGTGCAGGCTCCGAAGGGTCCCCAATAGGAGGACCGGCGCCACTTGCAGACACACCAGATCCGCCTACCATAGACAGTGTGGCCAATTCAGTGCCACCAGAATCACCCGGCACAGATGGTGCTCTATCTACTGCAATACCTGTAGAATCATGGCCCATGAAGCAAACACATAAAGGAGGGGGACCAGCGGCCAAGCCTGAGACAAAGCGTCTATCCCCAATACCTGGGTGCTCTCCAGCGACTAAAGAACTTGAGAACCTTCACGTTCTCAGCCATTGCCATCAGATCCATCTCGGGACAACCTCAATGTCGAACAATGTGGTCAAAAATCCATGGCGTCAGCTCCCACTCATTCGGATCGAGGACATGGCGACTGCAATAATCTGCCTGAACACTGTCCGCACCTGCTATATGCTGTGCTGAGACTATCAGAAGGTGCTTCTCCACCAAGGGAACAGCAGTTGCATTACTCATGCCACGCCCATACACTTGCTGCCACCCTGTTGGTTGACGTATGAGACCGCCATCTCGCTGTCAGAGGATTCATATGGGCTGCCCCTTCAGCATTGGCAGGAAGAAGATCAGGGCAAGCCTTATGGCCCGCGCTTCCAACTAATCATTGGCCCACCTGACTTCCTTCGGAGACCACTGACCTTGAGTTGACCTGCCCAGGCGGTGGGTGTCCCACCCCGATAAACTGACATCAGTGGTTACTACTATCCAGGCTGTGGCTTCCAGCAGGACCCCTCGGAGGAGGCTGCCCATGAAGTTCTACCACCGTAAACTGTTCTGCACCCCAACCAAGAGTGGCAGACACAGGAAGTCTTGAAGGACTACAAAAAGGGACTGCTACTTCTGGAGAGAGATCTGCAATTTTAAGTATTTACTTCTGGGAATTTTTCTAAATCTTGGGAAAAAAATGAATTCTTTAGATTACAGATGATTAATCTGTGTAAATTAAAATCCAGTGCATTTGTTAAATCAGGCAGTGCCTACTTTAAATTAGTAGCCCAGCAGAGAGCTTTCAGTTTAAATTTAAAAACCAGCAGTGTTTCTAGTTTCAATTTAATACTCAGTCAGAGCCTAGTATAAGCAAAGAGCTTTTAGTTTACATTAAAAACTCAGCAGGTGGCTTTCAGTTTAAGTTTAAAACCCAGCAGAGCAATTTAAAACCCAGTAGAAGGCTTTCAGTTTTAATTCAGAACCCAGCAGAGAGCTTTCAGTTTAAATGTTATACTCAGTCAGGGCCTAGTATCAGCAAAGAGCTTTAATTTAAATCAAATCAGAGTATAACTTAGCATAAAAGGAAAAAAAAGGGTCAGTATTCTTTAAGCAATAAATTGTTTCTAGAGACCTTTACAAAGAGGCCTTCTAGATAAGGGGCAAGTGTCCTGTGAAATTGTTTTAAAATAGATGTTAAAGCCAAGTGCCAGATCAAAAGGGGCATTTTGAAAGAATCCCTCTACCAAAGCATGGACTGTGCAAATCATCTAGGAAATTGGTCTCAGATTCCCTTAGAAGCACAGATCTGGGACCTGTATAGCAAGCCAGCCAACTAAGTTCACTCCCTCCCACCCACCCCAGGCATAATACTAGCTTTATAGGGCCTTACACCTCGTAAAGGGGGAGTAGTATTCACAATCCCTTTTAGGTTCAGCTGATTATCCGCACCAGGAATAGATGAGCTAACGCCCTGGAAGTAAATACTCTTGAGGTGAACAAAGTCCATTAAACTTATTTGGTATAGTTGTATTAGTACAAATATCCCTAGCAACTAAAAACAACTTAAATAACTAAACAAAACTTTAAAACTAAGATGCAGACAGCAGTCCAGCAGAGAGATGGGGATTATCCAGTCTTCTGTATCGAGTGTCACATGTACGATTTTCTCCCAGTTGGCTAGAGGTCTTACGTGTGCACTAGGTGCAAGGAGCTCTTTGCTCTCAGAGAACGAGTACATTCTCCGGAGGCTAGAGTAGCAGACTTAGAAGACCTAAGGAAGTCAGAGAGGTACATAGACTAGACCTACAGGGAGGTAGTAATGAAGCCCCACCTCCAGTATGGCAGCATCTCAACTGCCATAGAGGAGAGAGGTCTCATGAAAGGAGAGCATCACCTTGGTGAGGCAGGAAGTGATCCTGTAGCTAGGACCTGTCCACCAAGAGATGTAACATCCCCTTGCACCAAGGTGTTTTCTCCAGATCCATGTGCCCATGAGGGAAAGGTTAGGATGGCCATTATAGTGGCTGATTCAATCATTAGGCATGTAGCTAGCTGGGTGGCTGATGGATGTGAAGATCGCCTGGTAACATGCCTGCCTGGCACAAAGGTAGCGGACCTCATGCGCCACATAGACAAGGTTTTAGAAAGCGCTGGGGAGGAGTTTGCTGTATTGGTACATGTTGGTAACAGTGACACAGGATAATGTGGGAAGGAGGTTCTGGAGGCCAAATTTAGGCTTTTAGGTAGGAAGTTGAAATCCAGAACTTCCAGGGTAGCATTCTCCGAGGCACTTCCCAAGCCATGTGTAGGGCTCAAAAGGCAGGCGGAAATTCAGAGTCTTAATGCGTGGATGAGACAATGGTGCAGAGAGGGTTTTGGATATGTTAGAACTGGGCAACTTTCTGGGGAAGGGAGGGGCTCTTCTGAAGGAATGGGCTCCACCTTAACCGGGATGGAGCCAGGCTGCTGCAATTAACATTTAAAAAGGAGACAGAGCAGCTTTGAAACTAGATAATAGGGGAAAGCCAACGGTTGACCAAGAGCACATGGTTCGGAAGAATGTATCCTTGAAGGATACTAACAAAACAGGGAAGTTAGGACATCCAAACAGAGAGGTTCCAATAAAGATAAAAGTTACCCAAACGCCTTTAAGTACAGAGCTGAAAGACTCCAAATTACCCATATCAACTGATAACCAGATTAATATGATTGAAATACAACCTCTAAGATGCCTGTATGCAAAACAGTAAGATGGGAGAGTTAGAATATATAGCTCTAAATGAGAGGTTAGATATGATTAGTATCTCAGAGACCTAGTGGAAGGAAGATAACCAATGGGATACTGCGATATCTTGATACAAACTATATCACAATGATAGATCAAATTGGTGGAGGGATTGCGCTCTATGTTAGAAAGGGCATTAAGGCACATAGGATTAAAGTTTTGCAGGACACTAAATACGCTGTAGAATCACTATGGATAGAAATTCCATGTAAAAAGAGGAAGGCAGTGGCAGTGGGGGTGTACTAGCGACCGCCTGGCCAGAATGAACAGATGTATAATGAAATACTGAAAGAAATCAGGACCGCTAACAAAAGCTACAACACAGTAGTAATTAACTGGGCCTTGTGTGGTACCCCCATCCCCTTCTGAGGGTTCAGGACAGGGTACCTTGTAACTGCCCTCTTTAATAGGACTTATCTCCCCCCCTCCCTCCCCAGCACCCACCCACCCCTGGGGAAATTGTAGTTTTATAGGTACTTGGACATCTTAGAGGAAAGGGGCTGCTCTCAGGTGCAGCTCTTAATCCAAATCAGTCATACACAGAGGACCTGTGATTAATTAGCTTCAGGTACACAGGGTGTATTAGGGGTATTAGATACACTTTTATTAGTATAAGCATCTACACCAATCCTTATTATATACCGATTTAAAAGACCTAAACACAAGCTTTAAACTAAGATGCAGTCAGAGGTCCAGCAACGAGATGGGGGTTCTCCAGTCTTTTGCATCGAGTGTCACATGTATGATTATCTCCCAGTTGGTGAGAGGTCCTACATATGCACTAAGTGCAGGGAGCTCTTTGCTCTCAGGGAACGAGTCCGTTCTCTAGAGGCTAGAGTAGCAGACCTGGAAGACATAAGAAAGACAGAGAAGTACATGGACGAGACCTACAGGGATATAGTCCTGAAGTCCCACCTCCAGTCTGGCAGCATCCCTGTTGCCATGGAGGAGAGAGGTCACGTGACAGGAGAGCATCACCCTGGTGTGGCAGGAAGTGATCCTGTAACTAGGACCTGTCCTCCAGGTGATGTAAAACCCTCTCGCACCGAGGACGTTTCTCCAGGGCCATGTCCCCATGAGGGGAGGATCAGGACAGCTGTTATAGTTGGTGATTCAATCATTAGGAATGTAGATAGCTGGGTGGCTGGTGGACGTGAGGATCGCCTGGTAACATGCCTGCCTGGTGCGAAGGTAGGAGATCTCACGCACCGCCTAGATAGGATCATAGATAGTGCTGGGGGGGAGTCTGCTGTCTTGGTACATGTTGGTACCAATGACATAGGAAAATGTGGTAGGGAAGTTCTGGAGGCTAAATTTAAGCTTTTAGGTAGGAAGTTGAAATCCAGAACTTCCAGGATAGCGTTCTCCGAAATGCTTCCTGTTCCACGTGCAGGACCCAAAAGACAGGCAGAGCTCCGGAGTCTCAATGCGTGGATGAGACAATGGTGCAAGGATGAGGGTTTTGGATTTGTTAGGAACTGGGGAACATTCTGGGGAAAGGGGGGGCTCTTCCGAAGGGATGGGCTTCACCTTAATCAGGATGGGACCAGACTGCTGGCATTAACCTTTAAAAAAGAGATAGAGAAGCTTTTAAACTAGAAAATAGGGGAAAGCCGACAGTCACCCAGGAGCGCACGGTTCGGACAAAGGTATCCTTGAAGGATACTACCAAAAGCAGTGAGGTTCCAAAAGGGAGTATAGTAGCCCAAATGCCCTTGAGTAAGGAGCAGACAGAGCATAAAGATTCCCAATTACCCATGCCTACCAATAGCCAGATTAATATTAATAAAATGCAGTCTCTAAAATGCTTGTATGCCAATGCTAGAAGTCTAAACAATAAGATGGGAGAATTAGAATATATAGCATTAAATGAGAGGTTAGATATGATTGCACTCTCAGAGACATGGTGGAAGGAGGATAACCAGTGGGACACTGTGATACCTGGATACAAACTATATCGTAATGATAGAGCTGAACAAATTGGTGGAGGGGTTGCGCTCTATGTTAGAGAGGGCATTGAGTCAGAAAGGATTAAAGTTTTGCAGGGAACAAAATATGCTGTAGAATCTCTATGGATTGAAATTCCATTTATGAAGGGGAAGGTGATGGCAGTGGGAGTATACTATCGACCACCTGGCCAGAATGAACAAATGGATGATGAAATGCTCAAAGAAATCAAGGAAGCTAACAAAAGCCACAACAGAGTAGTAATAATGGGTGATTTCAATTACCCCGGTATCGACTGGGACAGTGTCACAGCAGGACAAGCTAAAGAGATAAAGTTTCTAGATGAAATAAATGACTGCTTCTTGGAGCAGCTGGTTCATGAACCGACCAGAGGGGAAGCCATACTGGACCTAGTCCTTAGTGGAACGCCAGATCTGGTGCAAGAAATAAGGGTGTTGGGACCACTTGGCAATAGTGATCATAGTATGATCATGTTTGATTTAATCAGTGGAGGACAGATAGTAAAGGAATCCACAGTACTACCTTTTAACTTTCAAAAGGGTGACTATGATAGAATGAGGAATATAGTTCGGAAAAAACTAAAAGGAGCGGTTCCAAAGGTTAAAGACTTACAGCAAGCTTGGGTGTTATTTAAAAATACTATCCTCGAAGCCCAGACCAGCTGTATTCCACGCATTAAGAAAAGTGGAAGAAAGTCCAAAAAACTGCCAGCATGGTTTAAAGGTGAGGTCAGAGAGGCTGTTGCTGCCAAAAGAGCAACCTTCAGAAAATGGAAAAAAGAGCCAAATGATGAAAACTGGAAACAGCACAAGCACTGGCAAGTTAAATGCAAAGCATTGATAAGGCAGGCAAAGCGGGAATTTGAGAAGAAACTTGCTACGGAAGCAAAAACACGAAATAAAGACTTTTTCAAGTACATTCGTAGCAAAAGGCCTGTGAGAGAGTCAATTGGACCATTAGATGATAGAGGGGTAAAAGGGGCAGTAAGAGGAGACAAGGCTATAGCAGAGAGACTGAATGAATTCTTTGCTTCGGTCTTTACTGAGGAAGATGTAGGGGTGTTACCCAAGACTGAAGTGGTATTTAAAGGTGATACTGCAGAGGAATTGAGAGAAATATCGCTACACCGGGAAGATATATTACAACTATTTGATAAACTGAATAGTAGCAAATCACCTGGACCAGATGGTATACATCCCAGAGTGTTGAAAGAACTGAAATATGAGATTGCAGACCTGTTATTGGTAATCTGTGAACTTTCATTAAAATCATCTGTAATACCTGAAGATTGGAGGGTCGCCAACGTAACACCAATTTTTAAAAAGGGTTCCAGGGGTGACCCAGGAAATTACAGACCGGTGAGCCTGACGTCAGTACCAGGGAAAATGGTAGAAGCCATCATAAAGAACAAAATTACACAGCATGTAGATAGTCATGGCCTAATGGGAGACAGCCAACATGGCTTTAGACAAGGCAGATCTTGTCTTACTAATCTGATCTGTTTTTTTGAAGGTGTGCATAAACAGGTAGACAAAGGTGAGTCGGTTGATATAGTGTATCTGGACTTTCAGAAAGCTTTTGACAAGGTCCCCCATCAGAGACTTTTGGCGAAGCTAAAAAGTCATGGGATAGGAGGCAGTGTACTATTGTGGATCGGGAACTGGTTAAAAGATAGAAAGCAGAGGGTAGGGCTAAATGGCCAATATTCCCAATGGAAAAAGGTGAATAGTGGAGTACCCCAGGGATCTGTACTGGGTCCGCTACTTTTTGACATATTCATAAATGACCTGGAAAAGGGAATAACTAGTGAGGTAATCAAATTTGCAGATGACACAAAACTGTTTAAAGTTGTTAAAACCCAAGAGGATTGTGGAAAACTGCAGGAGGATCTGGATAAATTGGAAGACTGGGCATCCAAATGGCAGATGAAATTTAATGTGGACAAGTGCAAAGTTATGCACCTAGGAAAGAACAACCCACACTATAGTTACAAGATGCAAGGCTCCACATTAGAAACCACCACCCAGGAAAAAGATTTAGGAGTCATCGTGGATAACATGTTAAAACCCTCCGCCCAGTGTGCAGCGGCGGCCAAGAAAGCAAATAGAATGCTAGGTATCCTAAGGAAAGGGATGGAGAATAAAACAAAGGATATTATAATGCCTCTGTATCGCTCCATGGTACGACCGCACCTTGAATATTGTGTGCAATTCTGGTCACCGTATCTTAAAAAGGACATAGAGTTATTAGAAAAAGTACAGAGAAGAGCCACCAAATTGGTGAAGGGGATGGAAGGCTACTCCTATGAAGAGAGGCTAAAAAGGTTAGGGCTCTTTAACCTAGAAAAGAGGCGGCTGAGGGGAGATATGATAGAGGTGTATAAATTAATGAATGGAGTGGAACGGATAAACGTGGATAAATTGTTTACGCTATCAGAATATAGAAGGACTAGGGGGCATGTAATGAAGCTACAGGGTAAACTATTTAAGACAAATAGGAGAAAATATTTCTTCTCTCAACGTGTAATCAAACTCTGGAATCTGTTACCGGAGGATGTAGTAAGGGCTGTTAGTATAGCTGGGTTTAAAAAAGGTTTGGACAAGTTCCTGGAGGAAAGGTCCATAAACCACTATTAAAAAGGGACCCAGGATATCAATGCTTGGCCTAGTACAAGCACTGCAGAACCTGTGTCTTTTGGGGAAACTGCTAGGTACGTATGACCTAGATTGGCCACTGTTGGAAACAGGATACTGGGCTTGATGGACCTCGGTCTGACCCAGTATGGCATTTCTTATGTTCTTATGTTCTTATGATGATTTCAATTACCCAGTTATCGACTGGGTCAGTGTTACAGCAGGACATGCTAGGGAGATAAAGTTTCTACATGAAATAAATGACTGCTTCTTGGAGCAGCTGGTTCATGAACCAACAAGAGGGGAAGCTATTTTGGACCCAGTCCTTAATGGCAAGTAGGAATTGGTGCAAGAGATAAAGGTGTTGGGGCCACTCGGCAATAGGGATCATAGCATGATCACATTTGATTTAATAAATGAAAGGAGGACAGCAAGAAAACCCACAAAAACACACCTAACTTTCAAAAGGGAGACTGATAAAATGAGGAAAATATTTAACAAAAGACTAAAAGGAGCAGCTGCAAAGGTTAAAGATTTGTATAAAGCATGGGCACTGTTTAAAAATACTAATCTTGGAAGCCCAGAACAGATGTATTCCACACTAAGAAAAGTGGAAGGGCAAAAAACTGCCAGCATGGTTTAAAGGCAAGTTCAGAGAGGCTGTTGCAGCCAAAAAAGCATCTTTCAGGAAATGGAAAAAAAGAGACAAATGACAAAATGGGAAACACCACAAGCATTGCCAAGTTAGATGCAAGGCATTGATAAGGCAGGTATAGAGAGAATTTGAAAAGAAGCTTGCCATAGAAGCAAAAACTTTTTCAAGTATATTCGTAGCAAAAAACCTGTAAGGGAATCAGTTGAACCATTGGAAGATAGAGGGGTAAAGGGGCGCTAAGGGAGGACAAGGCCATAGCGGAGAGACTTTGCTTCGGTCTTTACTGAAGATGTAGAGAATTTACCCGTGCCTGACACGGTAAATAAAGGTGATGTGTTGAAAGAATTGAAAGAAATATCAATAAACCTGGAAGATGTATTTCAACTATTTCATAAACTGGGAAGATGTATTACAGCTATTTGATAAACTGAAGAGTACCAAACCACCTTGTCCGGATGGTATACATCCAAGGATATTGAAAGAACTGAAATATGAGATTGCAGACCTACTATTAGTAATCTGTGAACTATCATTAACACTAGAAACCCCAAAGTGGGTCAATTGACGCATTACCACGACGACTGCATTGAGCATGAAATGCAGATGTGAATTAATGTGAAGTTACTTATTTATTAAATATGTGCAGTATGTGATGTCATTACATGACGTCATCATGTGTTTATTGTTTGTAATGTCGGAGTAAAACTGTAAACAGTGATTGAGATGCGCCACCTAGTGGGAACATGAATTTATACCTAGAAGCCCCAAAGTATATCAATTGACGCATCCAAGACAATGGAGTGCGTCAATTGACGTACTTTGAGGCTTCTAGGTATAAATTAATTTTCCCGCTAGGTGGTGCATCTGTCAATTTTCGATGCACATATCTGAACATCTTGACCTTGCTAACAAAGTCATGGAACATGACTGACATGGTTCTAGTAGTGGTGCTGGTATACAACTTCGAAGATGCATTTGCGTCAATTGACACACTTTGGGGCTTCTAGTGTTAAAATCAACTGTAGTATCTGAAGAGTGGAGAATGGCCAATCTAAGGCCAATATTTAAAAAGGGTTCCAGGGTTGATCTGGGAAACTACAGACCTGCAAATCTGACATCAGTACTGGGCAAAATGGTAGAAACCATTATAAAGAATAAAATTACTGATCATGTATATAGCTATGATTTAATGAGAGGAAGCCAACATAGATTTAGCCAAGGAAAGTCTCGTCTTACTAATCTGTTATAATTTTTTGAAGGTATGAATGAACAGGCAGACAAAGGTGAGCCGGTTGATAGTGTATCTGGATTTTCAGTAAGCCTTTGACAAGGTCCCTCATGAGAGACTCTTGGCGAAATTAAAAAGTCATGGGATTGGAGGCAGTGTAGTATTGCGGATTAGAAACTGGTTAAAAGACAGAAGGCAGAGAGTAGGGCTAAATGGCCTTTTCTCAATCGAGAAAAGTGAATAAGAACATAAGATATGCCATACTGGGTCAGAACAAGGTCCATCAAACCCAGTATTCTGTTTCCAACAGTGGCCAAACTAGGTCATATGTACCTAGCAGTTTCCCCAAGAGACACAGGTTCCACAATGCTTGTATTGGGTCAAGCATTGATATCCTGGGTCCCTTCTTAATAATGGTTTATGGACCATTCCTCCAGGAACTTGTCCAAACCTTTTTTAAACCCAGCTCCACTAACAGCCTTTACTACATCCTCCGGTAACAAATTCCAGAGTTTGATTACACGTTGAGTGAAAAAAATATTTTCTTTTATTAGTCTTAAGCACAGTTACTTACCTGTAACAGGTGATCTCTGGGAACAGCAGGAATAAGTCTTCACATATGGGTACGTCGGTACCGACGGAGTCTGCGCGGGAACGCTTCCCAGCGTCCAATCAAAGAGCTTTTGGAAGCATCCCACCACGCCTGCGTGCTGCCTTCCCGCCTTTCCCAACTGCCTCTCCTCAGTTAAGTTTTAAAGCTGAGACAAAGAGAGAGAGGGGAAAGGAAAGACAGATAGAGATACAACTCCTGGGGAGGTGGGTGGGTTGTGAAGACTTATTCCTGCTGTTCCCAGAGATCACCTGTTACAGGTAAGTAACTGTGCTATCTCCAGGAACAAGCAGGAATGAGTCTTCACATATGGGGACTCCCAAGCTGAGATGCCTGGAGTCCCAGCATGTCATAGGTTGGAACATGCTATCCCCCACAACACCAGGCATCCTGAGGATGGAGGGTAGGAGTTGAAGAGAGAAAGGTGCTATGGAACAGTTAACCTAGCATAGGATTGCAGACAAGGAGTCCATGTGTGGATGATAATTGTCATCAATGATATTGCAAAGAAAAAATATTGCAATATGGACCTCCCCTAACAGGACTTCAGAGAAGTATGGAGGTTCATGGGATCTACTGGGGAACCCAGTAGAGGAACCTCGAGAAGGACCTCACTGTAAGTGGAGGTAGTAAACCTGTAGGAAAAGCAATGGAGGTCAGAATCCTGAAAGGTAACAGGTAACCCCAGTAGGAAAACTGGGGTAGTACAAAAACGGTGGGCCTTCAGCGGAAGGCTTTATGATAAAAGCCGAACTCTTTTGGCGGCAGAGTGGCTCAATCTTAGGAACAAAAAGAGAAAGGCTAACCGATTTGGACAAACAGGCCCAGTCCCTGTGGGGAGAAAGGGTATGCGAACCCCTTGTATCCCAAAAGAAAGGACAAACGCCGGAGGCGTTAGAGCCTGTGATTAGCTGAAGATCCGCAATGTCTCTCCTAACTGAAGTCAGCTGGGAGAGATATTGGAACATGGAGAGCTTCAGAGGTACCTAACCTTAAGGTTATGGTAGGTGTTAACTACCACCAAAGTGGTTGTGAGTGTAGGACCCCAAAACATGCTGGATAGCATAAGTATGGGTAAAGCCCATCTGTCAGAATCATATAGCTATATGAGCCTCGACAGTCAGGTAGATAAAGCAGAATACATATCTACCGATAGTAAAATATCTTGACAGATATATATAGATATATATATATATAGATTATATATATATATATTTATATATTTATAATATATAAATATATAGATATAGATAGATAGATAGATAGATATATAAATATATAGATATATGAGAATATATCTATAGTGAGATATGAAGGGCATAAAATACACACAAATGATAGACAGACATCTGTAAGATGTGTGCTATAGGTATGAATATATAGGCCTCTATATGGAAGTCTGCAATAAAGCAGGCAGAGATATGCCTACAAAAAGGTATTCACATAGGAAAATGTGGAGAGGAAAGATTCATCTAATAACAAGAAGGTGGAACCTACTTGAGAAGATATATAGAGAATCAATTCCCACTGGTTATGGCTACAGGGATGCTAGGTAGTAGAACCACCAGGATAGTTACGTGAAAAGCAGAGGATGGTAAGTGAACAGAAGACGCATAGGAATGAGATACCATGCTGACTTGCTTAAGGGCAAAAAGATATCATGCGTTCTTACCATGAGGACGAGCTGGAAGGAGAAAACATATTCCTTATTGGAAATACTATGGACCAAAGCAGGGAATTAGCAACTCCTTAAGCTTTCACGTAAGAGGAGGCCTATGTCCTTTATATTAAAAAGGAGAACTTTTCTAGTCATGGGAGACATGACTGAAAAAGCCTTTTTCAATCATCTAGTATAGCTATTGGAGAAAAAGCCCCCCATGCTCTCTAGCAAGGGCCCATAGTGGAGAGCTTCTCTGTAGAATTGCAGAGAGCATGATAAAGGAGAATGAGGAGATAGAACTGGCTGCAGGAGAGCCAGTACCTATGTCAACTATGCTGCCAAACCCAGGGGAATGGAGATGGCAGAAAGAGAAGACAATCCAACAAGCTTGTAGTGAAAAAATTTCCAAGACAGATGACAGCACTGACTTGGAGCCACTACTAAGACCAGACAGAATGATAGTGGAGGACAAATCTGGTTGCTGGTGGACAAGAACCAGTGGTCCAAACATTAAGGCTCCTGCATTGGCAGCTGCTTGCCAGAGAGCAGAAGAATGGTACTGTCTAAAAACAGAAAGAACAGATAAAACAAGAGTAGAAAACTCTGGACGTGTCTGATGAACTGCTTCAAAGCAAGATTGAAAAAGAGGAGTCAACTCAGAGAAGAGAACTCCGCACTGGAAAAGTAAGAAAACTAGAGAGGCTGAAGAAAAAGCCCTCCAGTGAATCAATACCGCTCTTACAGAGGAAAAACCTGGTAAGAGGGTAAAGAGAATGGAGCTGAAGAAAACTTACAAAGTAGTAAGTTTATAGAAAGGAAAAAAGACATGCTGGCACAGGAAACTATCGTTTGATAGTGGATAGACCTCTTTCCCTAGCAGGAAAAAGAAGAGAACCCTGTGACCTAGAAGCATGAACATCCTGACAGCTCATAGAACATAGAAAGAATGGATGTCTTTCGGGAAGAGATCCATGTTTAGGATTTAGAATGACAGCAGTGGATTGCCTCTATTGAGAAGAAGCAACTGCAGATTCTAATCCCAAGAGTCACAAGCATCTGATGGATTGATCAGAAACCCTGTGGCTGCTGGGTTTGCTGAGCCTGGTGAGAGGTTGAACTCTGCAGACCAGGACGATGCTTCCCCTGTTTGGGAATATCTGTGTGATGGGCAGATGATGCATAAAACCTTCTTCTCCTTTGCGAAGAAAGTTTGGCAGGACATTTCCTACCTACTGGGACAGAAGAAGGTGCAGGACAGCCCCTAGGAACAGGTAAGTCAGTGGAGAACTGAGTAACCTGACGTAAAGACTCCTTGTTGAAAAGATTGTCTCCAGTGCAAGGAGTATGTCCCAGTCTGTGCTGTGCCCATTTGTCCAAGTCTGAAGCTTCGAGCCAGGCTCTACATCGTGCCCCTATAGTTATAGCAGAAGTCCTGCTAACAGACTCAAAAGAGTCTAGGGAAGCACGAGTAAGAAACCAAGAGATATTCTGGAGATGCTTGAGCAGTGAAGAATAGTCTGCACTCTTGGACTCTGGAAGGGAAGGAGTCAAAAGATGTAATTGCTTTGTGACCTCCTCAAGAGATAGACTCATATAGAAAATATATGAGAGAATTCTTGCAGAAAGCATAGATGTCTGGAAGGTTTGACGTCCAAAGGCATCAAGTGTCTTAGACTCACGACCTGGCGGATAAGAAGAGTGCTTTTTCTTGCTCTTTACCCACCTCATTGCTGATTCCACAACTATGGAATGATGAGGAAGTTGAGTCTTTTGAAACCCTGGAGAGGGGGGCACCTGATATAAGAGATCAGTTGCTCTGGAAGGTGGGGGTACCCCTTAAAGGTGTTTCCCACATTCCCAGAAGGAGATCCTGCAAGGAATGATGCAAAGGAATGATGCAAGGAATGATGCAAGGAATGATGCAAAGGAAGCGTTATGTTCTCCTTTGCTTTGGTAGAAAGAGAGCCCTGTGCAGGATCATGTCCTGGGATAGGAATGGCAAGAGATCTTGCTATATCCAGGAGGAAACTCTGAAAAGAGGGTTCCCCAACAGGAATTTCCCTTGGACCGGTTAGATCTGAAGAACTAGCCTGAGCACCGACAGAGCTATCCAGATATATAGGAATAGAAGATCCTGCACAGTGCAGTGTGGAATGCTTAAAGGATGGTCGCCGGTACTGGCTGTCAGGAGCAGCGACCATCATTACCACATTGTCCATGCCAGGTATCGACTCCAAGCTTGGCATAGAAGGGAGCGATCCTGTTGAAAAAAGCATGGTAGGAGTTGGCCACGATGCTACTGTGGATACCGGTACCGATGCCAATATCGGTACCGATGTCGGAGTCGAGCCAGACAACAAGGGAGCAATGGGACCATGCAAAAAAGGCACACACGTGTGCACTCGAAATCAGCCTGCAGAAAGGGCAGGAACCAGGCCGCATCATCTCCCCAATCGGCACTGTTACCCCCAACGAGGATGACACCTGCAGTGCTGCAGAAGTATTCGCACTGCCAATGCCTTCGGCCCCAGACTTCCTACTGTCAAACTTTGCCTCCAGCCAAGACAGACAGCTGGGTGTGGGGTGGGTAG
Organism: Ichthyophis bannanicus; assembly: GCA_033557465.1. Lineage (NCBI taxonomy): Eukaryota > Metazoa > Chordata > Amphibia > Gymnophiona > Ichthyophiidae > Ichthyophis > Ichthyophis bannanicus. The sequence goes on along the minus strand of CM066039.1, from coordinate 349,895,087 downwards.
GAGGGTCAGAGGGAAGCAGAACAGAGAAGGAGATGAAGTCTCCACCATAGACAGGCTGAATTCCATTGAAAAATGCTTCCTAACCGTAATGTCCTTTAATTGTTTTTTTTTTCTTCAAAATAAAAATCGTAAGAAAGAGACAAGTCAAGCCACAGACAGAACCATAGCGTTATGCTCCTGTAGGCTTCCTAGGCAACTGAACTGGCCCTCGTAGCAAAAGAGGTCCTCCCCCCAGCATGGGACATCGACCAACTTGTACTGAACCCACTACTCCAGGTGCAATGACTGTAGCCACGCCAGGCAGCAGGCATCAATGCCCACTGCAGCCACTCTAGTCACAAACTCTAAGCCGTCATAGGCCACTCAAGTGACATATTTGGGGCACTCCTTGACTGTCCACACCAGGATCCAGAACTGCTGAAGAGGTTCCTCAGACAGATCAGCCGAGAACCTGGCCAATTCCTTGGCTAGGTCCCTTAGGTACATGCCCATGTACAGCAGGTAAGCTTGGATACAGGCCACAAGCATTGAGCCCTGGTAACACTTTTCACCAAAGACGACATCTATAGTGTGGGTTTCCCTGCCAGGGGGCACCGAGGAGTGTGTCTTTTGGCTCTTGATCCTATACACGGCCAACTCTACCACCATGGAATTGTGTGGTAGCTGTGTCTTTTAGAATCCAGGGCTCTTGCAGATTCAATACATGGAATCGAGCCGCTTGCTCACAATGGGCACTGTAACAGGTGATTCCCACATCCTGAACAATAAGTGTTCCACAATAGGGGGAACAGGCACTTGAGTGCCTCCTTGGGAGAGGCATCATATTGTAGGATCTCAAGATCCTCTGTCTGAGGCTCCTCCTCGGACTCCATGATGAAGGCTGGAGCCTTCACCATGTCCCAGACAAAGTCCAGGAAGGAGATGTCCTCGGGCGGGGACCTCCAATGCTCCTGAAGTAGAGACAGTTCCGAGGGGATGTCCTGGTGTCTGGGGACTTGTGATCGGTCTCCCACTCAGAGTCTGAATCAGAGGAGACCTCAAGAACCCAATGAGCCTCATGCGCACACCCTGCCAGGAGGCATCGACAGGGTCACGAGATCCTGGCACTCCGAACCAGAGGCATTTGTGGGCAAGACCAGAGGACTCAAGCGGGACCGAGACAGATGAAAGAAACAGGCTCGAAGCTAATGCCGCTCGAGCACTGGCTGGATCTCATCGGGCAATGTCCTCACAGTGGATGAGCCAGTCGCCGGGCCCAATGACCCAGAGAAACTGGGCACCAGACCCCACTACTGGGCTAGGAAGGCAGCAAGGCGGCATTCCAAGGCCACCATCTTGACTTCCAGGCCAGAAGGCTCCGCAGCCACCAGTGTGGGCACTGAGGGAATCAGTCCTGATGCCGCCTCCGTTGAGGGGGATACCTCGTTGACAATGGCCTTGGAGGACCAGTGTTGATCCCCCGATGCCGATGGAGTCTCCTCCCACTGGGGCATCTTCAAGGGCCGTTCCCATACATCACCCTCGGCATCGCACCAAGAACTCCTATGCTGGTGGCCGAGGATCTTACCCCCGGTTCTGGCATCAGCCTTTGACACCGCCACAGGCAAAGTGCGATCCTTCCAGGAACGGCTCTCCGAGGACGGATCCCCAGTCTGATGCCCTGCAACCTCGGGGCTCCGAGCAGGCATGGCTACCAGGACAGATGTCAATTCCGTGCTCGAATCCGGGGCTGATGAAGAGGTATTGTGGTCAAACAGCAACTCCCATTGCCTTTCACAGTTCCTATGACCCTTGCTAGTCATCTGAAGATGGAGTGAGCAGTCACACTGCTTAAATCCATTAAACGAGGACATAGCAGGGAAAACAATACACGCGAGATTAAACTCCAAGATCCTGGGTTAGGGAGGGCGTGAGAAAAAAATCCTGTGCATCTGAGAACAAGAAAAAAGGGAACCAGAGAAAATCGCGATGCCGAGGCAGCAGCAGTTCTGGGAACCTAGAAGGTGATGGTATGCAAATGAAAGAGAAAAAACAATGGCAAAAAATGGCAACTTTTTCCAGGGTGCAGACGAAGACGTCCAATGGGCTCCATGAAAAAAAAGAAGACTGAGGTAAGATGGCACCCCTGGGTGGAAAGGTGGCTGCGCATGAGGGTCTAACTCTCAAAGGCCCTCTGTGAAAGCTGGGTAGTGTCCCCCACGTGGGCTCCGTTGGTACCATCACCCATATGCGAGGGCTGGCTTCTTGCTTGTTCCCAGAGAATCTCTAATACTCCTGGGGGGACTGCAACTGGCTCAACTGCCCCACATCCTTGTGTCAGTCTGCAGGAACCAACAACCAGAGCTGTACTGGAACCAACCACCATCTGCTAAGACAGAGAAAATACTGAAGAGTGCCCCTAGCTGTACTGGTTGTTATGTTGTGATGTTACAGCTCTTCTAGTGTTTTCTCAGTCTTATCTGCTGGTTGGTAGAGATAACACGATTGTCTGGACTAGATAGGCCATGTGGTCTTTTTCTGTCATCATGTTTCTATGGACTGGTCTAGGAGGGGGATCTGGAAAGACAATTTTTAAATCATTTTATCTAATTAATAAACAGTTACCTGGTATAACGCATGGGGCAGGAAAATGCCCTGTCCCTATGAGGGTAATAGTGCCCATGGTATTTCATAGCCCATGTACTTATAACCCTTTATAAGCAAGCAGGGATGGGGCCAGGGTGGGGAGGATAGCACCAGCAGACATGTGAGCCAGCCCATATTGTCAAAAAGAAATTCCCCAGGAGTTTCTCTTAAAAAAAATAAATAAATAAAAGGCTTGCAGGCCTACAAGTATAAGCTGCCCATGGGCCTGGAAGCCCTACATATATGTTAAAACTACTCCCCAGAATGTTTTAAAAAAATAGCACAGGCAAATATATTCAGACTGTTTTTACCTCTCCCCCCTCTTTCCAAATCTCTAGCCCTACTTAGCATACTGAGAGAGCACAGTTACTTACCTGTAACAGGTGATCTCTGGGAACAGCAGGAATTAGTCCTCACATATGGGTACGTCGGTACCGACGGAGCCCGTGCGGGAAAGCTCCCCAGCTTCTTAGAATAGAAGCTTTTGGGACCTCCCACTGCACATGCGCACTGCCTTCCCGCCTTCCTGAACAGCTCTCCTCAGTTTCGAGTTTATAGCTGAGTCAACAGAGAGAGGACAGGAAGATAGATAGATAAAAGATACAACTCCTAGGGGAGGTGGGTGGGTTGTGAGGACTAATTCCTGCTGTTCCCAGAGATCACCTGTTACAGGTAAGTAACTGTGCTATCTCCAGGAACAAGCAGGAATAAGTCCTCACATATGGGGACTCCCTAGCTTAGATGCATGGGATCCCCTGTAAAGGTTCGCCATCTTCGTATGGATCTCAGGCATCCATTCTGGGAAGGTGGGCAGGAGTTGTTTAGGAATGGAACAGGTGCTTGAGGACAGCCTGGCCAAACAAGGCATCCCGGCGGGAGTCCTTGTCCAAACAGTAATGGGCTGTGAAGGTATGAACCGAGGCCCAGGTAGCGGCTCGACAGATCTGATCTATGGAAACAGAGTGCAGATGAGCCATAGAAGTTGCCATGGCCCTCACATTGTGAGCAGTGACATGGCCTTCCAGAGAAATGTTTTTGCTCTGGTAAGCAAAAGAAATACACTGAGCAATCCAATTGGAAAGTGTACGCTTGGAGACTGGAAGTCCCAAATGGGAAGGATCAAAGGCCACAAAAAGTTGAGAAGACTTTCGATGTGGCTGAGTCCTATTAAGGTAAAAAGCGAGAGCTCTTTTACAATCCAGAGTATGAAGGTTCCTCTCTGCATTGGATGCATGAGGAGCTGGAAAAAAGACAGGTAGATATACCTCTTGATTAAGATGAAAAGGCGAGACCACTTTAGGCATAAAGTGGGGATTCGTCCTAAGGACCACCTTATCATGATGAAATCTTGTGTAAGGTGGATTAGCCACTAAAGCCTGCAGCTCACTGATGCGGCGAGCCGAAGTGACTGCAATGAGGAAGATGACCTTCCAGGAAAGAAATTTCAAGGAGGTGGAAAACATTGGCTCAAAAGGTGGCTTCATAAGTTGACCGAGCACTAGATTCAAATCCCATGCGACCGGGGGTGGTCTGATGGGAGGTTTAGTGAGAGTCAGGCCTCTCATGAATCTTGCAACAAGAGGATGAGAGGAGATAGGTTGTCCATTTATATGTTGCAAGGATGCTGCAATAGCACTTAAATGGACTCTTACCGAATTCGTCTTGAGGCCTGCATTGGATAGATGCAGGAGATAATCAAGAAGAGAATTCAAAGGAAGTGCCAGAGGGTCAAGACCCTGCTGAGCACACCAAATGGAAAAACGTTTCCATTTGAAAGCATAGGAACGCCTGGTAGAGGGTTTCCTAGAGGCAGAAAGGATATCTTTCACTGGTTGGGAAAGATGAAAGTCTTGAAGGCTTAAGCCTTCAGTAACCAAGCACTGAGGTGAAGGGATTTGGGGTTTGGGTGCCACAAAGTCCCCTCCTCCTGAGACAGGAGGTCTGGCGCAGCTCCCAGATCCAAGTAGGATCCCTGGGAGAGCTGTAGAAGTAGAGGGAACCACACTTGGCGTGGCCAGCGTGGAGCTATGAGGATCATAGTTCCATGATCCCTCTGGAGTTTGAACAGAGTCTTGGGAATCAAAGGAATGGGTGGAAAGGCATATAGGAATGCCTGACTCCAATTCAGGAGAAAGGCGTCCGTAGCCTGAGCTCCCTGACACGGAGTTCTGGAACAGAACCGGGGAAGTTTGGCATTCCACGGACTTGCAAAGAGGTCTATGTCCGGGGTCCCCCATTCCTGAAAGATTCGGTTTATTTGGTCCAAATGTAGGGACCATTCGTGTGGCAGCAGAACTCGACTGAGCCTGTCTGCCCGAGAGTTTTGAACTCCTGGGAGATACACTGCTAGCAGGTGAATCTGATGCTCTCTGGCGAAGGCCCATAGTCTTAGAGCTTCGTTGCAAAGCGACAGAGAGCCCGTCCCTCCTTGTTTGTTTATGTAAAACATGGCCACCTGATTGTCCGTCTGAACTAGGACAGTGAGGTTGGCTAGGAGGGAGTGGAAGACCTTGAGGGCAAGGTAAATTGCTCGCAGTTCCAGAAGATTGATATGAAGGGTGGTCTCCTGTAGAGACCAAGTGCCCTGAGTGGAGAGAGTTTGCAGATGGGCTCCCCACCCTGTTTGGGAGGCATCTGTTGTGAGGGTTGCTTGGGGTAGCAATGGTTGAAATGGAGCCCCCAACAACAGATTCTTGGTGGAAGTCCACCAGTGGAGGGACCAAAACAGACGATCGGAGGTTTGTATTTGGTCTGAGAGCGCTCCTGACGCCTGAGTCCACTGAGTGGCCAGGGTCCATTGAGCTGCTCTCATATGAAGACGAGCATAGGGCACCACATGCACTGTGGAGGCCATATGACCCAGTAGGCGTAGCATTTCCCTGGCTGTCAAGTGAGTGCTGGACTGAGCTTGGGAGGCCAAACTCAGGAGGCGCTGGCCTCGAACATGTGGAAGGTAGGCCCTTGCAGTGATGGTGTCCAACTGGGCCCCTATGAATTCTAGAGATTGAGTAGGGATGAGTTGGGACTTGGGAAGGTTTACTACCAGTCCCAGATACTGCAAAAGGCTCCTTGTGTGGTCCAGGGAAATCTGGGCCTGTGACTGAGTTGGAGCTCGGATGAGCCAGTCGTCCAGATATGGGAAGACAAAGATTCCCATGCCTCTTAGAAATGCGGCTACGACTGCCATGCATTTTGTGAATACTCTTGGAGCAGAGGCTAGACCGAAGGGGAGTACTCTGTATTGGAAATGTTTTCCCTGAAACAGAAAGCGAAGATACTTTCTGTGGGATGGATGGATGAGTATATGTGTATACGCATCCTGTAGGTCTAGAGAACAAAGCCAGTCCTGACCCTGGAGGTAAGGAAGGAGAATGCCGAAAGACAGCATTTTGAATTTCTCCTTGAAGAGAAATTTGTTCAATTCTCTCAGATCTAGGATTGGTCTGAATCCCCCTGTCTTCTTTGGAATGAGAAAATAAGGGGAGTAGAAACCGGACCCTTGTTGAGGAAGAGGAACCTCTTCTATGGCCCCTTGGGCAAGAAGAGAGGAAACCTCTTGACCCAACAGGGTTAGGAGAGATGGGGGAGAATTGAATGGTCTCACCATATGATGGGGAGGAAGGCTGGAGAAATGAAGTTTGTAACCCTCTCGAATGATAGAGAGGGTCCATTGTTCTGTTGTGATTTGTTCCCATCTGGGAGCAAAGTGAACCAACCTTCCGGGTATGGTGAGAGGTTCTGGTTGTGTTAGAACCAGAAGTGGCAAGTTCCCTAGGAGCAAGTCAAAACCCCTGAGGGGTTGGAGCCTGCTGAGCTACAGTAGCTGCTGCAGGCTTAGCTCGTGCTTGTTTGGATTGCTGACGCTTAGCAGTATAGCGAGGTTGAGAAGACTGCTGGCCAGTATTTGAAGCAACTCTGGCCTTCTTATAGTAAGGCCTTTTAAAAGACTTTTTCTTAGTAGGAATTGAAGTGGACTTTGAAAGTCTTTCCAAGGTGGCATTTTCAGCATCCATCTGGGTGGCTTTGATTTGCCACTCTTCCCCAAATAAGTTCTCACCTGTACAGGGCAGATTCCGTAAGCCATCTAGAACCCAAGGTTCCAGATCAGAGGCCTGGAGCCAAGCAAGACGTCGGGCTGCAATAGCAATGCCCGAAGCCCTACTGGCTCCCTCAAAGGAATCATATGCTGCCCTATTAGAGAACTTAGAAACCTCTAAGAGTTGTTTCACTAGGGAAAGGAATCCCTGCTTTTTATCCTCAGGGATAAAGGGGGCAAAATGCCGCACCTTTTTGGCAAGTTCCTCCAGGAACATGCCCATATAGAGACTGTAGGAATTAATCCTGGCTATAAGCATACTAGCCTGGAAAATTTTCCTACCAAAAGAGTCCAAAGTCTTACATTCCCGTCCTGGAGGGGTGGAAGAGTGCCTTTTGGTACTCCTAATCTTCTTCATTGCAGACTTCACCACAATAGAGTGGTGGGGCAATTGAGTCTTTTGGAAACCAGGAGGAGGGGGGACCCTATACATGGTGTCCAACCTACGGGAATAAGGAGACAAAGTCAAAGGATTTTCCCAGAAATCCATCAGTTGTTCTTGAAGGATTTCATGGATAGGCAGGGTAACTGCCTCCTTAGGGGCCTTTGAGTATCCCAAAATATCCAGTTTTTTGGATCTGGGTTCCTTTTCAGAGGATGTGGTAATAGAAAGGGCTGTAGCCATATCTAAAACAAAGTCCTGGAAGGACAAATCCTCTGGAGGGGACATTCTCCTTTTAGGAGAAGAGGGCTCCTCAGGTAAGTTGAGTGAAAACTCAGCAGAATCATCAGAGGAGTGAAAATCCTCAGAGGAATCGGTGCTTTCCTCTAACGCACGATACGCGTACCGATCGGTATCGATATCGGGCGTATCGGGTATGGAACCGGTATGGAGCGAAAGCCCATACGGTACCGACTTGCGTTTAGAGGTGGACGGCCTCGATACCGGCATGGCGGACGATACCGGTATCGGGCCCGGAACCGCTGAAAGCGGAACCGATGGCGTTGCAGCTTTAATGAAAGCCATGACGGCCTGCTGCATGGACTGTACAGTATCGCCCATGGACGCCATAGCTGCCTGGATGTCGGTACCGGAGTGACCCGGTACCCCAGAGCAGGCTAACAGGTGATCTGTCGAGGCCGTAGCATCGATATCAACCTGAGACCCCTGAATTGGCGTTTTTGGAAGTTGGACTTCCCGCCGGGGTTGTTTGGCTGGGGCAGGGTCCTCAAGTTCTAAGCTAAGAGCCTCTCGATGCTTTGAAGGAGATTTGCTCTTTGAGGACTTGCCCACAGAAGGTTTGGTTACCTGAGATCCATCCGGAGAAGAAGACCTGGATGACTGTGATGCTGTATTCTCTGAAGCAAACAGCACATGGAATTTGTTGGCCCGGTTCTGCAGCCCACGTTTAGACATGTGGGAGCAAGATGGGCAGTCCGGTATGGAATGGTCAGGCCCCAAACATTTCAGACACCATTCATGGGTGTCTGTGACTGAAATAACAGCATTACATTTGGTACACTTCTTAAATCCAGGGGCTGGCTTCTCCATGAGGAGAAATTGAGTAGGCCGAGAGGCCTCTCTGAAGTGACCAAAAAGCTAAAAAATAAGAAAAAAGAATTATAATTTTTTAAAGAAAGAAAGAAAAGACCGGCGATACCGGTATCGGTATGGGGAAGGCAGGTACGCGGTCTAAAGAAACAAATAAAATAACAATTTCTTCAGCGGTGACAGGAACACGACCTGCTGGCTCCGCGGAAAAAGAGAAACTGAGGAGAGCTGTTCAGGAAGGCGGGAAGGCAGTGCGCATGTGCAGTGGGAGGTCCCAAAAGCTTCTATTCTAAGAAGCTGGGGAGCTTTCCCGCACGGGCTCCGTCGGTACCGACGTACCCATATGTGAGGACTTATTCCTGCTTGTTCCTGGAGATGCACAGATACCACTATGAGCACAAAGAAGAGTCTCCTCTGAGACTCTCCTTCAGTGCCAGTCTGTAGCCATTAGGAACATCAGTTTCCCTCCATCAAATTTGGCAGCTTTCTTGGCATTTTGGGATTCTGTTATTTTTACCTCTGCACTAAGGTCTATACTGAAGAAAGGGGAAGATGACGGTGATTGTGCAGTCAAAGGCAAGGTTGATGAGGTGAAAGATGCTTTTTGATTGTCACAAGGAGTCCACTGCTCAGACTTACGCCTTTTCTCATCGTCATAGCTATGTTTCAAGTGACCACAAGATTCCTGCAGTATTAAAAATAGAAGAAAAACAACAAAACCTCTCTTACTAAATCTGTGATTACAATACAATACAGAGCAATGATTTTCCTGGCACTCTTAACTGGCTGGCATTGAAATGGTAAACAGATAATGGATTATATGTTAGCAAAATGTGGCAAAAAAATACTAGACTATTTTGTAGGGAGGTATGGCACTACTTACTGTAAAGCACGCTTGCCAATGCTTTATAAGACGTACTTTTAAAAGATGTTAATGTTATCTGCCATTGGGAAACCTGCATGAGCTTTAAAAATATGATTTCTGTTGATACATCCAGAAAGGCCTAACATCTAAACCATGTTTATTAAAACTACCCCCCTCAAAACGGCTTCAAGTACACTTTTTGTCCCATGATGTGCATATTTCCATCCCCATATGGAGGGTAGCTTTATAGCAAGGCACAATAAGTGCTATTTTATAAGGTCAAGTAGGTGCCTAGCTGCCTTTATAAATACTTGCATATGTGGCAGAGATCACACCATGAATGCAGACATGATCAGTTACACCTGCTCACAATGATTGTACTTTACTATTATTAATCATTTATATAGTGCTACACGACGTACGTAGCACTGCACAGATACATATAAAAGACAGTCCCTGCTTGTCAGAGCATACAACCTAATCAAGACAGACTGTACAATAGATGAGAACAAGGGTACAAAAAGGAGACACGAGGAGAATAAGGGATTAAGCTCCAAAAGCAGGCTCAAAGAGGAGAGCCTTTAGCATGGATTTGAAAAGGGGGAGAGATGAAACCTGACGTACAGATTCAGGTAGTTTGTTCCAGGCATAAGGAGCAGCAAAGTGAAAGGAACAAAGTCTGGAGTTGGCAGTGGAAGAAAAGGGCAAAGAGAGAAGTAAACCAGTAGAAGAGTGGGGTTCACGAGGAGGGGTGTGAGGAGAGAGGAAAGGTAGTGAGCAGTAGTAGAATGAATGCATTTGTAGGTCAGAAAGAGAAGTTTAAACTGGATACGGAAACGGAAGGGGAGCCAATGAAATGACTTGAGAAGAGAGGTTATATGTGTATAATCGGAACTGGCGGAAGATTAGCCTCACAGCAGAGTTCTGAATTGATTGAAGAGGAAAGAGATGACTCAAAAGAAGATCAGCAAGGTGAGATTTTATTTACCGTTAATGTCCTTTCCTGGAATCCTGTTAGACCAGTCCAGACAAGCAGGTTTTATCCCCCTGCCAGCAAATGGTGAGACAGAGAAAATGGAGAAGCTTTGAACCCTCCCCCCCTTGGTATATAAACTTCTGCCCTTAGGGGCAGCTTCAGTATCACCCTGGCAAGCACAAGAACCAGGTCTATCTAGCAGCTGAACCCACCGCAACAGTTTAAAACTACAACTAATGCAACTGAGAGAACGGGTAACAACTGTGTAGAGTCTACGGCTAGAACAAGGCTCCCAGCTCATTGCAGAATCTGCATGCAAATCGAGCCAGAATGCCTCTCAGTATCTATCTCTTCGCAGGGCAGCGCCCAGAACACAGGGAGGGTCCTGGACTGGTCTAGCAGGATTCCAAGAAAGGAAATTAACAGGAAAGAAAATTTCGCCGTCCACACCATCCTGCTAGATCAGTCCAGACAAGCGGGAAGTACCAAAGTTACCCCCCTGTAGGGAGGGAAGATGCAGCCGCAGCCAATATGGTGGCGCCGAAGGCTGCTGCTTCCTTGGCTTGGAGGTCCAAGCAGTAATGCAGTGCAAAAGTAGACAGGGACGACCAAGTCGCCGCCCTGCAAATATCACGCAGGTGCACCCACGACCTTTCTTCCCAAGACATGGCCTGGGCCCAAACAGAATGGGCCTGAAGCCCAAGCGGAACTGGCTTATTTTGCAAAATATAAGCAGACTCAATGGCCCACTTAATCCAATGCGCTATGGTAGCCTTGGAGATGGCGGCCCCTTTCCGCGGCTTGGCGCTCAGACACTCGACAAGCAGAAGCCACCGCAACAAGCAGCACAGTCTTTAACGTGACATTCCTAAGGGATGCGGCCCGAAGTGGCTCAAAAGGAGCGAGAGAGAGGGCTGCAGCACAAAGAAGAGGTCCCAAGTGGGAACTACTACGCACAAAGGTGGTCGGAGGGAGCGGACTTCCCAGAGGAAACATGAGACGTCCGGGTGGGAGGCAAAGGACCGTCCGAGAATCGGCCTTCGAACGCAGGTTAAAGCTGCAACCTGGACTTTCAGGGAATTGAGGGCGAGGCCTCTGTCAAACCCATCCTGGAGAAAAGAAAGGATACTTGGGACCTGTATCTTCCAGGGAGAGAGCAAGTGTCGCAAACACCACAAGGAAAACAGCCGCCACACCCTAGCATGGGCCCGAGAGGTGGAAGCCTTGCAGGCTTTAAGTAAGGTGGCCACAACTGCCAGTGAATATTCTTTGCACACTAGCTGGCGGTGCTCAAGAGCCAGCCATAAGCGAGAAGGGAGCGGGATCGTCCATGAAGATGGGTCCTTGACGCTGAAGACCCCTCTGCGTGCCGAGTGAGAGAGACTGTCCATGTGATAAGACGTATGAGGTTGGCATACCAGGGCCGGCAAGGCCAGTCCGGCACTACCAGGGTGACTTGGCCCTGTTGGGCCTCGATGTGACACACAATGCGGTCGATCTGTGGCCACGGGGGGAAGATGTAAAGCAGGTGGTCCGGGGCCATGGCTGTGCTAGGGTAAACTCCCCTTCACCGGGGGTCCAGGATATGTCGACTGAGAAAATCCAGCTGGATGTTCTCCACTCCCACAATGAGCCAAGAGGGTCTGGAGATGGCGTTCCACCCCGGGAAAAAAAAAAAAAAGAGACTCATCTCTCTGGCTACGCCCAGCAATCTGGTACCACCCTGTCGGTTGATGTAAGCCACCACTGTGGCATTGTCGGACAGTATTCGTACCGCTTGCTGCTGGATCAGGGGCTGAAAGGCGAGAAGGGCTAGGCTAACGGCACGAGCCTCGAGCTGATTGATCGGCCAGGCGGCCTCGTGATCTGCCCAAGATCCCTGCGCTGTGTGGCCGTTGTTATGGTGAGTCATTGTGGGGATGCCAAGGGCGCGTCCCTCAGAAGGTTCTGTGGACAAAGCCACCAGCTGAGGCTGCTGAGAACCACAGGCAGTAATGGAAGCCGGGCCTAAGACTGGGCAGCCGGGGACCACTGGGACAGCACTGCCTGTTGTAAGGGGCGCATGTGCGCCCGTGTCCAGGGAACCACCTCGAGAGTGGCCGCCATGGAGCCGAGCACCTGAAGATAGTCCCACGCCACCGGAGATGGACAGAGGCGGAACACACAAAATTTGGGCCATGAGCTTCTCTAGGCGATCGCAAGTGTGGCATATGTGGCCTGCAGCTGCGTCAAAGCGAGTTCCTAGGACATCTATGGTCATAGAAACATGATGACAGAAAAAGACCACATGGCCTATCTAGTCTGTCCTTTCATATCAACAACTACAACAGTCCACTTTTTACCTTTAGAGATCCTCTGTGTTGGTCCCATGCTTTTTTGAATTCAGTTACTGTCCTCATCTCTACCACCTCCACTGGGAGACTATTCCATGGATCCACTACTCTTTCCGTAAAGAAATATTTCCGCATATCACTCCTGAATCTATCTCCCTTCACCCTCATCCCATGTCCCCTCCCCTGAAGCTGACTTTTGGCCTCGTTGACGACCCAACCGAGGTGACCTAAGAAGTCGACCATGTGAGCGACAGCGGTCCATGTCTTCAGGAGGGACTTGGTGTGGATAAGCCAGTCGTCCAGATAGGGATGGACACAGATGCCCTGGCACCACAGACACGACACCATGACCTTGGTGAAGGTTCGGGGGCTGAGGCTAGGCCGAAGGGTAGGGCTTGGAACTGATAATGCCTGCTGAGAATCATGAAGCGCAGGTATTGCTGGCATTCCTTGCGGATTGGAATGTGAAAGTACACTTCAGCCAGATCGAGAGAGGTGAGGAACTCTCCCGGGCACACAGCCTGAATGACCGACTTGTGCATCTCCATGCAAAATCACAGTACCCGAAGGCAGAGATTGACGTCCTTGAAGTCTAGAATGGGACGGAAGGACCCATCTTTCTTGGGCACCACAAAATAGATGGAATAGTGGCTGGCGCTTCTCTCGGTTGGGGGGGGGGCGTGGACTGTGGAAATGGCCTGGAGCTGGAGCAGATGCTGGAGGGTGAAGTAAACAGCTGCTCTCTTTGCGGGGGACCCGCATGGGGAGACCAGGAAAGTGTGAGGAATTGGCGCAGCAAGGTCTAGGGCATAGCTCCTGGAGATGACATCTAGTACCCACTTGTCTGACGTGATTTGGGTCCATTTGAGGGAGAAACAACTCAATCATCCCCCTATATAAGGCAGCCCAGAATGGACCCTGAGCCCATCAATGGGAGAAGTGGGCAGTGCCTGAGAATTTGTCCGGTGCAGAGTAAGTATCCCTGCTGTGGCAGGCACCCTGAAAGGACTGAGGCCTGGGGCCCGACTTGTTGGAAGAGACACCAAACCGTCCCGGGTGGTACCAGTGAGCATCCCGAAAACACCCCTTATAAGAACTGGAAGAGGCAGAGGTGTAGAAGACCGCCAAAAAGCTGCTTTCGGGTGGTCCTCCAGATCTTTAACCAGCTACTCCAGATCATCGCCAAAGAGGAGACAGCCATGGAAGGGAAGCTTGGTGAGCTGCGACTTGGAGGCAGCATCCGCATTGCAGTGCCTAAGCCAAAGCCAGTGGCGTGCCACGGTACCTGCTGCCACAGAACATGCAGTCAGGCATAACAGATTATACCAGGTATCTGAGAAGAACGCTGCCACTGACTCAAGGCAGAGGAGCTCCGGATCCTCTGGCAGGGGCTGTAACCAGCGCAGCAGGGCCCAGAGAGGCAAGCCCTCCACAGACTGCCCCATGTAAGGCAAGGGACAAAGCTTAGAAGGAAGTCTTCAGAAGTCCTTCCACCTTCGGATCAATGGAGTCCTTAAGGGCGGTTCCACCCTCAACCAGGATGGTAATGTGCTTAGTGATGGCCGTAACAAGAGCATCGACCTTGGGGAACCATAGTCACTTCTCCAGGCCCTCTGGAGACCAGATATATAAACGGCCCAAGCGTCCTGCCGATCGTAGGAACACCTCCAGGCTGTCCCACTCCAAGGTGATCATCTGCTGAAATTCCGCTGGAAACAGGAACGCCACAGAAGATTTTTTGATCCCGACAATAATGGGATCTGCCTGCTGCTGAGCCAGGTCCACAGGGGCCATGGGTGACAGGCTGAGAGCTTCCATGACTTGGGCAATGAGAACCGGCAGTGACTAAAGAGTGGATAAGTGTTTTAGTAGTGAGTTCAGAGAGGGAGGGATGAGACTTGTTAATGTTAAAGAGACAAACGACAGGTTTTAGCTATCTGTTGGATATGTGTGGTTAAGGAGAGGGAGGAGTCAAAGATGACCCCAAGGTTGTGGGCTGAAGAAACATGAAGTAGAAGAGTGCTAACAGAGATAGAGAAAGGAGGAAGGGGGAGGGGGGTTTGGGGGAAAAAAATAAGAAGTTTAGTTTTGGCCATGTTTAATTTCAAATGGTTGTGAGACATTCAGGTAGCAATGTCAGATAGGCAGGCAGAGATAAGGGCTTGGAGAGTCGAAGAAATGTCAGGTGTAGATAGATTTGAGAGTCATCAGCAAAAAAATGATACTGAAAGCCATGGGGGGAGATGAGAGCACCAAGGAACTGGGTATAGAGAGAGAAAAGGACAGGGCACAAAACAGACCCTTGGGGTACACCAACAGAGTGGGATGGCAGTACACATGTAGATTAAGGCAGTTTATAATCTAAGCGCACACATGAAAACTCTGCCCGTGCTCTGCCAAAACTGCATCCTCAGCAATGCCTACCGGCGAAGTATGCATCTTCATGCCAAAGCGCATTCCTTTTACACTGGTCGATACTGTATAAGAGCAGAAAACATTTATTTTAAGTGAAGGCAATTTTTAACTTTTGCTTTGCACATACCTAGCAGTTATCCTTAAAGTAGATTTTCAGCCATCCAATTGGCTGTGTGTGACAGAAAAATTGGCTAAGAACTACCCAGACAAAATCTGACCAGCTATGCTGATGATACCACATTACTGGCTGGAAGTAAAAATGATTTGCAACATTTGTTTCTGAAGATCAAGGAACAGTCTTAAAATGGGTCTGCACCTTAACATTACGAAGACAAAGATTCTGACAATTGGCAAATCATCGATGGAGAAGAAATTTAAATAGTTGACAACTTTAACTTACTTGGATCAACAATCAATAAAAGACGAACTAGCAGTCAAGAAATCCGACAACGTATTGCTCTTGGTAGAATGGCTATGAAGGACCCAGACAAGATTCTCAAGAGCAGAGATATCTCTCTCCATACAAAGATTCGACTTGTCCAGGTCATTGCATTCTCAATAATGTCATATGGATGGGAAAGTTGGATAGTGAAAAAAATAGATAGGAAGAAAATTGATGCCTTTGAATTATGGTGCTGGCGACAAATATTGTGTGCATCATGGACTGCCTGAAGAACAAACCAGAACTAAGCTTTCCTTAGAAGCTCAGATGACAAGACTTCGACTTTCATACTTTGGACACATCATGCAAAGAGAGAGATCACTGGAGAAAGACAATGCTTGGCAAGGTAGAAGGTCATCGCGAAAGAGGAAGGCCGGCAATGAGATAGATCGATACAATAACAGCAGCTATGGATACCACTCTATCAACAATGGGCCGCTTGGCTGAAGACCGAACAAAGTTTAAGTCAACTATCCAGAGGGTCGCCAGGAGTCAACAGACTCGATGGCACTTAACATAGCATTTGAACAACCACAGTTTGGTCAAATTCAGCCCATTAGTACTGAAAATCCACATTGACTGCATATATTAAACATCCACTCCAGAAAAGTTTCTGAAGTTGCCATTTTCCAACCAGTTAGATATATGCACCTTACAATTTAAGTCACACAAAATTTAAACAGAAAGAAGGGCGAATTTTTACCTTGTTACATTTATCAGGCTAATCTCTGAAATTAGTCAAATAAATCTTTTGAAAATCTTCCCCAGCGTGAGTCTCTACACACATAATAACATGGTGGTTTCTACCTTTCTGCGCCTTATGCCTGGAACAAAACTACCTGAATCAGTACATCAGATTCCATCTGTGGCTCTGTTCAAATCCAGGTTAAAATTTAGTTCTTTGAGACTGCTTTCGGGGTCTACTGTATACCTCCTATGTGTTTCCTTACCATTCTCCTAGATATATCCTAGGCCCCAGTTGTTGTGTTGCCTGTCTTGACTAGACTGTAAGCTCTTAGTAGCAGGGACTGTCTCTTACATGTCTATGTACAGAGCTGCACACGTCTTTTAGCGCTATATAAACGATAAGTAATAGCAGTAGTAACAGCAGTAGGATGATGGCAAACAAGACCAATATGGCCCATCCAATCTGTCCAGTAAGACCGTTAGGGCTACAGCTGCAGCACAGTGCAGGTTACTTTTCCCTAAGCCTTTCTTTTTGTGGGTTGGCTGCAAAACTATATGCACTGCGCATTTTCATTTCTGACCGTGCCTACCCTGCATATAGGTACAGTCCTCTTTTCATCAGCTGGTTGGCTAGCCACAGAATAATACCCATCCAAAGAGTTGTATCTCTCTCTCAGCGAAGCCGGATATGCAGAGGCATGCATTATTTCCGCAGGAGGCAAGGAACTGCTCCTTATCTCATCTCGTTGATACATCTGTGGCCTCCAGATGCGCCTGCTGTCATACACTGGAGCGTACATGCCAGAAGGCACAGGGGGAACTGGCCCATACTGATGTGGGGAGGACGACTGGTAAGGAGACGTTGTCAGGCGGTCTCGAGGGCTAAATGTGCTGCAGCGATCAGTGTATGGCACTGAAGGAGGTGTGAGGGAAGATTCTGCAACGTTACTGGGCCTCACAAAGCGAGGGACGCAAGAAGCCAGAGCCGGTGGTGGAGGTGGATAATATGATCCTAGAAAAAGAAAATGAAAAAGAGACAAGGTATTAACTGGAAACACCTCCACATCAAGCTTTCAATGGTTCAAAAGCTAAAAGGTTCTAGTCCACTATAAACATTTTATTTGTGCTTTAGCCAGTGTTTACATTGAAATTGGCCAATTGCTATCAAATTCAAAATATTTTCTGTCCTTTAATATTTTGTAGGCTACTAAAATAATTGGCCTATTTAAAAAGAGCAGACCTAGATTATGTCTAATTACCTGCTAGGGAGAAAAGCATCATGGTAGCACATAAGTGAAGGTAGCATGCAATGAATTCAGAGTGATTGACAATGCATTTAGGGGGCAATTATAAAGCATATTTTACACACAGCAAGCATTTCGTATAAAGCCGCATGGCCACATACATGCATATAAGTACATGTACTGACAAGATGGCATGTACCTGTATGCATGTCCCACATGGGTGTGCCTAGGATATTGAGCGACATGGTTTGAGAAAGGGCCAGGAATACCTATGGCCAGAAATACAACGTTGGGTTACAAATTGAGATAGTTATTCTCGATGCTGTTGCCACATTCGGATTGAGAAAAAGCACAGTTACTTACCTTTAACAGGTGATCTCCGGAACAGCAGGAATTAGTCTTCACACGTGGGAGACGTCGCCGACGGAGCCCGCACGGGAATGCTCCCCAGCATCCAATCAGAAAGCCTTTGGGAGCATCCCCCGCGCCTGCGCGGTGGCTTCCCGCCCTTCCTACTGCCTCTCCCCAGTTGAGTTTCATAGCTGAGCCGGAAGGAGAGGAGAGGAAGGAATAGAGAAAAAGAGAGACAACTCCCAGGGGAGGTGGGCGGGTTGTGAAGACTAATTCCTGCTGTTCCGGAGATCACCTGTTACAGGTAAGTAACTGTGCTATCTCCAGGAACAAGCAGGAATGAGTCTTCACACGTGGGGACTCCCTAGCTTAGGATGTCCGGGGAGATCCCATAAGCGCAGCCCAGATGGGATGGCATTTGCCCAGCCTGAATCTCCGGCATCCCCCGAGGGATGGAGGGCAGGAGTTGAATAGAGGAACAGCGAATCCAAAGACTACGGAGGCAAGTCTTTAGAGTGCAGAACAGGTACCATTAGGATACAGCAAAAAAAAACCCAGGCTACGGGAGTAGTCAGAGGGGTGCATGAAGGGAATCATTAAGCATGTAATGAGTAAATAACCTAGTACCATACAGAGCTTACCGGCCATTAAGATTTAATGAATTAATGGTTTAGAACCCTGTACTGCTTACCCACCGGGTTGTCGGAAGTAGTCCTGTGATGAAGGCACTGTAGACGCAGTAGCGAGGTCATCAAGGAAACTTCACCGCAGCGAGGAGGAAGTTCCAAATCCGGAAGGCCATGGGATCCAGGCGTCAGCTGGGTCAGGAGAAGGACGGCAGGTCTTCCAGGGGGCTCACGGCAAGCTGAGCACTCCCTTAGGAGTAGAGTCCATAACTCAGAGGACCAACAGTGGAAGACAGGCCGAACTAGAGAGCCTATCCCAGAGAAGAGTAGAGGTGTACCCCGGAGCAGAAGGGGTACACAGTCTGCCCTAGCGAGAGATAGGAAGACAAGGGTCCGGACCTCCGGGAGGAGGACCTAACTGAAAAAGGGGACTGTTGACTTCACAGCAGTAGGGTACCACCAGTCCGCGGGCCAATCGGGGAATAGGCAGGCGGACTGGCCGGACCCCCGGGGGGGGGGGGGGTGAGTACCGGCCATAGGGGGAAAAAGGCTGTAAACACAGGTACTGTGTGGATCCCCCAAAGGTGCCTGCCAAGCAGGAGATATCTAGCATATCTAAGCCGGTGGACATGGGGACGCCCCCTCCGGTACTAACGCCGGCACGCCGGGGGGCCTGTCTCCATGAGCAGCACTCAGGTAAGGCGGATCTGCCATCGATCCCCAGAACGTCCACCTGGAGAGGTGGCCGCAAGATCCGTCAGGGGAGGGATCTTTCCCGGAGGGCAAGGGCAGATCGGCGAGCTAAGAGCGCGGTAGCGCGGGGGACGGAGGATAGCATCAGTCCGGTAGAATGCCGCAGGGGTTGGAGGCCCTAATGTGTCCCCAGGACCTGCGCGTAGAAATTGTCCCCCGCACAATCGGGGGACATGAGGGCATAGTCCCTGGTGAGTATAGGAGGACTATAGCGGCTGGAGGGGAATTCCAGTACGGAAGCAATCAGCAAGAGGATACTGGCTGAGAGGGGTTCGGGGACATACCGAAGAGTAAGTAGGGTGACCGTGGGCCATAGCGATCACGGCGTAAGGTGGTCTCCCTTTCCCACGGAGGAGAAGACCTGAACCCCTAGATAAGTCCCCGAACCATTTTCCAACTGGACGAGCCCCAGAGTACAGCTCTAGTCAAAACTTCTGGTAAGGAGGTTAAGTGCAGGCAGCCGCCCACCTGAGCCTAAAAATGCCTAGTATGAGAGTCCTGGCGCGGGCCCGGGGACATCAACCCGGGGTGAGAGGTCCCTTGCTAGGGCGCACCTGGAGGGTGGGCGGAGGGCTGACATTTCCTCTTCCTAGGGAAGGGGGGTCTGGAGGGGCGTTTACCACCACCGGGGGGGAAGCCGGGCCCTAGGCTGGCTGCTAACTCTGGGAAGGTTAGCGAAGCACTGTGCGACCTGACGTAAGGCTTCGCTATTGAAGAGGTGATCTCCGTCGCAGGGAGAATTACCCAGGATGTGCTGTGCCCGCCTACACAACTCGGACGCCTGCAACCATGCCGTGCGGCGTGCTCTAATGGCAACAGCAGAGGCTCTGCTGACCGACCGGAAGGAGTCCAGCGAAGCACGAGAAAGGAACCCGGAGATATTCCTGCAATGATAAAGCAGCAGGGAATATTCAAAGGCCTTGGTTGCAGATACGAAGGTGGATAACCAAGATAAACCTCTCGGTGACCTCCCGAAGCGACAGACTCATATAAAATATATATGAAATAATTCTGGCTGCCAGCATAGACGTTTGGAAGGCTTGACGTCCTAGAGTATCTAGCGTCTTCGAGGCGCGGCCTGGAGGGCGAGAAGCATGCCACTCCTTGCTTCCGGCCTTCCTCAGCGCCGATTCCACCACAATGGACCGATGTGGAAGCTGGTGCTGCCGAAACCCCGGGGACGGAGGCACCTGGTACAGAGCCTGCATCGCAGTCGGCGGCACCGGAACCCTCAAAGGTGACCGCCAAGCCCCCAGCAAGAGATCCTGCAGGGCGGGATGCAGAGGAAGCATCGCGGCTGCCTGTTCCGCAGGGCCTGGGCTCGGTTCCGGGATAGGGATGGCCAGCAAGTCCGCCATGTCAAGGAGGAAATCCTGGAAAGGCGGCTCTGCCGGAGCAATTATGGCGGGAGAGGCCGCCAGGGCACTAAGAGGCCGCTCGGGCCGATGCCCGCTGGGCAGAGGAGGGGACCAACCGACCTGGATCGGGGCAGTCAACATGGCGTCGTCGGCTCCTGGAATTGATTCCAAGCTAGGCATCGAAGAAGTCGATGGCATCGACGGCGCCGCAGGAACCGGCCTTGGCCCCGAACCCGGGGGCGGTGCTTCCCCCCGTGACTGGAGCGAATCCGCGGACGCCGGAGGACAGGGGCCAATGGTCTCTGCTCTGCGCTGCGTGGCCAGGCTTTCAAGGCTGGATGACTCCAGGCTGGGCATCGAACCGAGCGAGGAGATCGACTCCTTCCTCGAGGCCCCTGGCGGGAGTGACCGTGCCGGTGGTGGAGATCCCGGAGCACGGATCGGAACCGCGCCGACCGGTGCCGCGAGCATCAAGGGCCCCCAAGGACGGTGCTCGGAGGAAAGGGGGTCATCTGACGCCGGCGCCGATGTCGATCGGCGGGCACTGCCCAGTGCCGGGCTCCCTCTCGAACCCGTCCGACCCGGAGAGAAATCCTTCCGGGGCATACGGCCCGTCCCCGAGGGGACCACGGTCACCCGACGACGAGTCCCTGCGGGGGGCGGGGGGGGGGAGTGCAAAGCCCCTGCGCCGATGTCGGGGTACCGTTGCGGGGCGGCGCAGACCCAGATTGGATCGAAGCGGTCGAAGACCCGGAGGCCCCCTTCTCTAGGAAAGGGCGGGGCCCTCGACGGCCGCGTCAATGCCGGGGAGTCGCCCGTGCGCTGGCCGACATACCCCGAAGTCCCCGGGGAAGGTCGATGGCGGTCCCTCGTGCTCGACGCCCCTGCCGTCGCTGGCGGAGCGGCGCCGCTCGAACCCGGTACCACCCTTGCGCAGGGCTGGGATACCGGCGACCTGGCGCAGGTCGAAGCGAGCGGCCCCGAGGGGAGGGAGGCCAGATGACCATCCCCGGCGCGGGGCGCAACCACCGACGCCCGCGCCCTCGAAGCGGGTACTACCTCCACGCATGACCTGAACGTAGGGCCGTCAGACAGTGTCGAGTCGATCGGCCCCCGAGGCGCCGAGGGCAGTGGCTGGCGATCCCCGGTGGGGAACGGGTCACTCGACACCGACGGGTCGGCACCGCCAAAAGCGGATACCACCCCCGTAGGAACGCCATACCGGCGCGAGTCGGTCGGCCCTGGAGGCGCCGAGAACCGCAGCCACCAATCCCCGGTGAGGAGCGGAACGCTCGACACAGACGGGTCAGTACCGCCCGAAGCGGGTACCGTCCACGCGCATGGCAGGGATGGAGGAACGCCAGGCTGGACTGAGTCGATCGGCCCCAGAGGCGCCGAGGACAGCAGCCGACGATCCTCGGTGAGGAGCGGAGCGCTCGACACCGACGCCAATGCCGGGGGCTCAGTACCGCCCGGAGCGGCTACCACGCCCAAGCATGGCTTGGATGTAGGGAGGTCAGACCCGGTCGAGTCGATCGGCCCCAAAGGCGCCGAGCACACCGGCTGACGATCCCTGGCGAAGAGTGGAACACTCGACGCCGACGCCGATGCCGGGGAATCGGCACCGCTCGAAGCAGGTACCTCCCTCGGGCATGGCTCGGGAATGTTCTGTGAGGAGCGAACCTCAGGAACATCCCGAAACCCCGTAAATGCTTTGGAGCCCGAGGACTCCTGCCGGGGTATATCAGCCAAGGAGGACTTGAGGGGTTGGCCGGAGCCGTCGCCATGCCGCGCATGAGACTCGCCCCTCAAGACTCGGCTAGTCTTAACAGACTGTTGTGTGGTTACCTGATCCTGGAGAGAAGAACAACCCGACGACCGCGCCTTGGGCGCGAAGACGTCGTCGAGGGATACCCGAAAGAGGGAGGGTCTTCTCCCGACACTGTAGCCCAGGGAATCCGGGAAAAAAGGGTCAGGCCCCAAACAGGAGAGGCACGAGGCATTGGAGTCCACGTGGAAAATTAAGTCCCCGCCGTGAGGCTGGGGGGAAGAAGGCTCCATGCCCCGGTCCTCAGCGCCCGGAGGGGGTGACAAAAATTAAATGAAAAATAATTAAAAGAAAGAAAGAAAAAAGGGGGGGGGGGCACGGAGGTGCCACCGTCGGCGGGAAAGCCGCGACTAAAGAAAAAAGGAAAAATTTCTGCGGTGGCAGGAGGGACGTCCTGCCTGCTCCGCGGAAAACGAAAAACTGGGGAGAGGCAGTAGGAAGGGCGGGAAGCCACTGCGCAGGCGCGGGGGATGCTCCCAAAGGCTTTCTGATTGGATGCTGGGGAGCATTCCTGTGCGTGCTCCGTCGGCGACGTCTCCCTCGTGTGAAGACTCATTCCTGCTTGTTCCTGGAGATAGCATTGTATCAAGTTGGATCTGTGATGGACTATTTGTGACGGTCTCTCATACCTTTGGAAGATTACTACTTAAAAATTATCTTCAAAGTTGGATTGCGACGCAGATTGGACACATATGACAAAGATTGGACACATATGTTTTCTACCTCAGCTAAGTAGTTCTTTAACTTTCAAGGTAGAGGTATTTTACATGGTGTTGGGAGGTTACTCTCTCAGGGCCTAACTTGTGGAATTTCCACTCATAAAAGATAAAAAGGAACACTACACCTCGAGAGGAATTGTTCCTCATGGTATGCGATCCGACAAAAATGTAAATGTTTGTCTGTTTCCCTGTTTGTTGGAATGTTTTAGTGGGAGATAGTTTAAGGTTAGTTGAAAATTTCTAGGATATTGTTTGGGCAGCGTTGGGAGTGGAGTTGCATAATTTATAAAATATACATGTACATCACACATGTAGAAGCAGAGGGGATAACGCACATAAAAAATATGCAAAGAACCAGAAGCATGCATTCTTAAGCGGCTCACATAGAGATGTAGCCTGGGGCAGAGCATGGGAAAATTCACAATTTGTGCGCACTGTTTATAAAATGCATGTGTACATTTACTCTTTGTTCCCAAGCAGGCCCGTGTGTCTGCGGCTTCAATCTAGGTGCAAGTTCTGCCTCTTTTCACTTAGTATTTCATAGATACATAGGCACCTACTAGGTTGTCACATGCAGGTAGGCTGCTAAAAAACTGCTTCAAGTATACACATATATTTATACCTTCAGAGTATTTGCTCACTGCGTGGGCTGGTTCTAAATCAAGGGCTCTCAACCCAGTCTATCAGGTTCAGGATAGCCACAGTGACTATGCATGAGAGAGATTTGCATGCACTGCCTCCATTGTATGCAAATCTCTCAGATGCATATTCATTGCGGCTAAACAGAAAACCTGACCGGCTAGATGTGTCCCAAGGACTGTGTTGAGAACCCCTATTGTAGATGCTATTTGTATCTTTGTAAAACAGGCACATTTTTGGACATTCCCTATAGAGGCCCTGTTATAAAATTACTCTTCACAGAAGGCAAGCTTCAAAAGTATCCACATACCGGTAGATGCTAAGTTTGCAAGTACTTTTATCTGTGAACTTCACACCAATTCTCAAAGGAACAATACGCACACTTTTCCCTTTGAAAATTACCCTAAGAAAATACTTGCAGATATTTGCTCCCACTTTTTCTGTAGGTGCTTTTTCCCAAGTCAACAACATGCATAGATTTTAAAGTATAGTCTAGGTATGCTATTCCTCTCCTCTGACCTAAAACATGCCCCATGTCCTTACATACGCTGCTAGCTGGGTAAAAAGTATCGTTGATCTCCGTGCATACTTTTAGCTAGGTAAGTAATGAGCAGATTTCAGACAGCTAAGTTATCCAGGTACATCATTACTTACTCAAATAAATGGCTTCTAAAAATAGTCCTCAAAATTATTAGTCACTTAGCTTCGCAAGTGACAAAATCAGTTGGGATTAAGTGACAAAAGGTCTTTGCGCTTCATTTCATGGAATCTGCGCTGTCATTCTCGCACCTTCATGCTTGCAGTTAGCGCAGACGCTTTAGGAACTGAACTTCAGTTGTATAATTAATTGTTAAATAAAAAATGATGAATACCATAGAAAATATTGTTAAACAAATTCAAGTTTGTAGGTTTCAATAGCCAATTTAAGATTGTGTACCTTCCACAACTTACCGGTCTGTGAGTACTGCGATATATCAAATGTTAAGTGCGTCCTGGGATCTTGAAAATACTGCACATTTTCAGAATGTGGAGAATAGACAGGTACTCTCGTAACAAATGAGCTGGACTTCAGAGGTAAAGAATTCACGTCCGTTCCCATGGTGGCTGGACATGCTGAGGTAGATGTCACCTGGTTAACTGGCGTCTTCGGTGGAGAACCAATTCTAAGGAAAAGAATGTGTATTAAAGTCAATACTACAAAAATCATTTCCCATTTTCTAATTAATAGTACAGAAAGACAAGAAATTCCTGAAAAATGTTGGTTAAGTTGGGAGCATGATGATGATGATGAAACGATAGATATGAATTTATCTTTATTTATTTTATTTATTTGCAAGGCTTTTCTATATCGCCCCTTCCGAAGATCAAGGGTGGTTTAACAAACAACGAACAAGTATTTATTTATTAATTTTATTTAGTCAGATTTAATATACCACTTTATCATTAAATCAAAGTGGTTATCACAGCAAACAATCGAGGGTGCGACATGCAGTGTGAAACATCTTAGTGAGTGTTTGAGGGGTGTGAGTGATTTGATTGCTTTAGGTGCAAATGATCTATGTACAGCTACTCGAGACAAGTGGGCTGTATACAATTGAGCTATCTACAATTGGGCTAAGTACAGGTCTAGATACAGTTCATAAAAGCTTCAGTTTGGCTATGGCGGAGTTTAGTTCAAGTGAAGTCCTTGTCAGGGCCGGATTTACGTATACGCCATGTACGCCATGGCGTAGGGCCCACAGCCGGCAGGGGCCCACAAAAAAAGAACCAGTTTTTTTTTTTTAAACTCATTTAAAAAAAAAAAACCTGGTGGCTGCCGCCGCGGGGCCCCCTCTGCTACCGCGGGGGCCCCGTCTACAAGCTGGTCGGGTCCGGTCGGGTCTCGCTCCCTCCCTCCCTCCCTCGCTGCAGGCTGCGAGAGACGCGAAGATAGAGCGTCTCCTCGCGTCTGTGTTAAGCCCGCAGGGGCTGATGGGATTTCCCATCAGCCCCTGCGGGCTTAACACAGACGCGAGGAGACGCTCTCCCTTCGCGTCTCTCGCAGCCTGCAGCCTGCAGCGAGGGAGGGAGAGAGACCTGACCGGACCGGACCCGACCAGCTTGTAGACGGGGCCCCCGCGGCAGCAGAGAGGGCCCCGCGGCGGCAGCCACCAGGTTTTTTTTTAAATTAAATTTTACTTTAGGCCGGGGGGGGGTAGGACTGGTAATGGGCTATGGGGGGGGGGTAGGACTGGTAATGGGCTATGGGGGGGGGTAGGACTGGTAATGGGCTATGGGGGGGGTAGGACTGGTAATGGGCTATTGGGGGGGTGTAGGACTGGTAATGGGCTATTGGGGGGGCTGGGGCTGGAAATGGACTGGGGGGGGTAGGGCTGGTAATGGGCTATTGGGGGGCTGGGGCTGGAAATGGGCTGGGCTGGGCTGGGCTGGGCTGGGGGGGGTTAAGGCTAGAGGTGGGCTGATGGGGTTAGGACTGGTAATGGACTGTGGGCTGTTGGGGGGGCTTAGAACTGGCAATGGGCTTTGGGGGGGGGTTAAGACTGGTAATGGGCTGTGGGCTGATGGGGGCTGTCTGGTAATGGGCTATGGGGGGCGGCGAGGACAGGAAATGGGCGGGGTGGAAAATACTGGAGGTGGGCTGATGGGGATAGGACTGGTAATGGGCTGTGGGCTGATGGGGGGGGTAGGACTGGCAATGGGCTATGGGGGGCTGACTGGAAATGGGTTGATGGGGTTAGGACTGGAAGTGGGCTGATGGGGGGTTAGGACTGGTAATGGGTTATAGGGGGGGCTTAAACTGACAATGGGGTGATGGGGGGTTAAGGACTGAAAATGGGGTGATGGGGGGTTAAGGACTGTAAGTGGGGTGATGGGGGGGCTAGGACTGGTATTGGGTTGGGGGGTTGCTAGGACTGGAAATGGGCTGATGGATGGCTAGGACTGGAAATGGGCTGATGCAGGGACTAGAAGGGAATGGATGCTGGGTGAGGCTGGAACTAGAAGGGAGCTGATGTTGGGGGAGGATTAGAATGGGATGGGGCTGGAAGAGTAAAATGGAGAAGGGAAAAATATTTTGTGTGGGAGGGATAAAAAATCTACAATTGGCCGGGTATTGGGAGAGTAAGTGGGGATTGAGGATGGAGGGGTAAAATTTGAGTGGATGAAATAGGAATGAGGAAAGAGCAAAAGGAGAAAGATTAGTATGTTAAAGCAGATGTAGAGAGAGAATGGAAAAAAATCTAGAAGAGAGAAGAAAGGACAAATGGACAGCAGACGATGGAGAGTTAGCAGAAGACACGAAGAAACCAGAAGAAAGTGGCTGGAGCAATTGCAGCTGAAAAAAATGCACAAAAGGTAGAAAAATATCTCTTTATTTTGAATTTATTAATTGGAATATGTCAGCTCTGGTAAATGTGCATCATTAACATCTGTGCTTTGTTTAGTACAAGAGCAAATTAATGTATAGTTTTATTTCTACAGTGTTGTACATTCCAAGTTTGGCTTTTGGGATTCCCAGTTTAATTATTGTCTTCCTATTTCTAAATTGTGATTACTTGTTTGGTGATGGTCTATGTTCTGCATGTGTAACTGAGCTGAGGTGTTCTGTTTATATAATTCCTATTTGACATTGCCACTTGTTCTCTTTCCCCAGTAGGTCATGTATTGTTGTTCTCTGAAATGTATTGGTTTAATATTTGCAGTGTTGCCTTTTGATTGGTAGAGTATGGTGCTTTGTGAGTCCTGGTAGTGCTGTTAGGATACGGCGGGTTTACTATGGGCAGTGTTTGTAGTAGTTCCTAATGTGTCTGGCAGTTGGCACTGGATTATAGTAATGTAGAAATCTTTTAGTCTTTCTTTATCCATACACTCATTAAGAGGCACGTTTACTAAAAGTTAGTATATGGTAACATTATGCAAATATTTATGCAAATGAGGCCCCTTATGCAAATGAGGTCCACACCCCCCTTGGGCCGCCCCTGCTGGGGGCCCACAATTTTTGTTGGCGTAGGGCCTCACTCAAGGTAAATCCGGCCCTGGTCCTTGTAATGATCCATGAACAGCTTTGTTTTTAGTAGCTTTCTGAAATCTGAGAGGTCCATGGCAGATCTCAGCTTGTCGGGGAGAGAGTTCCATAGGGAGGGTGCTGCCAGGGACAGAGCTCTTCTTGAGGTGTCCCGTCTGGATTTGGTGAATTCTCGTGGGGTTGTGATGAGGTCAGTGGTTCTCCTTCTTCTGGGTCTGGTGCATCTGTCCGCTTTGATGAGAGGTTGCAGGCTGTCTGCTGAGATGTTCTGTCTTATCTTGAATATGTTTAGGATAACTTTGTATTATATATGGGAGCTGACTGAGAGCCAGTGGAGGTGGTACAGGATAGGTGTAATGTGGTCTTGTCTGGAGCTGCCTGTTATTATGCGGGCGGCAGTGTTCTGAGCCATCTGAAGTGGTTGGAGGGTCTGTTTTGGTAGCCCTAGGTATATTGGGTTGCAGTAGTCGAGTGTAGGGGTGAAGAGTGTTTGACAGACTGTACGGAAGTGGTCCTGTGAGAGGATGGGTTTGAGGCGTCTGATGATTCTCATTTTGAGGTAGGCGTTTTTTGTGGTTTTGGCGATGTGGGCCTGTAAGTTTAGGTCTTTGTCAAGCGTCACTCCTAGGTATCTCACTTCGGACTTTACTGATATTGTGACGTCATTTAGTTTGATGGTGGGTGTCATTGAGAAGGTAGGGTTTCTTGATATGACAAGAGCTTCTGTTTTGTTGTGGTTTATGGATAGATTGTTTTCTAAGAGCCAGGTTGTCATTTGCTGGTGACAATTAGCTAGGCTGGAGTAGTCAGGGGTGTCGAAGTCTATTGGGGTGAATATTATTATGTCGTCAGCGTAGATGGTGTATTGGATCTTGTGGTTCTTGATGATGGAGCAAATTGGTTGAAGGTATATGTTGAATAGCAGGGCGGAGAGGGATGAGCCCTGTGGGATGCCCTGGGTAACATTGAACATAGGAACATCGAATAAAAAATAACTATCTCGGACCTATTTACATGAGAAACTAGTTACAGATTTTTACGTATTTTTACACATATCATGCTTACATATATCATGTTTAAAGTGGAAGGAGTTCAAAGGTTGATAGATGATTCATCTGGTGACTGTGGTGTTGGTGGGGCTCTAGAAGTTTGGGTTTATGTTGGGTATATGTCATTCTTGCCATAGTTGCTACCGAAGTGTTCTATAAAAAGGAAAGTTTTAATTTTCTTTCGGAATGTTTGGAGGTCTTTGATAGATCTCAACGTGTCACGTAAGGCATTCCATAGAATAGGAGCGACATAAGAGAACGCTCTATTGCTTGTGGCTTGTTTTGTTTTGCGGAAGTCCGATGGGATTATAATCGTGTTCTGTGAGCATCCTCTTGATTCTTGTATCTGTCATGTGGTTAATTAGGGATGATAGAAATAAAGGTGCTATATTATTCAGTAGTTTGAATGTAATCATTATCGTTTTATAATTTTATTCTGCTTGTAATTGGTAACCAGTGGAGTTTGGAGACTGTCAATGTCCAGAACTGAAGACACCAGTACTAATAACGCTGGCACCGCCCACCAGCTCCCAGTACCTATTGACAAAGCAGACTCACAGGAGGAAAAAATAAGTAGATAAACAAGAGAAATGACTCACTAAACTATATCACAACTGAAGTGACAGGAACTCCCCTTCCCCAACCCTAGAGGAGGAACCCGTAGCCCTCCCCTGGAGGAGAGCGATAACCAGAGGCTGACCTGAGGGAACCCCAAAAGCCGACAGCCGGCAAGGATGAAAAACAAATCCCCGGTCTGCCCCTGAGCGCCGAAATCCCAGACTCAATTCGAGTGGGATCTGGGCATTGACTGGAGTTCCTCAAGGAACAACAATTAGAAGGCAAGTCTAATTTTGCTTTCCTTATCCCGTCCAGTCCCGCACCTCTGCTATGTAAGAGCAGTAAACGTACTAATGGGAGGGACCCGAAAGACCGGAACGCAGAACCGCCGACCCAAAACAGGCCTCCCTTGCCGCCTGGACATCCAAGCAATAATGTTTAGTAAAGGTATGCAGGGAAGACCAAGTAGCTGCCTTGCAAATTTCTACAGGAGGCACCAGACTAAATTCAGCCTAGGATGCTGACTGCGCCTTAGTGGAAAGGGTGCGTAATCCTCAAGGCACCTGACGTCCATTAAAGAGATAAGCAGACGCGATCGCCTCCCGAATCCACCTAGAAATGGAAGCTTTTGCTGCCGCTTTGCCTTTGCGCGGAACCCCAAAAAGCACAAACAAATGATCCGACTTGCGAAACGACACCATGTCCATCAAATAACACTTGAGGACCTGGCGAACATCCAGCCTGTGCAGACCGAGGCTGACTGTCATCTCCTGCCTTTCCAACACCGTTAAGGAGACTGGCTGATTCACGTGAAAACCCGAGACTACCTTGGGAAGAAAGGAAGGAACAGGCCTCAAGACTACCTTCTCCCGAGAGAAGGAAAGGAAAGGCTCCTGGCACGACAGGGCCTGCAGCCCCAAGATCCTAAGTGCGGAGCAAATTGACATCAGGACAACGGTCTTCAACGTTAAGTCCTTTAGTGAAGCCTGGCTCAATGGCTCAAAAGACTCCTTCATCAAAGCCCTCAGAATCAAACTGAGATCCGATGACGGAACCACCACTCAACGTGGAGAGTGAAGCCGAGCCACTGCCCGGAGAAAACTCAAGACATCTGGATAGGACCCCAGAGGGACTTTACCATGATAGCACGCAATCGCCGCCAGCTGCACATGCAAAGAGCTAGCCGCCAGGCCTCTCTCAAAACTGTCCTGTAAAAAGGCTAGAACCTCCGGAACGGAGGCCATGGTGGGCCAAGACCACCGCTCCGCACACCAAGCCTCAAAAATATGCCAGACATGAATGTAGGCAAGTGACGTAGATCTCTTCTGTGCCTTCAACAAGGTTGAGATCAATGGACCTGAATACCCCTTCTTTCTCAACCTTGCCCTTTCAATAACCAGGCTGTAAGTGAGAACAGATCCACCTGAGGCATGTGCACTGGTCCTTGCGTCAGTAAGTCTTCCTGACCTGACAGACGTCACGGCCGTTCCTCCAGCAACCAAATCAAGTCGGCATTCCAAGGGTACCGTGGCCAGTCCGGAGCGTTCAAAATGACTTGCCACCAGTGCGCCTCGATCCGCTGCACCACCCGGCTTATGAGAGTCCAAGGGAGGAAGACAAAGAAGGCTCTCTGTGGGCCAATGCTGCAGTAGCACATCTAGCCCCTCGGACATCCTTTCTTGTCTTCTGCTGAAGAAACGGCTTGCCTTGGCATTCTTGACCGTTGCCATCAGGTCTATGATCGGTGTCCTCCACCTGCGCAAAGACCTCCGAATGAAGCTCCCATTCTCCGGGGTCCACCAGGACCCGGCTGAGATAATCCGCCGTCATGTTGTCGATGCCTGCCACGTGAGCTGCCGACAGGACCTGGAGCAGAGGCTCTACCCAGCCGAAAAAGAGCTCCACTTCTTCCACTAAAGCCGCATTGCCGGTAACCCCCCCTGTCAGTTGACATAAGCCACTGCGGTCGCATTGTCCGAGAGGACCCTTACTGCCTTCCCGCGCACCCGCAACTCGATGGCTCTGAGTGCTTGGGCTATTGCCCACAGCTCCAGTCTGTTGATCGACCAACCAGCCTCCTGCTCGTTCCAGGTCCCCTGAGCAAACCACCCCTTGCAGTGGCCCCCCCAGCCTGATAGGCTGGCATCTGTCATTACCTGGGTCCACTGGGAAGGCTCGATCGGCATGCCTGCCGACAAGTGTTCCGGACACAGCCATCAGTGAAGCGCCCCGTGAACACCCCAGGAACACGGGAGCCGCTGGAGCAGGGCCTCTGTAAGGGCCGCATGTGCGCTCTCGCCCATGGTACCAACTCTAACGTAGTTGCCATGGTTTCTAACAGCTGAAGGTACTGCCATGCTGTCGGCTCTGGCCAGCGCAGAAAGTCCTGCACCAACCACCGGAGCTCCTGGGCCCGCTGCTCTGGCAGAAAGACTCTCCCCGCCCGGGTGTCGAAGCAAGTTCCCAGGTACTCCAACTCCTGAGCAGGAGCCAAGTGGCTCTTGGCCTGGTTGGCCACCAAGCCGAGATTCTCCAGAAGCCGCACCACCAGCGACATCACCCGCAGGCTTTCCTCCCTGGACTTCGCTCGAATCAACCAATCGTCGCGGTAGGGGTGCACTAGCACTCCCTCCTTTTGGAGCGCTGCAGTGACCACCACCATGATCTTGGTGAAGATGTGAGGAGCCATTGCCAGACCAAACAGCAAAGCCTGAAACTGGAAGTGTCCCATTGGCACCGCAAACCGAAGGAATCGCTGATGCTCTGGCCTGATGGTAATGTGAAGGTGTGCCTCAGTGAGATCGAGGGATGTGAGAAATTCAATGACAGACCTCAAAAGTTTCCATACAGAAATGCAGAACCCGCAAGTAGCAGTTCACCAGCTTGAGATCCAGGATAGGGCGAAAGGCGCCGTCCTTTTTGGGAACCATGAAATAGATGGAGTATCGACTGCAACCGTACTGATCCTGGGGAATGGGCACCACCGCTCCGAGCTGGAGTAGGTGAGCCAGAGTGTCCCTGACAGCCATTGCCTTGCCTGAGGCCTTGCAAGGGGATCAAACGAAAGCATCGCCCATCGGCCGCGCTAGCTTGAGGGCATAGTCTTCGCGGATTATCTCCAGGACCCACTGGTTGGACATGATCTGGACCCAAGCAGGGTAAAAGTCCCGTAGCCGTCCCCCCATGGGTTGAACCCCTGCTTGGGCCCCCCCTTGCTTAATTGAGGCTTTTTAAAACCCCAAGGAAGAGGCCACAGCAAAACTTTGGCCCTCTCCTCGGAAGCCACAAAAGCCCTGCCTTCGGGCAAGAAATTTACCCCTATGGAAGGAACCCAGACGGGTCATACAAAAACGCTGAAAATCCCAAGACTGGCCCCGAGAAGAGGAGGCATTGGGGCTCTGCTTCGGCTTGTCTTTCGGGAAGCGTCCTCCCTTCAAGTCCCCCAAGTCCTTCACCAACTTATCCAGATCTTCCTCAAACAGAAGTTTTCCTTTGAAGAGAAGCTTGCTAAGCCGCACCTTGGAAGAGCCGTCTGCTGCCCAATTGCGCAGCCAGAGATAATGACGGGCCACTACTAACAATGCCATACTCTTCGCAAGGCCGCGAATGAGGTCATAGTGGATGTCAGAGAGATAAGCTGCCCCGACTCCATCTTAGCAACCTCCGCCAGCTGCTCTGGTGAGGAGTCCTCAGTCTGCTGCAGATGCTGTGACCACCGTACACAGGCCCTTGCCACCCAGGCAACACAAATGGAGGCCTGCATAGACAGGGCATTGATATCAAAGGCCTGCTTCAACAGCAAGTCCAGCTTCCTATCCTGCGCATCCTTCAATGCCGCACTTCTCTCCACCGGGATGGTGGTCTCTTTCGTAACCGCAGACACCACCACATCCACCCGTGGAGATCTAAATATTTCACACTCCTGCTCTGACAGAGGGAATAGGCACGACATGGCCCTGACCCTCTTCAAACCCACTTCAAGCAGGTCCCACTCGTCAATCATCTGCTGTGCACCGGAAAGACCGACTACGTCTTTCGCACCGTTTGTATGAGAGTATGCTCTAGAGATTCCTCCTCAGCAGACAGGCTAGCCGGCAAATTGAGTGCCTTAAGCGATTCTGCGATCAGTGCTGACAATTTCTCCTGCCAAAAGACTCTGATCACCTGAGCCTGTTCTTCCAGCTCCAGGATCTCTCCTCCTTCGGGTTCCTCGCCCTCAAACTCAAACTCCAGCTCCAGCTCCCAGTCACCAGCATCCACCGGGGAGACTGCTCTGGTCCCCCTACCGAGGACCTGACCTTCTTGGCCGGCAATTCTAGAGTCTCATCCTGCGACACTGCGCTTCACACCGGCTGATGCGGGACAGGAAACCTATGCTGTGCCCTGCTGGCGCAAGCGAAAGGCCTGATGCAATAAGAGCACGAACTTGGGGGAGAACTCCCCCATAAGCCCCCCAACCACAAGACCCTGGGAGGTCGAGGGCCTGGGAAGCGCAGAAAACATTTCCAGAGAGGGAGAAGAGTCCAAGGAGACTTGAACCTCCTGAGCTGACAGGTCCATAGGCTCCCACGGCTTGTCCTGCAGCGCCTGCTCCATACTCATAGCCTCTGTCATACAGCCACAGCAGACCCCTGTCTCGGACATCGTCCATGCCGGGATCCAGACTAAGCACTGCAGATGTGCCAGCATGGAGGGCAGGCCGCTGTTCCTAGGCTCCACCTGCCTAGGAGCCCTCACCAGGAAATAGTCCTCCTCACCCAATTCCAACTTGCAGCCCCTGCAACTCTTAAGCCCCCTTGCAGATCATCAAATCATCAGGGGTCTGCTCTTCTCTCTACTTGCTTTTTTTTTTTTAATTTTTTTTTTTAACAGGCAGGCCCAATTAAAAATCAACCCAGGCAGCTAAACCCCCCAGGAAACACTGCTGGGCAAACGACCCTTAAACCAATGGCCAGATGGGCTCTCACTCTTGCTCCACGAGGCAAAAAATGCAGGCAAAAGAGAACTCTGCTTGTTTTCCCGTGCTTCAGCAGCAGCCACAGGGCACCACATGGCATCAGGCCTTTCTTCCCTCCCACGTGGTTAAAAAAACCAAAAGGTCTCCTCCTCTATGTACTTGCTGCTTTGACCGGCACAGACGTGAGGAGAGCTGTTGGAGAACATTGACTGGCCGTGGGAGCTCTGACAGGGGAGACGCCGACCTCGTGCTCAGCCTTTTAACAGCTTCGGTGCTAAGGAGGCAGAGCAAGCAATGTCTCTTTCAAACCGCTGCAGCTCAGAAACGGCAGCTCCTCACCCGATCTCGGGATCGGGAGCTGCCAAGTCCCGGGATGACACCAGGTGCCTCAACACCCCCCGCCCCCGGGTTCCCAAGGGGGAGGAGAGGAAGGAGAGAGGATAGGGCTGTCAGAGATCCTCCTCAATCAGGGCTTGCTGCTGCTTCTCTGCTTGCTCCTTTCTATAACTTGCTTTGCAGTTAAAGTTTAAAAAAAAAAAAAGTAGCAAACAAAATACAAAGGAAATAAAATACCAAAATAAAGAAACACTAACTCGCTCCTTATTTGTTCCTCAGTGAGCCCACCTGGCTTACCACCTCCAGTTGCTTGGAGACTGAGCATACTGGGAAGTGGTGGGCGGTGCCAGCGGTATTAGGACTAGTGTCTTCAGTTCTAGACATGCTCAGTCTCCAAGCTTCTGGAGGGGTTGCACTACCCAGAGGTGCGGGACTGGACTGGAGGGACGATAAGGAAGATTTGTCATGTTGGCGAGTGTTGTGTTATTAAGTCATTCTAATTTGTTTTAAGCATTAGACACTAAATATTGCTGTTTGTTCTTGCACTGAACTAATGAGTAGGTGGAATCATCTGAAAGCAGGGGGGGGGTGTTGAAGGGGTACACGGTGGTACGGAGTACCACTTCCTTTTTCATTGCCTGCTAAAATTGACCCCCTGTTCTCATGTATTAATGAAACAGCTCTACATACGGTATGAGTACCGGAAGCTTTTTTTTCTAGGAAAACTACACTGCCTGTAAGTTACTCACCCCTCCACCCCACATTCATTTAGTTGCTGGTTGCTCCCTTTCCAGATGGAGATATGATCATGCCAGGATTTATGCTGGCTGTCATGAATGATATGGGAAAATTAAAGCATAGGAAGGCAGATTTACTTTCTAAAATATCTCAAGCAGCCACTCAAAAATCAGTACCAGAAGCCATGAAACTCCAGGAGTTCAGATTCATAACCCTCTACACTACCCACTCAACAATGTCTAAACCCAAAGTACATTTTCTATATCTGCTACGAAAAAAACAAAACATACTTCTCAGGTAGCGATTCTGTTGGAGATCCAGCCACATTTTGACCATCCGAGACAACCTTCACAATTTTATGGCCATTTTCAACTGGTCTTATGGCAATATCAATGCACCGGGAGATGAGCTGGGGGACACTGCTCTCTGTACTTGCAATGCTATTGGTGCTCTGCACTATCTTCCCTGGGGTTTCTGGGCTTCCTATGACAGAAATAACATTTCCAGTAGAGGTTGTGATAGTGCTGTTTATGCAGATTTTACTCAGCAGAGGAAAGGACCTCACAGTAGCACTGATTTTTTTATTCCTCAGGCGATATCTGTAAAAAATGTAATTGTTCAATTGATTAAGAGAAGCATACGAGACAAACAAAAAGAAACAGTTAACATATTGAAGTCATTAAGGCAAGGACCTCTGGTGTAAATACGGTTTCACACAGAACATAACTGTCTGCAATCTTAAGCTGATGAAACCTTCACTTACTTTTCAAGTTCTTCCTGAGAATGAGCAAAGGTACAGTTCGTTCCTCGAGGACAACCTCCCTGCTGTCGCAGATCTCGGCACATGCTCGTTTTATATTTACTATTTGGCTGTGGCTTAAACAAATAAGAAAATACAAGTATCTCATGCAGGGTTCAGAAGTAGATACTGCAAAACCTAGCAGCAATAGCCAGGTTATGTGCCTCTTGCTACCACCTATCACACAAGACATTTTGATTATAGCAGAATGAACCTTCTCGGGATAAAACCAAACAGCTGTTTCCCCAGTGTATAAATCAAGTAAACTGGGTCAATTCAATAACCTGTCTATACAGCTGTGGGAGATTCTAAGCCCTAGGCATATTACTTCTGGCAGTAACTAACCATGCTCCCTCTCTAAGTCAGTATTTCTAAAATCATAGTAACAATGGTAGTAATGAAGGAGGTTTTATAAATTTAACAGCAGCAAACAGTTTTGGGCCTACAAAGATATAATTTCAAAACTGCTCTGGGAAAAAATAAAATAGGATTTTGAAAGAAAGCAAATGTTAGCTCTCATAATAAAAATAAAAAAGCTTTTCTATTCAGCAGCACTATCTAAAGTCAGCCATTTTCTTTAAAACTAAATCAGACTGATCACAGTTCATTTTAAACCATGAGTTTCTTGATAATGACAGAGGAGAAAAATCTTAGCCTTATGATAATGAGCAATGCTTATTTCAGGCAGGGTTTAGAGATCACTGATCCTAAAATATATGTATCTATATTGTTATTTTGTCAATTAGTGAAATTTAACCCTTAAAACTTCTAGAAGACTCATATGGCTAAAGAGAAATAGTCCTTGGACATAAACGTCCAAAATGGATGGCCTCACCTGGAGCACTTCATGCCCTTTTCTGCTGAAGTTCTGAATAAAGTCCACTAGACCATGTACCACCGTCTTCACAGCCACCATGGCATTTGCAAGCTGCTCCCATGTTGGAGATGATGCATCTGTTATCAGAAGAAACACTTATGGCAAAGCAGAAACTGGATCTTTGAAGACCGGTATGCAACTAGAATGTTACATCTAGTAACATATGCTATTCAATACAAGCCTCTGTAGGAGGGAAATCTTATCACAGCTCCACCACCGTGGTTGGGTCATGTTTCAAGAAACCAGAAAAACAGATTTAGAGTAGTTACTCACCTGTAACAGGTGTTCTCCAGGAGCAGCAGGAATCAGTCCTCACATATGGGCGTCATCGGCACCGATGAAGCCCCAGCGGAGCATTTCCCCAGCTTTCTATGAAAGCCTTTGGGAATGCAGGCACGCATGCGCGGTTCCATTCCCGCCTAAAGGTGCCATCTTACCTCAGTCAAATGACATAGCTAAGAACAGAACACAAAAATGAAAACTAAACTATGTACAACTGCAACTCCCAGGGGAGGAGGGAGGGTTGTGAGGACTGATTCCTGCTGCTCCTGGAGAACACCTGTTACAGGTGAGTAACTACTCTTTCTCCAGGACCAAGCAGGAAGTCAGTCCTCACATATGGGTGACTCCCAAGATCTGGGCTACCAAGGAACAAAGGCTGAACAAGAGAACTCCCTCTAGTCTCAGCAGCAAAGAAAGGCTTTTCAAGGACACAACCTCCACCAGTAGCCCAACAGAGGGCAGGAGGGCAGGAGTTGCCTAAACCTCAAGGAGATTCCGGAGTACTGCCTGGCCAAAAGCACTGTCCCTACAGGACTCCCTCTCCAGGCAATAATGGGCTGCAAAAGTCTGGCTTGAAAACCAAGTTGCAGCCCTGCAGATGTCTACCAAGGGCACAGAGCGGAGATGAGCCACTGAGGCAGCCATTGCCCTGACACGATGGGCCGTGACCCTACCCTGCAAAGGAAGGTCAGCCGCCTTGTAAGCCCAGGTGATACAGTCAGCCACCCAGATGGACAAGGTACGCTTGGACACAGCCAACCCCAACTTATTGGGGTGAAAGGATACGAAGAGCTGAGTAGCCCTTCTATGCCCCTGCGTACGGTCAAGGTGGAAGAATAAGGCCCTCCTACAGTCCAGGGTATGCAGGACTGCTTCAGCCTGGCTAGCATGAGGCCTAGGGAAGAATGTTGGAAGAACCACCTCCTGGTTGAGGTGGAAAGAGGAGACAACCTTAGGGAGGAACGTTGGATGAGTCCTGAGGACTACCCTGTTCCTGTAAATCCTGGTGTAAGGCCTGTCACAGACCAGGGCTTGAAGCTCACTTACTCGCCTAGCCGAGGTAAGGGCTATTAGGAAGAGTGTCTTCCAGGAGAGGAAGCGTAGTGGACAAGTAGCCATCGGCTCAAAAGGTGGGCGAGTCAGTTGCTGCAAGACCACATTCAGCTCCCACTCAGGGGCAGGAGGACGGATGGGAGGCTTGAGCAAAAGCAAGCCCCTGAGAAAGCGGGACACCAAGGGGTGACCAGATAGAGATTGCCCCTCTACCAATGAGTGGTGAGCTGCTAGAGCTGAGAGGTGGACCCGAACAGAATTGGACTTAAGGCCCTGATTGGATAAGTGCAGTAAGTACTGAAGCACTACTGGCACAGTACAGGAGAAAGGATCCTCTGTACGTAGGTGACACCACACAGAAAACCTCTTCCACTTGAGAGCATAGGTTTTCCTAGTGGACTGTTTCCTAGAGGCTAGGACAACCTCCTCAACTTCCTGAGGTAGGCACCAGGGCGCCAAAACTACCCTTGCAGCCTCCAGGCCATCAAATTGAGAGACCTGAAATTGGGGTGCAGAAGGGAACAATGGTCCTGTGTGAGAAGGTCGGGTTGCAACCCCAGAGGCAGTGGAGGATCCACCGCCAGTTGAAGCAGAAGAGGAAACCAAGTTTGTCTCGGCCACCTGGGAGCTACCAGCAGGACCGAGGTCTTGTCCTGGAGAATCTTGAACAGGGTTCGGGCCACCAAGGGCGTGGGAGGAAACGCACAGAGGAGGCCCTGAGACCAGGGAATCAGAAAAGTATCTGCTGCTAGCCGCAGAGGATGCGGTTGCCTGGAGCAGAACTTTGGCAGTTGCTTGTTCAGTGGACTGGCAAACAGATCTATCAAAGGAAGACCCCATTTCAGGAAGATCTTCTGAACCACCAAGGGATGCAGCTGCCACTCGTGGGGCTGCAAAAGTCTGCTCAACCTGTCGGCCAGGTAGTATTCCTGGCCGGGGAAGTACACAGCCTTGAGGAGCATGTTGTGCTTGAGGGCAAATGAGCAAAGGTCCTGTGCCTCCCGAAAAAAGGAGTCTGGACCCAGTCCCGCCTTGTTTGTTCACATAAAACATGGCTACCTGGTTGTCTGTCTGAACAAGGACAAATTGATGAGCTAGGGCAGGAGAGAAAGCTTTGAGTGCTAATCGAATAGCCCTGAGTTCTAGGAGATTGATCTGCTGTGCAGCCTCCCAAGGAGACCACAGGCCCTGGGTGCACTTGTTCAGACAATGAGCCCCCCAGCCCTGCAGGGAGGCGTCTGTGGTCAGTACCACTGTGTACCCGGGAATTTGAAAGGGCACCCCTTTTAGTAGATTGGGTGGGTGCAGCCACCAGCTGAGGGAGTCCAGAAATGGTCTGGACACCCTTATTCTGTCTCTGAGGCTGCCTGTGGCCTGTGACCACTGACTCCGAAGGCACCACTGTGCAGGCTGCATATGGAGCCTGGCATTGGGGGTTACATGAACTGTCGAGGCCATGTGGCCAAGAAGCCTCAGGCAGAGTCTGGCGGAGACCACTGACCCGCTGAGAAACTGATTTGCTAAGTCCATCAGTCTTTGGGCCCTGTTTGCTGGTAAGAATGCCTTTGCCAGGACAGAGTCTAGCCTTGCCTCTATGAACGCCAAGTTCTGGGAGGGGAGCAAAGTGGACTTTGCGAAGTTTATTACAAATCCCAAGCTTTGAAGAAGAGCAATAGTTTTGAGGGTGGCCTGTCGGGCCTCCAGTCACGTCTGACCTCTGATGAGCCAGTTGTCCAGATAGGGGAAGACAAAGATGCCTTGATTTCTCAGGTAGGCCGCCACCACTGCCAGGCATTTGGTGAAGACTCTGGGAGTGGAGGTTAGGCCAAAAGGCAGTACTCTGTACTGATAATGGTTTCCTCCCACAATGAACCCGAGGTACTTTCTGTGGTCTGGATGAATGAGGATGTGAGTGTACGTATCCTTTAGATCTAAGGAGCATAGTCAATCTCCCTGCTGGAGGTAGGGCAGAAGTGTTCCAAGAGTAAGCATCTTGAACTTTTCTTTCTCTAGGAACTTGTTTAGGTTCCTGAGATCCAGAATAGGTCGAAGGCCACCGGTTCTTTTGGGTACCAGGAAATACTTGGAGTAGAACCCTTGACCATGCAAGTGGGGAGGCACAGGCTCCACCGCCCTGTCCACCAACAGACCTTGGAGCTCTTGGAGGAGAAGATCTGTGTGCAGGGGAGGCCTTGGAGGCTCCCCTGGAAAGTATGGCGGAGGCAGTTGGTGAAAATGTAGTGCATAGCCCCTGTAGACTATGTTCAACACCCAACTGTCCCCAGTTATGTGGGGCCACTGGTGGGCAAAGAGGGCGAGGCGACCTCCTGTGCAGGGTTGGAAGAGCAGGGACTGAGAGGCTAGCTCAAGGAGTCAAAAAACCCCACCCTGCTGAGTGGGAGCAGGGGCCGGAGGCTTGGGGGTCCTCTGCCTACGGGGCCCATTACCCTGCCCCTTGGCTTGCTGACCCTGGGGTGCAGCTTGGGCAGCCTGATACTGAGGGTACTGTTTGTAGGCAGTTCCCTTCCTCGGGTAAAAGGGCTTCTTACCTGAGGCCTTCTTCTTGTGAGAAGGGGCAGAGGTCTTTCTAGACAGCCTTGTCCTTTTAAGGTGCTCAGTCTCAAGCTGTGCGGCCTTCTTGGCCATGGGCTTGCCAAAAAGGTTCTCACCTCGGCAAGGGACATCGACCAACTTGTCCTGAACCCATGGCTCGAGGTCCGATGACTGCAGCCATGCCTGGCATGGAGCCGCGATGCCGGCTGCCGCAACTCGAGCCGAAGCCTCGAAGCCATCGTAGGCGGCGCGGGACAAACTTCGAGCAGTCCCAAATCCCCGAGGACAAGGACTTGAAGCTCTACAAGGGCTCCCCGGAGAGACCCTCGGAGAACCCAGCCAGCTCCTTGGCCAGGTCTCGCAAGTACATGCCCATGTACAACTGGTAAGACTGGACACGGCAAGCAAGCATCGAGCCCTGGAAGCACTTTCTACTAACACCATCGAGGTTCCGGGCCTCCCTGCCAGGGGGCACAGCGGAGTGCATCTTCTGACTTTTCAGGCGATGCATGGCTGATTCCACCACCATGGAATGGTGTGGTAGCTGTGCCTTTTGAAAGCCAGGGCTCTTCCGGAGTCGATAAATCGAATCAACCCGCTTGCTTAGAACCGGCACAGAGGCCGGTGCCTCCCACATCCGGAAGAGGAGCCGTTGCAGCATCGGAGGAACCGGGACAGTAAAGGCCTCCTTCGGAGGAGAGTCGTACTGCAGGGCCTTGAGCTCCTCGGCTCGAGGCTCCTCCTCGGGGTCCGCAGGGATAGCCAACGCAGTGGCCATATCCCGGACAAACTCCGAGAACTGGGTATCCTCCGGAGGGGATCTACTCTGGGGCTCAAGACTGCGGTGAGTCCGACGGGACGCACCGAGTCTTGAATGTGTCGGGGGACTCCTCATCCTCCGTCTCCCAGGCGGACTCGTCCAACGAGGAGTCAGGATCCAACCCCGCAGGGCCCTGAAACACCGGCGTCGATGCCCTCAGTCCTGAACGGGAGGTCGAGGGAGACCGCGACCAAGGTCAACCTCGAGCCATCATGGACTCGAGTATCGGCTCGGTCTCCGGGGTCGACTTCGATGTCGATGTCCCGGTGGTTGGGGCAGATGCGCCAGACAGGCTGGCCATCAGTGCCCGCTGCTGCTCCATGAAGGCAGATAGTCTGCATTCCAAGGCTGTCATCCTGAGACTCAGCTCGGGAGACGCAGCAGCCACCGACTTGGGCCCCGGCGGTGCCGGGCCCGACATTGGCTCTCTGGGAGGAGAGTCCTCAAGGACCACAGGGCTTACGTGTCCAGCAGATTCCGGCTCCACGCGAGGAACTTTGGCAGGCTTCTCTTGTTCCACGGGCCCGGGGCGACGGTCGGGGGTCTTAGACCTGGCCCTCGAGGAGCCAGGGACCTCCTTCGACAACGCCCTCACGAGCCGCTTCTTCCTTTTGTGTTCCTGGTCAGGGGACCCCCTGTCCAAGGAGCCCCGACGACACTCGGGATCCGAATCCCGAGATGTCGAGGCCTCAGACGAAGTCCGGGCCCGGCCGGAGGCTGAGTCTGAGAAAAGCCTTTCTTTCTGCTGCTGGCGACTTCGCAGTGCCTTGAAAGACATCTTCCCACATGGTCCACACGTCTTAGGGTCGTGATCAGGACCGAGGCACCGAAGGCAGCAGTCGTGTGTGTCGGTGAGACACATCAACTTCTTACACTGATCACACTTTTTAAAACCGCTGGAAGCCATCGGGGAAAAAAAGAGTCCCCGCGAGGTCAAAGGACCGGCCTTCCAGGGAAAAGCAAAAAAAGGGCACGAACGCCAGCCACGAAGGGCAAAAACCGAAAAAGAAGAATCAGGCTCGATATCGGTGTACCGAACCCGGTGGGAGGGGAACCGGCGTCGAACCGGGAAGAAAAAATAGCGAGAATCGCTGAAAAAAATCAAACTTTTATCCGGGATGACAGGACACACGTCCGGTGGGCTTCTCGGAAAAAGAGAGACTGAGGTAAGATGGCACCTTTAGGCAGGAAGGGAAGGTGCTCAGTC
Source organism: Ichthyophis bannanicus (assembly GCA_033557465.1). Taxonomy (NCBI): domain Eukaryota; kingdom Metazoa; phylum Chordata; class Amphibia; order Gymnophiona; family Ichthyophiidae; genus Ichthyophis; species Ichthyophis bannanicus. The sequence continues at coordinate 349,852,385 of CM066039.1, read as the reverse complement.
TCATGCGTGCCTGCATTCCCAAAGGCTTTCATAGAAAGCTGGGGAAATGCTCCGCTGGGGCTTCATCGGCGTCGATGACACCCATATGTGAGGACTGATTCCTGCTTGGTCCTGGAGAAAAGGCTTTCAGCAAGTGTAGTTACTCACCTGTAGCAGGTGGTCTCCATGATCAGCAGGAATAAGTCCTCACATATGGGTGACATCCCCCAACGGAGCCCCACATGGGAAGGCTCCCCAACTTCCACTGGAAGCTTTTGGGAGCCTCCATTGCATATACGCGCCTGCCATCTTATCCTCAGTAGAATACAAAAGCTAGTAGCCAAAATAACTCCATGGGGAAGTGGGAGGGTTATGAGGACGTATTCCTGCTGTTCACAGAGAATTCCTGCTGCAGGTGAGTAACTACGCTTTCTCTGTGAACAAGCAGGAATAAGTTCTCACATATGGGACTACCAAGCTACAGGCTACTGAATACAAGAAAAACAGCCCAACCGGGGCAACAAGAACTGGAACAAACAGCATGTGTGACCCCTATTCGGGACACAACCGATTCAATGTCCACGGCAGATATCAACATCAAGACGGACAGAAGGGTCAGTGGGAAGGAGTTGAACCTAAATCCCAAACAGATGCTAGAGTACAGCCTGGCCGAAGTTACTCTCACGCCGAGGATCCTCATCCAGGCAATAGTGGGCATTGAAGGTGTGGACAGAGAACCACATGGCAGCCCTACAAATCCCCTCCGTGGAGACTGAGCGCAGATTGGCCATAGATGTAGACATGGCCCGTATACTGTGGGCCGTGACATGACTCTCGAGGCTCAACCTGCATGAGCATAGGCAAAGGATATGCAATACACTACTCAAATGGACAGCATGTGTTTGGAGATAGCCATGCCCAGCGTGTTTAGGTCATAGGAGACAAACAGCTGCATAGAGCGATGGTGAGGACTGGTCCGCTCAAGGTAGAAGGCCAGTGCATGCTTACAGTCCAACGTGTGTAGCTGGGCCTCTGCCCTGCTGCTTAAGACCTAGGAAAAAAGGTGGGCAGTACCACCGACTGGTCAAAGTGGAAAGCCAAAACTACCATTGGCAAGAAACATGGGTGACTGCGTAACACCACCCGGCTATGGTGGAACCTCGTGTATGGCAGGTGAGCCACCAGAGCCTGAAGCTCACTGACTTGGCAAGCAGAAGTGAGCACCTCAAGAAAGACAACTTTCCAGGTCAGAAATTTCAGTGGACAGGTAGCAAGCAGCTCAAAAAGCACCAACAACTGTCCCAAGACCAGATTTAGATCTCCTGCGACCCGCAGAGGCTTAATTGAAGGCCTTGACAGGGGCAAACCCCACATGAAGAGGGCCACCAGCAGCTGAGTGGAGATGAGCTTCCCTTCCAAATCTCAATGGTAGACCCCAATTGCACTCAGTTGAGGTCTGAATTGGAGAGATGCAGGAGGTACTCCAGCAAACCCTCCGCCGAGCATCAGAATGGTGTGCAGACAAAGCACTGGGCCCTGAGTGAGACATAGGCGCAGCGGATGGAGTCCCTGTGGGAGGCCAGTAGGACATTAGTCACCTCCCCTGGTAAGTTAAGCGGACAGGACTACTCACTCAGCATCCACGTTGAGGGCCAGGAATTGGACATTTGGGTGCAGAAGGGTCCCGTCCTCCTGAGAGATGAGAATGGGGTGGGGGGGGGGGGCAACACAACCGGAGAGGTTCCTGGTAGGAGAGCTGGAGCAGCGGTGAGCATCACAGCTGCCTGGGCCAGAACAGGGTGATGAGGATCATGATCCCCCTTGTCCATCTGGAGCCTGAGAAGTTTTTCGCCACCAGCAGAATCAGGAGGTAAGCTTAGAGCAAGCCCACCTCCCAGTTCAGGGAGGAAGGCGTCAGATGCAAACTTGCCCCTCACAGCCATGCAGGAACAGAAGCGGCCCACTTGCGCATTGAGTGGTGAGGCAGAGGTCCACTGTCAGAGTGCCCCACTCTTGAAAAATGTGCTCCACCACCCTCCTGTTGAGGTTCCACTCATAGGGCTGGAGGAACCAGCTGAGATGGTCCGCCAGTGTGTTGAATTCTTGGGCATGTAGGTTGCCTTCAGCTCCAAGCCATGGGCCACTGCAAACTTCCAGAGGCGCACTGCCTCCCAGCACAGGAGATATGAGCCTGTGCCTTCCCGTTTGTTGACTCAGAATATCGCCACCTGGTTGTCCTACTAAATGAGGACTACCTGGTTGGTCAAGTGTACTTGAAAGGCCCCGAGGGCAGTCACAATCGCCCACAATTCCAGAAAGTTGATCTGGTGTGGGTTCTCTTGCTCAGACCAGAGGCCCTGCTGTCCTCAGGCCATCCAAGTGCACCCCCCAGCCCAGCTTGGACGCATCCGTGGTGAGCATCCTGTGCGGTAGAATCGACTGAAAGGGAAAACTGTGGAGCAGGTGCCGTGGCTCCAGCCACCATTGGAGAGAAATCGACGAGGGGCACTGTAAGCGTAGTTACTCACCTGTAACAGGTGTTCTCCAGGAGCGGCAGGAATCAGTCCTCACATATGGGTGACGTCGGTGCCGACGGAGCCCTCGCGGAGCAATTTTCCCCAGCTTTCAAAGAAAGCCTTTGGGAATTGCAGCGCGCATGCGCGGTCCTCTTCCCGCCCAAGGGTGCCATCTTGCTCAGTCAGATGACATAGCAAAAAAGACAGCAAAAATTAGCAAAAACGAAAGCATAAAACTGCAACTCCAAGGGGAGGAGGGAGGGTTGTGAGGACTGATTCCTGCTGCTCCTGGAGAACACCTGTTACAGGTGAGTAACTACGCTTTCTCCAGGACCAAGCAGGAAGTCCGTCCTCACATATGGGACTCCCAAGCTTAAGGCTACCGGAGACCCTAAGCACAAAAATGAGCTCCCTCTAGCTCAGCAGCACAGAAGGAAGGAATCTTCTCTGAATACGTCTCCAACCGGTAGCCCAACATCCGGGATGGAGAGTAGGAGTTGCCTATACCTCGAAGAGGTTACGGAGGACTGCCTGTCCGAAAGCACTGTCCCTGTGGGACTCCCTCTCCAGGCAGTTATGGGCTGCAAAAGTCTGGCTTGAAGACCAAGTAGCGGCCCGGCAGATGTCTGCCAATGGAACAGAGCGGAGGTAAGCCACTGACGTAGCCTTCGCCCGAACACGATGAGCGGTGACTCTACCTTCCAGCACGAGGCCCGCAGCCTCGTAAGCCCAAGCGATGCAGTCCGCAATCCAGATGGACAGAGTACGCTTGGAGACAGGGAGCCCCAACTTGTTGGGGTCATAAGACACGAAGAGCTGAACAGCCCTTCGGTGCCCCCGCGTACGGTCCAGGTAGAAGTTCAGCGCCCTTCTACAGTCCAGGGTATGCAGGACCATTTCAGCTCGGCTGGAGTGTGGCCTGGAAAAGTAGGTCGGAAGTACCACCTCCTGGTTGATGTGAAAAGGGGAAACCACTTTAGGAAGAAACTTAGGGTGAGTCCGTAGGACTACCCGGTTCTTGTAGAACCTAGTGTAAGGAGGATCAGATACCAGGGCCTGCAGCTCACTAACGCGTCTAGCAGAAGTGAGGGCCACCAAGAACAAGGTTTTCCAGGAAAGAAAACGAAGAGGACAGGTAGCCATAGGCTCAAAAGGCGGACAGGTAAGCCGCTGTAAAACCACATTGAGATCCCAGTTCGGGGCTGGCGGGCGCAAAGGTGGTTTAAGGAGTAGAAGGCCCCGGAGAAAACGAGCCACCAGAGGGTGGCTGGAAAGAGGCCTACCCTCCACCGGTAGGTGGTGCGCAGAAATAGCACTGAGGTGGACCTTGACCGAGTTGGACTTAAGTCCAAGATTGGAAAGGGAAAGCAAGTACTGCAATACCACTGATGCTGAACAGGAGAAGGGGTCTTGAGACTGCTGAGTACACCAGACGGAGAACCGACGCCACTTAAGAGCGTAGGACTTCCGGGTGGAAGGCCTCCTGGAGGCCAAGACGACCTCTTCCACATCTGGAGGTAGCTGGAGAGGAGCAAGGACTACCCTTTCAGCAGCCAGGCCATCAGATGAAGAGACCGAAGGTTGGGGTGCAGGAGCGTCCCCTGATCCTGCGAGAGGAGGTCGGGCTGAAACCCCAGAGGAAGAGGTGTGTCCACCGCCAGCTGCAGCAGAAGCGGGAACCAAGGTTGTCTCGGCCACCGGGGAGCCACTAGGATCACCGACGCCTTGTCTCTGAGAACCTTGAAGAGCGTCCGAGACACCAGGGGCATGGGTGGAAAGGCATACAAGAGGCCTGTGGACCATGGAATCAGAAAAGCATCCGCCGCCACCCGGAGAGGATGCGGCTGTCGAGAGCGGAATCAGAAAAGCATCCGCCGCCACCCGGAGAGGATGCGGCTGTCGAGAGCAGAATCTGGGAAGCTGTCGGTTCAGAGGACTGGCGAACAGATCCATGGTGGGGAGGCCCCACCGGAGAAAGATCCGCTGAACCACAAGCGGATCCAACCTCCACTCGTGCGGTTGGAGGACCCTGCTCAGTTTGTCTGCAGGTAGTTTTCTTGACCTGGGAGATAGACAGCTTTGAGGACGATGTTGCAATGGACGGCCCAAGAGCAGAGCTTCTGTGCTTCCTGACAGAGAAGGAAGGAGCCGGTTCCGCCTTGCTTGTTCACGTAGAACATGGCAACCCGATTGTCTGTCTGGACAAGTACTGACTAGTGAGAAATCAGGTGAGAGAAGGCTTTGAGCGCAAGGCGGATGGCTCTGAGCTCCAGGAAGTTGATCTGCTGAGCGGACTCCCAAGGAGTCCAGAGACCCTGAGTACAAGTCCCTTGGCAATGTGCTCCCCAACCCTGGAGAGAAGCATCAGTCATCAGGACCTGAGAATGTGTAGGGGGCTGAAAAGTCACCCCGAGCACTAGGTTTGGCAGGTGAAGCCACCATCGCAGAGAGGAGACCAGCTGGTCGGAGATCTGTATGGAGTCCGCTAGGCTCCCAGTGGCCTGATGCCATTGTTTGCGAAGGCACCATTGAGCAGGTCGCATGTTCAGGCGGGCATAGGGGGTTACATGGACCGTGGAAGCCATATGGCCGAGCAGTCTCAGAAATTGCCTGGCCGAGACCAGGGAATTGCTGTGAAAGCGGCTGGCGAGATCCATGAGCCTTTGGGCCCTGTCCAGAGGCAGGAAGGCCCGCGCCTGAAGAGTGTCCAACCTGGCGCCGATGAATTCTAGATCTTGAGAGGGGAGCAAAGTGGACTTTGCGAAGTTTATGACAAATCCCAAGTGCTGGAGCAGAGCCACCGTGCGATGAGTAGCCTGAGTGGCTTCTTGGGCAGACTGGGCCCTGATGAGCCAGTCGTCCAGGTATGGGAACACAAAGAGACCCTGAAGTCTCAGATAGGCCGCCACCACTGCTAGGCATTTGGTGAACACTCTGGGGGCGGAGGATAGGCCGAAAGGCAGTACTCTGTACTGGTAATGGCGTCCGTCCACCACAAACCTGAGGTATTGTCTGTGGTCTGGATGAATAAGGATATGAGTATACGCATCCTTCAGATCTAAGGAGCATAGCCAGTCTCCCTGCTGGAGGTAGGGCAGCAGGATTCCAAGGGTAAGCATTTTGAACTTTTCCTTTGCAAGGAACTTGTTGAGGTTTCGCAAGTCTAGGATGGGCCTGAGGCCTCCTGTTCTTTTCGGAATCAGGAAGTATCGGGAATAAAACCCCTGACCCTCCAGGTGGTGGGGCACCAGTTCCACGGCTTGTTCCTGAAGAAGACTTGCTAACTCCTGAAGGAGTAAGTCCCTGTGCAGAGGAAGTCTGGAAGGCTCCCCTGGAAAGTAGGAGGGAGGTACCTGGTGAAAATGAAGAAGATAGCCCTTTTGAACTATCTGGAGCACCCAGGTATCTGTGGTGATGTTGGACCACCTGTGGGCAAAGTGGACCAGCCGGCCTCCTGTGCTGAGAGAAACCAGCTGAGGGGGAGAGGCTATGCTGAGAAAGTCAAAAAACCCCACCCTGCTGAGCAGGGGCCGGTGGTGCAGGCTTGGAGGCTTGCTGCCTACGGGACCCATTACCCCGTCCCTTGGCCTGCTTTCCCTGTGGGGGAGCTGGTGAGGCCTGATACTGAGGGTAGTATTTATAGGCAGCCCCCTTCCTCGGGTAAAAGGGCTTTTTCCCCGAGGCCTTCTTCTTTTGAGAAGGGGCAGAGGTCTTCCTTGAGAGACGAGTCCTGGTGAGAGTCTCCGTCTCGATTTGTGCAGCCTTCTCATCCATGGGCTTGCCAAAGAGGTTATCACCTCGGCAGGGGACATCGACCAACTTGTCCTGCACCCAGGGCTTGAGGTCGGACGTCTGAAGCCAAGCCTGGCGGCGTCCACCGATGCCGGCCGCGGCTACTCGAGCCGAAGCCTCAAAACCATCATAGGCTGCTCGAGAGATAAACTTGGAGCACTCCCGAATACCAGTAGACAAGGATTGGAACCTCTGCAAAGGTTCGTCGGAGAGACCAGCAGAGAACCCGGCTATTTCCTTAGCCAGGTCTCGGAGATAGATGCCCATGTAGAGCTGGTATGTCTGGACTCGACAAGCAAGCATAGAGCCCTGGAAGCGCTTCCTACCGAGGGCATCCAGGCTTCGGGCTTCCCTACCAGGGGGCACCGAGGAGTGCATTTTTTGACTCTTCAGTCTATGCATGGCCGATTCCACCACCATGGAATGGTGCGGTAGTTGTGCCTTTTGGAACCCGGGGCTCTTGCGGACTCGATAAATGGAATCGAACCGCTTGCTTAACACCGGCGACGACGCCGGACTCTCCCACATGCGGAAGAGAAGCCGTTCCAGCATGGGAGGAACCGGTACAATAAAGGCCTCCTTCGGGGGAGAGTCACATTGGAGGGCATCGAGTTCTTCGACTCGAGACTCCTCCTCGGGATCTGCAGGGAAGGCCAAGGCTTTGGCCATATCCCTCACGAAGTCCGAGAACCGGGTATCCTCCGGGGGGGACCGTCTCCGAGGTTCGGACTCGGGGGAGTCCGAAGGGACACACCGAGTCCGAAAGGAACCAGGTGACTCTTCGTCCTCAGATTCCCAGGCCGACTCCTCGGAGGAGGAGTCGACCGGCTCCGGTCGGGCAGGCACTGATGCCATCCGCCCCGACGCCGAGGGAGTCGGCGTCGACGACCTCGGTCCCGAACGTGAGGCCGAAGGAGACCTCGACCAAGGATCGACTCGAGCCCTCATGGACTCGAGGATCGGCTCGGTCTCCGGGGTCGACTTGGAGGTCGACGTCCCGGCGGTCAGGGCAGAAGCGCCAGCGAGGCCAGCGATCAATGCCCGCTGCTGGTCCAAGAAGGCAGACAAACTGCACTCCAAGGCCGTCAACCTGAGTCCGAGCTCAGGAGACCCAGCAGCCCCCGACGACGTCGGGTCCTTCGGAGGCGAGTCCACGAGGACAACAGTACTTACGTGAGCGGGCAAGTCCACCTCGAGTCGAGGATGTTTTGACGGCCTCTCCGACTGCAAGGACCCGGGACGGGAATCGGGGCTATGCGACCTGGCCCTCGAGGAACCAGGAGCGTCCACCGATCCCGCCCTCGTGGGTTTCTTCTTCCGATGATGCTCCCGGGTAGGAGACCCCCTTTCAGAGGAACTCAGACGATGCTCAGGACCAGAGTCCCGAGACGTCGAAGCCTCTGACGAGGTCCGAGCCCGGCCGGAGTCAGAGAAGATACGCTCCCGCTGGTGCTGCCGACTCCTCAATGCTTTTGAGAACATTTTGCCGCATGGTCCGCAGATCATGGGGTCATGATCTGGGCCGAGGCAGCGGAGGCAGAAGTCATGAGTGTCTGTAAGAGACATAAGTTTCTTACAGAGGTCACACTTTTTGAAACCACTGGCCGCCATTGGGGGAAAAAGGGCCCCTGCGAGGTCGAACGACCGGGCAGCCAGGGAAAAAGGAAAAAAAGCGCGAAATCTGTCACGAAGGACAAAAAAACGAAAAATAAAGGACGGACTCGCAACCGGCGTCGCGAGTCCGGGCGGGAAAAGAACCGGCGTCGAACCAAAGAAAAAAACAGAGAAAAATAGAGAAAAATCAACTTTTCTGCGGGGATTCACAGGCAACGTCTGTAGGGCTCCGCGGAAAAAAGAAGACTGAGCAAGATGGCACCCTTGGGCAGGAAGAGGACCACGCGCATGCGCACTGCAATTCCCAAAGGCTTTCTTTGAAAGCTGGGGAAAATTGCTCCGCGAGGGCTCCGTCGGCGCCGACGTCACCCATATGTGAGGACTGACTTCCTGCTTGGTCCTGGAGAAACAGCCACATGGTGGCTTACTTCCACTGCGTGCACAGCATCCTCTGAGCTTGGCGCATCCTGAGCCAACAGGGTCACATGCACTGTGGAGGCCATGTGGCCTAATACGCGCAACATTCCTCATGCCGTTGTGTGCTGCTTTTGACAGACAGCGGCGACCACCTCCATGAGCCACTGCATGCAGTATTTTGGGAGAAAGGCTCGGTCCCGCATGCTGTCCAAGAGGGCCCCGATGAATCAGGATGTGTGTGTACACATCCTTCAGATCCAAGGAGAATGGCCAATCGCCCTTGATAAGATACAGGAGCAAGGTTCCCAGGGAGACCATCTTGAACTTTTTCTGGACCAGAAAGTGGTTCAGGTCCCTGAGGTAGAGGACGGGCCTGAATTCCCACCATCTTCTTGGGGACGAGGAAGTAGGGTGGGGATTCTAATCCCGCTATCTGTGCCAGGGGCACTGGCTCAATGGCCAGTTCAGCCAGCAGGGTGGCAATCTCTGCCTGGTTGAGACCGCAGTGGTGTGGGTCTAGAGCAGGGGTGGCCAACTTCGGAGATCAGGCAACTGGCTAGGCTCCCGAGGAAGGCATCAAAACCCTGCCCATGGCTGTGGCTGGGCCTTTTGTGGCTTAGCCCAGTGCAGTTAACCCTGGGTTTGTGCCTTGGGCTGAGCTCCCTGGGGACTCTGATAGTACCGGTGCTTTGGCCTGTAAAAAAGCTTCTTCCCTTGATGGTTCTTTTTGGCAGGGTCCAAGCGAGAGGCAGGAGATGGTCATTTGGTTCAGTCTCTATTTCAGTTGCCCTCTGCTGTATGGGCTTGCCGAAGAGACTTTCACCGATACACAGCAGTCTGCCAGCTTGTCCTGGGAACCACTGCTCTGGGTCAGAAGACTAGAGCCAAGCCAGCCAGCATGCATCGATGCCTACTGCCACCACCCTGCCCACTGACTCAAACATGTTGTAGGTGGCTCGCACCAAGGTACGGAAGGCCTCCAAGAACTCTGCTGGGATGAGGGAGCCAAGCTCGCTCAGGTCTCCCAAGATTTCTTTTAATAACATCCCCATATAGCGCTGATATGACAGGACTCTGATGACAAGCATGGAGCCTTGAAAGCAGCACCTTACAAACCCATTGAGGGTCCTCTGCTCCCTGCTAGAGGACACCAATGAGTGGGTTCTGGAGCTCTTAACGTGTCGCAAGGCGGACTCCATGATCAGAGAATGATGCAGCAGTTGGGGCTTCTTGAACCCAGGGGCCTTCTGCACCCGGTACATCGAGTCCAGTTGGCAGCTGATGGCCGGCACAGACATTGTGTTCTGCCACATTCAGAGCAGGAGACTCTGAAGTATCTGGTACACCGGCACCATGACAGCTTCCTTCGGAGCCAAGGGGTACTGAAGGATCTCCAGTTCCTCCACCCTCGGCTCGTCCTCTGCCTCCAGAGAAAAAAAGAATCACCATAGACATATCCCATATGAAGTCCTGGAAGGACACATCCTCCAGAGGCAACGTCCACCATTCATATGGCAGGGATGTCCAGGGGACTCCCTCTTGGTGACTGGCGACGCCGCCTATGTCTCCCAGCAAGTCGAACTGCAAGAGGAAGTCGAAATACCTCCTGGTCTCCTCCTGATATTGGCTCCGTTCCAGTGGAGGCTATAATCACCGGCAGGGTTGATGGTGGTCCTCCCCTGAGCACCTGTGCATAGGGGCATTGGAACTGGACACTGGAGTGAAATCGCAGTCAGGCCCAGGGTGGACTCCGACTGCTGACCTGATGTCCCCGGCTCTGCTGGGAGGGTGTGGGTCTTTTAGATAGTGGTGCAGTCACTGGTGGTGCAACCTGCAACCAAGAGAGCGGTCATGTGCGCCTCCAGGGCCCGAAGGCACTCAGTAAGCACTGTGGTCTCAGACAGTGTCAGGGCCAGTACAATGACCTGAGCAGGTCCTGGCCAGTACAATGACCTGAGCAGGTCCTGGAGTCGGTGTACTGCCAGGGCCAGCAAACCGACTCCAGGACCTGCTCTGGGGACTCCCTGATGGTAAGGTCATCAGGAGATTGCCGGAAGCCCTCCAGGGCCTTGGGAGTCTATTCCTCCCACCAGGGCACCTTTGCAGACCGCTCCAGGCCATCACCCTCTACATCGCACAGAGAGGGGCTCCAGTGTCTATGCTCATGCATGGCATGCTCTTCGGCTGCTTCCTTCGATACCAACGAGGCAGATGAGTCCTTCTGAGGCTCCAACTGGGTGTCGATATAGTCTCCATTCTATGCCCAGCGGCCCCTTGGCTCCGAATGATCACAGGCACCGCACAATGCCAAGGCCTTGGTGGAGCCCCTCAAGGGCACTGATGCCAACATCAATGTTGGTGCCGAGGACACCGCGTAAGATGGCCCAAAGAGGGACTCACACTGCTTCTCTCAGACCTCGAGGTCCTTCTTGGTCATCTGGAGGCACAGAGTGCAGGTAGATGACTCATGCTTAGGGCTGAGGCACTGTAAGCACCAGTAGTGACGATCCATCACCAAAATGGTAAATGTACCACTGGCTAGCTTTTTGACACTGTCGGAAAAACGGCCTCCACAAAGGGCATAATTTATTTATTTTTATTTAACAGCTTTTATATACCGTCTTTCTACAATCCAAGACTGTTTACAAGGAACAAAACATAGCAGTGTAACACAGCTACTTTACATGGAACAGTAAATTTTGAAGAAGGAATTGCGTCGTTTAAACCATGAATTATTTACATATATACATGTTGAGAGGCAGGGGTAAGGGGAAATGGGTAGAGGGGGAATGGGAGAGATAAAGGGGGAGGGGTAAGTAGTGGTAGCGGAGTGGTTGGGAGTATTAGCAGGGGGAAGTCTTAAGGGGGCAGAGAGAAGTCTTCTTGGAAGAGGTATGTTTTGAGTTTCTTTTTGGAATTCAGAGTGCTCCGGGCACTATGGTTAACATGCACTACGCTGACTCCCAGAGAAAATCATAAAGGAGATCTGCCAGGTAGGCCAAACCGGATTCCAATCTGGCCAGCTCTTGCCTGAACCAATGAATCCTCAGGAACCCTCTGTGACCAGCAAAGACAGGCCCTGGCCACATAAGCCACAAAAAAGGGTGCTCTGTAGGGCCAAAGACACCACATCAAAGGTTTGCTTGCATAGAGCCTCTCTCCTATGGTCCTGTGTATTCTTTAAGGCTGCACCACCTTCCACTGGCATGGTTGTCTTCCTAGTGACTGCTGTCACCAATGTATCCACATATGGGAGATGCAATTTTTCCCACTCCTCGGGGGGAATCTAATAAAGCTTCAGCATGCTGCGACCCACACGCAAGCCAGAATCCAGGGAGGTCCAATCATGTACAAATAATGTCCTTCAGTGCACTATGGACCAGAAAGGACCGTGGCGGTTTACAGATGCCCTCCAAGAGCTGGTCCTCCCCCACTTCAGAGGACTCCAGCCGTGGCTCTTACGCAATACAGGTAGAGATTGCAAGATGACAGCGGGCAGTTCATCACCTATGAAAAATCCGGACTGCCATCAGATCTTCTCCAACCAGGATTCCTCCTCCTCTAACTTATCTGGAGGCTCTTCAAGGAGATCTACAGACTCCTCCAAAAGTCCCAAGGAATCCAGAGACCCCACTAAGGCTGTCGCATCCTCATCATCCATGCGCTTCCTATTCTGGTACTTGGCCGCCAAAGCAGATCCCTGTCCCTTACACAAGGGATGTTTGCTGCAAACCGGGGACTCCTCACTCAGGCCTTGATTCATGCAGAAGGCCTGGTGGAGTAGCAAAACAAATTCCGGAGCAATGAGGGCATTTTTCTCCCCTAAACTCCCTCCAAATCAATCCTCTGTGACTGCAGGGGTCGGGAAAAACATAGGCTGCAGCACCGGAGGCTCGGCTCTCTGCCCCCGAGACAAACCCCACAGTTGGCAAACTGGAAGCGGTTGCCACCAAAACCACAGGGTCTCCTGAGTCTCCCTTAGAGGGAATTCACTCAAACCGGCTGGCTGCACCTGCCTCCTGCACCCCCGAGTCGCTCGCCACGTGATTGAAGGCAGCCGCAGTTTCTTTTGAACAGCTGCGGCACAGTCTGGTATCAGAGAGCTGTGCCCGACAGCTGCCACAGACCCCATACTGGCTGCGCTCTGTGTTGGCCATGTGCTGCCACTCAGAAAAAAAACACCACAGAGCACTCTCCCCCTGTATGCAACCGTCCGTACCGGCACCAGACTTACCAAGCAGCCATCCCAGAGGCTCCGCTGAGCTATCTCTGTCACTCTTCCTGCGATCTAGGTTATTATTTTTGTTTTTTTTTATAACAAAAAAATTTTAAGTCACAGATGCGCTCCACTTCTGGCCCCCCCAAAGGTTGGGGAGGACAATAGAGGGAAACAAGGGGCTGCTAGGGGAAAATGGGGGAAGGACCGTGCTTTACCTGGTTCTGCTACTGGGGCCCACAAAATACTGCGGCCTACTAGCACCAAAGTTTCAGACTGCACAGGCTATGCTCATCCACCTGATGGAGACTGAGAACTACTGGCTGTTAGGTGGCACAGGCAGGAGCACATCTCAAGCATAACCCACTCGTCTGGACTGGAGGGATGTTAGGAAGGTGGATATTTTCAAGAGGTTACAAATAGCCCACTGTGAACCATAGCTCCCCTATACATATCTGATTTTGTCCAAATGAACCTTAGCAAAACTGGTGCTAGAAAAACAAGACATTTAAAGAATAATTGACCATCTGTTTCAAATCCTTTCTGTAAAAAAATGGTTAACATTCAGCGTCTTGTTTCAGCCCATCAATATCAGATACAAACATTAAGGGACTAATATACTAATCTGTGGATTGCTCTGCTGAAATGGGCCAGTAGCACATGAAGTTTCACTTGCGATACTTATCAAATTGCGTGTTATGATATTTAGTTTCATGACAGCTTTTTATATTCGATTTCTGCGAAGTTGCTTCACGCAAAAATGGCAATTTGCACATATAAAAGTTTAATAAGCAAACATAGCTAATGAGCTATTTGTTCAGTTCTGCTCAATACTTATTTTGTATATTTTCGATGTTTCTAATCACAAAAATTGGGTGCAATCACAGAGAAAGGCGCTGCTTAGTACACTGACCTATGTGAGAAGCAGGACGTATTCAAAATGGGCACCTCCATTACATACCTGGATTGGTGTCTATATTTGCTAGAAGCTCTAGGTGTGGCCTTAACCTGTTTAAATTAGCTGGATCACTTGTACGTTGCAGAATAATGGTAAGCTCTTGAACGCTCTTTGCGAAAGATTCTGGAGACTGGAGCTAAGAAGAAGAACTTATTAGTGATCTAAAGTGAAAGACGAATTCTCTAACTTACCAAAACCATTTTCACTTTCTGTTCTTTTGATAAGATTTATAATTAAAATGTGAAAGCAAAAATAATCAGTGTCTTCAGCCTTTATTTAATGAAATAATCAGTGCTGAAAATGGTTGTTTTCAACTCAAAATCTGCCCCAAAGCTCTTCATCATTAGACATAGAAAAAAGTTTGTTTTAATGCTTTTCTGTTAACAGCAACAAAACATTCTTTTAAGCACAAACACAATACAGCTCTAGTCACTACGGCACACAACATCTTTACTAAAATCACAGTGCAAAGATTTTATAGGTGATCTGCAAATCTCTTTCCTATTAGATTTAAATTATGCTTTTAAGATTCAGTTAAAATTGTACAGTTTTTTCAGTAATATTCATGTTGTGTGCAAAATTTATTCCCTCGCTATTTAAGGACTGTCACCCTGAAAAATTGAGTAACATCAAAGTTAAACATAAAGCAGCAGCAGCCCCCCTCCCACATTCACTCAAACAAAACCAAATACACCCACCCCCACATTCACCAAGTCTGGACTTCCTTTTGTAAAATACATTAAAACAGTTACTTGTTAATATAGATGCATATATGTATTTTATATATTCTTTTTCAAGCATGTTGCAGATCACCTTTAAGACTACTTTCAAAAGGTATTGCACACACTATGTTCTCCCCATAAGACACTTCATTTATACAACCACTAATATTTTGAGAACAAAAACTGCCATATTACTGGAGGCTCATGTTGTTTACTGAGGTATGGCAATTCTATGGGAAAATGTACTTTAAAGTATTATCTTCAGTACTGTGCTGCTTAGGACATTCTGCTTTGAACAATTTTCTTGTGTGTATGGATCACTTACATGAGTGCACTGAAAGATAAAATTCTACATGTGGCTTTGATAAACTCAGTGATGCACAAAATGATTAAATCCTATAGAATTCAATGGGTATTAGGAAGATTTAGTCTAAGTGAGTGACATAGTAATAGTTTGGTTTTCTCTTAGAGTTTATTTGCCTATGTGTTAGTTATTTCTGGAAAGATACAAAATGTGGGCTTTGAAATGACTGCGCATCAGACAACTGTAAGCACAGAGTAGAACTCAGCATCTGACAAGACCATGCCTTGTGCCCAGAGACAAAGAGTGTGGAATACCTTTAATTGGTGGAAAGTTTAGAGTACCAGTAGTTTTGCTTCAGCTATACAAACCTTGTCAATGATAGACTGCATGTGTGACTTGTGCGCCAGGTCTCCATAAAGAAGAGAAGACCATTGCTCAGGAGATATTCGCAGCCCCGCTTCCATAGCAATATGAACAATCTGTGCATCGTGTTCCCTACGCAACGCTTCATAACTACGAAACTCTTCTTTCAGCTGCATTAGAGAGGAATCTTCATCCCGTTTGGTGACCTAATTGATAAAAATAAATACATCTTGTGTTAGGGAATGGCCAGGAAATTCACATTTGAAACTGTAAGAATTACAGTGACTGTTTTTTTTTCCTCCCCACAAAACGTTATGAATTCAGTTTAGCCCTTCTGAGTACTCAGATTAGGGGGCTCTCAATTTCATATCTCTGTCCCATAGAGTAGTGGCATCCCCAGCCATTTTGGCACCCAAGGTGGGTGCCTACCCTTGCAGCCAGCACCCCCCTATCCCTCACTGGGTCCACACTTCTGAGGAACCACGGTAATCTCACCTTAAAAGCCAGGTGGCTTGATCGTAAGACTTCATCCCAGGAGAGAAAAGCCAAAGAGTCTGCATTGGAAGTAGCATGGCAAGCTACCCGGTTTGCCGCATTGCCTTGGAAATGTGGGCCTGTGGTGCACCCCCTCCCGGCCGGCACATGGTGTGGCTATAACCACTGCCCTGCCCTTGGTATGCTGCCACAGAGCATCAATAAAACCTAGTATGGACTCTCAAAGAGGAGGGAATTCTCCTCCAGCGCCTGAGGCATGCTGCACTCAATATTCAACCGATTTATGTTCCAAAATTGCCACCTCTGACATTTTACTAGGGCTGTTTGCCTATATTTATACTCAAAATTTCACTAAACTCCTAAATTTAGGAGCATAAAAAGTGGGTGGCAAGGGGGCAGATTTTCAGCACTAGACTCAAATCTAAGCAAAAGAATAGAAGGCCTCAATTTATAACGATCTATACGTTATCATTGCTATTAACAGATCCACTAGAACCCAACTCCACAAACCACACTAATTTGGTGAACACCTCACACATTATTACGGGAGACTACTCCTGTCCAATAGGTGCACCACACACACCACTGTTGGAACTATCTGCGATGCTCCCTTACGGTTACGCCTCATGAACAAAATCAGAACTAAAAATGACAACTCCAACTCCTCCCCTCTCAAGGATATTATGCATCTGCTTCATACTGATTACCTTCTCAGCCTTAGCCATAGGATTAAACCCCAAACACTCCAACACTATCTCTATAATATATAACCTAAACCGTAACATTTTTACACCCTCATTCCACAATTTCGGCTACAGTCAGAAAGTTAATCACTCTAGACTAATCAACATAAAATTAACAAACACTAACAGCTCTACAATCTTGTGCACCCCAACATAGTAACCTCATATGTTACCTTACCAATGCGCGGTCAATGAGAAATAAGTTACCAATATTCCATGACCTACTCACTGACCAAAAACCAGATATCTGTGTAACAGAAACATGGCTAACTGAAACAGACACAGTCCTTATTAACCAACTGAAGACACTTGGATACAAAATATTTCACACACATAGAACATACAAAAGAGGCGGTTGTGCCCTCATCATTTTAAAAGGTTCTCTTAAAGCAAAGCTAATATCATTGGACAACGTAGCTGATATAGACACCCTCATCTTAAAAATAAAGCAACTGCGCATATGCTTAGCATAAAGACCACCTGACCAAAGTTCCGAGAACATGGACATACTAACTGAACTACTGGGCTCTTCTATTGATACAAAACCAGTGATACTCCTGGGCAACCTAAATTTGCCTTCCCTGTCTAATACACACCTAACATCATTCTTGAATTCTATTGAAGATATGGACTTCCACCAAATTATCAACAGTCATACTCTCATTAAAGGCAACTCTCTTGATCTAGTCTTCCTACCAAGCTCCCTCCATGAGGCTTTTAACCCATCATCATTGGAGATTCTCCCTGTCCCATTGTCTGACCACCATCTTATCAAGTTCAGACTCCCTTATGCTGATAACCACCAAAACAGAACCTTACACCAGCCCCACTCTTACAGATTAAAAAAATTCAATAATGAAGAGTTCAAATCATACCTCATCTCTCCCTTGACCCAACTAACCTTGATGAATTGATATCTAAACTGGAATAAAATAATATTTAATGCTGCTACACACAATATACCTCATAACCACCCCACAAGAAAAAATAAAAATGCTCCTTGGTTCCATACCACACTTAAATCAATGAAAGCTGATCTGAGAAAAACAGAGCGTAAATAGTGCCGCTCTAAATCTTTAACCCATCATTAGAACTACTCAATACATACAAGACGACCATTGATAATGCAAAGAAAAACTACTACTCCTTTATCCTAGCAAAATTCCTAAACCGACCCAGAGAACTTTTCAGCATTGTCCAAAACCTAACAATGCATATAACACAAATTTAACTGAATATGATATATCCCCACAAACCTTAGCCATCCACTACATGAATAAAATAAAGCTGCAATCATCACCCACTACGACACCTAATGTAGCCCACCCAAACCAACTTAACACTTGGTCCAATTTTCACCCTACATCGAAAGACACTCTTAAGAACATCATTGCCAAACTAAATACCACTACTTCTTACCTTGATCCCTGTCTGGTTTACTGGTTAAAAGCAACATTACCCAAACTCTCATCTTTCATCCTCCCCATGATTAACTTATCACTCAAGAATGGGTACTTACCACCCACCCTCAAACATGCTCAAATCCGTCCAATCCTAAAAAATAACCTGGACAAAAGCTCCCCCAATTCATACAGATCCATTTCAAGCCTACCATTCCTGGCTAAACTAACTAAAAAAGTTGTCTAAATCCAACTCCAGGATTACATAGACTCATCGGCCCCCCTCAACGAACACCAATACGGTTTCCGTCCATATCACGGAGTGGAAACGCTACTCACATTATTAATTCAACATAAGACGACAGAGGTGCTCTTCATATCGAAGAATCCAAATTTTATCCCCCCACAATACTTGAAGGTGAAAGAAGCTGATCTACAAACAAAGCCCACAATAAGGTACCTAGGTGTTACACGTGATCAAAACCTCGACATGAAGGCACATATAGCTAATACTGTAAGATCTATATACTACAAGATCCGTTCACTCAGACATCTTCGTCCCTTACTTGAACCTGAAGACTTCCGTACCATCTACCAGGCTCTGATCATGCCTCACTTGGATTATGCAAATGTCATTTTACTAGGCCTCCCTCAAGCCACCTTGAACCCCTTACAACTTGCAATGCATAGCGCAGCGAGGGTTTTACATGGGGCATCTAGGAGTGACCATGTGACGCCCCTTTTGAAGCAGTTACACTGGCTTCCTATTCATGCCAGGATCATCTTCAAGACCTTGTTAATGACCTTCAAGGCAGTAAATAATCTCTCCTCCAACTCATTAACCGACCTCATCAAACCCATAACCCCGAATAGATCAAGATCAATAGCTGTAAATATGCCAATGATACCTCGAGAACTCACAAGATGTACCACAACGACAGCAAACAGGGCTTTCAGTCTCCGTGCTCCAAAACTCTGGAACGCCTTGCCAACAAACATTAGAGCAATCACTAGCCTAATTCAATTTAGAAAGGCCCTCAAACACTACTTATTCCTCAAATACTTCCCAACGATCACAGAAGCATGCCCCCGGCTCCAAGACTGATAGTGACACCAAATCACCTAGTGATCCATGATACCGCACGTAGTAAGGTGTCCTATGATCATTAATTATACGTTTTATTTTCTGTAACTTGATGATGTAAATAGTTATACTCGCATGCCAATTTGGCTGTCCTGTTATTTGTAATTACCTGTTATCCAAGTTTTGTAATCCTGTTTTATTGTAAACTCAGACACATGTATATGTTCTGAACTTTTTTTTGTTCAATGTAAACCGCGCTGATGTCAAATAGTGCGGTATATAAGAAATGTAAATAAATAAATAAATTGACAACTTGTCACGAGGACTAGATGACTCAAAGCAAGCCTTTATTCTCTTATTCTTGGACATCACTGCAGCATTCAATAGTGCGAATTACCTATTAATGCTATGCAGACTTCAGCAGATAGGGTTAAATGCAACAGTCCTTAACTGGTTTACCTCCTACCTTCACAACAGAACACAAACAGTAAGAATTAACCAGCAAACTTCAACAACATTCAAGCAGGAACAAGGTCTTCCCCAGGGATCCGCCCTCTCAGCCCTCCTTTTTAAATATTTATCTGCAACCCATCTGTTCTATCTTTAAATGGTTCCGTTTAAATTATCACATTTACACGGATGACAATGTTATACCTTCCATTCAAATTTCCAAACCCACCAACCCAATTGCTCTCAGATTGCTTCAATGAAATCTTGCAATGGCTCAAACACAACCTATACATCAACTTCTCAAAAACTGATGTATTATATGTCACCAGAAATCAAAGCTTTGTACCCCCAACATCAATTTGGCTCCAGGATTCCAACACTGCAGTAAAAAAAGGAGGTGAAATACCTAGGTGTCATACTTGATCAGACTCTCAGTATGGAATCCCATATCAAGAACACAGCAAAAAGATACATTATAAACGTAAACTACTAAAACAGCTCTGTCCACTGATCCACCTACATGACTTTATATCGGTAATCCAGGCAATCATCACACTTCATTTCGACTTTGCTAACACCATACTTCAGGGTATTTCAAAAGAGAATCTCAGAAGGCTTCAGTTCGCACAAAACGTGGCAGCCAGAACAATCTTGAATATCAGCACCCTTGAACATATTACTCCCATTCTATCTGAACTACACTGGCTACCAATTCATAGCCACATAAGCTACAAAATACTTGCATCAACTTTCAAAATAATCAATAATATAGCTCCATCGTTTCTTAATACCCTAATCACTAAGGAAATATCCAATCGAAACCAAAGGAGTAAAAACAAACGCAAACTTGCAACCCTGAAGGATTTCAGAAAATCCAAAAAATCAACAAGCAACAAAGCTTTTTCACACTTTGCCCCAATCCTCTGGAACGATCTACCTGAAAACCTCAGAGAACTGAATGACCTTAGGACATTCCGCAAAAAACTAAAAATGCACCTTTTTACTCTACACTATGGTTCCCAACCAAATACTGGCACACAAGCAGACAACACCACATCATACAACAGTGCAAATAGAGCAGCAAATATCTTATAGCAACATGACTGTGCCGTCTTGTTAATGCAATCCATAACATCAACTATATGCTCTACTACTGTATATAGTTTATACTGTTATATGTTTTCTGTTTTGTATCTGAATCACTGTAAATAGTTCTACAAAGTTCCATGTAACTTAAAAAGTACTTGTTTTATTTGTACTATTCATACCTTTGTTTTTTGTAAACCGCGGTATAAAAATGTTTAATAAATAAATAAAAAGAAGGAGAAATTTGGTCTTACCTGCTAATTTTCTTTCCTTGAGTCCTATCAGACCAGTCCAGGATTAATAGATTCTCTCTCTCCATCTGTTGGTAGATGGGTATAAAGACCAATCACATTTAAGCTTTCCCTACAAGGGCACCATGCAGCCTTAGCTCCACACTATTTCTGTAATGAAACAAGACTCTATCCTCATCCTTCTTAACCTTTCTGCTGCTTTTAACACTATTGATCACAACCTTCTCCTCGCTTAGTTTTAAGCGCTTTATGCTATCCTGGTTCTCTTCTTATCTCTTGCATCACTCTTTAAGTGTTTGTTCTGGTGGATCATTCTCTACTGCTATCCTGCTCTCAGTTGGTGTACCCCAAGGATCTGGTCTTGGATCCACTCCTTTTCTCTCTATATACGCAGTCCCTTGGTGCACTCATCTCTTTTCATGGCTTTCAGTACCATCTTTACGCTGACTACTCCCAGATCTACCTTTCCATACCTGAAATCTCTCTAATAATCCAGGCCAGGATCTCTGTCTGCCTTTTTCACATTGCTGTTTGGATGTCTGACATGGAACATGGCCAAAACTGAACTTCTTATTTTTCCCCTTGAACCCTCCTCTCAGTCTCTGTGGATAACGCTTTACTCCTCCCTGTCTCCTCAACTCTCAACCTTGGGGTCATCCGACTCCTCTCTCTCCTTCTCTACATACTGTACATCCAACTAATAGAGAAAGAAACGGCAGGTTTTAACTAACACATCAACAAAATTTGCCTATTCCTTTCTGAACTAATAAGACACTTATCCACTCCTTTGTCACCTCCCATCTAGACTATTGTAGACTACTCCTTGCTGTCTCTCTCTAAATCATCTTTCTCCCCTTCAATCGGTTCAATACTCTACTGCACGGCTAATCTTCCATCAGTCTTGTCATGCTCATATTATCCCTCTTAAGTCACTTCATTGGCTTCCTATCCGTTTCTGCATCCAGTTTAAACTTCTCCTGTTGACCTATAAGTGCATTCACTCTGCAGCTCCTCACTACCTTTCCTCTCTTCTCTCTCCCTACACCCCTCCTCGGGAACTCTGCTCTTCTAGCAAATCACTTCTATCTTTGCTTATCTTTTGTTGCTAACTCCAGACTTTGCTCCTTTCACCTTGCTGCTCCTAATGCCTGGAACAAACTACCTGAGTCTGAACATCAGGCGCCTTCTCTGATCCTTTTCAAATCCAGGCTGAAAACTCACCTCTTCACTGCCACTTTCAGATCTTGACGCACTTGATCTACTTTGTGTTTCCTTACCATTCCCCCTATATGTGTTCCATGTCTACAGTAGTTACTGTGTTGTCTGTCTTGACTAGATTGGAAGTTCTGATGAGCAGGGACTGGTCTTTTACATGTGTTTGTGCAGCGCTGTGTACATCTTGTAGGGTTATACTAATGTTCAGTAGTAGTAGTAATATATGATAATCATAACCCAGAAAAAGGCACCCCCGATGTACCAAATGAAACGCTCACAAACACCAAGAACCTCAAAGAAATTCAAGAACCATGCTCCTTTCTAGGAGGAACAAAGAAATAAGAAAAGATCACGGCAGGAATCTAGACTGGCCTGGTAGGATTCAAAGATAAAAAAATTAGCAGGTAAAGCACAGTTACTTACCTGTAACAGGTGATCTCTGGGAACAGCAGGAATTAGTCCTCACATATGGGTACGTCGGTACCGACGGAGCCTGCGCGGGAAAGCTCCCCAGATTCCCAGAAGGAAGCTTTTGGGGCCTCCCATTGCACATGCGCGCTGCCTTCCCGCCTTCCTGACCAGCTCTCCTCAGTTCGAGTTTATAGCTGAGACAATAGAGAGAGGAAAGGAAGATAGATAGAAGATACAACTCCTAGGGGAGGTGGGTGGGTTGTGAGGACTAATTCCTGCTGTTCCCAGAGATCACCTGTTACAGGTAAGTAACTGTGCTATCTCCAGGAACAAGCAGGAATAAGTCCTCACATATGGGGACTCCCTAGCTAAGATGCCTGGGAGATCCCGTTCCAAGGGTTCGCCATCTTCGTATGGATCTCAGGCATCCATCCTGGGAAGGTGGGCAGGAGTTGTTCAAGTATGGAACAGGTGTTTGAGGACAGCCTGACCAAACAAGGCATCCCGGCAGGAGTCCTTGTCCAAGCAGTAATGGGCTGTGAAGGTATGAACCGAGGCCCATGTGGCGGCTCGACAGATCTGATCCATGGAGACAGAGTGAAGATGAGCCATAGAAGTGGCCATGGCCCTCACATTGTGAGCTGTGACATGGCCTTCCAGAGAAATATTCTTACTCTGGTAAGCAAAGGAATTACACTGAGCAATCCAATTGGAACGTGTACGTTTGGAGACTGGAAGTCCCAAATGAGAAGGATCAAAAGCCACGAAAAGTTGGGAAGACTTTCGATGTGGCTGAGTCCTGTTGAGGTAAAAGGCAAGAGCTCTTTTACAATCTAAAGTATGAAGGTTCCTCCCTGCACTGGATGCATGAGGAGCTGGAAAAAAGACAGGTAGATATACCTCTTGATTAAGATGAAAAGGCGAGACCACTTTGGGCATAAAGTGGGGATTCGTCCTTAGGACCACCTTATCATGATGAAACATGGTATAAGGTGGATGAGCCACTAAGGCCTGTAGTTCACTGATGCGGCGAGCCGAAGTGACTGCAATAAGGAAAAGGACCTTCCAGGAAAGAAATTTCAAGGAGGTAGAAACCAACGGTTCAAAAGGTGGCTTCATAAGCTGACCAAGAACTAGGTTCAAGTCCCATGCTACCGGAGGAGGTCGGATGGGAGGCTTAGTTAGAGTCAGGCCTCTCATGAATCTTGCAACAAGCGGATGAGAGGAGACAGGTTGTCCATTTATAGGTTTTAAGGATGCTGCAATAGCACTCAAATGGACTCTTACTGAATTCGTCTTAAGGCCTGCATTAGAAAGATGCAGGAGATAGTCTAGTAGAGAATTCAAACGAAGTTCGAGAGGGTCAAGACCCTGTTGAGCACACCAAATGGAAAAGCGTTTCCATTTGAAAGCATAGGAACGCCTCGTAGAGGGTTTCCTAGAGGCATGAAGGATATCTTTCACTGGTTGAGAAAGATTGAAGTCATGAAGGCTTAGGCCTTCAGTAACCAAGCTCTGAGGTGTAGGGACTTGGGGTTTGGGTGCCACAAAGTCCCTTTCTCCTGAGAGAGAAGGTCTGGCGCAGCTCCCAGGTCCAGGGAGGGTCCCTGGGAGAGATGCAGAAGTAGAGGGAACCACACTTGGCGTGGCCAGCGTGGAGCTATGAGGATCATCGATCCGTGATCTCTCTGGAGTTTGAACAGAGTCTTGGGAATCAAAGGAATGGGTGGAAAGGCATATAGGAATTCCTGACCCCAATGCAGGAGAAAGGCGTCGTTGGCCTGAGCTCCCTGACACGGAGTCCTGGAACAGAACCGGGGAAGTTTGGCATTCCACGGACTTGCAAAAAGGTCTATGTCCGGGGTTCCCCATTCCTGAAAGATTCTGCCTATCTGGTCCATATGTAGGGACCATTCGTGTGGAAGCAGAACTCGACTGAGTCTGTCGGCCCGAGAGTTTTGAACCCCTGGAAGATATACTGCCAGAAGATGAATTTGATGCTCTCTGGCGAAGGCCCATAATCTGAGAGCTTCGTTGCAAAGCGACAGAGAGCCTGTCCCTCCTTGTTTGTTTACGTAGAACATGGCCACCTGATTGTCTGTCTGAACTAGGACGGTCAGGTTGACAAGGAGGGTATGGAAGACTCTGAGGGCAAAGAAGATTGCTCGCAGTTCCAGGAGGTTGATGTGAAGGGTGGTCTCCTGCGGAGACCAAATACCCTGAGTGGAGAGGGATTGTAGATGGGCTCCCCACCCTGTTTGGGAGGCATCTGTTGTGAGGGTTGCTTGGGGCAACAAAGGTTGGAAGGGGGCCCCCAACAACAGATTCTTGGTGGACATCCACCATTGGAGGGACCAAAACAGACGCTTTGAGGTGAGTATTTGGTCGGAGAGCGGTCCTGATGCTTGAATCCACTGGGTGGCCAAGGTCCATTGAGCTGCTCTCATATGAAGACGAGTGTAGGGCACCACGTGTACCGTGGAGGCCATGTGGCCCAGAAGTCGCAGCATTTCTCTGGCTGTCAAGTGACTGCTGGACTGAGCTTGGGAGGCCAAGCACAGCAGACGTTGGCCCCGGACTTGAGGCAGGTAGGCCCTTGCAGTGGTGGTGTCCAAC
The DNA here is from genome assembly GCA_033557465.1 of Ichthyophis bannanicus. Lineage (NCBI taxonomy): Eukaryota > Metazoa > Chordata > Amphibia > Gymnophiona > Ichthyophiidae > Ichthyophis > Ichthyophis bannanicus. Next base: position 349,827,753 of record CM066039.1, on the reverse strand, counting down.
TGGGCCCCTATGAATTCTAGAGACTGAGTAGGGGTAAGTTGAGACCTGGGAAGGTTTACCACCAGTCCCAGATACTGCAGAAGGTGCCTTGTGCGGTCCAGGGAAATCTGGGCCTCTGACTGAGATGGAGCTCGGATGAGCCAGTCGTCCAGATATGGGAATACAAAAATTCCCAGACCTCTTAGAAATGCGGCAACAACTGCCATGCATTTGGTGAACACTCTTGTAGCAGAGGCTAGACCGAAGGGAAGTACTCTGTACTGGAAATGTTTTCCCTGAAACAGAAATCTTAGATATTTTCTGTGGGATGGGTGGATGAGTATATGTGTGTACGCATCCTTGAGATCTAGAGAACAAAGCCAATCCTGACTCTGAAGGTATGGAAGGAGAATGCCTAGAGAAAGCATTTTGAATTTCTCCTTGTACAGAAATTTGTTCAATTCTCTCAGATCTAGGATAGGTCTGAAACCCCCTGTCTTCTTTGTTATGAGAAAAATAAGGGGAGTAGAATCCTGTCCCTTGTTGAAGAAGAGGAACCTCTTCTATTGCCCCTTGGGCAAGGAGAGAAGAGACTTCCTGATCCAACAGGTGCAGGAGAAATGGGGGAGAATTGAAGTGCCTCACCATGGTATATGGAGGAAGGTCGGAAAAATGAAGTTTGTAGCCCTCTCTGATGATAGAGAGGGTCCATTGCTCTGATGTGATTTGCTCCCATCTGGGAGCAAAGTGAGCTAACCTTCCGGGAATGGTGAGGGGCTCTGGTTGTTCTAGAGCCAGAAATGTTAAGTTCTCTAGGGGCAAGTCAAAACCCCTGAGGGGGTTGAGCCTGCTGAGAAGTGGTAGACGCTGCAGGCTTTGACTTTGCCTGTTTAGGTTGCTGACGCTTAGCAGCAAAACGAGGCTGAGAAGATTGTTGGCCAGTATTTGTGGAAAATCTGGCCTTCTTGTAGTAAGGCCTTTTGAAAGACTTTTTCTTGGCAGGAGTAGAGGTAGACTTAGAAAGTCTATCCAAGGTAGCATTTTCTGCGTCCATTTGAGTGGCTTTAATTTGCCAGCCCTTACCAAATAAGTTCTCACCTGTACAGGGCAGATTCCGTAAGCCATCCAGGACCCAGGGTTCTAGGTCAGAGGCCTGGAGCCAAGCAAGTCGTCGGGCTGCAATAGCAATGCCCGAAGCTCTACCGGCACCCTCAAAGGAATCAAAAGCTGCTCTGTTGGAGAACTTAGAAACATCTAGAAGCTGTTTCACCAGAGAAATGAACTCCTCTTTTCTATCCTCAGGGATAAAGGAGGCAAAATGTCGTATCTTTAGGGCAAGTTCCCTGAGAAACATGCCCATATACAGACTGTAAGAATTAATCCTGGCTATAAGCATAGTAGCCTGGAAAATTTTCTTGCCAAAAGAGTCTAGGGTCTTACATTCCCGTCCTGGAGGGGTAGAAGAGTGCCTTTTGGTACACTTAATCTTTTTCAGTGCAGACTTCACCACAATGGAATGGTGAGGCAACTGAGTCTTTTGAAAACCAGGAGAAGGAGGGACCCGGTACATGGTGTCCAACCTACGAGAATAAGGAGACAACGTTAGAGGAGCCTCCCATAAGTCCATCAAGTGTTCTTGAAGGATTTCATGGATAGGCAGGGTGACTGCCTCTTTAGGAACCTTAGGGTATCCTAAATATCCTAGATATACCCTCCAGGAATTGACCCAATTTAGTTAGAAAAGACCTACATGCATTATCTGACTTTTATCTATCCTTCCAATGTAAATAGATTATGTATATAGTTGACCCTGTTTTCCATGTTTATACTCCTGTTCGATGTAAACCTGACAGCTTGTTGTTATGGTCGTTAAGTTATAATGTAAACCGCACTGATGCTAAATAGCGCGGTATATAAGAAACTGTAATAAATAATAAAATAAATAAATAAATTAATAAAATATCCAATTTCTTTGACCTAGGTTCTTTTTCAGAGGATGTGGTAATAGAAAGTCCTTTAGCTAGTTCAATAATGAAGTCTTGAAAGGACAAATCCTCTGGTGGAGACATTCTCCTCTTTGGGGAAGAGGGGTCTTCATGAAGAACTAGAGACAGCTCATCAGAGTCCTCAGAGGAGTCAAAATCCTCAGAAGAAGCAGAGTATTCTCTATTTGCTTCCAACGCACGATACGCATACCGATCGGTATCGACATCGGGCGTACCGGGTATGGGATCGGTATCGGGTGAAAACCCGGATCCGGCATGCGGAACCGATCTGCGTTTGGAAGTCGATGGTCTCGGTTCCGGTATGGGAGACGATACCAGAACCGGACCCGGTACCGCTGAACGCGGTACCGAGGGCGTCGCAGCATTAATAAAAGCCATCATGGCCTGCTGCATGGTCTGAACAGTATTGCTCATAGACGCCACTGCTGCCTGGATATCGGTACCGGTATGGGCCGGTACCCCAGAGCAGTCCAACAGGTGATCAGTCGAGGCCGTGCCATCGATGTCAACCTGTAACCCCATAGATGGTGCTTTGGAAGCCAGAGCTTCCCGCCGGGGTTGTTTGGCTGGGGCAGGATCCTCAGACTCAAAAGAGAGAGCCTCTCGATGCTTTGAAGGAGATTTGCTCTTTGAGGACCTGCCCACAGAGGGTTTGGTTACCTGAGATCCATCCGGAGAGGAAGACCTGGATGACTGTGATGCTGGATTATCTGAAGCAAACAGCACATGGAATTTGTTGGCCCGGTTCTGCAACCCACGTTTAGACATCTGGGAGCAGGATGGGCAGTCCAGAATGGAGTAGTCAGGTCCCAAACACTTAAGACACCATTCATGGGTGTCTGTGACAGAAATAACAGCACTGCACTTGGTACACTTCTTAAAACCAGGGGCTGGTTTCTCCATGAGGAGAATTTGTGTAGGCCTGAGGCCTAACCGAAGTCACCAAGTTGTGCAGAAAAAAGATTTTTTATTTTTTATTTTTAAAAGAAAAGAAAGAGAGAGACCAGCGGTACCGGTTTCGGTATGGGGAAGGCAGGTACGCGGTCTAAAGAAACAAACTAAAACAATAATTTCTTCAGCGGTGACAGGAACACGACCTGCTGGCTCCGCGGAAAAAGAGAAACTGAGGAGAGCTGGTCAGGAAGGTGGGAAGGCAGCGCGCATGTGCAGTGGGAGGCCCCAAAAGCTTCCTTCTGGGAAGCTGGGGAGCTTTCCCGCGCAGGCTCCGTCGGTACCGACGTACCCATATGTGAGGACTTATTCCTGCTTGTTCCTGGAGATAATCAAAATGTTCCTTCCATATCATCCCCATCAGACAGTCTAGAACCAATGGAATGCAGCAAAGCATTCTAAGCCTTATGGCACCAATAACTGCCTCCTTTTCCTGAGCACTATCAACTACATATTTTTACTAAAGGAGTACCATGTTGCAGCCTTACCAATGACCACCAGAGATACTGCTTGCATCTCTGCCCATGAAATCACTATTCCTCTGGTCAAATGATCTTTTAGAATTGCCACTTAACCCTCCATTGCCCATGTTTCCTGTAAGTATTAGTGTGTGTGTCTCATATCCCCTCGTGTTAAATGTATCCCCCAATTGTGTTGTGACCACTTTGATTGAAGGATAAGGTGGTATACAAAACGGTCTAAATAAATTGTAGAAGAAACAAGACCATTGAGAACATAAGCTGACACTATAGCCTCCTTTAACCACCATGCTACACTGGCTTAAACTGTCTCACCTTTTTAGTTCCTCCAAAGAGGAAGAATAATTTGACAAATCTGTGGAATTTGTTACTTCCAAGTAGCGCATCCAGAGGACACAGCACATGAAAGTCTTCTTCATGGTCCTCTTTCTGTACAGCCAGAAAGTCTAATGACTGATTCAAATGGAAAAAAGGATCACAGTTGATCAAAAGGAAGATAGATGATGGATGGATGAATACTCCAGCTGCACAGACTCTTAAAATACCTCATAACAAGAGTGCATCTGCAATTCTAAAAATGTGTCATGCTGAGCCATGAGGAAACCATTTTCCGTGTCAGAACTTTGACGGTTGCCTTTTTTGAACAGATCGCAAGGCACTAGTGTAAGAAGCAAATGCAAGGCCTGAGATGGGAAACCCTTTTCAGAAATGGAGAAACACCTAAATGAGATGCCAAAGGCATCACACTTCAGTACAATCACAAACACAGAATGGCACAGCAACTTGTACTCCCAGAGAAAGCACAGTTACTCACCTGTAAGAGGTGATCTCTGGGAACAGCACGAATTAGTCCTCACATATGGGTACGTCGGTACCGACGGAGCCTGCGTGGGAATGCTCCCCAGCTTCCCAGAATGAAAGCTTTTGGGGCATCCCACAGCGCATGCGCGCTGCCTTCCCGCCTTTCCTACCAACTCTCCTCAGTTCAAGTTAAAAGCTGAGACAATAGAGAGAGAGAGGAAAGGAAAGACAAAGGTAAGTAACTGTGCTATCTCCAGGAACAAGCAGGAATAAGTCCTCACATATGGGGATTCCCTAGCTAAGATGCCTGGGAGATCCCCAAGGGTATGAGACCCTGAAGGGTTCCTCGTCTTCCTATGGATCTCAGGCATCCATTCAGGGAAGGAGGGCAGGAGTTGTTCAAGAATGGAACAGGTGTCTGAGGACAGCCTGACCAAACAAGGCATCCCGGCGGGAGTCCTTGTCCAAACAGTAATGGGCTGTGAAGGTATGAACCGAGGCCCAGGTGACTGCTCGACAGATCTGGTCGATGGACACAGAATGAAGACGAGCCATAGAGGTGGCCATGGCCCTCACATTGTGAGCTGTGACATGGCCCTCCAGAGAAAGGTTCTTACTCTGGTAAGCAAAAGAAATACACTGAGCAATCCAATTGGACAGTGTTCTTTTAGAGACTGGAAGTCCTAAATGAGAAGGATCAAAAGCAACAAAAAGCTGGGAAGACTTTCTATGTTGCTGTGTCCTGTGTAAGTAAAAAGCAAGAGCTCTTTCACAATCTAGAGTATGAAGGTTCCTCTCTGCAGTGGATGCATGAAGAGCTGGAAAAAAGACAGGTAAATATACCTCTTGATTAAGATGAAAAGGTGAGACCACTTTAGGCATAAAGTGAGGATTTGTCCTAAGGACTACCTTATCATGATGGAACCTTGTATAAGGTGGATTAGCCACTAAGGCCTGCAGTTCACTGATGTGGCGAGCAGAAGTGATTGCAATAAGGAAAATAACCTTCCAGGAAAGAAATTTCAAGGAGGTAGTGGCTAAGGGTTCAAAAGGTGGCTTCATAAGCTGACCAAGAAACAAATTTAAGTCCCATGCCACCGGAGGAGGTCGAATGGGAGGTTTAGTTAAAGTTAGGCCTCTCAGAAATCTTGCAATAAGAGGATGAGAGGAAACAGGTTGTCCATTGATAGGCTTAAGGGATGATGCAATAGCACTTAAATGGACTCTTACTGAATTCGTCTTAAGGCCTGCATTGGAAAGATGCAGGAGATATTCTAATAGAGAATTCACAGGAAGTGCCAGAGGGTCAAGACCCTGTTGAGCACACCAAATGGAAAATCTTTTCCATTTAAAAGCATAGGAACGCCTAGTGGAAGGTTTCCTGGAAGCATGGAGGATATCCTTCACTTGCTGCGAAAGATTGAAGTCTTGAAGGTCTAGGCCTTCAGTAACCAAGCTCTGAGGTGAAGGGACTTGGGGTTTGGATGCCACAAAGTCCCCTCCTCCTGAGACAGAAGGTCTGGAGCAGCTCCCAAGTCCAGGGAGGGGGCTTGGGAGAGATGCAGAAATAGAGGGTACCACACTTGGCGTGGCCAGCGTGGAGCTATGAGGATCATAGATCCTTGATCCCTCTGAAGTTTGAACAGAGTCTTGGGAATCAAAGAATGGGTGGAAAGGCATACAGGAAGTCCTGACCCCAATGAAGGAGGAAGGCATCCTTGGCCTGAACTCCCTGACACGGAATTCTGGAACAGAACCGGGGAAGTTTGGCATTCCACGGACTTGCAAATAGGTCTATGTCCGGGGTTCCCCATTCCTGGAATATTCTGAGTACCTGATCCATGTGCAGGGACCATTCGTGTGGAAGCAGAACTCGACTGAGTCTGTCTGCCCAAGAGTTTTTAATTCCTGTGAGGTATACTGCCAGGAGATGGATTTGATGCTCTCTGGCGAAGGCCCATAAACTTAGAGCTTCGTTGCAAAGCGACAGAGAGCCAGTTCCTCCTTGCTTGTTTATGTAAAACATGGCTACCTGATTGTCCGTTTGAATGAGGACTGTCTGGTAGCTGAAGAGGGTATGAAAGACCTTGAGAGCTAGGAACACTGCTCGAAGTTCCAAGAGGTTGATATGAAGAGAGGTCTCCTGTGGGGACCAAGTGCCTTGGGTGGAGAGGTCCTGTAGATGAGCTCCCCAACTTGTTTGGGAGGCATCTGTTGTGAGGATTGCTTGGGGCAACAAAGGTTGGAAGGGGGACCCCAGCAACAGATTTTGAATGGACATCCACCATTGGAGAGACCAAAAGAGACGTTTGGAGTTTGCTATTTGGTCTGAGAGAGCTCCTGAAGCTTGAGTCCACTGGGTGGACAAAGTCCACTGAGCTGCTCTCATGTGTAGGCGAGCATAGGGCACCACATGTATTGTGGAAGCCATGTGGCCTAGTAGTTGTAGTCCCGGGCAGTTAAGTGGCTCTTTGACTGAATCTGGGAGGCTAACTGCACTAGACGTTGGCAACGAGCCTGGGGAAGATAGGCTCTTGCAGTAGTGGTGTCCAACCAGGCCCCTATGAATTCTAGGGACTGAGTAGGGGTGAGCTGAGACTTTGGGAGGTTTACCACAAGTCTCAGATACTGCAGAATGCGCCTGGTGCGGTCCAGGGAAATTTGGGCTTCTGACTGAGATGGAGCTCGGATGAGCCAGTCGTCCAGGTAGGGGAAGACAAATATTCCCAGAGTGCGTAGAAATGCAGCAACTATTGCCATGCATTTGGTGAACACTCTTGGAGCAGAGGCTAGACCAAAAGGACGCACTCTGTATTGGTAATGTTTTCCCTGGAACAGAAAACGTAGGAATTTTCTGTGGGATGGATGGATGAGTATATGAGTGTACGCATCCTTGAGATCTAGAGAACAAAGCCAATCCTGACTCTGTAGGTATGGAAGGAGAGTGCCTAAAGAAAGCATCTTGAACTTCTCCTTGCATAGAAATTTGTTCAATTCTCTGAGATCTAGAATGGGTCTGTATCCCCCTGTTTTCTTTGGAATGAGAAAGTAGGGGAAGTAAAACCCTGACCCCTGTTGAAGAAGAGGAACTTCTTCTATGGCCCTCTGGGCCAGAAGGGTGGTTACCTCCTGATCCAGAAGGTCGAGGAGAGATGTGGGAGAATTGAAATGTCTCACCATGGTGTAGGGAGGAAGGTCTGAGAAATGAAGTTTGTAGCCCTCTCTGATGATGGAGAGGGTCCACTGCTCTGATGTGATTTGCTCCCATCTGGGAGCAAAATGAGCTAACCTTCCTGGAATGGTGAGAGGTTCTGGCTGTTCTAGAGCCAGAAAGGTTAAGTTCTCTAGTATCAAGTCAGAAACCCTGAGGGGCTTGGGACTGCTGGGTTGCAGCAGCCCCTGCAGGTTTAGGCCTGGCCTGTTTAGCTTGCTGACGCTTAGTAGCAAAGCGACCTGTAGAAGATTGTTGACCAGAAGTGGAAGGAAATCTGCCCTTCTTGTAAAAAGACTTTTTAAAAGATTTTTTCTTGGCCGGAGTGGAGGTAGACTTAGAAAGTCTATCCAGAGCAGCTTTTTCTGCATCCATTTGAGTGGCTTTAATTTGCCACTCTTTGCCAAATTGATTTTCACCTGTACAGGGCAGATTTCCTAAACCATCTTGAACCCAGGGGTCTAGATCAGAAGCCTGGAGCCAAGCAATTCTACGAGCAGCTATAGCAATGCCTGAGGCTCTGCTGGCACCTTCAAAAGAATCCAAGGCTGCCCTGTTGGAAAACTTTGAAATGTCTTGAGTATGCTTAAGCCAAAGAAGGAACTCATCCCTTTTATCCTCTGGAATAAATGGGAGAAAGTTGTGCAGCTTTTCTGCAACCTCCTTCAGAAACATACCCATATAAAGGATGTATGAATTGATTCTGGCAATAAGCATGCTAGCTTGGAAGATTTTCCTACCAAAAGCATCCAAGGTCCTGCATTCTCTTCCTGGAGGAGTAGAAGAGTGTCTTTTGGTACTCTTTATCCTCTTCATAGCTGACTGCACCACAATGGAGTAGTGAGGAAGATGTTTTTTGAAATCCAGGAGAAGGAGGGACACGGTACATAGTGTCCAATCTACGAGAATTAGGAGAAAGGGTGAGAGGAGTCTCCCACAATTCAATCAAATGTTCTTGAAGAATTTCATGAATTGGCAAGGTGACTGCCTCTCTGGGAACCTTAGAGTATCCCAAAATATCTAATTTTTTTGCTCTAGGTTCTTTTTCAGAGGTTACTGAAATAGAGAGTCCTTTAGCTACTTCTATTATGAAGTCTTGAAAGGACAAATCCTCTGGAGGAGACATTCTCCTTTTTGGAGAAGAAGGCTCCTCAGGAAGGGTGACAGATACTTCAGGGGACTCATCCGATGTCTCAGAATCATCAGAAGAATCGAAGTATCGTCTGCTCGATTCCAAAGATCGATAGGCGTATCGATCGGTACCGACATCGGGTGTCCCCGGTACCGGGTCGGTACCGAGAAAGAGCCCAGGACAGGGAGCCGGAATCGGTATCCTGGCCGATGTCGATGCAGCTGGTACCGGTATCGAAGTTGGTACCGGTACTGGCGCCGGTACCGACAACAGAGCTTGTTGTGGTACCGACGGCGTCGCAGCCTTGATGAAAGCCAGTATAGCCTGCTGAATGGATTGCACAGTGTGATCCATGGACGCCACGACTGCCTGGATGTCGGTACCGGGAGATTGTGCCGGTACCCCAGAGCAGTCTAACAGGTGATCGGTCGAGGCCGTGCCATCGATGTCAACCTGTAACCCCATAGGAGGAGCTTTGGAAGCCGGAGTAGGGTTGTTTGGCTGGGGCAGGATCCTCAAGGGCAAGCCCGGAGGCATCTCGATGCTTAAAGGGAGATTTGCCCTTCGAGGACCTGCTAAAAGTATGTTTGGTTACCTGAGATCCATCAGGAGAGGAAGACCTGGAAGATGTCGATGCCACCACCGGTGCATCCGTGGGAAACAGCACATGGAGCTTGGCTGCCCGGTTCTGTAACCCTCGTTTAGACATTAGAGAACAGGACTGGCAATCCGGGATGGAGTGTTCAGGCCCCAAACATTTAAGACACCATTCATGGGTATCTGTAACAGAAATTGTACCGCTACACTTAGTGCATTTTTTGAAGCCGGAGGCTGGTTTTTCCATGAGGGAAAGTTTCTTGTGGGCCTGGAGGCCTAAGAAGAAAAATACACCAAGTGAGGAAAAAGTATTATTATTTTTTTTTTTTAGAAGAAAAGAAAAGACCGGCGGTACCGGTCCGGCGTCGGGGAAGGCAGACACGCGACCAAAGAAATAAATTAAAATAAAGAACTTCTTCAGCGGTGACAGGAACACGACCTGCTGGCTCCGCGGAAAAGAAGAACTGAGGAGAGCTGGTAGGAAAGGCGGGAAGGCAGCGCGCATGCGCTGTTGGATGCCCCAAAAGCTTTCATTCTGGGAAGCTGGGGAGCATTCCCGCGCAGGCTCTGTCGGTACCGACGTACCCATATGTGAGGACTTATTCCTGCTTGTTCCTGGAGATATAACAGAAGCCCTTACTTACTTACATCCTTCCTGTAGAAAGGACAGAATGAGAAGTAATGACGCCCGAGAAGAAGAAACTGCCCTTTCTGAAAAATCATACTTGAAAGACTTTCCAGACACTAGCATAAAACAGAGAAGTTGATCTCTTGCAAGCCTGCAACATGGCAGTAATAATTTATTTTGTGTAGTTACGTTTTCTCAAAACATGACCTTCTCAAAGGCCAAGTCATAAGATAAAAGGGAGATGGCTCCCCCATTAGAGTCAGACCTTGCAATAGGAGACTCCATTGTAGGAGTGTTAGGCCTTTGGTTGTACTGAGGCAGATCAGATCTGTAAGCCTCTGCCACTTTGGACAATCGAGTGCCACCAGAAACACCAGTCTGGAATGATTCTCTATTCTCTACAGAACTTGATCCAGAGATCGCCAAGATGGAAAAACGTTAGGCAGTATTACCTGGGGCCAAGGTTGCGTTATGGCATATAGACCTACTGACCCATGCTCTTTCCACTGATTGAAAGAAAAAGAAAAAAAAAGTTGTTGTGTCATTGCAATGTGTTGTCATGAGACCTACTGCCAGCAGTCTCCACTGGTGGCTGATTAAGGCAAAAGTTTCCTCCAACAACTCTCATTCTCTGGGATCCAGAGACTGTCTGCTGAGAAAGTCTGCTTGAACATTTTGATCATCTGCTGTTTGGGCCGCTGTCAATGCTTGGAAATGTGTCACTGTGCACTGTGGAAGCAAGGAGGCTTCTTCTTGACTACTGAACTCTTATCTTGTCTCATGCCTTGCTTGACATACGCTACCGCTATGGCATTGTCCAAAACAATCCTGAGAATCTTACCTCTGAGCCAAGAAGAAATTACTTGAAAGCCAATCCAATGGCTCCTCTCTCTAAGCAGTTGATGGACCAAAAGGCCTTGGCCTTCGACCACAACCCTGACTAGTGATTTATTATTTTGCACATTGACTATACTGCAAATAGGACAAGTCATCAAAGCAGTTTCAATAAAAACAAAAGCCTAGAGGGCAAAGCAGAGGCAGAGGAAAGAGAAAAGAGTGAAGAGGAGTAAAAGAGCATAAAATTAAATTGTTTATCCAAGAAAAAGAAAAGTGGAAAAAATACTGTCTGGACCAAGGACTAGGAAGTGAAGTAATCAGTGAAGGAGTGTTGAAAGAGCCAGATCTTACATGCTGTCTTGAACTTCAGGAAGGAAGGTTCCTATCTAAAGATCAAGAGGGAGGGAGTTCCATAAGTGGGGGGGCACAGCAGGAATAAGACGACTCTTTGGAGACAATCAGGCGGAGAATAGAAGGAGGGGGACAAGGAAGAGGAGAACTCCATATAATTACCCATCATTATACCTCTGGAGAGGCTTAGAATGTCTAACCACTAGTTCAGACATCTGCATGCCTCACATATCCAAGGAATCAGTGCTCTAAACTCTGAAGCTACGGTGAACAACGCTGCAGAAGAGAGTTCTGAAGAGGACAGCATATGTGCTCAAGCCTAAGGAACCAATTCTATGGCACTGCACTAAAAGACGTCAAATATGTTCCTGTATTTTCAATACTCTTAGCACGGGAAGAAAGACCATCCCTCTGTCTTAGCTCTAGCCAATCATCTGGATACAGAGTACCATGATGTCTTCTTTGTGAAGTTGTGCTGCTACGACCATCATCACCTCTGAACATGTGGTGTTGTGGCAAGGCCAATGGCAGAGCTTAAAATTGGCAGAAAGTTTAGTGTAGCGAACCATAAATACCTCCAACGAGGTTTAGAAACTGATATATGGAGATAGACCTCCTTGAGGTCCAGAAAAGAGAGACACTCTTCCTTTAGCACTGTTGCTCTCACTGATCTTAAGGTTTCCATGCAGAAGTGAAGGATTTCACCACTCGTGTCACAGCCTTTATCAAGTATCAGCTGAAAGGTACCCTCTCTTCGCCCATATTGCAAGGATCTAATGGCTCCAGTGGCCTTGGAAGCAGGGGCCACTCCTTTTGTGTAAGAATGGAGGAACACCGACTGTAGCTCGACTGTTTAGAGGAACATTTTCCAATCTCATTTCAACCTGAACTAAATCCACAGATGGAGCAGCCCCTGACCACTGTGGCCAAAAAGCTTATCCTGTATATATGTATTTATGTATATATGTAAATGAACTCCCCCATAGCTAAGAAGTGTTAACTCTGTATGATGTGCTTTTCTGACAATCTGTATGTAAACAAAATTTGTACCTGCCTTGATTCGGCAGTTTCACAATAGTAATCCTACCCGCTTCTGATCGCTGGAAGGAGCGGGCTACAAATGCTTGCTAAATAAATAAATAAATAAATAAATAAACTAGTCTTCTTGGGATCATAATGCCTTGCTTCTCAATACCTAGTTCTTCCCAAAGAAAAAAAAAAAAAAGAAAGAGGTACTCTGGTTTAGCCTCTGACATTCTCTGGGAACTTAGTTTTGCCCAGATCTTTAACTAACCTTCCCCACAAAAGGGAAACCTGCAAAGCTAAGTCTTAGACACAAAGCTTGCCAATCAAATACAGAACCACAAAAGGTGCCTCGGCAGAAACTGTTAACACCAGTCCCCTTGCAAATGTGCAAATAAAATCATACAATGCATCAGTACAGTGCTTCCAAACAAGCTTCCCCCTGAGGGATTCACTCTGCCAGTGAATTCTGTGGCTCTCTGAAGCAAGCTCTGGAAACAAAGGCACAATAAACCACCGCCTAAAGCTGCTACATCAAAGACTTGCCTTAATAGGCTTTTGTGCTTTCTGTCTTGGACATTTTACAGTGTTGTACAACCCTCCACAGCAAGGGTTCGCAACTCAGTCCTCGGTTCACACATAGCCAATCAGGATTTCTGGATAACCATCAGGAATATGCATTAGGGAGATTTGCATGCACTGCCTCCACTGTATGCAAATCTCTCATGCATATTCGTGATGGTTATCCTGAAAACCTGATTGGCTTGGTGTGTCCCAAGGACTGGGTTGAGAACTCCTGTTCCATAGGAATAGTGGTATATCCAACTTTGGTTGCTGCAATTATTTTCTTCTTCTTCCTTCAGAAATGAAGAGTAAGGCTTTGTCATGGATCTCCCAACATGCAGACCCACCTCTGGAGTGACCGCTCCACAGAAATTAAGGTCTGCATTGCCTGGTGATCTGGAAAAGCTTAAAGCAGCTTTCTTGAACTTTCTAAAATATGATCCCCTTTGGGCACTGAAGGTGCACCACCACTCAAAGATCCCAAGGTCTGTAAAATAATCACAGGCAACTCCTCTCTCCAGAAGAAATGTCCTACAGTGGGGCATCACTATCCCCAAAAGGAATGTCACCTTTCTCCATGGATCAAGGATCAAAGCCCCTTCCCCATCAACACAAAAAACAGTAGGAAGCTCCAAGACTAGAGCAGAGATCAGACTGCAAGAACTAGTTGCCCCTCAGATCTAAGCATGGCCTCTTAGACTGCCTTGGTTTCTCTGAACACGGAGATGCACCTTGGAGCTCTGAATTCCCTGTGCCTGCTTTAACATATATGCTTGATGGAGAAGGCTGCCAGAAGCCGGCAAAAAGATTATCCCCCAAGCCCAGAGTGCTCATATTCATAAAGGAGCCCGAGAAGACGGTAATTCAGAACAAACTAGCCCAGCCGAACAATTCCTGTGGTCTGGAACTAGGATGAAGGGCTGGAGAAGCTGCCCAGCAGGCTCCATGCAGTTATGAGGACATGATAAATTGGCTATGGGGATTCTAATTCTGATGTTCCAGCAGAAAAGCATTACTCACCTGTAAAGCCGTTACTTACCTGTAACAGGTGATCTCTGGGAACAGCAGGAATAAGTCTTCACATATGGGTATCGTTGGTACCGACGGAACCTGCGCAGGAACGCTCCCCAGCGTCCAGTAAGAAAGCTTTTGGGAGCATCCCACAGCGCCTGCGCGCTGCCTTCCCACCTTTCCCAACCGCCTCTCTCCAGTTCGAGTTTTAAAGCTGAGACAAAGAGAGAGAGGAAAGGAAAGATAGATAGAGAGATACAACTCCTAGGGGAGGTGGGTGGGTTGTGAAGACTTATTCCTGCTGTTCCCAGAGATCACCTGTTACAGGTAAGTAACTGTGCTATCTCCAGGAACAAGCACGAATGAGTCTTCACATATGGGGACTCCCTAGCTGCAGATGCCAGGGAGAGACCCCATGGTTGTGTGCCCTTGCAGAGTGCTGCACTTCCCCCCATGAATCTCTGGCATCCGACCAGGGTAGGTGGGTAGGAGTTGATTAGGAATGGAACAGGTGTTTGAGGACAGCCTGACCAAACGAGGCATTCCGGCGGGAGTCCTTGTCCAAACAGTAATGGGCTGTGAAGGTATGAACCGAGGCCCAGGTGGCCGCTCGACAGATTTGGTCGATGGACACAGAGTTTAGATGAGCCATTGAGGCTGCCATGGCTCTCACATTGTGAGCTGTGACATGGCCCTCCAGAGAAATGTTCCTACTCTGGTAGGCGAAAGAAATACACTGAGCAATCCAGTTGGACAGTGTTCTCTTAGAGACTGGAAGTCCTAAATGAGAAGGATCAAAAGCAACAAAGAGTTGAGAAGACTTTCTATGTTGCTGTGTTCTTTGTAAGTAGAAAGCGAGAGCTCTCTTACAATCCAAGGTATGAAGATTCCTCTCTGCATTTGATGCAAGAGGTCCTGGAAAAAAGACAGGTAAATATACCTCCTGGTTCAGATGAAAAGGCGAGACCACTTTAGGCATAAAGTGTGGATTGGTCCTGAGGACTACCTTATCATGATGGAACCTTGTATAAGGTGGATTAGCCACCAAAGCTTGCAATTCACTGATGCAGCGTGCTGAGGTGACTGCAATGAGAAAAACAACTTTCCAAGAAAGAAATTTCAAGGAGGTGGTGGCTAAAGGTTCAAAGGGTGGCTTCATAAGCTGGCCAAGAACCAGGTTTAAGTCCCCTGCCACTGGAGGTGGTCTAATGGGAGGTTTAGTTAAAAGAAGGCCTCTCATGAATCTTGCTATAAGAGGGTGAGAGGAAATAGGTTGCCCATTGAGAGGATTGAGGGACGCTGCAATAGCACTCAAAGGGACTCTTACTGAATTTGTTTTCAGGCCTGCATGGGATAGATGCAGGAGATACTCTAATAGAGAATTCAGAGGTATTGCAATAGGGTTTAGACCCTTCTCTGAACACCAAATGGTAAATCTTTTCCATTTGAAAGCATAGGAACGCCTAGTAGAAGGCTTTCTAGAGGCATGAATAACATCTCTGACCTGCTGAGAGAGATGAAAATCTTGAAAGTCTAGGCCCTCAGCAACCAAGCCCTGAGATGGAGCGACTGGGGGTTTGGGTGCCATAATGTTCCCCCTTCCTGGGACAGAAGGTCTGGTGCAGAGCACAAGTCCAGGGAAGGAGCTCGAGAGAGATGCAGAAGTAGAGGGTACCACACTTGGCGTGGCCAATGTGGAGCTATGAGGATCATGGTCCCTCGATCTCTCTGAAGCTTGAATAGTGTTTTGGGAATTAGGGGAATTGGTGGAAAGGCATAAAGGAAGTCTTGACCCCAGTGAAGGAGGAAGGCATCCTTGGCCTGAACTCCCTGAGACAGAATTCTGGAACAGAACCGGGGAAGTTTGGCATTCCACGGACTTGCAAAGAGGTCTATGTCCGGGGTTCCCCAAATTCGAAAAATCCTGGCTACCTGGTCCATGTGGAGGGACCACTCGTGTAGGAGCAGAACTCGACTGAGTCTGTCCGCCCAAGAGTTTTGAATGCCTGGAAGATATACTGCCAGAAGATGGATGTGATGCTCTCTGGCGAAGGCCCACAGTCGCAAAGCTTCGTTGCAAAGCGACAGAGAGCCAGTCCCGCCCTGCTTGTTTACATAGAACATGGCTACTTGGTTGTCCGTATGGATGAGGACTGTCCTGTAGCTGAGCAGGGAATGGAATACTCTGAGAGCTAAGAATATTGCTCTGAGTTCCACGAGATTGATATGGAGAGAAATTTCCTGTGGAGACCAGATGCCCTGGGTGGAGAGATCCTGCAGATGAGCTCCCCAACCCATTGGAGAAGCATCTGTTGTCAGAGTTGCTTGGGGTAGCGACTGCTGAAAAGGGGACCCCAGCAACAGATTTGGAGGGGACATCCACCACTGGAGAGACCAAAATAGGCGACTGGAGTTTGCTATTTTGTCTGACAGGCAACCTGATGCCCGAGTCCATTGGGTGGACAAAGTCCATTGAGCTGCCCTCATGTGAAGGCGAGCATATGGAACCACATGCACGGTGGATACCATGTGGCCTAATAGTTGTAACATCTCTCGAGCAGTTAAATGGGACTTTAACTGTGTCTGGGAGGCTAACTGCACCAAGCGTAGGCAACGGGCCTGAGGAAGATAGGCCCTTGCAGTTGTGGTTTCCAGCAAGGCCCCTATAAACTCCAGGGACTGAGTAGGGGTGAGATGGGATTTTGGGATGTTTATTACCAGTCCCAAATACTGAAGGATACGCATTGTGCAGGTTAGAGAAGTCTGGGCCTCTGACTGGGATGGGGCTCGAATGAGCCAGTCGTCCAGATATGGGAAAACAAATATTCCTAGAGTGCGCAGAAATGCAGCTACTACTGCCATGCATTTTGTGAACACCCTTGGTGCAGAGGCCAGACCGAAAGGAAGCACCCTGTATTGGTAGTGCTTTCCTTGAAAGAGGAACCGAAGGAACCTTCTGTGTGTTGGATGGATGAGGACATGGGTGCACGCATCCTTGAGATCTAGAGAACAAAGCCAATCCTGACTCTGAAGGTATGGCAGCAGAGTACCAAGAGAAATCATCTTGAATTTCTCTTTGAATAGAAACTTGTTCAATTCTCTGAGATCTAAAATGGGTCTGTAGCCCCCTGTTTTCTTTGAAATAAGAAAATAAGGGGAGTAGAACCCTGAGCCCTGTTGAAGAAGGGGTACTTCTTCTACTGCCCTTTGGGCAAGAAGGGTAGCAATCTCCTGACCCAGAAGGTTGAGGAGAGATGTTGGAGAATTGAACTGTTTCACCATTGTGTGGGGAGGAAGGTTTAAGAAATGAAGTTTGTACCCTTCCTTTATAATGGAGAGGGTCCATTGCTCTGCTGTGATTTGCTCCCATCTGGGAGCAAAGCAAGCTAACCTTCCTGGAATGGTGAGGGGCTCTGGTTCTTCCAGAGCCAGAAAGGCTAAGTTCTCTAGTTGCAAGTCAAAGGCCTTGAAGAGGCTGAGGCTGCTGGGCCGTGGGAGGCCTGGGAGCCTTTGACTTGGCCTGTTTAGGTGGTTGCTGACGCTTTGCAGCAAAACGACCTGCAGAAGATGCCTGCTGACCATAAGCAGGATAGTATCTTCCCTTTTTAGAAAAAGGTGTTTTCTTGAACAATCTTTTCTTAGCAGGAGCAGAGGTAGACTTTGAAAGTCGATCCAAAGCAGAGTTCTCAGCATCCATCTGAGTGGCCTTTGCTTTCCAATCTCTACCAAAAAGGTTTTCACCTGTACAAGGAAGATTTCCCAATTCATCTTGGACCCAGAGTTCCAAAACAGATGCCTGTAACCAAGCAATTCTGCGTGCACCTATGGCAATAGCCGAGGCTCTACTTACACACTCAAAAGAGTCAAAGGCTGCACGGTTGGAAAATTTGGAAACATCTTGGGCATGTTTAAGCCAAGTGAGAAATTCCTGCCTTTTATCTTCTGAAATAAAAGGAGCCAAAGTCTGCAGATGATCTGTGACTTCTTTTAGAAACGTCCCCATATAGAGACTATAGGAGTTGATTCTAGCAGCAAGCATATTAGCTTGGAAAACCCTTCTGACAAAAGCATCAAGGGTTCTGCATTCACGTCCTGGAGGATTAGATGAGTGTCTCTTTGCACTCTTTATTTTCCTCATGGCCGACTCTACCACAATAGAGTGGTGAGGAAGCTGAGACTTATGAAAGCCAGGACAAGGAGGGACACGGTACATGGTGTCTAACCTACGAGAATGAGGAGAGGTAGTAAGAGGAGTCTCCCACATGCTCAACATGAGATCATAGAGAATCTCATGAATAGGTAAGGTGGCTGCCTCTTTAGGAGCCTTAGGGTATTGCAAAATATCTAATTGCTTGGCTCTAGGCTCTGACTCAGGGGCCACTGTAATGGAGAGGCCCCTAGCCACTTCTCTAATGAAGTCTTGAAAAGACAAGTCTTCTGGAGGAGACATTCTTCGTTTTGGAGAATCTGGCTCCTGAGGAAGAAGTACCGGTGCCTCGACAGAAGCCTCCGACTCAGAGTCTTCGAAGGAATCGAAGTATCGCCTGTCTGGATGCTCCTGTAAAACCCGATATGCGTACTGAGTGGGATCGACATCGGGAGTAAGCGGTACTGGTTCGGTACCGATGGGCATCATAGGACAGGGTACCGTTGCAGTCGACACCGACGCCGATGTTGATGCAATCGGTACCGGCACTGGAAACGATGCCGGTGCCGGAGTCGGTACCGGCAATGGGGATTGTTGCGGTACCGAAGGCGTCAAAGCCTGCATAAATGCTGTTAGGGTGCGCTGCATGGACAGAATCTTCTGATCCATCGACGCCACCAGAGTCTGGATGTCGGTACCGGTGGAGGCCACTGGTACCCCAGAACACGGCAACAGGTGATCGGTCGAGGCCGAGCCATCGATGTCAACCTGTGACCCCATAGATAATGCTTTGGAAGCCGGAATTTCCCGCCGGGGTAATTTTGCCGGTGCGGATTCCTCGAGGACAAGCCCGGAGGCATCTCGATGCTTAGAGGGAGATTTGCCCTTCGAGGATCGGCTAGATTTATGTTTGGTTACCTGAGATCCATGGGAGGAAGAAGCAGCCCTGGAAGACGTTGATGCCACCGAGGCTGCATCAGAGGGAAACAGGGTACTGAGCTTGGCTGCTCGGTTCTGCTGACCTCTTTTAGACATCATGGTACAGGACACACAATCTTTTATGGAATGGTCAGGACCCAAATATTTTAGACACCAATCATGGGTGTCAGTGACAGAAATAGTGCCGCCACACTTCGTGCACTTTTTAAACCCGGAAGTGGGCTTTCTCCATGAGGAGAAAATTGTACAGGTCTAAGGCCCAAACCGCAAATGCACAGTTGAAGAAAGAAAAGTTTTTTGTTTTGTTTTTTTGTAAGAAAGAAAAGAGAAGACCGGCGGTACCGGTCTGACGTCGAAGAAGGCAGACGCGACACAGAAAAAAAAAGAAAAAAAAAAAAGAATTCTTCTGCGGTGACAGGAACACGACCTGTTGGCTCCGCGGAAAAGAAGAACTGGAGAGAGGCAGTTGGGAAAGGCAGGAAGGCAGCGCGCAGGCGCTGTGGGATGCTCCCAAAAGCTTTCTTACTGGACGCTGGGGAGCATTCCCGCGCAGGCTCCGTCGGTACCGACGATACCCATATGTGAAGACTCATTCCTGCTTGTTCCTGGAGATCAGGTGTTCTCCAGGGACAGCAGGAAATCAGTCCTCACATATAGGTGACGTCAGCACCGACGGAGCCCTTATGGAAGCATCTCCCCAGCTTTCAAAGAAAGTCTTTGGGAGATGCCACCATGCATGTGTAGTCCCCTTCCCGCCCAAGGATGCCATCTTGTTCAGTCATATGACATAGCTAAGACAGCAAAACACAATTGGTATAGTTAAGGCAACTCTACGGGGGGGGGGGGGAGAGGGAGGGAAGGTTGTGAGGACCGACTCCTGCTGTACCTGGAGAAAGCGTAGTTACTCACCTGTAACAGGTGATCTCCGGGAACAGCAGGAATTTAGTCTTCACATATGGGTATCGTCGGTACCGATGGATCCCGCACAGGAACGCTCCCCAGCATCCAATAGGAACGCTTTTGGGAGCATCCCTCAGCCCATGCGTGCTGCCTTCCCGCCTCTGTACCTCTCTCACTTCAATTGAGTTTATAGCTGAAACCAAAGGAGAGACGTAGAGAAAGAGATAGATAGAGACAACTCCTCGGGGAGGTGGGTGGGTTGTGAAGACTAAATTCCTGCTGTTCCTGGAGATCACCTGTTACAGGTGAGTAACTACACTATCTCCAGGAACAAGCAGGAATGTAGTCTTCACATATGGGGACTCCCCAGCTGAAAGATGCCAAGCGGTGACACCAGCAAGCTGCGAACCCAGGTGAGATGGGTCATGCTTCCTCCCATGGACCTCTGGCATCCAAACCGTGGACGGTGGGTAGGAGTTCTGTTAAGTATGAAAGAGATGCTGGAGAACAGCCTGGCCAAACGAGGCATCCCAACAGGAGTCCTTGTCTAAACAGTAGTGGGCTGTGAAGGTGTGTACCGAAGCCCAAGTGGCTGATTTGCAGATGTCATCAATAGACACATTACAAAGGTTAGCCGTTGAGGCTCCATTGCTCTCACATTGTGAGCTGTGACATGGCCCTCGAGAGAGAGAGTCCTTTACTCTGATGATATGTATATGATATGCAATCTGCAATCCAATTTGACAGAGTTCTTTTGGAAACTGGAAGTCCCAAATTACTAGAGTCAAAAGCCACAAAAAGCTGAGAAGATTTTCTATGTGACTTAGTTCTTTGGAGATAAAAGGCTAAGGCTCTTTTGCAATCCAATGTGTGAAGATTCCTTTCCACACTAGAGGCATGAGGCCTAGGGAAGAATAAAGGAAGATAAACAGACTGGTTTAAATGGAAACGCGAAACCATCTTTGGCATAAAGTGAGGATGAGTCCTGAGGACTACTTTATCATGGTGGAACCTTGTATAAGGAGGGTCAACTACTAACACCTGTAGTTCACTAATGCGCCTTGCAGAAGTGATGGCAATTAGGAAAATAACTTTCCATGAAAGAAACTTTAGGTCTGAAGTGGCTAAAGGTTCAAAGGGCAGTTTCATAAGCTGACCAAGAACAAGATTCAGATTCCATGCCACCAATGGTGGTTTAATGGGAGGTTCTGTTAAGAGTAGGCCTCTCATAAATCTTGATACAAGTAGATGAGAGGAAATAGGTTGTCCATCGAAAGGTTTATGAAAAGCAGCAATAGCACTAAGATGGACTCTGACTGAATTGGTCTTTAGACCAGAAGTTGATAATTGGAGGAGATACTCTAGCAGCGACTCTACAGGTACCAAAAGGGGGTTAAATCCCTTTTGTGAACACCAGAGAACCTTTTCCACTTAAAAGCGTAGGAACGTCTTGTGAAAGGTTTTCTGGAAGCCAGAAGGATATCCTTTACTTGTTGAGAAAGGTTAATATCCTGGAATTCTAGGCTTTCAGTAACCAGGCCCTGAGATGTAGGGACTTGGGATTGGGATGCAATAAGCATCCGTCCTCTTGAAACAGAAGATCTGCAGCATTCCCCAACTACAGAGGAGTGGTTTGAGAGAGATGCAAAAGAGGATACCATGTTTGTCGTGGCCAATGTGGAGCTATAAGTATCATACGACCTCTGTCTCTCTGAAGTTTGAATAAAGTTTTGGGAATGAGGGGAATGGGTGGGAAGGCACAGAGGAAGTCCTGACCCCAATGGAGTAGGAAAGCATCTCTTGCCTGACAGTTGTGAGCCGGGATTCTGGAACAGAATCTGGGAAGTTTGGCATTCTGTGGACTTGCAAAGAGGTCTATATCAGGTGTTCCCCAGATTTGAAATACTCAAGCAAGATGGTATGAGTGGAGGGACACTCGTGTGGCAACAGTATTCGACTGAGTCTGTCTGCCCATAAGTTTTGAATGCCCGGAAGGTATACTGCAAACAGGTGAATTTGTAACTCTCTAGCGAGGGCTCATAGCTGCAAAGCTTCGTTGCATAGTGACAGAGGTCCTGTTCCGCCTTACTTGTTCACATAGAACATAGCTACCTCATTGTCGGTTTGGACCAGAACTGTTTTTTTGCTGAGATGGGTCTGAAAGACTTGAATAGCATTGAAAATGGCTCTCAGCTCTAGGAGGTTTAAGTGAAGAGAAACCTCCTGTGAGGTCCAAAATCCACGAGTGGAAAGATCGTGCAAGTGGGCTCCCCAACCCATCTTGGACGCATCTGTTGTTAGGGTGGCCTGATATAGAGGCTGCTGGAAAGGAGAACCTACGAGGAGGTTTTCTAGAGATTGCCACCATTGCAGAGACAAAATCAGACGTGTGGTGTTTCTGATTTTGTCCATTAACTGACCCGAGGCCTGTGACCATTGAGAGGATAGGATCCACTGGGCTGCTCGCATGTGGAGGCGAGCATAGGGAACCACATGGACAGTGGATGCAATGTGTCCCAGAAGTTGAAGCATCTCTCAAGCAGTAAGGAACACCTTCAATGCAGCAGTAAGGAACACCTTCAATGCAGCAGCTAAGAACTATAATTTAAATCAAATCAGAATTTAGCTTACCTCAGCAGCACAAGACAGGGTACTGTGTAGCAGCCCTCTTTTAATAAGTGTTATTTCCCTCCCTCCCTCCCCACACCCACCCTCCCCTGGGATAATCATAGCTTTATAGGTACTTACACATCTTAAAAGACAGGAGGTGCTTTCAGGTGAAGCTCATTACCCAAATCAGTCATACACTAAGGACCTGAGATTAATTAAGCTTCAGGTGAACAAGGTATATTAAACGTATTAGGTACAGTTTTATTGGTATAAATACCCATAGCAACCCCTAGTAGGTAAGAACTTAAAGATCTAGACACAAACTTAAAACTAAGATGCAGACAGCAGTCCAGCAGCGGGATGGGGGCTTTCCAGTCTTTTGCATTGAGTGTCACATGTATGATTTTCTCCCAGTTGGTGAGAGGTCTTACGTGTGCACTAGGTGCAAGGAGCTTTTTCTCTCAGGGAACAAGTCCGTTCTCTAGAGGCTAAAGTAACAGACTTGGAAAACATAAGACAGACAGAGAGGTACATAGACGAGACCTACAGGGATATAGTCCTGAAGTCCCACCTCCAGTCTGGCAGCACCCGTTGCCATGGAGGAGAGAGGTCACATGACAGGAGAGCATCACCCTGGTGTGGCAGGAAGTGATCCTGTAACTAGGACCTGTCCTCCAGGTGATGTAAAACCCTCTCACACCGAGGAAGTTTCTCCAGGGACATGTGCCCAAGGGTTAGGACAGCCGTTATAGTTGGTCATTCGATCATTAGGCATGTAGATAGCTGGGTGGCTGGTGGACGTGAGGATCGCCTGGTAACATGCCTGCCTGGTGCGAAGGTAGCGGACCTCACGCACCACCTAGATAAGGTCTTAGATAGTGCTGGGGAGGAGTCTGCTGTCTTGGTACATGTCGGTACCAATGACATAGGAAAATGTGGTAGGGAGGTTCTGGAGGCAAAATTTAGGCTTTTAGGTAGGAAGTTCAAATCCAGAACTTCCAGGGTAGCATTCTCCGAAATGCTTCCTGTTCCACGCGCAGGACCCAAAAGGCAGGCAGAGCTCTGGAGTCTCAATGCGTGGATGAGACAATGGTGCAGAGATGAGGGTTTTGGATTTGTTAGGAACTGGGGAACATTCTGGGGAAAGGAGGGGCTCTTCCGAAGGGATGGGCTTCACCTTAACCGGGATGGAACCAGGCTGCTGGCATTAACCTTTAAAAAGGAGATAGAGCAGCTTTTAAACTAGATATTAGGGGAAAGCCGACAGTCGCCCAAGAGTGGATGGTTCGGAAGAATGTATCCTTGAAGGATACTACCAAAAGCAGAGAGGTTCCACAAAAGAGTAAAGTAGTCCAAATGCCCTCAAGTATGGAGCAGACAGAGCTTAAAGATCCCAATTTACCCATGTCTAACAATAGCCAAATTAACATGAATAAAATACATTCTCTAAAATGCTTGTATGCAAATGCTAGAAGTCTAAAGAATAAGATGGGAGAGTTAGAATATATAGCACTAAATGAAAGGTTAGATATGATTGGAATATCAGAGACATGGTGGAAGGAGGACAACCAGAGGGACACTGTGATACCTGGGTACAAACTATATCGTAATGATAGAGCTGATCAAATTGGTGGAGGGGTTGCGCTCTATGTTAGAGAGAGCATTGACTCAGAAAGGATTAAAGTTTTGCAGGAAACAAAATCTGCTGTAGAATCTATATGGATTGAAATTCCATATAAAAGGGGGAAGGCGATGGCAGTGGGGGTGTACTATCGAGCACCTGGCCAGAATGACCAAATGGATGATGAAATGCTCAAAGAAATCAAGGAAGCTAACAAAAGTTACAGCGCAGTAATAATAATGGGTGATTTCAATTACCCCGGTATCGACTGGGTCAGTGTCACGTCAGGACATGCTAGGGAGATAAAGTTCCTAGATGAAATAAATGACTGCTTCTTGGAGCAGCTGGTTCATGAACCGACCAGAGGGGAAGCCATATTAGACCTAGTCCTTAGTGGAAAACCAGATCTAGTGCAAGAGATAAAGGAGTTGGGGCCACTTGGCAATAGTGATCATAGCATGATCGCCTTTGATTTAATTAGTGGAGGAGGGATAGTAAGGAAATCCACAGTACTACCTTTTAACTTTCGAAAGGGAGACTATGATAAAATGAGGAAAACAGTTAAGAAAAAACTAAAAGGAGCAGTTGCAAAGGTTAAAGACGTACATCAAGCTTGGGTGTTGTTGAAAAATACTATCTTGGAAGCCCAGACCAGCTGTATTCCACGCTTTAAGAAAAGTGGAAGGAAGTCCAAAAAACTGCCAGCATGGTTTAAAGGTGAGGTCAGAGAGGCTGTTGTTGCCAAAAAAGCATCTTTCAGGAAATGGAAAAAAGAGACAAACGACGAAACCTGGAAACAGCACAAGCACTGGCAAGTCAAATGCAAGGCATTGATAAGGCAGGCAAAGAGAGACTTTGAGAAGAAGCTTGCTGCGGAAGCAAAACCGCGAAATAAAGACCTTTTCAAGTACATTCGTAGCAAAAAACCTGTGAGAGAGTCAGTTGGTCCATTAGATGATAAAGGGGTTAAAGGAGCACTAAGAGGCGACAAGGCAATAGCGGAGAGACTGAATGAATTCTTTGCTTCGGTCTTTACTGAGGAAGATGTAGGGATGTTACCCATGACTGAAGTGGTATTTAAAGGTGCGGAAGAATTGAAGGAAATATCGATACATCAGGAAGATGTCTTACAACTATTAGATAAACTGAAGAGTAGCAAATCACCTGGGCCGGATGGTATACATCCAAGGGTGTTGAAAGAACTGAAATATGAGATTGCAGACCTGCTATCAGTAATCTGTGAACTATAATTAAAATCATCTCTAATACCTGAAGATTGGAGGATCGCCAATGTAACACCAATTTTTAAAAAGGGTTCCAGGGGTGATCCGGGAAACTACAGACCGGTGAGCCTGACGTCAGTACCGGGAAAAATGGTAGAAACCATCATAAAGAATAAAATTACTCAGCATGTAGATAGCCACAACCTAATGGGAGACAGCCAACATGGCTTGAGACAAGGAAGATCTTGTCTTACTAATCTGTTATGTTTTTTTGAAGGAGTGAATAAACAGGTGGACAAAGGTGAGTCGGTTGATATTGTGTATCTGGACTTTCAGAAAGCCTTTGACAAGGTCCCTCATCAGAGACTTTTGGCAAAACTAAAGAGTCATGGGATAGGAGGCAGTGTACTATTGTGGATCTGGAACTGGTTAAAAGATAGAAAGCAGAGGGTAGGGCTAAATGGCCAATTTTCCCAATGGAAAAAGGTGAATAGTGGTGTACCCCAGGGATCTGTGCTGGGTCCGCTGCTTATTGACATATTCATAAATGACCTGTAAAATGGAATAACGAGTGAGGTTATCAAATTTGCAGATGACACAAAACTATTTAAAGTTGTTAAAACCCAAGAGGATAGTGAAAAATTGCAAGAGGATCTTGATAAATTGGAAGACTGGGCATCAAAATGGCAGATGAAATTTAATGTGGACAAGTGCAAGGTTATGCACCTAGGGAAGAACAACCCAAACTATGGTTACACGATGCAAGGATCCACATTAGGAACCACCACCCAGGAAAAAGATTTAGGCGTCATTGTGGATACCATGTTAAAACCCTCGGCCCAGTGTGCAGTGGTGGCCAAGAGAGCAAATAGAATGCTAGGTATGATAAGGAAAGGAATGGAAAATAAAACAAAGGATATTATAATGCCTCTATATCGTTCCATGGTGAGACCGCACCTTGAATATTGTGTGCAATTCTGGTCACCGTATCTTAAAAAGGATATAGCGATTTTAGAAAAGGTACAGAGAAGAGCCATCAAAATGGTAAAGGGAATGGAAGGATACTCCTATGAAGAAAGGCTAAAAAGGTTAGGGCTCTTTAACCTGGAAAAGAGACGGCTGAGGGGAAATATGATAGAAGTCTATAAATTAATGAACGGAGTGGAACGGGTAAACGTAGATCGATTGTTTACCTTATCAGAATATAGAAAGACTAGGGGACATGCAATGAAGCTACAGGGTAAACTATTTAAGACTAATAAAAGAAAATATTCTTTCACTCAACGTGTAATCAAACTCTGGAATTTGTTACCGGAGGATGTAGTAAAGGCTGTTAGTGTAGCTGGGTTTAAAAAAGGTTTGGACAAGTTCCTGGAGGAAAGTTCCATAAACCATTATTAAGAAGTGACTGAAGATATCAATGCTTGACCCAGTACAAGCATTGTGGAACTTGTGTCTCTTGGGGAAACTGCTAGGTACATATGGCCTAGATTGGCCACTGTTGGAAACAGAATACTTGATGGACCTTGGTCTGACCCAGTATGGCATATCTTATGTTCTTATGTACCTTCATAGATGCCTGATGCCAGTTGTATTATTCGTAGACAGCATGTCTGTGGCACGAAAGCCCTTGACTGCCGTGTGTCTAGACGAGTCCCTATGAATTTGAGAGATTGAGAGGGGGTAAGATGAGATTTTGGGAGGCTTATGACCAGTCCCAAGTATTAAAGAATTTTCATTACTCGAGAAACAGCGAAGCTGGCCTCTGCAGCTGTCGATGCGCGAATGAGCCAAATCGTCTAAGTAAGGGAAAACGAATATTCCCAGAGTCCTCATAAATGCTGCTACCACTGCCATGCATTTTGTAAAGACTCTTGGAGCAGAGGCCAGTCCGAAAGGAAGAACTCTGTACTGGAAGTGTCTTCCTTGGACCAGGAATCGAAGGAACTTCCTGTTATTTAAGTGGATGAGATATGCGTGTACGCATCTCTTAGATCTAGAGAACATAGTCAGTCCTAACTTTGAAGGTATGGTAGAAGTGTCCCGAGGGAGATCATTTTGAACTTTCCTCTGAACAAATATTTGTTTAATTCTCTGAGGTCTAGTAAAGGCCTATGTCCCCCTGTTTTCTTTGGAACAAGAAAACAGGGGGGAATAGAAACAAAGAAACATGATGACAGAAAAAGACCACATGGCCTATCTAGTCTGTCCTTCCATAACAACAACAGTCCACTTTTTACCTTTAGAGATCCTCTGTGTTGGTCCCATGCTTTTTTGAATTCAGTTACTGTCCTCATCTCTACCACCTCCACTTGGAGACTATTCCAGGGATCCACTACTCTTTCCGTAAAGAAATATTTCCGCATATCACTCCTGAATCTATCTCCCTTCACCCTCATCCCATGTCCCCTCGTAGCAGAACTTGCTTTCAATTGAAAGAGGCTCTCTCCCTGAACATTTATGCCACGGAGGTATTTAAACATCTCAATCATATCACCTCTATCCCGCCTTTCCTCTAAGGTGTACATATTAAGATCCTTAAGTCTGTCCTCATATGCTTTATAATGAAGCCCATTAAACATTTTAGTAGCAACCCTCTGCATCGACTCCATCCTGTTCACATCCTTTTGAAGGTGCGGTCTCCAGAATTGCACACCATACTCCAAATGAGGTCGCACCAAAGGCTTATACAGAGGCATTATCACCTCCTTTTTTCTGCTAGCCATTCCTCTCCGTATGCACCCAAGCATCCTTCTAGCTTTTGCTACCTGTTTAGCTACTTTAAGATCATCAGACACAACCACGCCTAGGTCCCGCTCTTCTTTATTTATTATTATTTTATTTATTTAACATTTTTATATACCGCACTATTCATCATCAGCGCGGTTTACATAGAACTACAAAACATCAGATAAGATAAGATACATATATCTGTTTTTACATGTAACAGGAAGAAAAACTTGGAAAACAGGGGTAATAGTAACAATGGATAATAGAACTTGAACTATATACATATGATAGTAATATTACTTGAAAAAGTATCATGTTAGATAGGGATGGGATTGGAGCTGTTTAGATGAACTTGTGTTATTGTACTTCACCTCCAATACTGTATTGCTCCCTTGGATTGCTGCAGCCCAAATGCATGACCTTACATTTTTTTAACATTAAATCCCAGCTGCCAAATTCTAGACCATTCTTCAAGCTTAGCTAGATCCCTCCTCATGTTATCTACACCTTCCTGGGTGTCTACTCTATTGCAGATTTTGGTATCATCCGCAAAGAGGCAAACCTTACCCGACAGCCCTTCCGCTATATCACTAACAAAGATGTTAAAAAGAATCGGACCAAGGACAGATCCCTGGGGCACACCACTGGTAACATCCTTCTCCTCAGAGTGAGCTCCATTTACTTGTACTCTTTGTCGCCTCCCACCCAACCAATTTCTAACCCAAGCAGTAACTTTAGGGTCCATACCTAGGGTGCTCAGTTTGTTTATAAGTCGCCTGTGAGGAACAGTGTCAAAGGCTTTACTGAAATCTAAATACACCACATCTAGAGCTCTCCCTCGGTCCAACTCCCTGGTCACCCAGTCAAAGAAATCAATCAGATTTGTCTGACAAGACCTGCCTCTGGTGAATCCATGCTGCCTTGGATCCTGTAATCCGCTGGACTCCAGAAACCTCACTATTTTCTCTTTCAGCAGCGTTCCCAATAATTTACTCACCACCGAAGTTAAACTAACCAGCCTGTAGTTTTCAACGACATCCTTACTTCCGCTTTTGTGTAAAGGCACCACATGAGCCTCTCTCCAGTCCTTTGGCACCACTCCCGACTCCAACGAGGCATTGAAAAGGTCAGTCAGTGGAGTTGCTAGAACGTCCCCAAGTTCCCTCAGTATTCTAGGGTGTATCCCATCCGGTCCCATCTCTTTGTCTACTTTAAGTTGAGCTAGTTTCTCACGAACACAGTCTTCTGAAAATTGTTCAAGATGTCCCTCGCTTCTGTTCTTATTTGTGGGTGTTTTCTGAGGTCCTGCTCCTGGTTCTTCATCTGTAAACACAGAACAAAAATATTTGTTAAGCAATTCCGCTTTATCCTTATCAGCTTCTACATATTCCCCCCCTGCACCCTTGAGTCTGACAATACCACTTTTGCCCTTCCTCTTCTCACTAATATATCTGAAAAATGTCTTATCCCCCCATTTTATTGCATTGGCAATTTCCTCCTCCTTCTGAATCTTTGCCTTCTTGACTACTTTGCTAGCTTCTCTAAGTTTTTCCAAATACAGATGCCTGTCTTCCTCTCTCTGTGATCTCTTGTATTTCATGAAGGCCTCCCTCTTTTTCTTCACTTTTTCAGCTACTTCCTTCGAAAACCATAGCGGTCTCCTGTTCCTTTTGCCTTTATTTACCATTTTAACAAAAAGGTTGGTTGCTTTTAAAATACCCCCTTTCAGTTTTGCCCACTGTTTTTCTACATCCCCCAGCTGTTGCCATCCCACTAACGACTCCCTGAGGTATTGGCCCATCTTCGCAAAGTTAGTCTTCCTAAAGTCTAAGATCCTCACCTTGGAATGGATTCTAACAGCCCTAGTCCTAATACTGAACCACACCATCTGGTGATCACTGGATGCAAAATGATCTCCCACTACAACATCAGAAACACTTTCACTATTGGTAAGCACCAAGTCCAGTATGGCCCCTTCCCGTGTGGGGTCTGTTACCAATTGCCTGAATAGTTCTCCCTGTAGAGAATCCAGGATCTCCTTACTTCTAGATGATACTGCAGCAGGAATGTGCCAATCAACATCTGGCATATTGAAATCTCCTATCAGTAGCACTTCCCCTTTCCTAGCAATGCTGTGTATGTCTTCAATTAACTCTCTGTCCACCTCTTCCTCTTGTGAGGGAGGTCTGTATATCACACCAATGCAAATAGATTTCTCTTTCCCTCTTTCTAGTTTAACCCACAATGCCTCCTCTCTCCCTTTTAAGCTCTGTAATTCTAAAGCTTTAATAGTAGTTTTTACATATAGTGCCACTCCTCCTCCCCTTCTTCCTACCCTGTCCTTTCTGAATAAATTATAGCCAGGTATAGTTACATCCCAGTCATGGTTTTCTGTGAACCATGTTTCTGTAACTGCCACTAAATCCAAGTCAGCCACTCCCACCAAAGCTTCAACTTCAGGGATCTTATTTCCCATGCTATGGGCATTAATACACACTGCTTTCCATATGTTACCCCTGTTACCCATTTCCATAAAGGTATTTAATGTATCAACTACCTGGGGGCTTTCACTTACCTGGGGGCTTTCTTCACCCATCCCCAACGAATCTAGTTTAAAGCTCTCTTCAGTAGATTAGCCAGTCTACTACCAAAGATGCGTTGACCTTTCTTGGACAGATGGATGCCATCTCTGCTCTGCAACCCTTGGAACAGCATCCCATGGTATAGGAAACCAAAACGCTCTCGATGACACCATCCACGCAGCCATGCATTCATCTCCAGGATGCGAGCCTCTCTGCCTTGGCCTTTACCCTCAACAGGGAGGATTGAAGAGAACACCACCTGTGCACCTAACTGCTTCACCCTCTGTCCCAGAGCCATGAAGTCCCTTTTGATACGTTCCAAGGTATACCTGGCAGTATCATTTGTTCCAACATGGATTAGCAACATTGGGTAATAGTCAGTGGGCTTGATGAGTCTCGGCAAACTCTCCGTAACATCTTGGATTTTGGCACCAGGCAGACAGCATACCTCTCTGGACATCAAGTCTGTTCGGCAGCTGGACGCCTCAGTACCCCTCAGAAGAGAGTCTCCAACCACCACTACCCTTCGTTTCCTTCTGGTCACTGATTCCGCAACTTTGGGGTACTTGAACTCTGGTTCTTCCCTTTCCAGGGATGCTTTCACCTCCTCCACTTCCAGGGCTGCATAATGGTTCTTCAATTCAAGGGCTGGAGAAGTTGGATTGGTGATTTTGCAGGCCCTGGTGACTTGTGTCCAACCATCGACATTCTGTTGGCACCCATCTTCTCCTGTGCTGGAGAGCCTGGTTGCTGCAAGAAGCATCTCATCAATGTACTTCTCACTGTCTTGAATGCTCCTCAGCCTCGCCACCTCCTCTCTGAGTTCCTCCACTTGTTTCCTCAGAGCTTCAGCATGCAGGCACCCTGCACATGGAACCGGTCCTTCAACTGGCATTAGGACCTCTGTCTGGACCGAGGCAGAAGCTGTAACGGGGGCAACAGCTTTAGCAATACGATTCTTCCCAGCCGTTGTTCTGTTCGTGGAGCTTAGGTATCTGTTAAAGCAAAAGAGAGAGATCTACCAAGTACCAGCCGGTTTCGCAGCTGTCCTTTCAGAGAAAAAGCAGTTAAATCTCTTTAATTATATACAAATGTGCTGGTCCAATTCACTGTGATTTGTTAAAGGGGGAGGTGCCCTATAAAGCAAGACTGCTCACTAGGGTGGGTGGGAGTCGGGGTGGGTAGGGAGGGAACTAACACCTGATTAGGTGTTAGCAGTTTCTAAACCTGAGGAGGTTACTGGAGTTCAGCAACCTACTGTGCTCAAGGAAAGTTCCCCTAAAACCCCGTCCCCTGTTGGGGTATGGGTACTTCTTTGATTGCTCCTTGAGCGCGAAGTGGTGTGACCTCCTGCCACAAGAGGTTGGTGGCAGGGGCCTGAGAATTGAACTGTTTTATTATTGTAGATGGGGGCAAGTTGAGAAAATGAAGCTTGTACCCCAGTCGTACAATGGACAGAGTCCAATTTTCTGATGTTATTTGTTGCCATCTTTTGGCAAAATAGCATAGTCTTCCTGGAATGGTTAAGGGTTCTGGACCTTTCAGGGGTGGAATGACTAAGTTCTCTAGGTAGAAGTCAAAGACCCTGAAGGGGCTGGGTCTGTTGGGTCGGTTGAGCTCTTTGAGCTTGCAGCTTTCTTTGCTGTCTGTTCTGTTGTTGCCCCTTCTGGGGAACATGAAGCGGACAGTGGCTTTGATGGGTGTAAGATGGGTAAAGTTTCTTTTTCTTACTGAAAAAGGTTTTCTTTAATGTTTTTTTCTTTGCTAGGTTGGCTGTAGACTTTGATAGTCTGTTCAAGGTAGTATTTTCAGATTCAAGCTGATTAGCCTTGTCCTGCCAGTACTTGCCAAAGAGATTTTCTCCTTTACAAGGAATGTTTCCCAACTTTTCTTGCACCCACTGTTCTAAGTGTGATGCTTGAAGCCAAGCAATACGACGTGCTCCTATGGATATAGCAGAGGTTCTGCTAATACATTCAAAGCAATCAAAGGTAGCACGGTTCATGAGTTTAGGGACATTCTGGGCGTGCTTGACCAGAATAAGGTAGCCTGTTCTTTTTTCCTCTGACACACAAGGGCTAATGAGCTTTAAGTCTTTTGTGACTTCTTCCTGGAACATTCCCATATAAAGAATGTAGCGATTTATCCTGGCTCCTAGCATGGAGGATTGAAAGCATTGACGTCCAAAGGCATCGAGTGTCCTGGATTCCCGGCCTGGAGGATTAGAAGAATACGTTTTAGCACTCTTAATTCTTCGCATGGCCAATTCCACTACCACTGAATGGTGTGGCAACGGAGTTTTTTTGAAAACCAGGACAACTTGGCACTCGGTACATAGTGTCAAGGCGTCAGGAATGTGAAGATATCGTTAAAGGAGTTTCCCACATTCTCAACATAAGATCATGTAAGATCTTGTGAATGGGAAGCATAGCTGCCTCCTTGGGAGCAATAGGGTATTGTAGAATTCTTAATTCTTCTGCCCTAGGTTCCTTTTCTGGAATCACAGTAATTGCAAGACCCTTTGCTAATCACGTATGAAATCCTGGAAGGACATATGTTCTGGAAGTGACATCCTGCATTGAGGAGAAGGAGTTGAGTCCTCTAGTAGGTTCGCTCTGGTACCGGTAGAATCAGAGTCATCGGAATCGGAAGACTCAAGGGCACTCTGTACCGGGTGCTCCTGTAACGCATGGTATCGGTATCGCTCGAAGTCGATACCGAAATGTCTCGGTTCCTGATCCCCGAAACAGACTCAAGGCTTGGCATGGGAGGGAAGCAGTCCTGTCGAAGCAGGTACTGTCGGTACCAATACCCGTTGAACCATCTGTAGTGGTCTTAGTGGTACCGAAGCTGCTAAGAGGGATGCTAGAATGCGTTCAATAGCGAGGATTCTTTTATCCATTGCTCCTGCCGATGTCTGGGTGTCGGTACCGGGGAAGCGGCTACGACCCCATAACATGGCACCAGTAGTTCCGCAGAGGCGGAAGCCTCTGGAACATCCAGGAGCCCCGTTAATGCTTTGGAGCCCGAAGACTCCCGCCAGGGCTGCTTTGCCGGTGAACTATCCTCGAGGGCAATGCCAGTGGCATCTCAATACTTTGAAGGAGATTTACCCTTCGAGGACTGCCCAGTCTTATAAGACTTAAGTTTAGTTACCCGAGATCCATGGGAGGAAGACGAAACCCTGGAAGACATCGATGCAAGTGACATCGTATCCACAGCAAAAAGGGTACAGAGTTTTGCAGCTCTATTCTGCAGGCCCCTTTTGGTCATCCTCGTACAGGAGAGACACTCTGTTGGACAATGTTCAGGACCTAAACATTTTAGACACCAATCATGCGTGTCGGTGACGGAAATGGTATCGCCACACTTTGAGCATTTTTTGAAACAACTAGCTGGTTTCTCCATGCCTGAAGAAAAGTGGGCCTAGTGCCCAAAATGGCGCCTAGCACCAGAAACAGTGGAAAGACCCCTGAAGAAAATACAAGGTTGTTTTTTTGTTTTTTTTTAAAAGAACGAACCACCACCGGCGGTACCGGTAGGCGTCAAATGAAGGCAGACGCAACCACAAAAAAACAAAGAATAAAAGGAAATTTTCTGCGGTGACAGGGTACACGTCCTGTCGACTCTGCGGAAAACGAAGAACTGAAGTGAGAGAGGTACAGAGGCGGGAAGGCAGAAAACATGCGCTGTGGGATGCTCCCAAAAGCGTTCCTATTGGACGCTGGGGAGCGTTCCCATGCGGGCTCCGTCGGTACCGACGATACCCATATGTGACGACTAAATTCCTGCTTGTTCCTGGAGATTACCTCTTACAGGTGAGAAACTATGTTTTCTCTAGGAACAGGCAGAAGTCAATCCTCACATATGGAACTCCCTAGCTACAGGTTACTAAGAACCTATAGAAAAAAAAAAACATGTTCAAGCTGTGAGTAGCAGCCCATGAGTCCGAAGGACAGACTCTGAAAGAACCCTAGTGTCCAAGGAGAACCATTACTCCAACAGCCTGAACACAGACGGGTCGGGGTTGTCTAAACCCCGAAAACATAAACGGAGTGGAGGAGTGGCCTAGTGGTTGGGGCAAGGTACTTCAGGCCGGAAGGTCGGGGGTTCAAATCCCACTAGAGGACAGCAACCTTGGGCCGGAAGGACTGGGGTTTCTAGTCCCACAGGTGCTCCTTGTGGTCTTGGGCAAGCCACTTAACCCTCCATAGTCCATGTTCCCTGTAAAATAGTTATCACCAAGTTATAATGCCCTGTTCAATGTAATTTCAGTTTGTTCAATGTAAACCGCACTGATGCAGAATAGTGCGGTATATAAGAGAATGTAAATAAATAAAATAAATAAATAAACATTACAGAGTATGGCCTGGTCAAAGGCACTGTCCCCGTCGGGACTCCCTCTCCAGGCAGTAGTGAGCTGCGAAGGTGTGGATTGAAGACCAGGTGGCAGCCCGGCAAATGTCCGTCATCGGGACAGAGCGCAAGTTTGCAACTGAGGTCGCCATAGCCCTGATGCTGTGGGCCATAATTAACGTTCCAGCAGAAGCTCAGCCTGTTTGTAGACGATGGCAATGCAGTACACAATCCAAGTGGATAGTGTTTGCTTGGTCACCACCTCTCCCAGCCAGCTGTGGGTCATAGGAGACGAAAAGCTGGGAGGCTTTGCTGTGGCCCTGGGTACGCTGCAGGTAGGAGGACAGGGCCCTCTTATAGTCCAGAGTATGAAGTATAGCTTCCAGGCTGCTGGCGTGAGGCTGTTAGAAGAAGGTGGGGAGCACCACCTCCTGATCGAGGTGGAAAGAGGAGACCACCTTCGGCAGAAATTTGGGGTGTGGGGGAAACAAAACCCTTTTCTTATAGAACCTCGTATATGTTGGCTCTGCTACCAGAGCTCACTGACCCCACGAGCGGAGGCAAACACCACCAGGAAGGCGACCTTCTAGGAGAGGTACCGCAGGTGGCAGGTGGTTAGGGGCTCAAACAATGGTCGGGTGAACCACATCAGCACTATGTTAAGGTCCCATTCCAACGGGGGCAGGCGGATTGGGGGCTTAAAGAGCAGTAGGCCCCACAGGAAGTGGGTGATGAGGGGCTGAGCTGAGAGGGGCTTGCCCTCAATAGAGCGGTGGTGTGCTGAAAGGACACATAGGTGTACCCTGACCGAGTTGGACTTCAATCTGGCATAGGAGAGGTGCCACAGATATTACAGGACTAGCTGCACTGTGCAGATGGGGTCTGCTCATTTCTCCAAGCACCACACGGAAAATCTCTGCCACTTGAAAGCGTAAGCATGTCTTGTGTAAGGCTTGCGGGAGGCCAGCAGGACATCCTCCACCTCCAGCAAGATTTTAAAGGGAGTCAAGGCTACCCGTTCAGCAGCCATGCTGTTAACGCCAGAGACCTCAGATTGGTGTGAATGAAGGAGCCCTCCTCTTGAGTCAGCAGCCCCGGGGAGTTCCCAAGAGGGACCGGGGGGCTCCGTCACTAGGCAGAGCAGCAGTGGGAACCATGGCTGCTTGGGACACCGGGGAGTTACCAGGATTAGTGATGCCCTGTCCTGAAGGGCCTTGGTGACCAGTGGTGTGGGAGTGAATGCATACAGAAGATCTTCTGACCACGAGATGAAAAAAGCGTTTGCTGCTACCAGGGTTGGGTGAGGTTGGCGAGAGCAAAAGCGAGTCAGCTGGGCAATGGCTGGGCTGGCAAAGAGATCCATTTGGGGGGTACCCCAGAGCCAGAATAGCCTGTGGGCTACCTCGGGGTTTAGTCACCATTTGTGTGGTTGTAGGACTCTGCTTAGCCTGTCCGCGAGGACATTGTCTTGGCCCAGCAGGTAAACCACTCTCAGAAGCGTCCTCTGGCTGATTGCGAATGAGCAGAGGGCTACTGCCTCCTGGCAGAGGGCTACTGCCTCCTGGCAGAGGGCATAGAAACCAAGCCTCCCCGTTTGTTCACGTGGAACATTGCCACATGGTTGTCTATCTGGATGAGCAACGGCCAGTGCTGGAGATGGTGGCGGAAGGCCTTGAGAGCCAGGAATATGGCCCTGAGCTCCAGGAAGTTGATCTGTTGGTGGGCTTTGGCCCCAGACAAGGTGCCCCTGTGTGCGAAGGCTCCCAAAGTGAGCTCCCTAACCCAGCAATGAGACGTCCATGGTGAGGACCTGCTGAGGAGTGGGGGATTGGAAAGGCATGCCTGCCCTCAAGTGTTGCATGGTCTGCCACCAGCAGAGCAACTCTGCCAGAGGGCAGGTCACGTAAACCTTGTCCCAGAGGTGGCCGGTGGCCTGAGTCCACTGAGACCTGAGGCACAACTGAGTCGCCCTCATGTGAAGGCAGGCATTCGGTGTGACATGCACCATTGAGGCCATGTGGCCAAGCAGGCGGAGCATAACGCATGCCATCACGGAGCGTCTGCCCTGGACTTTTGCAGCCAGAGCCATGAGTCATCCAGCCCTGTCGCTGGGCAGGAAGGCCTTCGCCTGGAGGGTATCCAGGTGCGCCCCAATGAATTCCAAGCTCTGTGTTGGAGAGAGGTGGGACTTGGGTTGGTTCATCATGAACCCCAGGGTATTGCAGGACACAGATGGCTGTGTCCCCTCTTATGAGTCAGTCGTCTAGGAAGGGGAAGATGAAGGCTCCTTGGAGGCGTAGATAGGCCACTATGACTACCAGGCACTTTGTGAAGACTCTGGGTGTGGAAGCGAGCCTAAAGGGTAGCACTCTATATTGGTAGTGGTTGCCTCCAAACATGAACCTGAGGTACTGTCTTGCGCATGGGGTGGATGAGGATGTGGGTATAAGAATCCTTTAGGTCCAAGGAGCATAGCCAGTCTCCCTGCTGGAGGTATGACAGCAAGGTTCCAAGGGAGAGCATCTTGAATTTCTCCCGCACCAGGAACATGTTTAGGTCTCTGAGATCTAGAATGGCCTTAGGCCTCCTGCCCTTTTGGGGACAAGAAAGTACCTTGAGCAGTTCCCCCTGCCTCGTTGTTGATGGGGCACTGATTCCACAGCCATGTTTTTGAGAAGACCTGCGAGTTCCTGCAGTAGCAGGGCCTGATGCAGGGGAGTCCTGGGGTGCTCTCCCGGGAAGAATGGAGGGGGCGTCTGGTCCAGGTGGAGGAGATAACACTCTTTGCCAACCTGGAGTGCCCAGGTGTCGGTGGTGATAGTCGACCACCAGTGGGCAAAGTGGGCCAGATGTCCCCTCGTGGTCTGCTGATCTCCTGGAGGGGGAGAGGCCATGCCCAGAAAGTCAAAGGCTCGGCCAAGGCTGGGGCTGGGGCTTTTCTGCTTGCGAGGTCGTTGTTCAGGTCCTCAAGGGCCCTGCTGAGGGTTCTGTGGAGATTGGTATTGCTGGTAGCTGCGGAATCTTGGGCCCTTCCTGGAAAAAGGGTTTCTTCCCAGAGGCCTTATGCTTGGGGTCCAAGGAAGTTTTCTTCAATAGCCAGGTCCTTGTCACATACTCGGCTGGTGGCCACAGAGTCATTGCGCGATCCCAGGGTCTTGGACTGGGTGCCCTGGAAGGGGTTTCCACGGCAGAGTCTGACCTGAACATCTGATTGTGCTTCTCCTGCCTGCTTTTGATTGCCTTGGGAGTCAGCCTCTTGCCAGACCCGCAAATCTCCACCAGGGCGTGGTCCAGACCGAGGCAACGGAGACAGCAGATGTGTGTGTTGGTGACAGAAAAATTACTGGAATATCGATTACACTTTTTAAAGCCATTGGCCATTGGGGGAAAGAGAGACCCGGCGAGGGGCCAGCAGAAAAAGGGCGCGAATCACGCTAAAAAGAAAAATTCACAGGCCCGAGGTCGTAGTGCCAGGGCAGGTGAACTCGTGAGAAGGAAAGAGACTGGCCACAGCCAGAGAGAGAGGATTACTATGAGAAAAAAAAAAAACCTTTTTCCAGGGGGATCAGAAGCACGTCTGCTGGGCTCCGCGGAAAAAAGGAGACTGAGCAAGATAGTAGCCTTGGGTGGGAAGGGGACCATGCATGTGTGGTGGCATCACCCAAAGGCTTTCTTTGAAAGCTGGGGAGATGCTTCCACGCAGGCTCAGTTGGCACCGACATCATCCATATGTGAGGGCTGACTTTCTGCTTGTTCCTGGAGACGTACCAAATTCACCTCAGCAACATCCCCACAATCTACATGGCCCTCTGCCCTACTGCGGCACGAACCACTCTGTTCCAAGACACTTTGATAGTGCCACAGCAGGAGCCATGCTTGGTGCATTCTCAAGAGTCCTCCATAAAATTGCAGCATTAGAAATCAAAATCACCAACCACAATTAGATAGCCTGCTGCTCTCGACGCGCTGACACCAGGACCCAAAATGACCTGCTGGCAAAGCTCCCTCCAGCAATTTGGTTTTATTCTTCATGGACCCTGCTCACCCCTCTAATAATGTTGCCAT
This sequence comes from Ichthyophis bannanicus, assembly GCA_033557465.1. Lineage (NCBI taxonomy): Eukaryota > Metazoa > Chordata > Amphibia > Gymnophiona > Ichthyophiidae > Ichthyophis > Ichthyophis bannanicus. The sequence goes on along the minus strand of CM066039.1, from coordinate 349,789,010 downwards.
GCTGTCAGACAATTAAAAAAATTCACTGAAGAAGGAAATAGTATTAACAGACCAAAAAAAACCCACACTCAGCCACTAAAAGAGGTAGAGCTGCTGGGGTGCAGAGCCAATGGGCTGGAGTATAGCGGTGGTTACAGAGGTGGTGATGGGGGGGGGGGGCGGTGAACTGTAGGAGGGGAGTTGGGAGTTAAGGGCATTATTCTTCAGTTTTGGATACGGGAGGGGTGGGTGGGTGTGTATGGCTGAGTACATAGAGTAGATATAGACAAGCCTACGCAAAAACCCCTCAATTCCCGGTTGATGCTCTCTCACAGCATGCAGCTAACATAAGATATGCCATACTGGGTCAGACCAAAGTCCATCAAGCCCAGTATCCTGTTTCCAACAGTGGCCAATCTAGGTCATACGTGCCTAGCAGTTTCCCCAAAAGACACAGGTTCCACAATGCTTGTATTGGGTCAAGCATTGATATCCTGGGTCCCTTCTTAATAATGGTTTATGGACCTTTCCTCCAGGAACTTCTCCGTACCTTTTTTAAACCCAGCTACACTAACAGCCTTTACTATATCCTCCGGTAACAAATTCCAGAGTTTGATTACACGTTGAGTGAAAAAATATTTTCTTTTATTAGTCTTAAATAGTTTACCCTGTAGCTTCATTGCATGTCCCCTAGTCTTTCTATATTCTGATAACGTAAACAATCGATCTACGTTTACCCATTCCACTCCGTTCATTAATTTATAGACTTCTATCATATCTCCCCTCAGCCGTTTCTTTTCCAGGTTAAAGAGCCCTAAACGTTTTAGCCTTTCTTCATAGGAGTATCCTTCCATCCCCTTTACCATTTTGGTGGCTCTTCTCTGAACCTTTTCTAATAATGCTATATCCTTTTTAAGATACGGCGACCAGAACTGCACACAATATTCAAGGTGTGGTCTCACCATGGAACGATATAGAGGCTTATAAAATCTTTTGTTTTATTTTCCATTCCTTTCCTTATGATACCTAGCAGTCTATTTGCTGTCTTGGCCGCCGCTGCACACTGGGCCGAGGGTTTTAACATGTTATCCACAATGACGCCTAAATCTTTTTCCTGGGTGGTGGTTCGTAATGTGGAACCTTGGATCGTGTAACCATAGTTTGGGTTGTTCTTCTCTAGGTGCATAACTTTGCACTTGTCCACATTAAATTTCATCTGCCATTTTGATGCCCAGTCTTCCAATTTATCAAGATCCTCTTGCAATTTTCCACAATCCTCTTGGGTTTTAACAACTTTAAATAGTTTTGTGTCATCTGCAAATTTGATAACCTCACTCCTTATTCCACTTTCCAGGTCATTTATGAATATGTCAAAAAGCAGCGGACCCAGCTCAGCTACAATGGAATGCTGTACCACCCCTTGTAATTTTATTTAACAGGTTTTTTTATACCGCCTTATCATAAAAGTCAAAGCAGTTTACATTACAAGATGAACCAGAAAATATACATTGAACAAGGGTAATAAACTTGGAAGATTAGATAGGGCGAAGCCTTATGGCTCAAGGATTAGCTGGTGTAAAGTAAAACATTGCAGAGCATATAAATTACATGGTTGTATTCTTGATAATCAAGTAATTGTACTAGGTGATTTGATAATCTAGCAGGGTTATGGGTGAACAAGACATTTAGATAATGGGGAGGGGGCAGTAAGTGTGTAGACTTAATTCCTCATTCTCATGTTAGTAATGTAAGTAATTCTTCATTACCTGTGGCTATAATATTCATTAAAGAGGAAGGTCTTTATTGCTTTCCTGAATCAAGAGAGGCCATTTATTGCCCTTATTGTATCTAGGAGTTCATTACATACTGTTGGAGCGTAGAAGGATAGTGTTGTTTCACATGTTTGTTTAGCTTTTGTCTTTTTTGTGGGGATGGTCACTGTTATTTATCAGAGTTCTTCTAGCTCTGTTCTCTGGAATCTTCATGATCAATCGATTGGAGGAGAGATGGTGATAATATTCAAAATAATGCAGAACCCATCAGTAAAGCTTTGTATTTCGTGCACGTGATAACTGGGAGCCAGTGTAACTGGTGTAGGGTGGGAGTTATGTGGCACTGTCTTGCCATGCTGGTGATTTACCCAGGCACTGTCTCCATGTCCTGGTGCACCAGTAACACCGTCAGATGCCTATTGAATGGGATCCACACTATTTCCTCCACTGTGGTCAGCACTAAGTCCCAGTAACGCAGTACTTTCCGACATCCCCACCACAGATGGAGCATAATCCTCTTTTCCCCACAATTGCAACAACAGGCAGCTGAGGGCCACACCCCTGCCCTGTACAATTGTTCTGGGGTATGGTACCACCGCAGCAGTTCCTTATAGCAATTTTCCATTACATTGGCAGCAACCAACAGTTTAGCAATCCTAAGGATTATCTGCTCCCAAATCTCCTCCCCCCACTCCACCCCCAGTCCCTTTCCCACTGTGTCATATAAACGGGCTTATGATCCTCTTCTAGGATCAGCCCCTGATAAAGCTGTGAAATCAACCCTTTCTTGCCAGTTACACCTGAACATAAATACCTCGAAACACATATTTTCCTGTAATAAGTCCTGTCATATCTCCCTCTGTGACAGAAAGTGATGGAGTTGCACATAACTATAATGAACTTGGCCTTCCAATTTGAACATGTCCCGCAATCCCTCCACCCCCTTTGAAAAAGTTGACCAACCTGTGTAAACCCCTGAGCTGCCTATTTCTTCCATACCCTTGGATCTGGGCCCTTCCCCTCCTTAAAGCAGGCAGACAGAGGTATTGCCAGAGACATCCTTTTGCCTCCCAACAGAGCTTTCCGGTGACGATATCAAACCCCTAATATGTCTTTCTGATATAGGGATTGTCCACCCTCACCCCCCCCATCATCCCAAATACACTTCCCTACCGCTCCCCCTTCTGAAAGCTCACCTTCTGTTAGCGCCCACTGTTTGGAAGTTTCCCCATACCCAGGAATAAACCCCCCTTTAATTGGGCTGCCTCGTAATAGCGCTGCATATCTGGTAGACCAAGGCCCCCTTTGCTTCTCACCCTTTGAAGCGCCTTCCCAGCCACTCTGGACGCCCTGCCATTCCAATGCGCACAATCTTGCTCTGGACTCCCCTCAATACTTTTACCGGCACCTCCACTGGGAGTACTTGGAACAGGTATAGAAAAGCAGGGCAATAACATCATTTTGACAGCAGCAATTCGCCCAGCCAAGAGAGACAGCCCTGGCTCTACCGCCACAGCAAACTATCGATCTCCCAACCACTTATAATGCCACTCATAAATCCTTGGCATCCTGCCCAATATGAATCCCTAGGTACTGGATCCCCTTAGATGTCCATCTGAAGGGGTACCATGCTTGCAATTGCTCACGCAGCATATCTTAAATCGAGATGTCTACAGGTGTAGATCTCAGATTTGGCCCAGTCTAGCCAGAACCCAGACAAGTGTCCAAACTCCCGAAGTTCCCACATACTCATTATTGGCAGTGACATTCACAGCCTAGTCACCGCTAATATTTCATCTGCAAAAGTGTGATCCTATATTCCTGTTCCCCTTCTCGTTATCTCGCACAGATCTCTACTCATCCTAACACGTGCAGCTAGTGGTTCCAGCATTAATGCAAACAGGGACAGAGGATACCCCTGCCGTGTCCCCCTTTCCACTGGGAAGAACTAGAAGTACCCAGCATTAACCTTAACACAAACACGCGGTGCCTGATACAGAGCCCATACCCACGCCATAAAGCTCTTTCCAAAACCCATTTTCTCTAACACACGAAACAAATTCCCACGATACACGGTCAATAGCTTTCTCAGCATCCAGAGAGAGTAGCAGTGCCAGCTCTGGCCGTTGCTGGTCTGCCCAAACAATGTTCAGGATCTTGTGCATGTTATCAGTTGCCTGCTGTCCCGGCATAAAGCTCACTTGGTCCTCAGGGACCAAAATCAAGAATACTTTATTGAAGTGGTTGGCCAGTGCCTTTGCTAAAATTTTAGCATCGATGTTCAACAATCAAATAGGGCGGTATGACACACAAGCATGAGGATCCTTCCCTGGTTTGGGAATTAGGGTTATGCTCACCCACTCCATTGAGTCCACTAACCTCCCTCCCCCCCCCTCCCTGGACATATTGAACACCCGCACTATGGGCTCTATTAAACCATCTCCAAATTTCCAATAAAAGCGAGCTGTAAGGCCATCTAAGCCTGAGGCCTTATCTAGTTTCAGTGCCTTAATTACACGCCTAACCTCCCCTCCCCATCTCCCCTTCGAGGCCTTTCCTAAGCTTCCACTCCAACTCGACGAGCAGGATGGAATCCAAGAAACTGTCTATATCTCTGGTCAGAGGGTGATCTGGGACTGCATAAAGCTTAAGAAAAAAAGCTCTGCAAACTCCCTTCGCAAGTCCTTCTCTTTGATTAGCCTCTGTCCTTAGGACCCTTTGACCGCTGTAATCTGGGCCTGTGCTCTCTTTTGCTGCAGCTACTGAGCGAGATATTTGCCCCCCTTGTTACCCTCCTCGAAAAAGGCTTGTTAGGCTACCCAAGTCAGTTTTTGTTGTAATTCTCTGTGGTTATGTCTCACATTCTATTAACGATTAAGGACCCCTACCGTTTCACACCATAAAGATTTGGAATAATGCAAAAAAAAACAAACAAACCCACACCCCCCAAAAAAACCAACCAGCCACCAAAACTACTAAGGATGTTTTCCAAAATTTATTTTTATAGCCATACACTTAGAAGCTGCTTCATTAAGCTGCATCAGCATTTTAATATGAAAACCCCACAATAAAAGTGTACAGCTCTCACCAAATAAAATGGGATGTGCAGTAAATAACACACAATTTTGTGTGTGTTAAATATACCACTGTGGCTTAGTAAAATCAGTTTCTATGACCATTATACCATTCCTCAATCTTCCAGCTATCATAAGGCTTCCAAATTCATAATTACTAATTTTGTTATTGACAACCCATTGTAAATAATTTAAAGTCATAACTTCAGGAAACTGCTACAAATTATAATCCAAGACAGTTCAGTTCAGGGATGAGAAACAAAGAGGGGGATCCTCAGCAGCGGTGGCTAGTGCTGATAAAGTGGCTAACCATAGCTGCTGAACTCTAAACCTGGATATTCAATGCTCTGACCATATCCAGGCCGGACGGACAGCGCAGAAGCTAACCTGGCAGAAGAGATATTCAGCTTCTGTGGTGAAAGTTAAGCGAGCCTTTGAGGTGCCTAACTTTCGCTACTGAGGGATGACCAGCTAGTGGCTGATCATCACCTCAAGCTGGTTATCCTTGGGTGCCGCCTTTAATCCAACCCCTTAAGGCCATGATGCTGGCTGATTAGCATCGGGGTGTTCAGTGGTGGCACCGGGGGATATTCTGTTGCACTAATCATATTAGTGCTGCTGAATATCCCGTTCGCCACAATTAACTCAGTTTGCCCGTCTAACCACGGTAATCGCTTTGAAAATTCCCCCAAAGTTTTTATGCCAGCCTGTGACTCAAGCATAGTGCTGTGGCAACAGCACCTTGGGCATGAGGTTTTGGTCCAGTGGGACTATTGGAACTCGGGTGATTTGCAAAAGTGATATGCTTGAGCTTCAGAAAGGGCAGAAACAAGCATAATGCTGATGACTTTGGTCTTGAAGGAGTGAAGCAAGCTGAAAAGGAAGAAAAGTGGGAGGGTAGGGGTATGTAGGGGGAAAAAAAAAAAGTTAAAGCACTACTGCATATATTCTATTACCTTGAAGCATGAAGCTTGATATAGCAGCTGCACATATTCTATTACCTTGAAGCATGAAGCTCGATATAGCAGCTGCACAACATGGCCAATGCTGGTCTTGGATGCCTGAGGAAATCGAGGTTCCAGTCTTTGCACAACAAAAAGTACCAAAACCTTCCTTGAGAGAGCAGAACCATCTTCCAATGCAAGTAACACCAGTTTTAGAGCCTCTTCTTGCATAGCTTTAAAAACAAAGATTCATTTCTGAAATAAGATTCTAAAACTACATTACAAAAATTAAACATTAGGAGGTTATTTTAACAGTTAGTATGCATGCTAAAACCTTTATTGCATATTATCTGCTACAGGGCCCATTTTATGCAATAACATAGCATAACAGTTAGCAAATGACTGCCCAAATACAAAAAGCTTTAATTAATCACCAGACAAACGAGAAACACCACTAAAACAATGAGTAGCAAAAACACTAACAATGTCCTTACAACCTTTAGATGAAAGGTGGAAAAATGTGAGCCCCCCACCTCCCAGCAATAACAGATTATGAATTACCAGATTTTACACCCTATAGAATAACAGATCAAAGGAATCTGCATTTAATCACTGTCGCTATGTAGAGCGGGAATCTTCCTGGAAGTCATTAAGTTATTGGGAGGAGAGGGGCCTGTCACTGCATAGGACAAATTTGAGGAAGCTATTACTCATGAAAGATTGCCAACTCTAGGAAATGAACTCCAAAAAGGTAATACTAAAAACGTAGCCCACTTGTTCAAAAAGGTGAAGTTAGGTCTTACCTGCTAACTTTCTTTCCTTGAGTCTCTCCAGTCCAGTCCAGACACATGGGTATACGTCCCCTCACTAGCAAATGGAGACTGAGAAACACAGGTTTTGATGATGTCACTCTATAAGGGCTCTCTACACATCCTCTCACATCAGTATGCTAATAGCAAAGCAGACTCCACAAGAGAAATGTTAAAAGATTCATACAATATACCCTTATCATTAGGAACAAATTAGAGCAACTTCTATACAGAGAAACAAGAACAGTTAAGGCAACAATCTTTGTAACATGTATGTTATCCCGAGACCCCACATAAGAAAGGATCAAACCATGTCCAGGGGTGAAGCCACCCAACCTTAACTTTGTGAGTTATCCAGACCCGCCTATACTGTAATGCAGAAATTGGACAGGACTGGAGAGATTCAAGGAAAGGAAGTTAGCAGGCAAGACCTAACTTCACCTTCCATATTCTCTCTCCAGTCCAGTCTCATGGGCTGCACCAGAGCAGTACTCAAGAATGGGAGGGACTTGCGAGCCCGGCCTGAAGCACTTGCTTCCTGATCATCAATGCGAGAATACAGCACAAAGATTTGCAAGGAAGACCACATTGCCATCCTATAAATATCAATGGGAAGAATGAGAATAAATTGGGCCCAAGAGGTCATTTGAGCCCACGTCAAGTGAGCATGGAGAATGACTGGGAGAGCTCTCTTCTGGAGTAGGTAGGCCGACTCAATCGCCTCTCAACCAAAGCGCAATAGAAGATTTCAACACACCCTTCGCCTTATGCGGAAGATTTCAACACACCCTTCGCCTTATGCGGACCTCTGAAAAGAACAAATAGGTGATCTGACTTTCTAAAGGGCTCAGTACACTTTAGGTAGCGATGAAGAACTCGCCGGATGCCCAGCAAAAATAGTTGGAGAGAATCCACATCTCCTTCCGCACCAGAGAACACTGGGAGCATCACCGTCTGATTGTGATGGAACGTGGATACCACCTTGGGCAAAAACATAAGAAAAAAAGAAATGTCATACTGGTTTAGACCAAAGTCCATCAAGCCCAGAATTCCGTTTCCAACAGTGGCCAATCCAGGTCACGAGTACCTGGCAGGTTCCCAAAAAGGCACACAGGTTCTACAATGCTTGTCCCAGGGCAAGCAGTAGATTTTCCAGACATTTTATATACCTTTCTTCCGGGAACTTCTCCAAACCTTGCTTAAATACAGCTACACTTACAGCCTTCACACATCCTCCAATAACAAATTCCGGAGTTTGATTATGCATAAGTAAAAAAAAATATTTTCACATATTAGTCTTAAATAGGTTACATTGTAGCTTCACTATATGTCCCCTAGTCGTTCTACTTTTTGATAGCATAAAATCTACCCGTTTACCCATTGTAATCCATTCATTAATTTATAGACCTCTATCACATCTCTTCTCCAAGTTGAAAAGCCCTAACCTTTTAAACCTTTCCTCATGGGGTATTCTTCCATCCCCTTTACCATTTGGTGGCTCTTCTCTGTATCTTTTATAATTCCGCTATATCCTTTTAAAATATGGTGACCAGAATTGCACACGATATTCAAGGTGCAATCGCACCATGGAATGATACTGAGGCACTATAATAGCTTTTGTTTTATTTTCCATTCCTTGTGATTCTTAGCATTCTATTTGCTTTCTTGGCCGCAGCTGCACACGGGGCGGAGGGCTTCAACGTATTATCCACGATGACACCAAAATCTTTTTTCTGGTGAAGGCTCCTAATGTGGAACCTTGAATAGTGCAACCGTAGTCTGGGTTGTTCTTTCCTAGGTGCATAACTGCACTTGTTCACATTAAATTTCATCTGCTATTTGAATGTCCAATCTTCCAATTTCCCAAGGTCCTCTTGCAATTTTTCACAGGCATGAGAATCTGTCCCTACACTACCAGGATGTCCAGCAATGGAAAGCACCACAGCATGTCCACAGATAGTCTGACCAGATTCACGTACCATTTTATTTATTTTTTTTTTTTTTTTATACCGCGCTATTTTAGAATCAGTGCGGTTTACATGTATACTAACAGGTACTTTTTTTTATTCCCTTGTCCCCGAAGGGCTCACAATCTAAGTGTACCTGAGGCAATGGAGGGATAAGTGGCTGGCCCAAAGCCACAAGGAGTGGCCATGGGACTAGAGACCCCAGTCCCTCTGGCCTGAAGTTGCTTGTCCCCATGCGGGAATTGAACCCCTGGCCTTCCGGCCTGAGGTAACCTGTCCCAACCACTGAGCCACTCCTCTCTCCAAGGCCAGTCCGGTGCCAACAGCACCACCAGACCTTGGTGCGCCTCTGTCTTCTGCAGCAGTCGGCCAATAGGCAGCCACAAAGGAAAAACCTACAGCAGACAGTTTTGAGGCCATGCCTGCGCTAGCGCATCCAGGCTCTCTGACATCAGCTCCCTCCAGCGGCTGAAGAATAGGCCCATGTTGGCATTTGCAGCAGATGCCATGAGGTCCATTATCAGCTGACCCCACTGCCATACTATACCAAGAAACACCGACTCCTCCAATGTCTATTCCTCCAGATCCAAGGTGAAATTAGATCTTACCTGCTAATTAACTTTTGTCCCTCCAGTCCAGTCCAGATGCATGGGTTATACATAACTACCAGCAGATGGAGACTGAAAATCACCGGCTTGATCTTTTTGACATCATGGTACAAAGGGGTCTGTGCAACCTCGATCTCACCAGTATTTGTGTAACAAAGCAGATCTCAAAAGAATATCAAACGCATCTACCATATTCCAAAACCTCACAACATACTCACTACTGTAGTCTTTGAGCTCACACAAGCACACCCTGAAGCCCATCTCGCCCCCATGATGCACCACTGCAGAGCTGTCATCCATTGGGAGACCCTAAATTAAATATGGGAAATACCAGAGCACTTCAACCAATTGAGAGCCCCCAAAGGAAAAGAGGAAAAAAGCAGTGAAGCATCTTGCTAGGCTCCTGCAAGGCCTTTGTCAAAAAGGTAGGCCAAGAAAATGATACGTAGAATCTAGGGCAGGTCCTGGACTAAGGGACTCAAGGAAAGACTATTAGCAGATGAGGTCTAATTTCACTTTTATCATCATCCGTCCAGTCCAGAAGCATGAGATGTTCCAGAACAGTACCCAACCATACGGAGGGAAAAAAATAGCCCAGTCTAAATCAACCCCAGATTGAAGCTGAGCAATGCCAGCAAGCAAGACAAAACAAATGAAAGAATCTCGAGACAGCCTTGGGCAGCCTCTCTCTAAAATAAAGAATACCCGAATCCAGTGGAAGCGCATCTACAACCGCCCAGTCCTTCTGGAGCACACCAGAGATGATCAAAATAGAGGCAAGGAACACACGAACACTAGAGAACCCTCTGGAGAAGACCTGTCTGAACTCAGGTTCACTGAGGAGTGAACAGAAGAACCAACAATTCAAACAGTACTCCAGGGAGAGCAGTGGGCTCAAACTCCTAGCTGTAGGCTGATTGCCAAGGTTACCAGAGGCTTCAGGTCAAGCAAGACTTGACTGGGCTTTTTTTTGTTGGTTTTTCTCTCTTAACAATGAGCCCATGCCTGCTTTGGCTGTTCTTCCTGTGTCTTTTTTTTTGTACAGCCCAAGCTCAACTCACATCACCTCTATGTTTGAGAGAGAAGACGAACTCCAGTGGACAAAGTGCAGAGATAGTAACAGCTTTGAACAGTAGTGCATCCGCAACTGCTGGTGAAGGAACTCCTCCCGGTGCACATAAAGAGAGCAACTACAGCAACTGAAACTGGAGACACCTACAAAGGAGACCAGTAATAGAGAGGTCCACTGCCAAGGCACAACCTCTCCCCCACTAGACTCACCCCCTCCCAAGGTGACAGCGAAACAAAACCATAAAGGAACTCGTGGAGCAACTGGAAAACACACATCAAGTTGAACAATAGGCACTGTGACCCTGTATTGTGATGGCATAGGTCGGTGGGGAGCAGCCATCTGGCCCTATCCTAAGGCCTTTCCAGTCTCCCTGACAGAAAGGCTACCGAAAAAAACAGGTATAATTTGACTGGAGGATGGCATCTGCCCTAGTTGACTTGCTACCCCCTCCCCCTCCCCCTCCCCCACGACTGTCCATCACAAGACTGAACAACCAGGCCCTATGAGCTTCAATTAGATGGACACACTCTCCAGAAACTCTCTACAGTGACAACCAACTAGTGAATAGGCACTCTGACAACCACAGTAGTCGCCAGACATGGACAGTAGAGACCTCTGCTACCTCTACAGAATTCTCGCTGATCTGGCCTGTTAACCACCTAGAAAAAAAGCTGCAGATCCAAGTAATCAATTTGTGCCCAATGTCCTTAAAGCCTCCATTACAAGCCAATAAGTATGGGCTACCCTGAAGAAGGCTACAGCGCCTGTCTGCCTCCAGGGTAAAAAAGATGTGGGAAAGCCTTAGAGCTGCACATACTATCAGTTTGTTTTGGGGGTTTTCTTCCCCCCCCCCCCCCCCCGGCAACTGGAAAACCTCTGAACAGCTCCTGACAGATAATCAACAGACAGCCCCACAGGAGAGCCTAGCTCCTATGAATATAACAAAGCGTCCACAAAAGGGACGAGCCACGACTCAAAGAGGCTCTTCTCAGTGCTCAAAGAGTTATCAGACTGTATGGCCGCACCGAGAAGCTGACGACCCAGGGGCCTGAAATTAGCAAGCAGAAAAAGGACCATGAGAAATATCAAACGCTCATCCCAACTCAGGAAAGAGCTCTTTGCTAGCTCAAGGCATTTGTCTGCCTCGGAACCAACAAGACTCAATAGCCTAACCAACGAAAGGAAATATTCACGTAAGTCCATGCAGACTAGCCTGCAAATCGATTTATGGCACCTCAAAGGACCCCAAACACCGGACTAAATACAATGAAAAGACAATCCTGAAGATACGAACCATCGACCCAAAAAAGGTCCAAAGAGAACGGAAAAAGGACAAGCGCCCCTCAGAAAGACAGAAAGAACAGAAAAAGTAACCAGCTAAGAGAAAGTCTGCATACTTCCCTGTGAGAGGGAACAACAGAAGAATCCAGAAACAAAACATGTAAATTTAGGAACAAGAAATATCTCAAGTGCTGGGACAAGCACCTGCTTATATAAGACAGCACCAGCCGACGCCAGCCTTCATTGCATCATCGAGATGCACAGAACAGAGATCAGCAAACAAACTCGTCACTACCCCCAGACTCCTCCATAGAGGTGGCCTTGGGCAGCTCCAAAAAGGGTGTCTAGACCTGAGAGAATGCGCACTAAAACAGCTCACACTAGCCAGAACGCAGCACTACCCTAGAAAGGGCAGCCTTGAGCCCCACAAATGAAACACTGGAGAACAATTGTTTTTCTAGTTTCTATCTTCTTTACTTATTCATTTAGTCTTTTTTCCCCCCTTTTTACAGACCTTCCATGTCCCTTCACACCTAGCGAATAGCACATCAGGAGGCACCATTGGACCAGATGACCCCCATGAGATCCCGAATCAGCAGTAACACCAATAGGGGGAACCAAAGGCGACTGGATGGCAATGACCATCGTCTGAAGGAACAAGAAGGCAGCCAGCCACCTGCAAGACGTCTAAACCGTCTGGGACCCTGCAAGACAGAGCAGCAACAGCTGACTCATAGAGGAAAGGACAACACTAAAACAAGGCTAGTTTTTCTACTTTAGTTTTATATGTTTAAAGTTGCCTTCAAATGTTTCATGTAAACCATTTTGCCTAGTAGAAAACGGTATATAAAAAATAAATAAGGCAATTAATATCTTCAATGATACACTATTCTAGAGAAAGAAACAGGGACTGACGAGGTATTCCAAGAAATTGGACTTATGTCACCTAGAGCTCCCGACACTAGTCGCTAGACCAGATCAGGAAAAAAAAGACAATTTCCCAAAGGAAGGATCCAACAGGACTGCATCTAGAGAGCTACCACAAACCAGAAAAGGAGGAAGTCACAAGAAATTATAGGACTATTGCCAATAGAGAGCATAGCACGGGAACCCATCCCAACCCCAAGGAAGGGGGGGGGGTTCACTACAGAGTTAAGCAGAAACCACCACTGTCATCCGATTCTGCCTGAGAAAATGAAAAAAATCCCAGACAGTTATCTATGCGGCCAGACAAGAGAGTGCTGCACCATCTCCACAATGCACTAAGCCCTTCTGAAGAGAAAAATTTACACCGACAAAAGATATGTCTATGTTTGAGGAGACTTGATACGATAGACCACCAAATCTGCAAATAAGAAAGGTGGTACAGTCTAAAACCATGGTCCACCAACACAGCTGAAAGGCTAGCATCTTTATCTTTACTGTCAGCTTGATATACCGCTCATACCAATGGTACCAGAGCGGTTTACAAAATTGTTTAAAAATACATACTGCTTTTAAAAGGAAACAGAACGCCAGTACTCAGACAGGAAAGAAATAGAAAAGTAGGGCAATGACAGCAGACAATGGAGGGCTATGGTATAGGGGAGGGGTGCCAACAGAAAACTCAGCGGGGGGGCAGGAGCCAGGGGAGAAGGGGGGGGGAAGTCAAAAGCTGTACAGAAAAGGTGAGTCTTCAGTTGGGCCTTAAAGGAGGTGAGGGAGTGTTCTAGAGCCTGGGGCCAAGGAAAAAGAAGGCAGAGGAACGGGTGGATTACAGGTGGGCTTGGGATGGGGATGGAAGGGGCATATGGTTAGAGTGAATGGACCTAAGGAGTCGGTGGGGTGTATGAAGATGAACCAGGTCGGAGAGGTAGAGGGGGATGTCGGTGTATAATGATTTGTTCACAAAAATGAGGATCTTGTACTGAATCAGGAATGGAGTCGGAAGCCAATGCAAATAGATAAGAATGGGAGTAATGTGATCTGTACGTGAGTCGTGTGTCAGAAGACGTGCAGCGGTATTCTGGACGAGCTGAAGTCTATGTAACTGGGACTGGGGGAGGCTGGTCAGGGTGACATTGCAGTAGTCCAGGCGGGAAATGGCAAGGGACAGCAGCAAGGTGGTCAGAGAGGGGGCGGAAAAGAAAGGTCAGACTGCGCGGAGTTGTCTTAAGGTATGGAAGTGCTGGACCACCACTGATGAAATATGTTCTTTGAAAGAAAGGGTTGAATCAAGTGTGACACCGAGGTAACGTAAGGAGGTGACAATAGGAATGGGGGAAGAGGAAAGAAAGGGGGTAAGCGGGGGGGAGGGGGGATTGCCAGAGGTGAACCAAATGGCCAAAGACTTGGAGGGGTTAACATATAGGAAGTTGGCGGATAACCAGGCCACACAAGAGAGGCAGGAATTTAGGGGACCGATATCCGGAGTAGAGGAATCTGTGTGGTGTACAAGGATGATATCATCCGCGTAGTAGTATGCAGAGATACCATATTGCTGAAACAGGGGCTAGGAAAACATTAAATAGGAGCAGGGCCAGGACGGCTCCCTGTGGGACACCACAATGCAGAGGGATCAGGGGGGAAGTGACAGATCCTGAGAGAACGGAGAATGACCTGTTGGTGCGGAAGGAACGAAACCAGAGAAGAACTGAGCCTCACAATTAGCTACAAACCACCACTTAAGAGGAGAAAAATGCTGAGGGGACACCAAGAAATTATTCAACCTGAGACCCAGAGTATAGCCATAAGAACATAAGATATGCCATACTGGGTCAGACCAAGGTCCATCAAGCCCAGTAGCCTGTTTCCAACAGTGGCCAATCTAGGTCATACGTACCTAGCAGTTTCCCCAAAAGACACAGGTTCTGCAATGCTTGTACTAGGTCAAGCATTGATATCCTGGGTCCCTTCTTAATAATGGTTTATGGACCTTTCCTCCAGGAACTTGTCCAAACCTTTTTTAAACCCAGCTACACTAACAGCCTTTACTACATCCTCCGGTAACAAATTCCAGAGTTTGATTACACGTTGAGTGAAAAAATATTTTCTTTTATTAGTCTTAGTTTACCCTGTAACTTCATTGCATGTCCCCTATTCTTTCTATATTCTGATAACGTAAACAGTCGATCTACGTTTACCCGTTCCACTCCATTCATTAATTTATAGACTTCTATCATATCTCCCCTCAGCCGTCTCTTTTCCAGGTTAAAGAGCCCTAACCTTTTTAGCCTTTCTTCATAGGAGTATCCTTCCATCTCCTTTACCATTTTGGTGGCTCTTCTCTGAACCTTTTCTAATAACGCTATATCCTTTTTAAGATACGGCGACCAGAATTGCACACAATATTCAAGGTGCGGTCTCACCATGGAACGGTATAGAGGCATTATAATATCTTTTGTTTTATTTTCCCTTCCTTTCCTTATGATACCTAGCATTCTATTTGCTCTCTTGGCTGCCGCTGCACACTGGGCCGAGGGTTTTAACATGTTATCCACAATGACGCCTAAATCTTTTTCCTGGGTGGTGGTTCCTAATGTGGAACCTTGCATCGTGTAACCATAGTTTGGGTTGTTCTTCCCTTTGCACTTGTCCACATTAAATTTCATCTGCCATTTTGATGCCCAGTCTTCCAATTTATCAAGATCGTCTTGCAATTTTCCACAATTCCCTTGGGTTTTAACAACTTTAAATAGTTGTGTCATCTGCAAATTTGATAACCTCACTCGTTATTCCACTTTCCAGGTCATTTATGAATATGTCAAAAAGCAGCGAACCCAGCACAGATCCCTGGGGTACACCACTATTCACCTTTCTCCATTGGGAAAATTGGCCATTTAGCCCAACCCTCTGCTTTCTATCTTTTAACCAGTTCCTGATCCACAGTAGTACACTGCCTCCTATCCCATGACTCTTTAGTTTTGCCAAAAGTCTCTGATGAGGGACCTTGTCAAAGGCTTTCTGAAAGTCCAGATACACTATATCAACTGACTCACCTTTGTCCACCTGTTTATCCAAATTAGCCAGAGCGGACCAGGAAGCAGGAAAATGCCTAAGACAGCAATCCCTACAGCCTAATATGTGAGAGCGCAAGACTGCCAACGTTTTTTTTTTTTTAAACCCTATCAGCATTCCCGTTTCTCTCACTTTCTCTTCACCCCATCCCACATATCAGGAAAAAAAATTCCCGATTGTATCGCTAAAAACAAAACCAGCCAGAGCCAACTGACCGCCTATGAAAGGAAGGCAAAGATAAAAAGCAAAATAAAATCTGCTTCTCTGCACTAAACCATCAGGAAGGATGAACCAAACCTTGTTGGAAACTAATATAGGTTCTATTCCTACATTTCCCAGCAAACTAATCCTGAAAAAGAGGAGGAAAAACCTGGTCCCATAAGGGTGGGAGAGAGAAAATGGCAGCTGTTCGCACCCAAACATTCTCCCCCTGAAAAAGCAAGCTCAGTGCGTTGCCCACCATTATCTATGTTCACAGTGCTACAGAGGACTTTATTTACTATTATTTGTCATGAATCATTAAAAAAATGTTTTTAATGTAAACACGAAGGCAACAATAGCCCACACTGGTGCCAAAACTGTCTCAACGAAAGGATACCTCAGACAGAGCTGTCCTGGGAGGCAGCCACCGGCTTTTACCATGTATAAAAAATAGTGTCAAAGAAATATGCCAATGCAAAATAACTCATCACAATGCTGGCGCTGAACACGGGACAGACCAGCCCCTCCAGCTTCACCCACTGCAGAGAGGAATGCTCAACTACTAGGGAAATGGTTGCAAAAAACACTCAAAGAGGGGGGGGAAAACTATGCGCCTAGTCCTCGTCTCCCAAAATGGCAAAGAAATACCACGGCACCTGCACACACCCCAATCGCACAGCAGAAGCTGATATTTATTTCCTGAAGCCTCAGTCAGCCAGGAAAAGAGCTTGTTGTCTGGCTGCCAGCCCACTAAAGGGGATGCCAGCAGTCAACGCAGAGTTTAATGACTGCATTCTACTTCAAAGAGAACGTGGCCATTGGGCCCACTTGATCCGGCTTTCTCCCCACTCAAGGGGACGGCAACTGGGGATTTCAAGGCAGCTAACAAAGTCCTCTTTTTTTGAATGTGTGTTTCACAGCATACCTCTAAGGGACCTGGCACCACCAGATTATACATCCTAGGGGTCTGTACCCCCAAATCCATGATCATTCTGTCCAATTCAGTTCAGACAGCACAGATTAACCAACCTGGAGACAGAGAAATACTGGCGAAATCAAGGCTGCACAGACCCCTTTGTACCACGACGTCAAAAAGATCAAGCCAATGATTCTACAACTACTACTACTGCTACTCATCATTTATACAGCACTACAAGACTTACGTAGTGCTGTACATATACACATAGAAAGACTGTAAGCTCTAATGAGCAGGGACTATCTAAAACAAGACAAACAATACAATAGCTGAGAATAGGGGTACAAATAGGATAAGGTAAGGAGACCGAAGGAAAATAAGGGATCAGGATCCAAACACAGCCTTAAAGAGGTAAGCTTTTAGCGTGGATTTGAAAAAAGGGCAGAGAAGGGTTAATTAGGTCTTACCTGCTAATTGGCTTTTCTTGAGTACTTTAAGTCCAGTCCCGACATATGGGTTGTCACCTCAACCAGCAGCTTGGAGACTGATAGTATCAAAACCTGATGACATCACCCTACATAGGGCACTGCCACCACCCATCAGACTCAGTATTCTCTTGCCAAAGCAGACTCTACCGAGCCATGAACTAAAGTGACTTAAACCAAACTAGCCGAGACATCAGCCACATTGACATGAACGTACACCAGAACCTAAGCCAGCAAAATAACTGCTGTGTATCTCATCTATTTAACTTTACCGCTTTCTTCTGGTTTTATTTTTTTTTTCTTGAGCCATTAACTGCCCTCACTTGGGCCAGCCACCACTCCAAAAAAGTAACTACCACTCTGATGCTTCTTCCGACCCCGGTCCACCTCCAGCTCTTCCGACTCGGGATCGCGCACAACACATTGAGCACCAGGGAGGGTTCAGGACTGGACTTGAGGTACTCAAGGAAAGCACAGTTACTTACCTGTAACAGGTGATCTCTGGGAACAGCAGGAATAAGTCTTCACATATGGGTACGTCGGTAACGACGGAGCTTGCGCGGGAACGCTCCCCAGCGTCCCAAAAAAGGAAAGCTTTTGGGAGCATCCCACAGTGCCTGCGCGCTGCCTTCCCGCCTTTCCTAACCACCTCTCTCCAGTTCGAGTTTTAAAGCTGAGACAAAGAGAGAGAGAGGAAAGGAAAGATGGCTAGAGAGATACAACTCCTAGGGGAGGTGGGTGGGTTGTGAAGACTTATTCCTGCTGTTCCCAGAGATCACCTGTTACAGGTAAGTAACTGTGCTATCTCCAGGAACAAGCAGGAATGAGTCTTCACATATGGGGACTCCCCAGCTAGAGATGCCCGGGAGATCCCCAAGGTTGTGAGACCCTAAGAAGGGCTCTACCTCCTCCCATGGATCTCAGGCATCCAACCAGGGATGGAGGGTAGGAGTTGATTAAGTATGGAACAGGTGTTTGAGAACAGCCTGACGAAACAAGGCATCCCGGCGGGAGTCCTTGTCCAAGCAGTAATGGGCTGTGAAGGTATGAACCGAGGCCCAGGTGGCCGCTCGACAGATCTGGTCGATGGACACAGAATTTAGATGAGCCATAGAGGTTGCCATGGCCCTCACATTGTGGCTGTGATATGGCCCTCCAGAGAAAGGTTCTTACTCTGGTAGGCGAAAGAAATACACTGAGCAATCCAATATGACAGTGCCCTCTTAGAGACTGGAAGTCCCAAATGAGAGGGATCAAAGGCAACAAAGAGTTGAGAAGACTTTCTATGTTGCTGTGTCCTTTGCAAGTAAAAGGCAAGAGCCCTCTTACAATCCAGGGTATGAAGATTCCTCTCTGCACTTGATGCATGAGGACCTGGAAAAAAGACAGGTAAATATACCTCTTGGTTAAGATGAAAGGGCGAGACCACTTTAGGCATAAAGTGTGGATTGGTCCTAAGGACTACCTTATCATGATGGAACCTTGTATAAGGTGGATTAGCCACTAAGGCTTGCAGGTCACTGATGCGGCGAGCTGAGGTGACCGCAATAAGAAAGATAACCTTCCAGGAAAGAAATTTCAAGGAGGTAGTGGCTAAGGGTTCAAAGGGTGGCTTCATGAGCTGACCAAGAACCAGATTCAAGTCCCATGCCACTGGAGGTGGTCTAATGGGAGGTTTTGTTAAAAGAAGGCCTCTCATGAATCTTGCAATAAGAGGATGAGAGGAAACAGGTTGTCCATTGAGAGGCTTGAGAGATGCTGCAATAGCACTCAAATGGACCCTTACTGAATTTGTCTTGAGGCCTGCATGGGAAAGATGCAAGAGATACTCTAGTAAGGAATTCAAAGGTATTGCTAGAGGGTTAATACCCTTCTCAGCACACCAAATGGTAAACCTTTTCCATTTAAAAGCATAGGAACGTCTGGTAGAAGGCTTTCTGGAAGCATGAAGGATATCCCTTACTTGCTGAGAAAGATGCCAATCTTGAAGGTCTAAGCCTTCAGCAACCAAGCCCTGAGATGGAGAGATTGGGGGTTTGGATGCCACAACGTTCCCTCCTCCTGAGACAGGAGATCTGGAGCAGACCCTAAGTCCAGGGAGGGAGCTTGGGAAAGATGCAGAAGTAGAGGGTACCACACGGCGTGGCCAACGTGGAGCTATGAGGATCACAGTCCCTTGATCTCTCTGAAGCTTGAACAGGGTCTTGGGAATTAGGGGAATGGGTGGAAAGGCGTACAGGAAGTCTTGACCCCAATGAAGGAGGAAGGCATCCTTGGCCTGAACTCCCTGACACGGAATTCTGGAACAGAATCGGGGAAGTTTGGCATTCCACAGACTTGCGAAGAGGTCTATGTCCGGGGTTCCCCAAATTCGAAAGATTCTGACTATCTGGTCCATATGAAGGGACCATTCGTGTGGAAGCAGAACTCGACTGAGTCTGTCTGCCCAAGAGTTTTGAACTCCTGGAAGGTATACTGCCAGAAGATGAATTTGATGCTCTGTGGCGAAGGCCCACAATCTCAGAGCTTCATTGCAAAGCGACAGAGAGCCAGTTCCTCCCTGCTTGTTCACACAGAACATGGCTACTTGGTTGTCTGTGTGAATGAGGACTGTCTTGTAGCTGAGCAGGGTATGGAAGACTCAGAGCCAAGAAGATTGCTTTGAGCTCTAAGAAGTTGATATGTAGGGAGTTCTCCTGTGGGGACCAAATGCCCTGGGTGGAGAGGTCTTGAAGATGAGCTCCCCAACCCTTTGGAGAGGCATCTGTTGTAAGGATTGCTTGGGGTAACAACTGTTGGAAGGGGGACCCCAGCAACAGATTTTGAGTGGACTTTCACCACTGGAGAGACCAAAAGAGGCGCCTGGAGGATGCTATTTTGTCTGACAGACTTCCAGATGCCTGGGTCCACTGGGTGGACAAAGTCCATTGAGCTGCCCTCATGTGAAGGCGAGCATAAGGGACCACATGCACAGTGGATGCCATGTGGCCTAGCAGTTGTAACATCTCTCGAGCAATTAGGTGGGTTTTTAACTGAATCTGAGAGGCTAACTGCACTAACCGTAGGCAACGGGCCTGAGGAAGATAGGCCCTTGCAGTTGTGGTATCCAGCAAGGCCCCTATGAACTCTAGAGACTGAGTAGGGGTGAGTTGGGACTTTGGAATGTTTATAACCAGTCCCAGATACTGCAGGACACGCATTGTGCAGGCTAGGGAAGTCTGGGCCTCTGACTGGGATGGAGCTCGGATGAGCCAGTCGTCCAGATATGGAAATACGAATATTCCTAGAGTGCGTAGAAATGCAGCTATTACTGCCGTGCATTTTGTGAACACTCTTGGAGCAGAGGCCAGACCAAAGGGAAGCACCTTGTATTGATAGTGCTTTCCCTGATAAAGAAACCGAAGGAACCTTCTGTGTGCTGGATGGATGAGTATATGGGTATACGCATCCTTGAGATCTAGAGAACAAAGCCAATCCTGACTCTGAAGGAATGGAAGGAGAGTACCTAGAGAAATCATCTTGAATTTCTCCTTGCATAGGAATTTGTTCAATTCTCTGAGATCTAATATGGGTCTGTAGCCCCCTGTTTTCTTTGGAATTAGAAAGTAGGGGGAGTAGAACCCTGAGACCTGTTGAAGAAGAGGCACTTCTTCTATTGCCCCTTGGGCAAGAAGGGTAGAAATCTCTTGACCCAGAAGGTCGAGGAGAGATGTTGGAGAATTGAACTGTCTCACCATGGTGTGAGGAGGAAGGTTTAAGAAATGAAGTTTGTACCCTTCCCTTATGATGGAAAGGGTCCACTGCTCTGCTGTAATTTGCTCCCATCTGGGAGCAAAGTGAGCTAACCTTCCTGGAATGGTGAGAGGCTCTGGTTCTTTTAGAGCCAGAAAGGCTAAGTTCTCTAGCTGCAAGTCAAAGGCCCTGAGGAGGCTGAGGCTGTTGGGCTACAGTAGGCCTTGCAGCCTTAGACTTGGCCTGTTTAGGTTGTTGACGCTTTGCAGCATAACGACCTGCAGAAGATGTCTGCTGACCATAAACAGGATAATATCTTCCCTTCTTGGGAAAATATGTCTTTTTGAACAACCTCTTCTGGACAGGATTAGAAGTAGACTTGGAAAGCCTATCCAAAGCAGAGTTTTCTGCATCCATCTGGGTGGCCTTTGCTTGCCAATCTTTGCCAAACAGGTTTTCACCTGTACAAGGAATATTTCCTAATCCATCTTGGACCCAGGGTTCCAAATCAGAAGCTTGTAACCAAGCAATTCTGTGTGCACCTATGGCAATGGCCGAGGCTCTGCTGGCCCCCTCAAAAGAGTCAAAGGCTGCACGGTTAGAGAATTTGGAAACATCCTGGGCATGCTTAAGCCAAGTAAAAAGTCTTCCCTTTTATCTTCTGGAAGAAAAGGGAGGAAAGTTTGCAGATGATCTGTAACTTCCTTCAGAAACATCCCCATATAGAGACTATAGGAGTTGATTCTGGCAACAAGCATACTGGCCTGGAATATTTTCCTGCCAAAAGCATCTAAGGTTCTACATTCTCTTCCTGGAGGATCAGATGAGTGCCTCTTTGCACTCTAACTTTTTCATAGCAGACTCCACCACAATAGAATGGTGAGGAAGCTGAGTTTTATGAAATCCAGGACAAGGACGACACGATACATGGTGTCCAACCTACGAGAAAGAGAAGAGATGGTGAGAGGAGTCTCCCATATGCCTATCATGTGGTCATAAAGGATCTCATGAATTGGCAAAGTGGCTGCTTCTTTAGGAGCCTTGGGATATTGCAAAATATCCAATTTTTTGGCTCTAGGCTCTGTCTCAGGGGCTACTGAGATAGAAAGCCCCTTGGCCACTTCCCTTATGAAGTCTTGAAAAGACAAGTCTTCTGGAGGGGACATTCTTCTTTTTGGAGAAGGAGGCTCCTGAGGAAGGAGTACCGATGCTTCGACAGAGGCCTCCGATACATCAGTCTTCGGAGGAATCGAAGTATCGCCTGTCTGGATGCTCCTGTAAAGCCCGATACGCATACAGCGTAGTTACTCACCTGTAACAGGTGTTCTCCAGGAGCAGCAGGAATCAGTCCTCACTTATGGGTGACGTCGGTGCCGACGGAGCCCTCGCGGAGCAATTTTCCCCAGCTTTCAAAGAAAGCCTTTGGGAATTGCAGCGCGCATGCGCGGTCCCCTTCCCGCCCAAGGGTGCCATCTTAGCCAGTCAGATGACATAGCTAAAAAAGACAGCATAAAAATTTGCAAAAAAACTAAAGCAGACGATTGCAACTCCACGGGGAGGAGGGAGGGTTGTGAGGACTGATTCCTGCTGCTCCTGGAGAACACCTGTTACAGGTGAGTAACTACGCTTTCTCCAGGACCAAGCAGGAAGTCAGTCCTCACTTATGGGACTCCCAAGCTCAAGGCTACCGGAGACCCTAAGCACAAAAATGAGCTCCCTCTAGCTCAGCAGCACAGAAGGAAAGAATCTTCGCTGAATTATTACCCACCGGTAGCCCACATCCGGGATGGAGGGTAGGAGTTGCTCAGACCTCGAAGAGATTACGGAGGACTGCCTGTCCGAAAGCACTGTCCCTGCGGGACTCCCTCTCGAGACAGTAATGGACCGCAAAAGTCTGGCTCGAAGACCAAGTAGCGGCCCGGCAGATGTCTGCCAGCGGAACAGAGCGGAGGTAAGCCACTGACGTAGCCTTTGCCCGAACGCAATGAGCCATGACTCGACCTTCCAAGGAGAGTCCGGCTGCCCCATAAGCCCAAGAGATACAGTCCGCAACCCAGATGGACAGAGTACGCTTGGAGACCGGGAGCCCCAATTTATTGGGGTCAAAAGACACAAAAAGCTGAGCAGCTTTACGGTGCTCCCGCGTACGGTCAAGGTAGAAGTTCAAAGCCCTTCTACAGTCCAGGGTATGGAGGACCGTTTCAGCTCGGCTGGAGTGTGGTCTGGGAAAGAAGGTTGGAAGTACCACCTCCTGATTGATGTGAAAGGGGGAGACCACTTTTGGAAGAAATTTTGGGTGAGTCCGTAGGACTACCCTATTTTTGTAGAACCGAGTGTAAGGGGGATCAGACACGAGGGCCTGCAATTCACTTACGCGTCTAGCGGAAGTGAGGGCTATCAAGAACAGAGTTTTCCAAGAAAGAAAACGGAGAGAACAGGTAGCCATAGGTTCAAAAGGCGGACAGGTGATCCGCTGTAAAACCACATTCAGGTCCCAGTCAGGCGCTGGCGGGCGCAGAGGTGGTTTAAGTAGAAGGAGACCTCGGAGAAACCTCGCTACGAGAGGGTCGTTGGAGAGAGGTCTGCCGTCCACCGGCACATGATGTGCTGAAAGAGCACTGAGGTGAACTTTGACGGAGTTGGACTTAAGTCCCAGATTAGAGAGGTAAAGCAAGTACTGCAAGACCACCGACACCGGGCAGGAGAAGGGATCCTGAGACTTTCGGGTACACCAAACGGAAAAGCGACGCCATTTAAGGGCGTAGCATTTTCGAGTAGAAGGTCGCCGAGAAGCTAGGACGACCTCTTCCACCTCTGCCGGCAGGAGGAGGGGAGCAAGGACTACCCTCTCAGCAGCCAGGCCATTAGATTGAGAGACCTGAGGTTGGGGTGTAGCAGAGACCCCTGATCCTGAGTGAGGAGATCCGGTTGAAACCCCAGAGGGAACGGATCCTCCACCGCTAATTGCAGCAGGAGTGGAAACCACGGCTGTCTGGGCCAGCGAGGAGCCACCAGGATCATGAAGGCTTTGTCTCGGAGAACCTTGAAGAGAGTCCGAGAGACTAGCGGGATGGGAGGGAAAGCATACAGAAGGCTCCCCGACCATGAGAGTAGAAAAGCGTCCGCCGCAACCCGAAGGGGGTGTGGCTGACGAGAGCAGAAGCGAGGAAGTTGCCGGTTGTGAGGACTGGCAAAGAGATCCACCTTGGGGAGGCCCCACTTTAGAAAGAGCTTCTGAACTACCAAGGGATCCAGACGCCACTCGTGCGGCTGGAGGATCCTGCTGAGTTTGTCCGCCAGGCAATTCTCTTGGCCTGGGAGATAAACTGCCTTGAGGAGAACGCCGTGACTGACGGCCCAAGAGCAGAGCTTCTGTGCCTCCCGACAGAGGAGGAAGGAGCCCGTGCCCCCCTGCTTGTTCACGTAGAACATGGCAACTTGATTGTCCGTCTGGACAAGGACGGACTGGTGAGAAGTCAGGTGGGAGAAGGCCTTGAGAGCCAGGCGGATCGCCCTGAGCTCCAGGAAGTTGATCTGCTGAGCAGACTCCCACGTGGTCCAGAGGCCCTGAGTACGTGCCCCTTGGCAATGCGCTCCCCAGCCCAGGAGGGATGCATCTGTTGTCAGCACCCGGGCTGGCTGAGGTGACTGGAAAGGCATGCCGAATATCAGGTTCGGCCGCTGAAGCCACCACCGGAGAGACGAGATCAGCGGCTCGGAGACGCGCACTAGGTCTGCTAGGCCGCCTGTGGCTTGTCGCCACTGCCGGCGGAGACACCATTCAGCAGGCCGCATATTCAGGCGGGCATTGGGGGTCACATGGACGGTGGAAGCCATATGGCCGAGTAGTCTCAGGAAGCGCCTGGCGGAGACCAGGGGCTGGCTGCGAAAACGGTCGGCTAGGTCCATGAGCCGTTGAGCCCTGTCGAGCGGTAGGTACGCTTGTGCCTGAGGAGTGTGCAGCCTTGCGCCGATGAACTCGAGATCCTGTGAGGGGAGCAAAGTGGACTTTGCGAAGTTTATAACAAAGCCCAAGTACTGCAGAAGAGTCACCGTGCGGCGCGTGGCGTCGGTGACCTCCAGAGAGGACGCTGCTCTGATGAGCCAGTCGTCGAGGTACGGAAAGACAGAGGCCGTGAAGCCGGAGATGGGCCGCCACCACCGCGAGACATTTTGTGAAGACTCGCGGTGCGGAGGACAGGCCAAAGGGCAGTACTCTGTACTGGTAATGATTTCCTGCCACCACAAACCTTAGGTATTGGCGGTGGCTTGGGTGGATGAGGATGTGCGTGTAGGCATCCTTTAGATCCAAGGAGCATAGCCAATCTCCCTGCTGGAGGTAGGGCAGAAGGATTCCAAGGGTAAGCATTTTGAACTTCTCCCGCACGAGGAACTTGTTGAGGTTGCGCAAGTCCAGGATGGGTCTGAGGCCTCCTGTTCTTTTTGGTATTAGAAAATACCGGGAATAAAAGCCTTGACCCTTCAGGTGGTGGGGCACCGGTTCCACCGCCTGATCCTGTAGAAGACCTGCTAACTCCTGAAGGAGTAATTCCCTGTGCAGAGGGGGTCGTGGAGGTTCTCCCGGAAAATAGGAGGGAGCGACCTGGTGGAAGTGGAGAAGATAGCCTTCTCGCACGACTTGAAGCACCCAAGCATCTGAGGTGATGCTGGACCACCTGTGGGCGAAGTGGACCAGCTGGCCTCCGGTGCTGGGAGGAGCCAGCGGGGGGGGAGAGGCTATGCTTAAGGAGTCAAAAACCCCCACCCTGCGGAGCAGGGGCTGGTGGTGCAGGCTTGGGGGCTTGCTGCCTACGGGACCCGTTACCCCGTCCCTTGGCCTGCTGGCCCTGTTGGGGAGCTGCAGGGGCCTGATAGTGGGGGTATTGTTTGTAGGCAGTCGCCTTCCTCGGGTAAAAGGACTTCTTTCCCGAGCCCTTCTTTTTCTGGGAAGGGGCGGAGGTCTTCCTAGAAAGCCTAGTCCTGGTGAGAGTCTCAGTCTCAATTTGTGCAGCCTTATCAGCCATGGGCTTGCCAAAGAGGTTTTCGCCTCGGCAAGGGACATCGACCAACTTGTCCTGCACCCAGGGCTCAAGGTCAGACGACTGAAGCCAAGCCTGTCGGCGGGCACCGATGCCGGCTGCGGCCACTCGAGCCGATGCTTCAAAGCCATCATAGGCTGCTCGGGACATGAATTTTGAGCATTCCCGAATGCCAGTGGACAAGGCCAGGAACCTCCGCAAGGGTTCCTCGGACAAACCAGCGGAGAAGCCGGCTAGCTCTTTAGCCAGGTCTCGGAGATACATGCCCATGTATAGCTGGTAGGTCTGGACACGACAGGCGAGCATAGAGCCCTGGAAACACTTCTTACCAAGGCCATCCAGGTTACGGGCCTCCCTGCCAGGAGGCACCGAGGAGTGCATCTTCTGGCTCTTAAGACGATGCATGGCCGATTCCACTACCATGGAATGGTGTGGTAGCTGTGCTTTCTGGAGGCCAGGGCTCTTGCGGACTCGATAGATAGAATCGACCCGCTTGCTCAGGACCGGCGAGGTGGCCGGACTCTCCCACATGCGGAAGAGTAGTCGTTCCAGCATGGGAGGAACCGGTACAGTAAAGTGTTCCCTGGCGGGAGAGTCATACTGGAGGGCGTCGAGCTCTTCGGCTCGAGGCTCCTCCTCGGGATCCGCAGGGAAGGCCAAAGCCTTGGCCATATCCCTGACGAAGTCCGAGAACCGGGCATCCTCCGGGGGGGACTGCTTCCGAGGTTCGGACTCAGGTGAGTCCGAGGGGACACACTGAGTCCGAAAAGAATCAGGCGACTCTTCCTCTTCAGACTCCCAGACCGACTCCGACGAGGACTCGGTGGGGTCGGCCCGGGCAGGGCGCGGCGGCGCCTGCCGCCCCGACGCCGAGGGAGTTGGCGTCGGCGACCTCGGTCCCGAACGGGAGGCCGAGGGCGACCTCGACCGAGGATCGACTCGAGTTCGCATCGACTCGAGGATCGGCTCGGTCTCCGGGGTCGACTTCGACGTCGACGTCCCGGCGGTCGGGGCAGCGGCGCCAGCGAAGCCAGCGAGCAGTGCCCGCTGCTGGT
Organism: Ichthyophis bannanicus; assembly: GCA_033557465.1. NCBI lineage: Eukaryota > Metazoa > Chordata > Amphibia > Gymnophiona > Ichthyophiidae > Ichthyophis > Ichthyophis bannanicus. The sequence continues at coordinate 349,762,080 of CM066039.1, read as the reverse complement.
CCATGAAGGCAGACAGTCTGCTCTCCAAGGCCGTCAACCTGAGTCCGAGCTCAGGTGACCCAGCAGCCCCCGACTCGGGCCCCGACGGCGTCGGGCCCGACGTCGGCTGTCGTGGAGGCGAGTCCAGAAGGACCACAGGACTTACCCGAGCAGGCAGCTCCGACTCCAGGCGAGGTTGCTTCACGAGGTGCTCCTTCTCCAAGGACCCGGGGCGGCTATCGGGGCTATGCGACCTGGCCCTCGCGGAGCCAGGAGCGTCCACCGACGCCGCCCTCGCGGGTTTCACCTTCCGTCGATGGTCCCCGGAGGGAGAACCCCTGTCGGAGGAACTCCGGCGACGGTCCGAGCTGGAACCTCTGGACGTGGAGGCCTCCGACGAGGTCCGGGTACGGCTGGGGTCAGCGAAGATTCTATCCCGCTGATGCCGCCGACTTCTCAACGCTTTGGAGGATAGTTTGCCACAAGGCCCACAGATCATTTCTTCATGATCCGGGCCCAGGCAGCGGAGGCAATTGTCGTGTGTGTCAGTTAGTGACATATTTCTGTCACACTGACCACACCGCTTGAAACCACTGGCAGCCATCGGGGGAAAAAGGGCCCCGGCGAGGTCAAAGGACCGGGCTGCCAGGGAAAAACCGAAACGAAAACTGACTAAGTCAGAAAAAACGAAAAATAAGGAGAGGACTCGTGACCGGCGTCGCGAGTCCGGCGGGAAAAAGACCGGCGTCGAACCGAATGGAAAAACAGAGTAATTCTACAGAAAATCAACTTTTTCGCGGGGACACGACGGGTACGTCTGTAGGGCTCCGCGGAAAAAAGAAGACTGGCTAAGATGGCACCCTTGGGCGGGAAGGGGACCGCGCATGCGCGCTGCAATTCCCAAAGGCTTTCTTTGAAAGCTGGGGAAAATTGCTCCGCGAGGGCTCCGTCGGCGCCGACGTCACCCATAAGTGAGGACTGACTTCCTGCTTGGTCCTGGAGAACTTGTGGTATCGACATCGGGAGTCATCGGTACCGAATCGGTACCGATAGGCATCATCGGACAGGGTACCGCTGCAGTCGACACCGAAGCCGATGTCGATGCAAGCGGTACCGGCACCGGAACCGATATCGGAGCCGGTGTCGGAACTGGTACCGACAACGAAGCTTGTTGCGGTACCAGTGGCGTCGCAGCTTGTATGAATGCCGTAATGGCACGCTGCATGGTCAGAACATTCTGATCCATCAATGCCATGAATGTCTGGAGGTCGGTACCGGCAGATTCCACCGGTACCCCAGAACATTGCAACAGGTGATCGGTCGAGGCCGTGCCATCAATGTCAACCTGTGACCCCATAGGAGGAGCTTTGGAAGCTGGAGCTTCCCGCCGGGGTACTTTTGCCGGTGCAGGATCCTCGAGGGCAAGCCTGGAGGCATCTCGATGCTTAGAGGGAGATCTACCCTTCGAGGACCGGCTGGACTTATGTTTGGTTACCTGAGATCCATAGGAGGAAGAAGCAGCCCTGGACGACGTCGATGCCACCGAAGCTGCATCAGAGGGCAACAGTGTACTGAGCTTGGCTGCTCGGTTCTGTAAACCTCTTTTAGACATCATGGAGCAGGACGCACAATCCGTGATGGAATGGTCAGGACCCAAACACTTAAGACAGCAGTCATGGGTGTCTGTAACAGAGATTGTACCGCTGCACTTAGTGCATTTTTTAAAACCGGAGGCGGGCTTTTCCATGAGGAATTTTTCTGTTAGGCCCTAGGCCCAAAGAAGAAAAAATACACTGAAGTGGAACGGAGTATTCTTTTTTTTTTTTTTTTAAAGAAAAGAAAGAAAAGACCGGCGGTACCAGTCCGACGTCGAAGAAGGCAGATGCGCGACTAAAGAAATAAAATAAAGAACTTCTTCAGCAGTGACAGGAACACGACCTGCTGGCTCCGCGGAAAAGAAGAACTGGAGAGAGGCGGTTAGGAAAGGCGGGAAGGCAGCGCGCAGGCGCTGTGGGATGCTCCCAAAAGCTTTCCTTTTTTGGGACGCTGGGGAGCGTTCCCGCGCAGGCTCCGCCGGTACCGACGTACCCATATGTGAAGACTCATTCCTGCTTGTTCCTGGAGATAACAAATTAGCAGGTAAGACCTAATTAACCCTTCCTTATCATACCTCAAGTCCAGTCCCGACGTGTGGGATGTACCATAGCAGTACTAAACTCGGGAGGGACCTGCGAGCCCGGCCTTTAACACTGCCACGCCAAACCTCAAGTCCCCAGCAGCCTGTAAGTCCAGAAGGTAGTACTGCACAAACATATTTAACGTTGACTAGGTAGCCGCTCTGCAGATGTCCACTGACGGAACTAAACTGGCCTCCACCCATGAAGTAGACTGCACCCAAGTAGAATGCGCTCTCAAGCCAATCGGCAAAGCTTTCGCCACAGCAAGTATGCCGTCGCAATAGACTCCTCAATCCACCTAGAAATCAAGGCTTTAGAGGCCGCTTCCCCCTAATGCAGCCCTCCAAACAGTACAAACAGACTAACTTTTGGACTGGCTGTGTCCCCCTCAAATACTTCAGCATGCGCCACACATCTAGGAGATGCAATCGGGAGTCCCTTGCTACATCTCCCTGTTCCACAAATACCAGCAAGGTAACCAGCGAATTGATGTGAAATGCGGAGACCACCTTAGGCAAAAAGGGAGGAACCAGCTGCAAAACAACTCTCCCTGGACATGAGGAGAAAGAATTCCCAGCATGACAACGCCTGTAGCTCAGATTTGCAGAGCTGAGCAAATGGCCACCAAAAACACCATCTTCAAAGTCAACTCTGAGCGAGCATGCACCCCATGGGTCAAAAGGCGCCTCCTTCAAAAGCGGAAGTAAGGATGTGGTTGAAAACTACAGGCCGGTTAATCTAACCTCTGTGGTAAGTAAATTATTGGAAATGCTGCTCAAAGAGAAAAACAGTGAGGTTTCTGGAGTCCAATGGATTACAGGATCGGAGGCAGCATGGATTCACCAGAGGCAGGTCTTGTTAGACAAATCTGATTGATTTCTTTGACTGTATGATCAGGGAGATGGACAGAGGGAGAGCTCTAAATGTGGTGTACTTGAATTTCAGTAAAGTACAGTTACTTTCCTGTAACAGGTGATCTCTGGGAACAGCAGGAATAAGTCTTCACATATGGGTACATCGGTACCGACGGAGCCTGCGCGGGAATGCTCCCCAGTTTCCAGAAAGAAAGCTTTTGGGAGCATCCCACACGCATGCGCGCCGCCTTCCCGCCTAAATACTTCCCTCTCATCAGTTGGGTTTGTAGCTGAGACCGAAGGAGGGAGGTAGACAAATTAGGAGAGAGAGAGAGAGAGCAACTCCTAGGGGAGGTGGGTGGATTGTGAGGACTTATTCCTGCTGTTCCCAGAGATCACCTGTTACAGGTAAGTAACTGTGCTATCTCCAGGAACAAGCAGGAATGAGTCTTCACATATGGGGACTCCCAAGCTGAGATGCCTGGAAGAGGCCCAGCATGTAACAAAACTAATGGGTGGGACATGCTTCCCCTCAAGGACCTCAGGCATCCAAGGGATGGAGGGCAGGAGTTGAGCTAACAGTGTAAAAGGGTGTGCTGTGGAACAGCTAGACTAAACAAGGAATCGGGAAAGGTGTCCTTGTGTAGAAATAACTGTTAGTAAGGAAAAAGGAAATCCCAACTCTTGAGAAAAGATGTTATCGCAGGACTGCAAAAAACTAGGCATATGGGGAAGTTGATATGGGTCTGTTGTAAAGAACCATCACATTGTCCTCATATGGAATTCCCTTACTGTGAGGAGTAAAGGAAACAAAGTTTTGCAATGTAGACAGAAATAAGAAATATTAATGTCTAGAGATAACCCCAGGGAATTTTATATTTCTGTCCCAAGAGCAGGATGGTGCCTTAGGAAAGGAAAGAAAAGACAAATCGGACTGGTCTGGAAGAACAGGTCAGATTGTATACTTGTGTAATAACAAGAAAGGTTAAGACCTTACTGCAGATAATCAGTGAGGATCACTTATTAGTCAAGGTATAAGAAACATAAGCAAGGTTACATGGAAACCAGTAAGATGCTTCTTACCCGTAACAAGAGGTCTAGACCATAAAACGACTAGTCCTCAAATAATTAGGTCCTGAGACGTACCTGAAGGAGTGCAGGGGAGATCCTTAATCCTAAGATAAAGGATTCCTTTTATTACTTCAGAATAGAAGCTGGAAGAAAAAAACGCAATATAAGGGGATACCATGTCTGTCTCTCTATGAGAGCAGTATGAGTATCATGCGTTCTTTGCTTCTCAAGACATCAATGAGGTATTGGAAGTAGAAAAAATTGTGGTAGATAAGGATCAACTGCAATGATTAGGAATGTATCCCTGTTGTAGGAGTTCCCTTGAGGACAAGGAACCACTTAGGGAGTGGTGCTATTTCTTAAATTTGAAGTCATCCAGGCCCTGGTTCCCTCTCCTTGAAAGAATTTTAAGGAAAAAGGAAAAATTAGGAACAAACAGCCATGTGGGAGCATGACTGGGTAGAGACTGCCGGTCAAAGGTTCTTTAACCGCCTGGAAGTTACCTACCAGGGGTGGACTACAACACTCTCTGACAAGGCCCATAGTTGTAGAGCTTCATTGCATACTTGCAGAGAGCATGTTATAGGTTGCTTGGATGAGACCTGGCTGTTGGGTAGCCAGTATGAAACAGAATTGAGGATGGCAAAAAATGGAAGTATTTGAGGGGTCAGCTCTAAGAAACGCAAGTAGCGTAGAATAGGCGGAAACCCATGAGAGCTATCTGTTTAAAGAAGCTCATGTAACGTTATTCATATTTCCAGTATGGGTGGTTTTAGAAGCCTTCTGAGCTGACCTTACCCAAATGTATAGAGTAAATCTGGTGGGGCTTTCAGAATGCTGAATAGCATCCTGTAAAAACAAACCCTAGTGCAGAAGGACCCAAAAAGGAAAAAACTCTATATTGGAAAGATTTACTGGAATAGGAATTCCTATAGCTTCAATAAGAAGCTCTCCAGTTGAATAATATCCAGGTTGGAGACTAGATGTCCCAACTAAAAGAAGTAATACAGAGTAGAAGAAACTTACAATTAGTAAGTGTTTATGGATAGGGTCCTCTACAGTTAAGGTCTTACAGTTAAGTGTCAAAAAAGGGTGAAAGGTACCACTCAGCCTGTTAAGTTTCTTGATTGACTTTCCCTCCTGTTTTTTTTTTTGTTTTTTTTTTAAAGGGAAGTAGAAACTTATTACCTGTAGGCTTGAGATATTTTAAGAGCTCTTAGAGCTAGTAGAAGGAAATTCTCTTGAAGAGATTCATGTCTAGAGTTAACTCAATGTTGTCTCAGCATGGATGAGAATCAAGCCAGACACCTCTTTTGATAAAAGGCAGGTGTACGGGTCCTGAACCTCATACAGGAAGAAAATAAATCAGAAACCCTGTAGTTACTGGGTTTGCTGAGTCCGTTGAGGTTTCTGTTTCCTTAGCCTGGTTTGATGCTGCCCCTGTTGGGGAACATCTGCCTGAGGGGAAGAAGATGGATAAAAGTTTTTTTTAGAAGATCCTTCATTAGCTGGGGCAGAGGAACGTTTTGACAATCCTCTTAAGGTAGGCTTTTCAGTGGTTAACTGACTAGCTTGAAATAGACAATCCTTGTTGAAGAGATGTTCTCCAGTACAAGGGCTATTTCCCAGCTTTTCTTGAACCCATTTATCCAAGTCTGAAGCTTGGAGCCAGGCTAAACGTCGTGCCCCTATGGCTATAGCAGAAGATCTGCTAATAGATTCAAAAGAATCCATGGAAGCATGACAAAGGAATGTAGAAATATTATGAGCATGACTGACTAGTGATAAATAGTCAACTCTTTTATGTTCCTGAAGGAAAGGGATGAAAAGTTTTAAATCTTTGGCAACCTCTTTCAGAGAGAATCCCATATAGAAAATATATGAAATGATTCTTGCTGAAAGCATAGATGCTTGGACGCATCGACGCCCAAAAGCATCTAAGGTTCTAGACTCACGACCTGGCGGATAAGAGGAGTGCTTTTTTTGCACTCTTAACACGCCTCTTTGCTGATTCTACTACTATAAAATGATGAGGGAGTTGAGTCTTTTGAAAACCTGGGGAAGGTTGGACTTTATAGTGTCCACTCTCTTGGAATGCGAGGATACCATTAAGGGAGTTTCCCACATTCTTAATAACAGATCCTGTAAGGTCTGATGTAGAAGAAGCATGATTGCCTCCTCTGGAAACCATTGGGATTGCAGAATTTCTGAATCCCTTGGTATAGAGTCCTTCCCAGGTATAGATATGGCGAGTATTCTGGCCATATCAAGCAGAAAAGCTTGAAAAGAGATTCCCTCTAAGAGAAATTCTCTGAAATGAGGAGTACAAACGGCAACTGTTGAAAATTCAGTTGCGGTACCGATGGATGCATCTCCGACATTGGGCTTAGAAGACTGGGGAGGATGAAGCATCGGATTCTCCTTATGGAGGTATGGTCGGTACTTCTCGATATCAGTACCGAAACAAATCTTCCAGGCTAGATAGCGATTCCAGACAAAAAGGTACCGAAAACATTGATGCCGGTACCGATGTCGATACCGGCATCTGCAACGATGCCCAATTCGGCACCGGGAGCAATGCTGATGTCGGTACGCATACCGACACCGACGCTAGCATCAAAGTCGATACCAGTACCGGCGTTGACACCGATATCGGTGATCGAAGAACGGTCTGCGGTGACTCTGTTGGTGAGAGATGTGCCAGACTGCGTTCCATGGCGAGGAGTTTTTCATCCAACACCACAGCCGATGCCAAGGCATCGGTACCAGTCGACGTGGTCCGAACCATCGAGCATGGCACAGGTGCATCCACAGAGGTAAAAACCTCGGGAGCAACCTGAAATCCTGATAATGCTTTGGAGCCCGAAGACTCCCGCCAGGATTGAGCCATAGTGTCCTCGAGGGCAAGGCCAGAACCATCTGGATGCTTAGAAAGAGATCTACCTCTCGAGGACTGGCTAGTCTTAACAGACTGTTTGGTTACCTGACCGTGGAAGGAAGAAGAGATTCTGCCTGGTGACATCATGGTTGATGTTGATCCGGTACAGAGATATGCTCGGTTCTGAAGACCTCTTCTGGTTAAACTCCTAGAAGAGAAACACTCTTTAGGACAATGGTCAGGACCTAAACAAGTTAGACACCAAAAATGAGTATCTAGTAACTTAGTTGTACCGCCACAGTTTAGACATTTCTTAAGGATAGTGGCCGGCTTTTCCATAATGGAAAGGATAGAGGCCTAGTGGCCAGGAAAAAGTCAGTCAGTAAATAAGAAAAAAATTTCTCAGAAAAAAGACGACATTTTTTAAGAAAAGAAAGAAAAGCACAGGCAGTACCGGTGGGCGTCGAGGGAAGACAGGCGCGACCACAAAAAATAAGAATAAAAAAAGATGAATTTTCTGCGGTGACAAGGACACGTCCTGTCGGCTCCACGGAAAAACAAAAACTGATGAGAGGGAAGTATTTAGGCGGGAAGGCAGCGCGCATGCATGTGGGATGCTCCCAAAAGCTTTCTTTCTGGATGCTGGGGAGCGTTCCCGCGCAGGCTCCGTCAGTACCGACGTACCCATATGTGAAGACTCATTCCTGCTTGTTCCTGGAGATAGCCTTTGACATCGTTCTGCACAGGTGACTTATCAACAAACTGAGCACCCTAAGGATGGACCCTGAAGTTACTGCTTGGGTTAGAAATTGGTTGAGGGGGAGGCAACAAAGGGTACAGTAAATGGAGCTCACTCTGAGGAGAGGGAGGTTACCAGTGGTATGCCGCAGGGATCTGTCCCTGGTCCGATTCTTTTTAACATCTTTGTTAGTGATATTGCAGAAGGGTTGTCGGGTGAGGTTTGCCTCTTTGCGGATGAGGTCCAGTCCTGCCTGCAAAAAAAGAGTAGACACCCAGGAAGGAGTAGATAACATGAGGCGGGATCTAGCTAAGCTTGAAGAATGGTCTAGAATTTGTATTGTGTGTAATTCTGGAGACCACACCTTCAAAAGGATTTAAACATGTTGGAGTCGGAACAGAGGGTGGGTACTAAAATGGTTAGTGGTCTTCATTATAAAGCATATCAGGACAGACTTAAGGATCTTAATATGTATACTTCAGAGGAAATATGATAGATATGTTTAAATATCTCCATGGCATAAATGCACAGGAGGAGAGTTTCTTTTGAATGAAAGCAAGCTCTGCTACGAGGAAACACAGAATGAGGGTGAAAGGGGAAAGACTAAGGAGTAATATGCGGAAATAGTTCTTTACAGAAAGAGTAGCAGATGCATGGAATAGTCTCCCAGTAGAGGTGGTAGAGATGAGGACAGTATCTGAATTCAAAAAAGCATGGGACAAATACAGAGGATCTCTAAGGGAAGAGAGGGGACTATTGTGGTCGATATGGAAGGGCAGACTAGATAGAAAACATGACTGCAGAAAAAGACCATATGACCTACGTCAACACTGACAAGATAAGGTTTGGGTCCCAAGGAGGAACCACTGGTCATCTGCCTCACTGCTCGGAGAAATCGCACCACATCCGGGTGTGCTCCAGGGAGATGCCCTGGATCTTCCCCCTGTAACAGGTCAATGCTGCCACCTGCACTCTGAGCAAGCTGCAAGTGAGACCCTTGTCCAGTCCTGCCTGCAAAAAAGGCCAACACTTCCGGGACCGTTGCCACAAAGGGCCGACACCGGTGTTCTGCGCACCATCCCTCAAAGATGCACCACACTCAGATAACAAAGTTGAGCGCTTTCGGGGCTTCAGCAGCATGGTAATAACCATTGGCAAATAGCCTTGCTTCCTCAGTCACGCCCTCTCAAGTGCCAGGCCCATAAGCAAGAATCAATCCACCTGCGGCATCCATACCGGACTCTGCGTGAAGAGATCAGCCCTGGCTGGGAGCCACCAGGGACTGTCCACCAGCAGCCGCACCAGGTCCGCGTACCATGAGCATCAAAGCCAATCCAGAGCTACGAGTATGACTAGTCCTCGATGAGCGCCGATCCTCTGCACTATGCACCCTATGAGTGCCCCAAGGGGGAAACATGCACAGTAGGGCCTCCTTCGGCCAGGGCTGCACCAGTGCATTGAGGCCTTCCGACATGCACTCTCACTTCCTGCTGTAGAAGTGCATCACTTTCGCTGACTTGTAGGTTGCCATAAGATCCATTACTGGCAATCCCCAGCGCCTCACTAGCTGAACATATACTTCTGCATTGAGAGTCCACTCACCCAGATCGAGGCGTCGCCGGCTGAGAAAATCAGACTCCACATTTTTTTTTCCAACCACATGTGCTGAGGATAGGCCCTGCAGGTTTTCCTCCACCAAACTCCAGCAATGGAGCAATCTCTTCTTCCAGTTGGGTACTGCCCAAGCCTCCCTGCCTGTTGACATAGGCTACTGTCATGGCATTGTCGGAAAAATCCGCTACTGCCTTGCCTTATAGGGAGGACCGGAAATGCTTGAGTGCCAGAAACACCACCCTCATCTCCAAGTGGTTGATGGACCAGGTTCTCTCCTCCGACGACCACGAACCTTGCGCAATCTGACCCTCGCAATGAACTACCCAGCTGGTCAGGCAGGCATCAGTTTTCACCAACAGCTACCATGGGGCTTCTAAGAGCATCCCTACCAGCAGCTTGTGTGGCCAAAGACACCACTGAAGGGACAGTTGGACCCCCTTGGGATAGGGGAACGGCTGCGTAAGCAGGTGCTGCTGTGGTGACCATCTCCTCAATAGGGCTCTCTGCAATGACCACATATGTGCTCACACCCACAGCACCAAATCGACTGCTACTGCTGCCATCAACCCCAGCACCTGCAGGTAACACCAGGCTGTCGGGGCTGCGCTCCGCAGGAACTATCGAATCTGCCTCTGTAAAGTGTGCATCCTGTCCACTGGTAAGGAGACCCGGCCCGTGTTCATTTGGAATCAGGCCCCCCAGGTACACCACATCGTGCATTGGCTGCAATCGACTCTTCATCCAGCTGATGACCCAGCCTAAATTTGCAACCAATCTATGACCTTCTGAGTAGCTTGTACACTCTCTTCCTGTGACTTCACCCGAATGAGCCAATAGTCCAGGTAGGGATGGACCATGATGCCTTCCCACTGGAGCGCCACCGCTACTACCCCCAGGACCTTTGTGAAGGTATGAGGAATGGTCGCCAGACTAAAGTGCAGCACCCGGAACTGGAAGTGACCCCTGAGCACCGCAAGCCGGAGAAACCTCTGATGCTCCTGCCTGACAAGAATATGCAAATAAGTCTCTGTGAGGCCAAGGCCGTCAGAAACTTACCCTCTCGGATGGCCGCGATGACGGATCGCAATGTTTCCATGCAAAAATGCAGCACCCTTAAGCAGCGATTGACATGCTTCAGAACTAAAATGGGCTGGAATGAGCTCTCCTTTTTGGGAACTATGAAATAAATAAATAGAGTATCGACCCAACCCTCATTGGTCCTGCACTGCTCTGATCTTGGAGGGCGTCTTACAAGGAGATCGGACAAATGCATCCACCATGGGCCTGGCGAACTCGAGCGCATAGACCTCTCGAATGACCTCAGTCGTAAGCCGAGCCCACGGGGTAAAACTCCTGTAGATGACCTCCCACGGGAACCAGCCCCACCTGAGCTCTCTTGGCTTCACTGTGGCTTTTTTGATGCAGCCATAGAGGAGACAAAGGTACCTCTCCCTGCATCCTTGAGGCCACAAAGGACTGGTCCCTCGAAGAAAAACATCTCTTTTGGTACGGGTCAAAATGTACTGCGCGGAATCTCCAAACGTCTCGCAACTGACCCCGCAGTGGCCCAGATCCTCATGTCTGTTTTCGTCCGTACTCCAGGAGCCTGCCACCCTTAGACTCCAAGTCCTTTACCAGCTTGTCCAACGCTTCTCCAAACAGCAGCTTACCCTTGAAGGGAAGCCTACTCAAGCAAGACTTGGGAGAGACATCTGCGGACCAATTCCACAGCCATAAATAGTGCCAAGCGGCCACTACCATGGTCATTCCTTTGGATAACCCCTGAATGAGATCATAAAAAGCATCTGCTAAATAGGCCACCCCCAATTCCAGTTTCGCTGCCCCCACTTAAGGCTGTTGCACCAGCCCTGCCGTCTCCAGCAGACTCCAGCTCTGGCTACGATGGCCCCACAAACAGACATCTGCAAGGACAGAGCATTAATGTCAAATGCCTGCTTAAGCAGGGTCTCGAGCTTTCGGTCTTGCATGTCTAAGGGCCATACTGCCCTCAACTGGTATAATCTTCTTTGTAACTGCCAACACCACTGCATCCACCTTCAGAGAGCGGAAAATCTTTCTCCTGGTCCGGTAGAGGGTAAAGGTGTGCCAAGGTTCGGATTCCCCTTCAGCCCTGCCTCCGGCACATCCCACTCTTCCTGGATCATATCAACGAGAACGATATCAACAAATACTCTAATCATCCCTAAAGCAGCGACAAAATGCCTATCAGTGACATCTAACAGGGCCTTCAGATTCTATGCCCCTAAGTACTGGAACGCTCTACCCCCAGAGATTCGTGCTATCACTGATCTATCCCTTTTCAGAAAGGCACTCAAATCCCACCTCTTCCCCCAATATTACTTGACCAACTAACCAATCTTAATCACTACCCAAACTAAGAACAAATCCTGTTATGTATACTTGTAAATACTCTTGTAAATACTCTTGTAAATAGTTGCAGTAATGACGTCCCATGTTTTATCCAAGTTCTCTGACCTTGTTCTCTGTAAAACCTAACAGTTTGTTGTTATGGTATGTTGTTACATTGTGAACCGCGCTGATTCTGAATAGAGCGGTATATAAGAGCCTGTAATAAATAAATAAATAAATAAAATAAAAATCATCTGCTTAATGACCCAATGAAGCGGGAACACTATCGTAGTTTTCCTTACCGCCTAGAACAAAGGATCCCCTAATGGTTCCTCTTCCTGTGGCGCTTTGGCTGATATGTTGAGGACTGCCAAGTACTGAGTAATCAAAGTGCTCAACTCTTCCTGGCGAAAAATCCTTACAATTCGGGACTCCTCTTCTTGCGGGACCTCACCTTCTTCCTCATCCATGGAAATCTGCCCCTGCCGGCTCAACCCCCGATCTGAGGGACTCTGTGTCTTCCCACAGGTCCTCTGGGTCTTTAAGACTAGAGCCGGCTTCCTCCGCTAGCCATCTTCCCCCAGCATCTGCCAGGCTTTGTTTCCATGCTCTGTCCTGGTCACCCCGGATGGTCTCTCCCCCTGCTTCATGCAAAAAGCTTTACGCCTGGGGAGAACGAATTCAGGAGAGAAACTTCCCGGCAGGACCCTTGTCGCCAAGCCTCTGAAGGAAGAGGGACACGGAGACTGCCCCTTACCTGCAACTCCAAGAAAGGTGGGGCAGATGCTCCTTCACCTAAGCTGGACCCCACTGACCCGGCAAAGGTGTGGGGGAGAGCCGGGCTACCACTGGCCCAGAGTCCTAATTTGGCCCCCCTTCTGGGACCCCTCAATCCATCCATTCACTTTCTGCTGATTGAGCTTAGCTAACACAACTCATGCAAAGCCCTGTTGTGGACAAGGAACCTTTGCAGAGTCCACATGCCATGCAATTTGCCTTGAGGGCATGGTGGCCACCTACTGCCTGTGCCCCCACAGGAGCCCGCGAACCCAGAAGTGCATTTGCATGACCCTCAGAGAACATCCCCGACCCAATCATTAGGCCGAGTGTCCCCCTAAATCAGTTACTTGCAGTTTCCGCTTTTTTTTTTTTAAACCATGCTCCAAATCACACCTAAAGAATCAAGTGAGAAGAAAAACAAACCGCAGCGACAGCCGATTCCCACTGCTAAGATCTGTTCTCTCAGCTGTACAAAATGGCACCATTTTTTCTGCACTACTCATCTCTGCCCTGCACTCTGTTGCACTCGGTAAGGCCACAGCTCAACAACACCTGCTCCAACTTACCACTTGTTTCCCCTTTTGCCCACTCAGCCCTGACATCAGCATCAGCGGGAGCCTCAGCGGTAGTAGCTTTAAGGAGGGCTGGCCTGCTGTGTGCCTTGCGACTCCTCACCCCTCAGGGATTGGGAGCCGCGACCGAAGCACTTCACCCCCTAGCTTGCAACTGCTCCAACTCTACTGAGCATTTGGGGGAGTTGATGGCTGACCTGGGTCACCTCTGTGGTCCTTTTATTTTTTTGTGTGTTGTATTGCAGATTTCCTTAAAGGCCCAGCTCCTCCTATGATCCTCACACACTAAGAACTAAACAGCCATCTAGCGCTCCAAGAAATGAAAATCAAATTGAAAACAAAATAAAATACCAACACTATCTCTGCCCCGAGTCCCCTGGTGGGAATCACCCCTCTCCAGATGCTTGGAGACTGGCAATACTGAGCCTGGTGGGCATGGCAATGCCCTATGTAGGGTGATGTCATCAGGTTTTGATACTATCAGTCTCCAAGCTGCTGGTTGGAGGTGACAACCCACACGTCGGGACTGGACTTGAAGTACAATAAGGAAGAAGCCTGACATACAGACTCGGATAGTTTGCTCTAGGTATAAAGAGCAGCCAGGTGAAAGGATTGAAGTCGAGCTGGCAGTGGAGGAAAGGGGCATAGAAAGAAATAAGCCAGAAGAGCAAAGTTCACGAGGAGAGGTGTAGAGAGAGAGGAAAGGTAGTGAGGAGCAGTAGGACAGAAGGAGAAGTTTGAATTGGAAATGGAAAGGGAACCAATGAAGTGACTCGAGAAGAGGGGTTATATGGGTATAACGGGGCTGGTGGAAGATAAGCTGCGCAGCTGAGTTCTGAACATATTGAAGGGGAAAGAGATGACTCAGAGGGAGACCAGCAAGGAGGAGGTTGCAATAATTTAGATAGGAGGTGACTAAAGAGTAGTTAAGTGTCTTAGTGGTGTGTTCAGAAAGGAAAGGGTGAATATTGCTGTTATAGAGAAAGAAACAACAGGTTTTAGCAATCATTTGGATGTGTGTGGAGGAGGAGTGGTCAGGAGTCAAAGATGTCCCCAAGGTTGTGGACTGAGGAAACAGGAAGTAGAAGAGTTATCTACAGAGATAGAGAAAGGAGGAAGGGGGGGATAAGGGCTTAGGGGTAAAATGAGAAGTTTAGTTTTGGCCATGTTCAATTTCAAACAGCAAAGGCAGCGATGTCAGATAGACAGGCAGAGATTCGGGCCTGGAGTGTCGGAGAAATATCAGGTGTAGAGAGATAGATTTGAGAGTCATTAGCATAGAAATGTTATTGAAAGCCATGGGAGGAGATGAGAGCACCAAGGGACGGGGTATACAGAGAGAAAAGGAGAGGGCCCAGAACAGACCCTTGGGGTACCACAGAGTGGGATATCAGTAGAGGAAGAACCACCAGAATAAAACATTGAAAGAGTGATTGGAGAGATAAGAGAACCAAAACAGCACAGAGCCCCTAAAACCAAGTGAAGATAATGTGTTGAGGAGAAGGTGGTGGTCAACAGTGTCAAAAGAAGCAGAAAGGTCAAGAAAAATTAGGATTGCCTTTGGATTTAGCCAGGAATTTATTTATTTATTAACAATTCTTATATACCGCACTATTAGACATCAGCGCGGTTTACATTGAACAGAAAACATCCCACAGTTTACACATGTCTGGTCGTTACATTTAACAGGAAGTATAACTTGGCGAAATAGGTGAAACTAAATACAATGCAGGGTTATCTGATAAAGGATATCCTGGTTAACTATATACAACAGTGGTACAATAGTATATGGAACAATAGTATATGGATGTGGAATGGACGGAGCAAGAGTATCCAGAGCAGAATAAGTCGCTGGAAACTTTGGCAAGAGTTGTTTCGGTGGAATGAAAGGGAAAAAGCTATGAGAGATTGTAGTGGATCTAGAAAGGCTTGAGAGGACAGGAATTCAAGGCAACAGCAGAGAATTGCACATTCAAGAAGTTTGGAAATGGGTTGATAATTAGGACAAGTAGGGTCAAGTAAGGGTTTCTTGAGAAGTGTGACCATAGTATGCTTGAAGGCTGCTGGACAGTTGCAGTGGAGAGCGAAAGGTTGAGAATATGAGAAATGGCAGGGATGACAGGAGGAGGAGATGGAATTAAGGAGATGGGTGGGAATAGAATCCAAGAACAGGTAGTGAGTTTAGAGGAAGAAAAGATAAGCAGTTTCCTTTTCAGAGATTTTAGAAAAGGACGATAGGGTAGCAGAGATTGAGGGGAGGAGTTAATACTAAAGGGGGGGGGAAGAGGGGATGAAGCTGATCTTGTGGGGAATTGGAGTGTAATCGTGTGGACTTCGATGTGGAAAAAAAATCAGCTAGGGTTTGGGCAGAAAGGGAAAGGGGGGGGGTCTGAGGCAGAGGCGGAAGACAGTTGAAAAGAGACGGCGAGTGTCAGAAGCAAGAGAGTTAGTCAAATGGACATAGTAGTTTTACTTGGTGAGTGCTATGGCTGACTGGAAAGAAGCAAGCATGAATTTGAAGTGAAGAAAGTCAGAAAGGGGATGGGATTTGAGCCCAGTGCGCTCAGCTGAGCTGGCACAGAAGCATAGATAATGGGCAGTTGAAGATAGTCAGGGCTCAGGTGTAGTGCACCTCAAAGGAAGTGGAATGGACGGAGCAAGAGTATCCAGAGCAGAGGAGTGTGCAGTATTATAGGAAGCTACAGCCTCATTAACAGTTTTAGAAGACAAGATGGAGGAAAGAGGTGATGAGAGAACAGAAGGATCGATAGCATGAAGATTTCTAAAAAGGCAAGAAGAGACAGGATGAGATTTGAGGCAGGGAATGATGAAGAGTGAATCTTAGCAGGTGATGTCAGATAAGGGAAGAACTGAGGTACAGAATTTAGAGGGTAAGCACTGGAAGGAAAACGAAGTGCCAGGAACACTGCTCTCATCTCCAAAAGATTTATGGAGCAATTGCTGTCTTCTGGAGACCATCGTCCCCTACGCTACATGGCCTGGACAATGCGCACCCCATCCTGAGAGACTGGTATGGACTGTCATTATCACCCATTCAGGTGGATCAAGAGGCATCCCCGCCTGCAACCTCCGAGCATCTAACCATCAGTAGAGACTGGCCTTCACTTGATGCAGGCACTGCAATCTTTTTGAGAGCAACTGCTTCTGAGGGAAATACAGAGTCAACAGTGCTGCCTGCAGAGGTCACATATGGGCTCTGGCCCAAAACACCAGGTCTTAAGGTTGCCACAATGGATCCTAAGAGTTGTAGGTAATGCCATGCTGACGGAGAGTGCCTTTGACAGAATCGCCGTATCTGTACCTGAACTTTGGCAAGGACAAGACCCTTTTTCTTTTTTTTTCCTTTTTTTTAAAATTGAAGTCAGCCCCTAGGTAAATCAAATCCTGTGTTGGGATCAGACAGCCTTCTTGCAGAGCCTGGGATGGGTGATCAACTTCAGCAAGAGCAATCATCCACTGTGTCATCTGGCGACTCCCAGTAACTAACTTTGCCGTGAACAAACAATTGTCAAGGTAAGGATGTACCAGTATGCCCTGACGACGGAAAGCTGCAACTACCACTACTATCACCTTTGTGAATGTTCGAGGGGCAGTGGCAAGGCCAAATGGCAATGCGCAAAACTGGAAATGACCTATCAGCACTATGAAGCAGAGGAAGCATTGGTGCTCTGGAAAAATGGGGATGTGTAGATATGCCCTGTGAGATCCAAGAGGGTCAAGAACTCACCTTTGCGAACACCCACTAAGACGAGCACAAGGTCTCCATGCCAAAGTGTGGAACTCGTATGGCCCGATTGATGCCCTTGAGATTGAGAACTGCAGGAAAGGAACCCTCTTTTCTTGGGAACGACAAAGTAAATGGAGTACCAACCTAACCCCAGTTGGTATGGAGGCACTTTGACTACTGCATGTAGCCGGATTAGCTTTTCCAGAGTGTCTGCTACAGCCTTCACCTTGATTCTTACACGGAGAGAGCATAAAGACATCAGAAAGAGGACAGGTGAACTCGAGTGTACAGCCTTCCTGAAAATAAAACAAAAGATATTATAATGCCTCTATATCGTTCCATGGTGAGACCGCACCTTGAATATTGTGTGCAATTCTGGTCGCTGTATCTTAAAAAGGACATAGCGTTATTAGAAAAGGTTCAGAGAACAGCCACCTAAATGGTAAAGGGGATGGAAGGATACTCCTATGAAGAAAGGCTAAAAAGGTTAGGGCTCTTTAACCTGGAAGAGACGGCTGAGGGGAGATATGATAGAAGTCTATAAATTAATGAACAGAGTGCAATGGGTAAACGTAGATCGAGTGTTTACGTTATCAGAATATAGAAAGACTAGGGGACATGCAATGAAGCTACAGGGCAAACTAGTTAAGACTAATACAAGAAAATATTTTTTCACTCAACGTGTAATCAAACTCTGGAATTTGTTACCGGAGGATGTAGTAAAGGCTGCTAGTGTAGCTGGGTTTAAAAAAGGTTTGGACAAGTTCCTGGAGGAAAGGTCCATAAACCATTATTAAGAAGGGACCCAGGATATCAATGCTTGACCCAGTACAAGCACTGTGGAACCTGTGTCTTTTGGGGAAACTGCTAGGCATGTATGACCTAGATTGGCCACTGTTGGAAACATGATACTGGGCTTGATGGACCTTGGTCTGACCCAGTATGGCATTTCTTATGTTCTTATGTCCTGGACTACCTCGAGAACCCACTGATCAGACAACCTGGACCCAAGCACAGTAAAAGACGTGAAGAGGACCCTCCTACTGGCACAAGCTCCGCCTGGACCCCCCTCACTTCACTGGGGTTTCTTTGCGGTCCCTGCGGCCTCTGAGTAGTAGCCTCTAGCTGCTCCTCTACCCCCTCGAAAGGATCATCCTTTGGAAGGAAAGCGAGATCTTTGAAAGGATGTGAACCCTGCTCAAAATCTACAGAAATCTTGGAACTGACCTCTTGTCAAAGAAGCAGCCTTCGCTGTATTTAGCTTGTCCTCTGGAAGCCTGGGAACCTTAGTTTCTCCTAGATCCTTCACCAACTTTTCCAACATCTCAAAGAGTAGTTTCCCCTTAAAAGGGAGCTAACCGAGACCAACGTTTGAAGACATATCCACCGACCAGTTACGCAGCCAAAAAAACCCGACGCGTGTAGATCACCAAAGCCATGCTCTTGGCAGATGCCCTTACCAAATTGTAGCACACGTCCACAAGGTATGCAGCCTCAGATTCCATCTTAGCCGCTGCAGACAGCATGCCCTCAGGCAATCCCAGTGCTCAGCATAAACACACTCGCGCTACATACGCCCCGCATATAGAGGGGCTTGCAAGGATAACGCATTGACTTCCACGATTGCTTCAACAAAATTTCCAGCTTTGTCTTCTGCATCCTTTAAGGCAGCACCCTTTTTACTGGGATGGTGATTTTCTTGGTCATCGCAGACACCAGTGTGTCCACTTTTGGTAATTTAAAAAGCTCCTTCTCTTCTGGCAGAATGAGATACCGACGGGCCATAGCCATGCCACCCCTCAAGCTGGCCTCTGGAACCTGCCACTCAGCATCTATCATGTCCTTTATGGCAGCTTCCTTATGCCCTGTTACAAAGGGTCCTCGAGCGTCCCCCTTCTCCACTTGGGAGTCTTGGGTGATATTAAGTGTCCCCAGAGATTGGGCAATTAACTCCATCAGCTTCTCCTGGCAGAAAACACAGATAATGTTGAGATCCTCCCCTCTTCCAGATCCTCCATAGTCAAGTCCTCCCATCTCTCAGAGAGCCCTTCTAAGGAATCTTCTAACACCCCCAAGTAAAGGGAATTGCACTTGTCCCAAGAGTCCTCCAGAACCTTGTTATGCTTAGTAGGGAGCTCAACAGACTTCTTCGCAGCCAAGGGTGACTCCTTAACTATTGAAATGTGCAATTCAGGGGAAGAAGCAGCTAGCAGGCCCTGCTTCATGCAGTAGACCTAGTGCAACAATACAAAGTCAGGGAAAAAGGGAAACCCCACCGACCTGTACCCAGAGCTCTCTGTGCTGAGAGAATGGCTTCCCCAAGTGCCAGTACAGAATTTGACATGCCAGACAAGTTTTCCACCCCTTTCTCTGCTCCTGACAATATGGCCGTTGTTCCCACAGCTGAGGCAATAATCCTGATAATGGAGGTGAATTAATGACTGACACAGTCAGGACATCTCCTGCCGGTGTTTTCCTGCTCTGAACGCTCTCTCCAGAGGATGTGCTCTCCTCCCAGCAAACACAGCTAAGACTGGCTCCCAACATGAGTGCTCAGTGGCAGCCACAGGTGTTACAGACTGCTCACACTACTGGCATAAATTTGAGCTATGGTTCCCAGACAGGCGGAGTAAGCCACTGAAGACTCCCCGCTCGGAGACCCGCTGCGCAGCAGCTGCCTGAACCGATCCCCTTATTCTGCAGCCCCCGATGAGGAAAGCCGCTGCTACCATCAAGTTTTTATTTTCTTTTTTTTTTTCTAAAAGATCCAGGCATCTCTCCAAGCACAGTATTAACCTGGATCCCTCTAAAACAAACAAAATCAGCACTCACTTGCTCAAGACAGAGGGCAAGACTGAGGGAAGGGGAGGGACCTGGACCACCAGGTAATACCCCAAATAAGGTAGATTACTGACTCAACAGCACTGGTTCTGTGCAGAAAGTCTCGCCTTAGAGAATAGATCACTAGCACTTCACTTAATTCCACTCTATTTTTCTTTTTTCAATCCAGTGGAGTCCAAACCGCATAGAAGCTCCTCAACATCTGATGGAGACTGAGAAATACTGGAGTGAGAGGATGTGCACAGAGCCCTTATAGAGTGACATCATCAAAACCTGTGTTTCTCAGTCTCCACCTGCTGGTGAGGGGGCATAAACCCATGCGTCTGGACTGGAAAGATAAGGAAATTATGGCTCCAAGATATTTTAGATGACTTATGATATAGGAAAAGTTGTTTTCGGTGGATCATATTGAGAACCAAAAGCAGAAAGTTAACATTTGCAGGTACCAGAGATATTCACAGTTCTGAAAACAAAAGTAGGTGTTTTTTCTTGTATAGTGCCCCAATGTTTGGAACCTTCTGTCATCTAATTTAAAAGATACAGAAGACATGCCATTTTGTAAACAGATAAAAATATTACTTTTTTGGATAGTTGATAAAGTAAACATTATAGTGATTACTAAATATTAGGGCAGGATTTATTTTCTTTAGATGACGGGCTTGGGAAGTAAAGGGACCAAAGGGAACAGGATTTAGTAATGTATAAACACAGCAGAATGTTCTGTGTTAACTTGTTCAGCAATTCTTTCTTCAATATGTTGATACTTTTAGATGCATTACACAGCGTTTTCTGCAATATTTTGTGCATTTCTTTGTACCATTGTACTGTTCTCGTTTTTGTTTGTAAAGTATGTAAATCCAATTAAATTCCAGGCATCCACTTGTCTTTCTTTCCAATTAGATACAATTGCAGAGATCTGAAGTTACACAAAACAAGTTCTTTCAAAAATCTCTTAACAAAGGAAGAGGAGATGGCTGTGTGTGGGAACGCTAATTCGAGTGCTTGATGGGACTGGATGATCAAGCAGGTGGGAGCGGTAGCGGTAGGCACTTGAGCAGTCGCCACCGCCATCCCTCCCCCCCCCCCATGATGGTATCAGCTGGGTGAGGTCCCCAAGTGAGCTTTTAAGCCAGCCAAAAGGCCCTTGGGCTGAGGCCTGAAGGTGAGTGCCCAAAGTGCCTGGCCACGCCCCTTTGGAGCCCCTTCAAAGGACCAATGGTGTATGGAAGCAGGCTGTGGACTAACACTTAGGGACTCTTCGCTACTGGTTAACTGTAAGGTTGCATCATTTATTTATTTATTATTTTATTTATTAACAATTCTTATATACCGCACTATTAGACATCAGCGCGGTTTACATTGAACAGAAAACATCCGACAGTTTACATATGTCTGGTCATTACATTTAACAGGAAGAATAACTTGGCGAAAAAGGGAAACTAAATACAATGCAGGGTTATCTGATAAAGGATATCCTGGTTAACTATATACAACAGTGGTACAATAGTATATGGAACAACTAGTTATTTACATTGTGAAGTTGGTCTGTTGCGGGAGTCTATCTGGTTTGACCACTTCTGCTATTCACCTGGGGGTTATGTTCGGAGCTGTCATTGAGATATTTAAGGAAGAGGAAATGCTTTAAAGCCTTTCTGAACTGACTTAGATTAGGTATTGCTCTGATTTGTGCTGGTAAGGTGTTCCATAGAGATGGGGCGCAGAATTGGAAGGCTCTGTTGGCTGTTGATCTAGTGCATCTTGTGGTGTCATTTGGGATAACTAGTGTGTTTAATTCTGCTGTTCTTCGTGGCCTGTTTGGTGCAAGTGGTTGTATGAGGTTGGAGAGAGAGGAAGAGGTGAGCCCCTTAGCCGCTTTGAATGTTAGCAATAAGGTCTTGAAACTGATCCTTGCTTGAATGGGGAGCCAGTGTAGCTGTTTTAGAAGGGGTGTTACGTGATCTCTCCTGGATGCCCCGAGGAGTACCCTCGCTGCACTATTCATGGCTAATTGCAGGGGGTTCAGGGTGGACCGGGGGAGTCCTTGTAGTATGGAGTTTGAGAAGTCGAAATGGGGGAGTATAAGGGCTTGATAGATGGTACGGAAATCATCCGGTTCAAGTAACATGCGTAGGTGTCGGAGGGATCTGATTTTAAAGTAGATTGCCTTGACTGTGTTGGCTATGTGGTTCTTCATGTCAAGGTTTTGGTCCAGTGTTACTCCCAGGTAGCGTATTGCCGGTTTAACTTGGAGTTGGGCATCCTTTACGGTAATACAACTAGGTGGGGTGAAGTTGGTGTTCCTCGAGACGAACAGGACTTCCGTCTTTTTGTGTTGTATTCTCATGTTTTGTGATAGGAGCCACTCTGATATGGTGTCAAAGCAGTTAGTCAGCGGGGTAAGGTCTAGGTAATCCAATGATATTGGCATATATAGTAGCACATCGTCTGCATATATCATGTAACTGACATTAAAGGATCTGATGATGTCGCAGATGGGTTGGATGTATATATTAAACATCAATGCAGATAAAGAGGATCCTTGGGGTACACCTTGACTTTGTTGGAAAGGTTCAGATGTATCCCCGTCGACTCTGACATGCTGCCATCTATCGGACAGGTAAGATTTGCACCATTCGAGTGCTGTTCCACAGATGCCTTTTTCCCTTAGCCGGCAGATGAGAATTTCGTGGCATAGAGTCAAAAGCCGCTGCTATATCTAGGAAGACAAGAGCAAAGCCCTGGCGTATGTTATCCACACCTGAGGTTATGTTGTTGAGGAGTGTTGTGAGTAGTGTTTCTACTCCATGCGACTCTCTGAAACCATGTTGAGCTGGATCCAGTGGAGCTGATGTGTCTATATGATCCTGTAATTGCCTGTGCACTATTTTCTCGATGATTTTTGCTAGCATAGGTATGCTAGATATGGGCCTATAAGATTCTACCTTTTGAGGATCAAGTTTGGTGTTCTTTAGCAGCGGTCTTACAGAGGTCTGCTTGAGCGTAGATGGGAAAGAGCCAGTGGTGAAGGAATAGTTTAAGATTTTTGCTATAGTTGGGGATATGTCACATCGCAGGTCCTTTATCCAGTGCGCAGGACAAGGGTCTGTGTGTGCAATGGTTGTGTTTAGAGCTAGGATGGTATCTTCAATAGTTTTCTTCGAAGGAGTAGAGAAGGATGCCAGTGATACTGGGTAGTCTTGTTCATCGGGAGGGTCTGGTATTAATATTTTGTTGGTCTTGCACATTTTAGATTGCATGTAAATTGCATAGTCCTGTGGGTGGATCCTGTTGTGGTGCTCAGGCGTTGGCTCTTTGGCAAGTGTTTTAACTAAGTTAAACAAGTCGTGAGGTTTATTCAATGAGCGTTTCAGGGTATCTGTGTGGTGTTGTCTGATTTTATCTGAGATGGCTTTACGATGCTCTGCCAGGTGTTGGATGTAAGCTGACTGGTCACTGGTGGTACGTGACTTTCTCCATCTTTTTTCTAGTCTTCTTAAAATGGTTAGTGAGGTTTTTAAATCGGCTGTGAACCATGGGGCGGTAGATCTCTTCTTTGGGTTCTTGTTCGTTGGAGGGCGGATAGCGATTGCGCTGAGTTTTTTATTCCATGTGGAGATCAACTCTTCTAGGCTTAGTGAGGTGTCATCAAAGAGTGTGCTCATTTCAGTGAGGATGCGTTCTCTGTTAAATGCGTTCTCTGTTAAATGGGAAAAAGAAAGGCAAAGACTGCCCAAGGTCCCCAACCCCCAGTTAGTGGGCAAGGTAGTGGGTCCTTGGATAGATTGTTTGCAACTAATACTGTTTCGCAGCTCTCCTCAGAGGAAGCTTCTCTTAGTTCCGCTGAAAGGACTCCTCTACCATTCCTTCAACTGCAGTTGTCCAAGGTATTGGAGTCTCTCCTGGGCAAACGGCATCCTCCCAAGCACCTAACCCTCTTCCGAAGCCAGTTGAGATATCTGACCCGAGACAGTCATCTGTAGCTGGCGCCTCAATATATTTCCTTGAAAGACTTGAGGGCTGCTATTACAAATATAGACTCAATTATCTGGTACAGTATTATCTCTCTGCTATTTTTCTCAGGAAACGGTCCAGAAGTTTTCAGAATTAGATAATAGAGTAATGGATATTGTTATACATGTTTCTAGAACGGAGGGGCAGTTAACCTCGGTGCAACAGTCTAATGTTTCATTTATAAAAAAGATTCCTTATCTTTACACTTCAAGTTAGAAACCCTTGAGAATGCCTCGAGTTAATAATTTGAGGTTTTTGAATTTTCCTTCGACACACCTATTATCTGCTGAAATTTTCTTAAGTAAATATTTCAAAGAAGTACTTTCTTTAGGAAGACTCTATCCTAGTTCACAAATGTTTCTATCTGCCTGCTAAACTTCGTCAAGTGGATACTGGGGGCGGAGGTTTGGATGTTTTGTCCAGTGTGAGTCAGGACCTGACCAAATTTCTAGAAGATTCATCAGATAATATAACCCATCGGACAACTTTAATGTCTCTTTTCTCTCCATAGTAGATAAAAAAACAAACAATTTTAGCATCTTAATTTTAAGGATAAAGATGTTCTATTTTGCAGTAAAAAGCTGAATATGTTTCCTGATGTATCCAGGAACACAGCTTCGCCACTAGCAATTTCTTGCATTGAAATCTAGGGTTTTAGGTGTAAGTGCAACTTTATTTTTGCATTTTACACCTAAGTGTATTAACTGGCATGGAAAAGCGTAGTTACTCCAGGGACAGGAATCAGTCCTCACATATGGGTGACGTTGGCGCTGATGGAGCCCTCATACAGAGCAATTCCCCAGTTTTCAAAGAAAGCCTTTGGGATTGCATCACGCATGCGCGGTCCCCTTCCCGCCCAAGGGTGCCATCTTGCTCAGTCAAATGACATAGCTAAAAAGACGGCAAAAGGATAAAAATTAATCAAAGGACTGCAACTCCAGGGGAGGAGGGAGGGTCATGAGGACTGATTCCTGCTGTCCCTGGAGAACACCTGTTATAGGTGAGTAACTACGCTTTCTCCAGGAACATGCAAGAAGTCAGTCCTCACATATGGGACTCCCTAGCTATAGGCTACCGAGAACCCATAACTGAAAAATGGCTCCCTCTAGAAGAGCCGCAGCAGTTGTGATAGGAATTCAGCGGAGAACGCAACACCTCCGGTAGCTTGACACCAAAAGGTCAGAGGGTAGGAGTTACCTAAACCTCAAATAAGTTACGGAGTACCGCCTGGCCGAAAGCACTGTCCCATCGGGACTCCCTATCCAAGCAGTAATGGGCTGCAAAAGTCTGGCCCGACGATCATGTGGCAGCCGACAGATGTCTGCCAGCAGAACAGAATGGAAGTGAGCCACTGATGCGGCCTTAGCCCTGACATGGTGGGCCGTGATTCGACCCTGCAACGGAAGGTCGGCTGCCCTGTACACCCAGGCAATGCAGTCTGCCACCCAGGTGAACAACATGTGCTTAGAGACAGGCAGCCCCAGCTTACTGGGGTCATAAGAGACGAAGAGCTGAGTAGCCCTTCGATGTCCCCGCGTACACTCCAGGTAGATGGCCAACGCCCTCTTACAATCCAGGGTATGTAGGACCGCCTCTGCCCGGCTGGCATGCGGTCTGGGAAAGAAGGTTGGAAGAACCACCTCTTGGTTGAGGTGGAACGAAGAGACCACTTTCGGAAGGAACTTGGGGTGGGTGCGAAGGACCACCATGTTCCTATAAAACCATGTGTATGGTCTATCCGAAACAAGAGCTTGCAGCTCACTCACTCATCTGGCAGACGTGAGTGCCACCAGGAAGAGCACCTTCCAGGAGAGGAAGCGCAGATGGCAAGTAGACATCGGCTCAAAAGATGGGCGAGTAAGCTGCTCCAAGACCACATTCAAATCCCACTCGGTTGCCGGGGGAAGAACAGGAGATTTTAGTAGAAGTAGACCTCTGAAGAATCTGGACACCAAAGGGTGAGCCGAAAGAGGTTATCCTTCCACTGGAGAGTGGTGTGCTGACAAAGCACTCAGGAGGACCCTGACAGAGTTAGACTTAAAACCTAATTCTGAGAGGTGAAGCAGGTACCGCAGCACCACTGGTACAAGGCAAGAGAAAGGGTTTTTATTGTGCTGGGTACACCACACCTCAAACCTGTGCCATTTGAAGGCATAGGTTCTCCTAGTGGACTATCTCCTTGAGGCCAATAACACTTCTTCTACATCCTTAGGTAGGTGGAGAGGAGCCTGCACTACCCTTTCAGGAGCCATGCCATCAGGTTGAGGGACCTGAGGTTGGGATGTAAGAAAGAGCCCTGCTCCTGGGACAGGAGATCTGGCTGCGTCCCCAGAGGGAGTGGGGCTTCCACTGCCAGCTGGAGGAGAAGCAGAAACCAAGGCTGTCTTGGCCATCTGGGGGCTACCAGAATGACAGAGGCCTTGTCCCAAAGGATTTTGAACAGAGTCCGGGCCACCAGAGGCGTGGGAGGAAACGCATGCAGGAGGCCCACCGACCAAGAGATCAAAAAAGCATCTGCAGCCACCCTCTGAGGATGTGGCTGTCTGGAGCAAAAGCTGGACAAGTGGTAAATTTGCGGACTGGCAAAGATCTATGGACGGGTGCCCCCAGCAGTGGAAGATCTGCTGGGCCACTTCCGGACTGAGTTGCCACTCGTGAGGTTGAAGAATCCTGCTTAGCTTGTCTGCTAGGAAGTTCTCCTGACCTGACAGGTAAACTGCTTTGAGGGATATACCCTGCCCCATTGCAAAGGAGGTTTGAAGAGCTAGGCAAATTGCCCGAAGCTCTAAGAGGTTGATTTGGTATGTGCTCTCCTGAGGAGACCACAACCCCCGGAGTGCATGATCCCTAGCAATGGACTCCCCAGCCCAGCAAGGAGGCATCTGTCGTCAGCACTCTTGTGTGCGAGGGAGGCTGAAAAGGCACTCCCTCGAGCAGATTGGTAGGCTGAAACCACCACGTCAACGACTTCATCAGTCATTTGGACACACTGATCCTGTCTCGGAGTCGTCCTGTGGCTTGTGTCCACTGATCTGAGGCACCACTGAGCTGTCCTCATGTGGAGACAGGCATTTGGGGTTACATGTATCGTGGAGGCCATGTGGCCCAGGAGGCGTAGAAAGTGTCTCGCTAAGATCTGAGACTTGTGGCTGACTTGGCACACCAGCGCCAGAAACCTCTGTGCCCTGTCCTCTGGCAGGTAAGCCCTTGCCCGAAGGGTGTCTAGCCTTGCTCCTATGAACTCCAAGTTTTGAGTGGGGAGCAAAGTGGACTTTGCTTGATTTATGACAAAGCCTAGATGCTGTAGCATGTTGATAGTGCGAGCTGTGGCCTGTTGGACCTCCTGAGGCGACTGGGCCCTGATGAGCCAGTCATCCAGGTAAGGAAAGACAAAAATCCCTTGGTTCTTGAGGAAGGCCACCACTACCACCAGGCATTTGGTAAACACTCTGGGAGCAGAGGCTAAGCCAAATGGAAGTACTCTGTACTGAAAATGATTTCCTCCCACTACAAATCTGAGATATTGTCTGTGGTCTGGATGTATGAGGATGTGCGTGTAGGCATCCTTCAGGTGTAAGGAGTATAGCCAATCTCCCCGGTGGAGGTAAGGCAGCAGTATTCCAAGGGAAAGCATCAAACTTTTTCTCACCAGGAACTTGTTTAAGTTTCGCAGGTCGAGGATGGGTCCAAGGCCCCCTGTTCTCTTTGGTATCAGAAAATACCTGGAGTAGAAGCCGTGTCCCTGAAGGTGGTGGGGCACCGGTTCCACCACCTGATACTCTAGAAGACCGGCCAACTCCTGCAAGAGGAGGTCCCTGTGTAGAGGGGGTCTGAGAGGCTCTCCTGGCAAGTAGGAGGGAGGTAACTGGTTGAAGTGGAGCAAATAGCCCCTCTGGACTATTTGAAGGACCCAGGTATCCGTGATGATTGCTGGCCACCTGTGGGCGTACAGGCTCAGCCTTCCTCCTGGTGCAGGACCTCACCCCTGGTTGGAGAGAGACTATGCTTTGGCAGTCAAAAACCCCCTCACGGCTGGGTCGGAGCCGGGGCCTGAGGATTGGGGATTTTCTGCTTACGCGGGCCATGCCTCCTGTCCCTTGGCCTGCTGCCCCTGTGGGCGAGCTGGGGAGGCCTGGTGAGTGGGGTAGTTGTGGTAAGCAGCACCCTTCCTCGGGAAAAAGGGCTTTTTACCCAAGCCCTTCTTTTTAGAAGGGACAGAAGTCTTCTTGCAGAGTCTTGTCCGGGTCAAGTACTTGGACTCGATTTCAGCAGCCTTCTCAGTCATGGGTTTGCCAAAGAGGTTGTCACCCCGGCAAGGGACATCAACCAACTTGTCCTGAACCCATGGCTCCAGGTCCAAAGACATTAGCCACGCCTGGCGGTGGGCACCAATGCCGGCTGCAGCTACTTGGGCCGAAGCCTTGAAGCCATCAGACTGCTCAAGACAAACTTCGAGCACTCCCGAATCCCAGAGGACAAGATCTTGAAGCGCTGCAAGGGTTCCTCAGAGAGACCAGCTGAAAACCCAACAATCTCCTTTGCCAGGTAAGTACATGCCCATGTACAGCTGGTAAGTTTGGACTCGGCATGACAGCATCGAGCCCTGGTAGCACTTTCTGCCGAGAGCGTCCAGGTTCCGGGCTTCCCTGCCAGGAGGCACCAAGGAGTGCGTTTTTTGGCTCTTGAGCCTGTGCATGGCCGATTCCACAACCATGGAGTTGTGCGGCAGCTGTGCTTTTTGGAACCCAAGGCTCTTGCGGACTCGATAGATGGAATCGACCCACTTGCTGAGAACCGGCATCGAGGCCGGTTACTCCCATATGTGGAGCATCAGCCGTTCCAACATCGGAGGGAACCGGTACCATAAGGGCTTCCTGAGGAGGAAAATCATACTGGAGAGCTGAGAGCTTCGAGCTCCTTGGATCGAGGTTCCTCCTCGGTGTCCACCAGGAATGCCAAAGCCATGGCCATGTCCCTGACAAAGTCTGAGAACCGGGTACCCTCCCGGGGGGGGGCCTTCTCCGAGGCTCGGAACCTGGCAAGTCCGATGGGACATACCGGGTCTGGCGGGTGTCCAGGGACGCCTCATTTTCCATTTCCCATGCTGAGTCCTCCGAGGAGAAATCGATGGGCTCCGGCCGTGAGGGCTTCGGTCTCGACCGCCCTGACGCCAAGGGCACTGGCGTCGACAACCTCGGTCCCGAACGGGAGGTCGAGGGAGATCTTGGCCGAGGATCGACCAGAGTCCGAAGAGTCTCGAGGATCGGCTAGGCCTCCAGGGTCAACTTGGACATCAAGGTCCTGGCGGTCGAAGCGGATGGACCGGTGAGACCGGCCATCAGCGCCTGCCGCTGCTCCATGAAGGTAGGCATGCTGCGTTCCAGGGCCGCCATTCTGAGACCGAGCTCAGAAGACTCTGCAGCCTCCGGGTCGGGTCCCGATGCCAGTTCTCCCAGAGAAGAGTCAACGAGGACAACAGCAGTTACCTTCCTCGGCGTCTCCGGCTCTGTGCGAGGCACCTTTGCAGGCCATTCCGACTCCGAGGACCCGGGGCAGCAGTCAGGACTCCGCGACCTGGCCCACGAGGATCCAGGCCAATCAGAGGCATCCAACAATGCTGCCCTTGCAGGTTTCTTCTTCCTCCGGTGTTCCAGCGAGGGAGACCCCCACTCAGAAGAACCCCGACGATGCTCGGAGTCAGATAGTTCCCTAGACACCAAGGCTTCTGAAGAGGTCCGGACCCGGGTGAATGCGGACTCTGAGAAAATCCTCACACGCTGCTGCTGTCTACTTCTAAGTGCCTTGGAGGACATCTTGCCACACGGGCCACAGACCTTCAGGTCATGGTCGGGCCCGAGGCAGCAGAGACAGAAGTCGCGTGTGTTGGTGAGCGACATTAATCTTTTACACCAATCACATTTTTTAAACCCACTGGCAGCCACTGGGGGAAAAAGGGCACCTGCGAGGTCAAACGACCGGGCTGCCAGTGAAAAAGAAAGAAGAGGACGAACACTAGTCACTAAGGACAAAAAACGAAAAAGAGTGACCAGACTCGATACCGGTGTACTGAACCGAGGCAGGAAGGGGATCCGGTGTCAAACCGGGCCGAAGAAGAGAATCTTCAGTAGTTTTGACGCACTTTTTCCGTGAGGGAAGTTGGACTACGTCCGTTGGGCTCAGCGGAAAAAGGGAGACTGAGCAAAATGGCACCCTTTGGCGGGAAGGGGACCACGCATGCATGATGCAATCCCAAAGGCTTTCTTTGAAAGCTGGGGAATTGCTCCGCACGAAGGCTCCGTCGGCGCTGACGTCATCCATATGCGAGGATCGACTTCCTGCTTGTTCCTGGAGAACATAAGCACAGTTACTTACCTGTAACAGGTGATCTCTGGGAACAGCAGGAATAAGTTTTCACATATGGGTACGTCGGTACCGACGGAGTCTGCGCGGGAACGCTTCCCAGCGTCCAATCAAAGAGCTTTTGGAAGCATCCCACCACGCCTGCGTGCTGCCTTCCCGCCTTTCCCAACTGCCTCTCCTCAGTTAAGTTTTAAAGCTGAGACAAAGAGAGAGAGAGAGGAAAGGAAAGATAGAGATACAACTCCTGGGGAGGTGGGTGGGTTGTGAAGACTTATTCCTTCTGTTCCCAGAGATCACCTGTTACAGGTAAGTAACTGTGCTATCTCCAGGAACAAGCAGGAATGAGTCTTCACATATGGGGACTCCCAAGCTAAGAAGCCTGGAGTCCTAGCATGGCATAGGTTGGAACATGCTATACCTCACAACACCAGGCATCCAGAGGATGGAGGGCAGGAGTTGAAGAAAGAAAGATACTGTGGAACAGCTAACCCAGCATAGGACTGCAGACAAGGAGTCCATGTGTGGATAATTGTCATCAATGATATTGCAAAGGATATTGCAATATGGACCTCCCCTGACAGGATTTTGTAGAAGTATAGAGGTTCATGGGATCTACTGGGAAACCCAGTAGAGGAACCTCAAAGAGGACCTCACTGTAAGTGGAGGTAATAAACCTGTAGGAAAAACAGTGGAGGTCAGAATCCTGAAAGGTAACAGGTAACCCCAGTAGGAAAAACTGGGTTAGTACAAAAACGGTGGGCCTTCAGCGAAAGGCTTTATGACAAAAAACCAAACTCTTTTGGCAGCAAAGTGGCTCACTCTTAGAAACAAAAGAGAAAGGCTAACCGATTTGGAGAAACAGGCACAGTCCTTGTGGGGAAAAAGGGTATGGGAGCCCCTTGTATCCCAAAAGAAAGGACAAACACTGGAGGCGTTAGAGCCTGTGATTAGCTGAAGATCCGCAATGTCTCTCCTAACTGGAGTCAGCTAGGAGAGATATTGGGACATGGAGAGCTTCAGAGGTATCTAACCGTAAGGTTATGGTGGAAGTTGTTAACTACCACCGAAGTGGTTGTGGAATCCCAAAAACATGCTGGATAGCATAAGAATGGGTAAAGCCCATCTGTCAGAATCATATAGCTATATGAGCCTGGACAGTCAGGTGATAAATACAAAATACATATCTACCCATAGTAAAAAATCTCGAGATATATATATAGATATATTCTCCTATATCTATATGATATCTATCTATCTATCTATAGTGAGATATGAAGGGCATAAAATACACACAAATGATAGGCATAGACATCTGTAAGATGTATGCTATAGGTATGAATATATATATATGCCTCTATATGGGAGTGTGCAATGAAGCAGACAGAGAGATGCCTACACAAATGGTATTCACATAGGAAAAAAATGGAAAGGAAAGATTCATCTAACAAGAAGGTGGAACCTACTTGAGAAGATATATAGAGAATCAATTTCCACTGGTTATGAGCTACAGGGATGCAAGGTAGTGGAATAACCAGGATGGTTACGTGAAAAGCAGAGGATGAGATCAGTCTGCAGCCAGCAAGTCCCGAGTATTCTAGAACTCTAGCATGGTAAGTGAACAGAAGATGCATAAAGCGTAGTTACTCACCTGTAACAGGTGTTCTCCAGGAGCAGCAGGAATCAGTCCTCACATATGGGTGACGTCGGCGCCGACGGAGCCCTCGCGGAGCAATTTTCCCCAGCTTTCAAAGAAAGCCTTTGGGAACTGCAGCGCGCATGCGCGGTCCCCTTCCCGCCCAAAGGTGCCATCTTGGCCAGTCTGATGACATAGCGAAAAGACAGCAAAAAATTTGCAAAAACTAAATCATATGACTGCAACTCCAAGGGGAGGAGGGAGGGTTGTGAGGACTGATTCCTGCTGCTCCTGGAGAACACCTGTTACAGGTGAGTAACTACGCTTTCTCCAGGACCAAGCAGGAAGTCAGTCCTCACATATGGGACTCCCCAGCTTAAGGCTACCGGAGACCCTAAGCACAAAAAATGAGCTCCCTCAAGCTCAGTAGCACCGAAGGAAGGAATCTTCTCTGACTAATCTCCAACCGGTAGCCCAACATCCGAGATGGAGGGTAGGAGTTGCTTAAACCTCGAAGAGATTACGGACTGCCTGTCCGAAAGCACTGTCCCTGCGGGACTCCCTCTCGAGGCAGTAATGGGTTGCAAAAGTCTGGCTCGAAGACCAAGTGGCGGCCCGGCAGATGTCTGCCAATGGAACAGAGCGGAGGTAAGCCACTGACGCAGCCTTCGCCCTAACCCGATGAGCCGTGACTCGACTTTCCAACAAGAGGCCTGCCGCCCCATAAGTCCAAGCGATACAGTCAGCTACCCAGATGGACAGAGTACGCTTGGAGACAGGGAGCCCCAATTTATTAGGGTCGTAAGACAGGAAGAGCTGAACAGTCTTACGGTGCTCCCGCGTACGATCAAGGTAGAAGGTTAGCGCCCTCCGACAGTCCAGGGTATGCAAGACCATTTCAGCTCGGCTGGAGTGTGGCCTGGGAAAGAAGGTCGGAAGCACCACCTCCTGATTGATGTGAAAAGGGGAGACCACTTTTGGAAGAAACTTAGGGTGAGTCCGCAGGACTACCCTATTCTTGTAGAACCTAGTGTAAGGGGGATCAGACACTAGGGCCTGCAGTTCACTAACACGTCTAGCGGAAGTGAGGGCTACCAGGAATAAGGTTTTCCAAGAAAGAAAACGGAGAGGACAGGTAGCCATGGGTTCAAAAGGCGGACAGGTGATCCGCTGTAAAACCACGTTCAGGTCCCAGTCAGGGGCTGGGGGGCGCAAAGGTGGTTTAAGGAGAAGGAGACCTCGGGAGAACCGTGCCACGAGAGGATGGCCGGAAAGAGGCCTGCCTTCCACCGGCACATGATGTGCAGAAATAGCACTGAGGTGAACTTTGACCGAGTTGGACTTAAGTCCAAGATTGAAGAGGGAAAGCAAGTACTGCAAGACCACCGACACCGAGCAGGAGAAGGGATCTTGAGACTGTTGAGTACACCAGGTGGAGAAGCGACGCCATTTAAGGGCGTAGGATTTCCGGGTAGAGGGTCGCCTGGAAGCTAGCACGACCTCTTCCACCTCTGGAGGCAGCAGGAGGGGAGCAAGGACTACCCTTTCAGCAGCCAGGCCATCAGATGAAGAGATCTGAGGTTGGGGTGTAGGAGAGACCCCTGATCCTGGGTCAGGAGATCGGGTTGAAACCCCAGAGGCAACGGAGTATCTACCGCCAGTTGCATCAGTAGCGGGAACCACGGTTGCCTGGGCCACCGGGGAGCTATCAGGATCACCGAAGCCTTGTCTTGGAGAACCTTGAAAAGTGTTCGAGACACCAGCGGCATGGGAGGAAAGGCATACATAAGGCCCGTGGACCATGAGAGCAGAAAAGCATCCGCCGCTACTCGGAGGGGATGCGGTTCCCGAGAGCAGAACCGAGGAAGTTGCCTGTTCAGAGGACTGGCAAAGAGATCCAGCGTGGGGAGGCCCCACTGGAGAAAAATCCTTTGAACGACCAACGGGTCCAATCTCCACTCGTGTGGTTGGAGG
Source organism: Ichthyophis bannanicus (assembly GCA_033557465.1). Taxonomy (NCBI): domain Eukaryota; kingdom Metazoa; phylum Chordata; class Amphibia; order Gymnophiona; family Ichthyophiidae; genus Ichthyophis; species Ichthyophis bannanicus. The sequence continues at coordinate 349,728,479 of CM066039.1, read as the reverse complement.
ATTCTGCTCAGTTTGTCTGCCAGGTAATTTTCTTGACCTGGGAGATAGACAGCTTTGAGGAGGATTCCTCGGCTGACGGCCCAAGCGCAGAGCTTTTGTGCTTCCCGACAGAGAAGGAAGGAGCCCGTGCCCCCCTGTTTGTTCACGTAGAACATGGCCACTTGATTGTCCGTCTGGACGAGGACGGACTGGTGAGTGGTAAGGTGGGAGAAGGCCCGTAGAGCCAGGCGGATCGCTCTGAGCTCCAGAAGTTGATCTGCTGGGCAGATTCCCACGGGGTCCAGAGACCCTGAGTACATGTCCCTTGGCAATGTGCTCCCCAACCCAGGAGAGAAGCATCGGTCGTCAGTACCTGAACAGGCAGAGGAGACTGAAAAGGCATTCCGAGCACTAGGTTGGGCAGATGAAGCCACTACCGTAGAGAAGAGACCAGCGGGCTGGAGATTCGTACTGAGTCCGCTAGTCTCCCCGAGGCCTGACGCCATTGTGAGCGAAGGCACCATTGAGCAGGCCGCATATTCAGGCGGGCATTGCGGGTCACATGGACCGTGGAAGCCATATGGCCGAGCAGTCTCAGAAAGCGCCTGGCCGAGACCCGGGAATGGCTGCGAAAGCGGCTGGCGAGAGCCATGAGCTGTTGTGCCCTGTCGAGCGGCAGAAAGGCTCGCGCCTGAAGCGTGTTTAATCTGGCGCCAATGAACTCGAGATCCTGAGAGGGGAGCAAAGTGGACTTTTCGAAGTTTATGACAAAGCCCAAGTACTGGAGCAGAGTCACAGTACGTTGCGTGGCGTGAGTGGCCTCCGTGGAGGACGGTGCTCTGATGAGCCAGTCGTCTAGGTAAGGGAAGACAAAGAGGCCTTGAAGCCGGAGATAAGCCGCTACCACTGGGAGACATTTTGTGAAGACTCGTGGTGCGGAGGATAGGCCAAAGGGCAGTACTCTGTACTGGTAATGATTGCCTGCCACCACAAACCTTAGGTATTGTCGGTGGCTTGGGTGGATGAGGATGTGAGTGTAGGCATCCTTTAGATCCAAGAAGCATAGCCAATCTCCCTGCCGGAGGTAGGGCAGCAGGATTCCAAGGGTAAGCATCTTGAACTTTTCCCTTTCCAGGAACTTGTTGAGGTTCCGCAAGTCCAGGATGGGTCTGAGGCCTCCAGTTCGCTTTGGTATCAGGAAGTACCTGGAATAAAAGCCTTGACCTCTCAGGTGGTGGGGCACCGGTTCCACCGCCTGTTCCTGAAGAAGACTTGCCAACTCTTGAAGGAGTAAGTCCCGGTGAAGAGGGGGTCGCAGAGGCTCCCCTGGAAAGTAGGGGGGAGGTACCTGGTGGAAGTGTAGAAGATAGCCCTCTCGGACTATGTGGAGCACCCAGGTATCGGACGTGATGTTGGACCACCTGTGGGCAAAGTGGACTAGCCGGCCTCTCGTGCTGAGAGAAACCAGCGGAGGGGGAGAGGCTATGCTGAAAGAGTCAAAAACCCCCACCCTGCGGAGCAGGGGCCGGTGGCGCAGGCTTGGGGGCTTGCTGCCTACGGGACCGGTTACCCCGTCCCTTGGCCTGCTGACCCTGTTGGGGAGCTGCGGAGGCCTGATAATGAGGGTAGTGTTTATAGGCAGCCGCCTTCCTCGGGTAAAAGGGCTTTTTCCCCGAGCCCTTCTTCTTCTGGGAAGGGGCAGAGGTTTTCCTGGAGAGCCGAGTCCTGGTGAGAGTCTCTGTCTTGAGTTGTGCAGCCTTCTCATCCATAGGTTTGCCAAAGAGGTTGTCACCTCTGCAGGGGACATCGACCAACTTGTCCTGCACCCAGGGCTCGAGGTCGGATGACTGAAGCCAAGCCTGTCGGCGGGCACCGATGCCGGCTGCGGCTACTCGAGCCGATGCCTCAAAGCCATCATAGGCTGCTCGAGAAATAAACTTTGAGCACTCTCGAATACCAGTGGACAAGGCCTGGAACCTCCGCAAAGGGTCCTCGGAGAGACCAGCAGAGAATCCGGCTATTTCTTTAGCCAGGTCCCTGAGATACATGCCCATGTAGAGCTGGTAAGTCTGGACCCGACAAGCAAGCATAGAGCCCTGGAAACACTTCTTACCGAGGCCATCCAGGCTGCAGGCTTCCCTGCCGGGAGGCACCGAGGAGTGCATCTTCTGGCTCTTGAGCCTATGCATGGCCGATTCCACCACCATGGAATGGTGCGGCAGCTGTGCTTTTTGGAAGCCAGGGCTCTTGCGGACTCGATATATGGCATCGACCCGCTTGCTTAATACCGGCGACGACGCCGGGCTCTCCCACATGCGGAAGAGAAGTCGTTCCAGCATCGGAGGAACCGGTACAGTAAAATGCTCCTTTGCAGGAGAGTCATACTGGAGAGCATCGAGCTCTTCGGCTCGAGGCTCCTCCTCGGGATCCGCAGGGAAGGACAAGGCCTTGGCCATATCCCTCACGAAGTCCGAGAACCGGGCATCCTCCGGAGGGGACTGTCTCCGAGGTTCGGACTCAGGGGAGTCCGAAGGGATACACCGAGTCCGAAAAGAATCAGGTGACTCTTCCACCTCGGATTCCCAGGCGGACTCCTCGGAGGAGTCGTCGAGCGGCTCCGGCCGGGCAGGCACAGATGCCGTCCGCCCCGACGCCAAGGGCGTCGGCGTCAACGACCTCGGCCCCGAACGGGAGGCCGAAGGGGACCTCGACCGAGGATCGACTCGAGCCCGCATGGACTCGAGGATCGGCTCAGTCTCCGGGGTCGACTTAGACGTCGACGTCCCGGCGGTCAGGGCAGAAGCGCCAGCGAGGCCAGCGATCAATGCCCGCTGCTGGTCCATGAAGGCAGCCAGGCTGCTCTCCAAGGCCGTCAACCTGAGTCTGAACTCAGGAGACCCAGCAGCCCCCGACTCGGGGCCCGACGTCGGACCCCTCGGAGGCGAGTCCACGAGGACAACAGGACTTACGTGAGCAGACGAGTCCATCTCCAGACGAGGCTGTTTGGACGGCCGCTCCAGCTCCAAAGACCCGGGACGGCTATCGGGGCTATGCGACCTGGCCCTCGCGGAGCCAGGAGCTTCCACCGACGCCGTTCTCGCGGGTTTCTTCCTCCGATGATGTTCTCGGGTAGGAGAGCCCCTCTCAGAGGAGCTCCGACGGTGTTCAGAGCCAGATTCCCTGGACACCGAAGCTTCTGACGAGGTCCGGGTACGGCTGGGGTCAGAGAAGATTCTCTCCCGCTGATGCTGCCGACTCCGCAAAGATTTCGCGGACATCTTGCTACAGGCCCCACAGATCATTTCTTCATGATCTGGGCCCAGGCAACGGAGGCAGCAATCATGTGTGTCAGTAAGAGACATTAGTTTCTTACACTGAACACACTTTTTAAAACCACTGGCGGCCATCGGGGGAAAAAGGGCCCCTGCGAGGTCAAACGTTCGTGCCGCCAGGGAAAAGTGAAAAAAGCGCGAATTTGTCACGAAGGACAGAAAAAAACGAAAAGAAGGGGAGGCCTCGCAACCGGCGTCGCGAGGCCGGATGGAAAAAGGACCGGCGTCGAACCGAAGAAAATACTAAAATAAAGAAAGAAAATCAACTTTTCAGCGGTGACTTGTAGACAGCGTCTGTAGGGCTCCGCGGAAAAAAGACGACTGGCCAAGATGGCACCTTTGGGCGGGAAGGGGACCGCGCATGCGCGCTGCAATTCCCAAAGGCTTTCTTTGAAAGCTGGGGAAAATTGCTCCGCGAGGGCTCCGTCGGCGCCGACGTCACCCATATGTGAGGACTGACTTCCTGCTTGGTCCTGGAGAAAAAGAGATACCATGCTGACCTGCTTAAGGGCAAAAAGGTATCATGCATTCTTACCATGAGGACGAGCTGGAAGGAGAAAACATATTCCCAATTGGAAATACTATGGACCAAAGCAGGGAATTAGCAACTCCTTAAGTTTTCACGTAAGAGGAGGCCTATGTCCTTTATATGAAAAGGAGAACTTTCCTAGTCATGGGAGACATGACTGAAAAAGCCTTTTTCAACCATCTAGTATAGCTGTTGGAATAAAAGTCCCCCATGCTCTCTAGCAAGGGCCCATAGTGGAGAGCTTCTTTGTAGAATTGCAGAGAGCATGATGCAGGAGAAAGAGGAGATAGAACTGGCTGCAGAAGAGCCAGTACCTATGTCAACTATGCTGCCAAACCCAGGGAAATGGAGATGGCAGAAAGAGAAGACAATCCAACAAGCTTATAGTGAAAATATTTCCAAGACAGATGACAGCACTGACTTGGAGCCACTACTAAGACCAGACAGAATGTTAGTGGAGGACAAATCTGGTTGCTGATGGACAAGAACCAGTGGTCCAAACATTAAGGCTCCTGCATTGGCAGCTGCTTGCCAGACAGCAGAAAGAATGGTACTGTTTAAAAACAGAAAGAACAGACAGAACAAGAGTAGAAAACTCTGGACATGTCTGATGAACTGCTGCAAGGCAAGAGTGAAGAAGAGGAGTCAACTCAGAAAAGAGAACTCCGCACTGGAAAACTAGCAAAACTAGAGAGGCTGAAGAAAATCCCTCCAGTGAAGGAATACCGCTCTTACAGAGGAAAAACCTGGTAAGAGGGTAAAAAGAATGGAGCTGAAGACGACTTACAAATAGTAAGTCTATAGAAAGGAAAAAAGACATGCTGGCACAGGAAACTATTGTTTGATAGTGGTTAGACCTCTTTCCCTAGCAGAAAGGAGAACCCTGTGATCTAGAAGCATGAACACATCCTGACAACTCATAGAACATAGAAAGAATGGATGTCTTTGGGAAGAGATCCATGTTTAGGATTTAGAATGACAGCAGTGGATTGCTTCTATTGAGAAGTAGTAACTGTAGATTCTAACCCCAAGAGTCACAAACATCTGATGATGATTGATCAGAAACCCTGCGGTTGCTGGGTTTGCTGAGTCTGGTGAGGGGTTGGATTCTTCAGACCAGGACGATGCCTCTCCTGTTTGGGAACATCTGTATGATGGGCAAGTGAGGAAGAAAACCTTCTTCTCCTGTGGGAAGAAAGTTTGGTAGGACATTTCCTACCTACTGGGAAAGAAGAAGGTGTAGAACAACCCCTAGGAACAGGTAAATCAGTGGACAACTGAGTAACCTGACGTAAAGACTCCTTGTTGAAAAGATTTTCTCCAGTGCAAGGAGTATGTCCCAGTCTTTGTTGTGCCCATTTGTCCAAGTCTGAAGCTTGGAGCCAGGCTCTACGTCGTGCCCCTATAGCTATAGCAGAAGTCCTGCTAACAGACTCAAAAGAGTCTAGGGAAGCACGAGAGAGAAACCAAGAGATATTCTGAATATGCTTAAGCAATGAGGAATAGTCTGTACTCTTGGAATCTGGAAGGAAAGGAGTCAAAAGATGTAATTGCTTTGTGACCTCCTGAAGAGATAGATTCATATAAAAAATATATGAGAGAATTCTTGCAGAAAGCATAGATGTTTGGAAGGTTTGACGTCCAAAGGCATCTAGTGTCTTAGACTCACGACCTGGCGGATAAGAAGAGTGCTTTTTCTTACTCTTTACCCGCCTCATTGCTGATTCCACTACTATGGAATGATGAGGAAGTTGAGTCTTTTGAAATCCTGAAGAGGGGGGCACTTGATATAAAAGATCAGTTGCCCTGGGAGGTGGGGGTACCCTTAAAGGTGTTTCCCACATTCCTAAAAGGAGATCCTGCAAGGAATGATGCAAAGGAAGCATTATGTTCTCCTTTGCTTTGGTAGAAAGAGAGCCTTGTGCAGGATCATGTCCTGGGATAGGAATGGCAAGAGATCTTGCTATATCCAGGAGGAAACTCTGAAAAGAGGGATCCCACTTGGACAGGTTAGATCTGAAGAACTTAGCTGAGCACCGACAGAGGCATCCAAATACATAGGAATAGAAGATCCTGCACAGTGCAGTGTGGAATGCCTAAGGGATGGTCGCCGGTACTGGCTGTCAGGAGCAGCGACCGTCATTACCACATTGTCCATGCCAGGTATCGACTCCAAGCTTGGTATAGAAGGGAGCGATCCTGTTGAAAAAAGCATGGCAGGAGTTGGCCACGATGCTACTGTGGATACCGGTACCGATGGCAATACCGGTACCGATTGAACTGTCAACGATGACTGCTCCGATGTCTCTGTCATCGGAGCAGTCATCGTTGACAGTTCAATCGGTACAGAGGTAACCGAAAACCTCCGGCTGCTATCCTCGGTACCGAGCCACCGGTATCGATCGGTGTCGGTACCAAAGCGTATTGGTACCCAGTCTTCCAGACTAGAGATCGATTCCAAACTTGGCATTGAGGGCAGAGAGCCTGATAAGCCAAGTCTGGAAGGCACCGACCGTAAAGGTAATGAGGACATCGGTACCGATTTCGGTACCGTGTCTGATACCGGTGAAGGAAGGTCAACCAGTGGCAACTCAATCGGCCTCGGGGGAACCGAGAGTTGCGGATCCGAATCATCGGAACCGAGCCTTCGGTACCGCCGAGAGCCGGTACCAAGGCGAGTCGGTACCCAGTCCTCCAGACTGAAGATCGATTCCAGACTCGGCATCGAAGGAAGCGAGGTTATCGATGCACGTCTGGAGGGTACCGACGTCGGTGGTAGTATCGGTGCTGGTACCGATAATGGAAAGTCAGTCTGGAGGGTATCCACCGGTCCCGAAGGCACCGAGGACACCAGATGACGATCCCTGATGAGGAGTGTTTCATCCAACACCAGTGCCGATGCCGGGGTATTGGTACCACTCGAAGCGGATGCCACCACCGGACACAGCTGAGGTATGTTCTGTGAGGGGTGAACCCCAGGAACAACCTGAAACCCCTTATATGCTTTGGAGACCGAAGACTCCCGCTGGGGGGTTTTGAAGTCAGTGGGACCTCGAGGGCAAGGCCGGAGCCGTCTACATGCTGTGCATGAGACCTACCACTCGAGGGCTGGCTAGTCTTAACAGACTGTTTGTGGGTTACCTGATCCTGTGTAGAAGAAGGAGGGGACGGTGCCCCGAAGTTGGAGGGCAACCGTGTATCGAGGGAACCTCGATGTTGAAGACCTCTTCTCACCAAACTGTTGTCAGGACCCAAGCAGGTTAGACACCGACTTCGAGGGTCTAAAAATAAAGTTGTACCGCCACAGTCTAAACATTTCTTGGAGAAAGTGGCCGACGGTTCCATGAAGGAAAAAAGAAGAGGCCTGTAAGTCCTAAGAACCCGTGGGACACTATGAAGAAAAAATATCCCGTGGAAAAGGAAGATTTTACAGAAAAAGAAAAGAAAAACACCAGCGGTACCGGTGGCGTCGGGAAGACAGCCGCAACCACAAGAAAACTAAAGAAATAAAACAAGAATTTTCTGCGGTGACAGGAAGACGTCCTGCCGGCTCCGCGGAAAAACGAAAACTGAGGAGAGGCAGTTGGGAAAGGCGGGAAGGCAGCACGCAGGCGTGGTGGGATGCTTCCAAAAGCTCTTTGATTGGACGATGGGAAGCGTTCCCGCGCAGACTCCGTCGGTACTGACGTACCCATATGTGAAGACTCATTCCTGCTTGTTCCTGGAGATTATTATTTCTACAAAAGTTGCTTGGTTGGAGAAAGTTTTGGTAGATAGAGGGTTTGGGGAAATAGGAGTGTGGAATGAATATAGCCCTTAGTATTTAATTGAGGGAGGAGGGATTCCCTTCGCCCTTATTTTCCTATACTTAGTTTCTTTGGTACCTTTTGCTCTTTCCATGATGGAGAATGATTCTTGTTTTGCCTTTGCCTTCCCGACTGCTGTGTGCTGAGGGGAGGCTTTATTATTTGTTTTCGTGTTTGATATAGTAAGCATTTCTTGTACAGGTAGTCGTCGACTTACGACCGTGTCTGGTTCCGACAGACCGGTCGTAAGTCGATCTGGTCGTAAGTCGGCCTATGTTAAATTACTGTACTTTTTCGAAGCCGTGACCTACCGCAGCTGGAGGGAGGGGGGGGAGGTTATAGAAGGACAGGAGGGAGGGCGAGTGGGGCTCCACTGAGCAGATGGTTTGCTTGGCGGAGCGCTCGTCGTCTGCGTGGAAGAGCTGAAGGGCTGACGGGTGTGGGGAAAGCTCTTGCTGCAGAGGATTCAGGCGCAGGCAGCTTTGAAACTGAGAACCTGCTGCCGGGGTGCTGCGTTGTGAATCCGGCAAGACTTACGACCTATGCGACTTAAGACAATTTCCTCGGTCGTAAAGTCGATCAGTCGTAAGTCGACGACTACCTGTATTGTCATTTGATTTGTAAATATTGCAAAAGCTTAAATTAAAAAAAAAAACAAAGTCTTACCAAAATATTATGCATACTGCATGGCAAGATTTAAAAGATAATTACATAGCAACATAGTATATGACAGCAGATAAGAGTAGTTACTCACCTGTAACAGTTGTTCTCCAGGAGCAGCAGGAATCAGTCCTCACATATGGGTGACAACGGCGCCGACAGAGCCCCTGTGCGGAGCATTTTCCCAGCTTTCAAAGAAAGCATTTGGGAATGCAGCGCGCCTGTGCAGTCCCCTTCCCGCCCAAGGGTGCCATCTTGTTCAATCTGACGACATAGCTAAAAGACAGCAAAAACAAAATGAAGTATATAACTGCAACTCCAGGGGAGGGTCATGAGGACAGATTCCTGCTGCTCCTGGAGAACACCTGTTACAGGTGAGTAACTACTCTTTCTCCAGGACCAAGCAGAAAGTCAGTCCTCACATATGGGACTCCCCAGCTCTAGGCTACCGGGAACCCAAAGCTGAAAAAATGGCTCCCTCTCAAGAGCCTCAGCATCCGTGATAAGAATATCCTCTGAGAATGCCCCCATACAGTAAACCAACACAAGGGCCGGAGGGTAGGAGTTGCCCAAATCGCAAAGAGATTACGGAGTACTGCCTGTCCGAAAGCACTGTCCCTTTGGGACTCTCTCTCAAGGCAATAGTGGGCTGCAAAAGTCTGGCTTGAAACCAAGTAGCAGCCCGGCAGATGTCTGCCAACGGAACAGAGCGGAGATGAGCTAACGATGCGGCTTTCGTCCTGACACAGTAGGCCATGACTTGACCCTGCAAGGGGAGGTCGGCTGCCTTGTACGCCCAGGCGATACAATCTGCTACCCAAGTGGACAAGGTACGCTTGGAGACAGGCAACCTCAGTTTATTAGGGTCAAAAGGAGACGAAGAGCCGAGTAGCCCTTCGGTGCTCCCGCGTACGTTCTATGAAAAGGACAACGCCCTCTTATAGGCCAGGGTATGCAGGACTGCTTCAGCCCGGCTAGTATGCAGCCTGGGAAAGAATGTCGGAAGAACCACCTCCTGGTTGAGGTGGAAGGAGGAGACAACTTTTGGAAGGAGCTTCAGATGGGTCCGTTGGACCACCCTGTTCCTGTAGAACCGTGTACGGTCTATCAGAAATCAGAGCTTGTAGTTCATTCACACGTCTGGCCGAGGTAAGAGCTACCAGGAAGAGCGCCTTCCAAGAAAGGTAGCGTAAATGGCAAGTAGCCATCGGCTCAAATGGTGGGCGAGTAAGTTGTTACAAGACCACGTTCAAATCCCACTCAGTGGCAGGTAGACGAACCAGAGGCTTGAGAAGAAGCAGACCTCTGAGGAAGCGGGACACCAAGGGGTGAACCAACAGAGACTGTCCCTCCACCGGTGAGTGGTGTGCTGATAGAGCACTGAGGTAGACCCGAACAGAGTTGGATTTAAGGCCTAGGTCTGACAGATGAAGTAGATATTGTAGTACTACTGGCACAAGGCAGGAGAAAGGATCTTCATGGTACTGAGCACACCATATTGAGAACCTATGCCACTTGAGGGCATAGGACTTCCTGGTGGACTGCCCCCTAGAGGCCAAGACCACCTCCTCAACCTCCTTAGGTAGAAGTAAGGGAGCTAGCACTATCCTTTCAGCTGCCAGGCCATCAGATTGAGGGATCTGAGATTGGGGTGCAGAAGGCAACCCTGATCCTGAGACAGGAGATCGGGTTGCAACCCCTGAGGGAATGGCGTTTCCACTGCCAACTGCAGAAGAAGTGGAAACCAGTTGCCTTGGCCATCTGGGGGCTACCAGAATCACCGAGGCCCTGTCCCGTAGAATCTTGAACAGAGTTCGGGCCACCAGGGGCGTGGGAGGAAACGCATACAGGAGGCCTGTAGACCAAGAGATCAGAAACGCATCTGCTGCCATTCTCAGGGGATGTGGCTGTCTGGAGCAAAACCTGGGCAGCTGACGGTTCAGTGGACTTGCAAAGAGATCGATGGATGGCAATCCCCATTGTAGAAAGATCTGCTGGACCACCAGTGAATTCAACTGCCATGCGTGAGGCTGGAGAATCCTGCTTAGTTTGTCTGCCAAGAAGTTCTCCTGACCAGGTAGATAAACTGCTTTGAGAAACATGCCTTGTTTGACTGCAAAGGAGCAAATGGCCTGCGCCTCCTGACATAGGAGTCTGGACCCTGTGCCCCCTTGCTAGTTCACAGAGAACATTGCTACCTGATTGTCTGTCTGAACTAAGACAGACTGGTGAGAGAGGGCATAAGAAAAAGTCTGTGGAGCCAAGCGGATTGCTTGCAGCTCCAAAAGATTGATTTGCTGTGTGGCCTCCCGAGGAGACCAGAGGCCTTGAGTGCACGTGCCCTGGCAAAGCGCACCCCAGCCCTTTAAGGAAGCATCAGTCGTCAGTATCCTTGTGTGTGCTGGGGCCTGAAAGGGTGCCCCCCCATAAAAGGTTTGGGAGATGTAGCCACCACTGCAAGGAGTCCAAAAGCGGTTTGGACACCTTTACTCTGTCTCGGAGGTCGCCTGTGGCCTGCGCCCACTGAGCTCCGAGGCACCACTGAGCCGCCCGCATGTGTAGATGGGCATTCATGGTCACATGTACCGTGGATGCCATATGGCCCAGGAGCCGCAGGAAGTGTCTGGCGGAGACCTGAGAATTGTTTCGGAACTGATTGGCCAAGTCCATCAGTCTGTGGGCCCTGTCCTCGGGCAAGTAAGCCCTTGCCTGCAGGGTGTCTAATCTTGCTCCTATATACTCTAAGTTTCATGAGGGGAGCAAAGTGGACTTTGCGTAGTTTATGACAAAGCCCAGATGCTGAAGAAGAGAGACAGTGCGAAGAGTGGCTTGTCTGGCCTCCTGGAGAGACTGACCTCTGATGAGCCAGTCGTCCAGGTATGGGAAGACAAAAATTCCCCGATTCCTGAGATAAGCCACCACCACCGCCAGGCATTTGGTGAAAACTCTGTGGGGTGGAAGTTAGGCCAAAGGGAAGTACTCTGTACTGAAAATGGTTTCCTCCCACCACAAATCTGAGATACTGTCTGTGGTCTGGATGGATGAGAATGCGAGTATAAGCATCCTTTAGGTCTAAGGAGCATAGCCAATCTCCCTGCTGGAGGTAGGGCAGCAGTATCCTAAGGGTAAGCATCTTGAACTTTTCCCTCTCCAGAAACTTGTTTAGGTTTCGCAAGTCTAGGATAGGCCGGAGGCCTCTTGTCCTTTTTGGTACCAGAAAGTACCTGAAGTAGAAGCCTTGCCCTTTCAGGTGGTGAGGCACCGGTTCCACCGCCTGTTCCTTTGGAAGAGTCGCCAACTCCTGAAGGAGGTGGTTTCTGTGCAGAGGGAGTCTTGGAGGCTCCCATGGAAAGTAGGAGGGGTTATCTGATGGAAGTGGAGCATGTAGCCCTTTTGGACTATGGTGAGGACCCAGGTATCCCCTGTGATGGCTGGTCACCTGTAGGCATACAGGGTCAGCCGACCTCCTGTGCTGAGTGGAGCCAACTGTGGAGAAGAGGCTATGCTGTGGGAGTCAAAATCCCGCTCCCTGCTGTGCAGGAGCCGGAGCTGGCAGCTTGGGGGTCTTCTGTCTACGGGGCCCATGCCCCTTGGCTTGCTGGCCCTGTTGGGGAGCTGGAGAGGCCCGATACTGAGGGTAGGATTTGTAGGCAGCACCCTTCCTCAGGAAAAAGGGCTTCTTTCCCGAGCCCTTCTTTTTCTGAGAAGGGGCAGAAGTCTTTGTGGACAGCCTTGTCCTGGTGAGAGTCTGTTTCTTTTTCCACAGCCTTTTCAGTCATGGGCTTACCGAAAAGGTTTTCACCTCGGCAAGGGGCATCAACCAACTTGTCCTGCACCCATGGCTCCAGGTCTGATGACTGTAGCCAGGCCTGACGGCGTGCACCGATGCCGGCCGCGGCTACCCAGGCCTAAGCCTCGAAGCCATCATAGACTGATCGAGAGATAAACTTCTAGCACTCTCGGATCCCTGTTGACAAAGCCATGAACCTCTGCAAAGGTTCCTCAGAGAGGCCAGCTGAGAACCCGGCAAATCTCCTTTGCCAGGTCTCGTAGGTACATGCCCATGTACAGCTGGTATGTCTGGACACGGCAAGATAGCATAGAGCCCTGGAAGCACTTTCTACCGAGGGCATCCAGGTTCCGGGCATCCAGGTTCCGGGCTTCCCGGCCAGGGGGGCACCAAGGAGTGCATCTTCTGACTCTTCAGACAGTGCATGGCTGATTCCACAACCATGGAGTGGTGCGGTAGCTGCGCCTTTTGGAACCCAGGGCTCTTACGGACTCGATAAATAGAATTGACCCGTTTGCTAAGAACCGGCGTCGAGGCCAGTGCCTCCCACATACGGAAGAGCAGCCGTTCCAGCATCAGAGGAACCAGTACAGTAAAGGCTTCCTTCAGAGGAAAATCATACTGGAGAGCATCGAGCTCCTTGGATCGAGGTTCCTCCTCGGCATCCACAGGGAAGGCCAAGGCCTAAGTCCAAGAACCGGGTATCCTCCGGGGGGGAGAGGGGGGGACCGTCTCCAAGGCTCGGACTCCGGTGAGTCCAAAGGGGCACACCGGGTCTGGAAGATGTCCGGGGACTCCTCATCCTCCGTCTCCCACTCCAACTCCTCCAAGGAGGAATTGAGCAGCTCCGGCCGTGTGGGCCTCGGTGCCAAGGGTATCGGCATCGACATCCTCGGTCCCGCATGGGAGGTCGAGAGGGACCTTGACAAGGATCGACTCGAGACTTCGACTCGAGGATCGGCTTCGTCTCCGGGGTCGACTTAGACGTCGAGGTCCCGGTGGTCGGGGCAGATGCACCAGTCAGACCGTCGATTACCACCCGCTGCTCTTCCATGAAGGCAGCCAAGCTGCTCTCCAAGGCCGTCAACCTGAGTCCAAGCTCAGAAGACTCAGCAGCCCCCGACTCGAGCCCCGACGGCGGCTCCCCCGGAGGAGAGTCTAAAAGGACTCGGGGACTCCCGCTCCAAACGAGGTAGCTTGGAAGGCCTCTCCGACTCAGAGAGCCCGGGGCGGCGGTCAGGGCTACACGACCTGGCCCTCGAGGAACCAGGAGCCTCCACCGACGCCGCCCTCGCAAGCTTTTTCTTCCTTCTGTGCTCCCGGGAGGGAGACTCCATTTCAGAGGAACCCCGACAGCGCTCGGGGTCGGACTCCCGAGATGTCCAGGCCCGGCTGGACGCAGAGTCATAGAAACTTCTCTCACATTGATGCTGATGGCTCCGAAGTGCCTTCGACGACATTTTGCCGTATGGGCCACAGGCCAGCGGGTCATCGTCGGGACCGAGGCATCAGAGGCAGCAGTCATGTCTGTCAGTGAGAGACAAGTTTCTTGCACCGATCACACTTTTTGAACCCGCTGGCAGCCATCGGGGGAAAAAGGGCCCCTGCAAGGTCAAAAGACCAGGCTGCTAGTGAAAACACAAAAAGAGTGCGAACGCTAGTCATGAAGGACAAAAACCAAAAATCAAAACTCCGTACTCGATACCAGTGTACCGAGCCCAGGCGGGAAGGGGAACTGGCATCGAACTGGATAAGACAACGCGAAAATCGCAGAAAAAAAAAAAATCAACTTTTCCTGGGTGACACGAACTCACATCCGTCGGGCTCCGTGGAAAAAGAAAGACTGAGCAAGATGGCAACCTTTGAAAGCTGGGGAAATGCTCCGCACGGGGGCTCCGTCGGCGCCGGCGTCACCCATATGTGAGGACTGACTTCCTGCTTGGTCCTGGAGAAAGACCAGTATGGTCCATCTAGTTTGCCCAGCAAGGCGGCAAGAGTAGATGCACCTGCCGCTCCGTGCAGGTCACCCCTCCCCATGCCTTTGTTTAGGGGTGAACCCAGCACTCCATGTAGGTCACCCCTATTTGTTGAGATATAAGAGATTATTATATTTATTTTGATTTTATCCTGTTACTATAAAAAGGGAGCCACTGTGCCTGTCCCATGCCATTTTGAATTCTGTCACTGCATTTACCCCCAACAACTTTCATCGGGAGGGCATTCCAAGCATCCACTACCCTTTCAGTGAAATAGTATTTCCTGACATCTCCTTTCAGTTTACCCCCTTGCAGCTTCATGTTATGCCCTCTAGTTTTATAGCTTCCCCATCTTTGGAAGAGGTTTGTTTGTTCATTAATACTCTAAGTATTTAAAGGTCTGAATCATATCTCCCCTGTCCCTCCTCTCCTTCAGAGTGTACATATTTAGGTCTTCAAGTCTCTTCTCATAAGTCTGACACAGGCTCCAAATCATTTTGGTCCCCTTCCTCTGAACCGTTTCCAGCCTTTTTATGTCCTTTGTGAGATATAGTATCCAAAACTGAACACAATATTCCAAGCGAGGCCTCACCTGTGACTTGTACAGTGGCATTAGTAGCTCTTCCTTTCTGCTGATAATTCCTCTTTGTATGCAACCCAGCATCCTTCTGGCTTTTGCCACCGCCTTGTAACACTGTTTCGCCACCTTCAGATCCTCAGAACAATCACTCTGAGGTCCTTCTCCTGGTCCGTGCACACCAACCTCGCACCCCCTAACATATACAATTCCCTTGGATTTCTGCTTCCCAAATGCATGACACTGCATTTCTTCATATTAAATATCTCAACTGCCAAGCACTAGACCATTCTTTCAGCTTTTATAGATCTTTCCTCATGTTCTCCACTCCCTCAGGAGAGTCCACTCTGCTGAAAATTTGTGTGTCATCTGCAAAATGACGGACTTTTCCATTCAGTCCTTCAGCAATATCACTCACAAATACATTGAACAGTATCAGTCTCATTTAGTATTCATAACCTTTAAAAGATGACAGACCATGCCAGAGAGCATTATTTTTCCTCAGTAGTTTCCTCCCAGCTTCATATGCAACTACCCAGGGCTCTTTCTCATTTTACAATAGCCTCCTCATCCTCCACATCTAGTCCACTCATCATGACAACAGTCCTTAGCCAGGGATTACGGGATTACAGGCCACACAGGGATTACAGGATTGTGAATGCTATCTCTGCAGGGTCTCCAGTCCTGGCTGGTCCAAAGAACAGATGTTGGGCTCAGAGATCAAATTCCAATCTCCTATATGGCAGCACACAAAATTGCCATTGAGTGTACTCAGGCTTAAAAGGTTTTTGTTAAGATCTAGCCAATTAAGTAAACTGATCAAACATACACCTATTCTTGGTACTCTGTTCTCTTGTTAACAAATAGGCAGAAGTTTAAATTAGGCTTACCTGCTAATTGTAGTTCCTGAAGGAACTCCAGTCTAGTCCCGGAAACTCTGGAGTTGTCATCCTCTTCCAGCAGCTTGGAGACTGATACACGTCATTCTTTGATGACACTGCTATAAGGACTCAGGCACCAGCTCCTCCTACTCCAGTAACCTATTGACAAAGTAGACTCACCAGAGCAACAATTAAGTTAATCACACCCCGAAATCTAGTGTTCTCTAACTGTCTAAGTATCAAGTATCAAACTACGCACTATTCTATTGAACTGAACTGCTAAGGGCCTTGCTTCCCCTCCCGAAAAAGCAAATTGCCCGTAGTATCTACAACCCTTTAATGATCCAACCCCGCCCCGTGAACCCTCAGCTCCACAGTGTCCTTAATTCTCTTACCTGTAGAACTGTGCTTCAGGCTGCCACTAGTACAAAGAATTGGGACGGGATCCGGGACTAGACTGGAGTTCCTTCAGGAACTACAATTAGCAGGTAAGCCTAATTTAAACTTCCTTCACGTCCCTCCAGTCTAGTCCCGGAAACTCTGGAGATGTAACAGAGCAGTAACTGACTCAATGGGCGGGACCTGTCAGCCCAGCCTGAAGCACCGCTGCGCCAAAACAGGTATCCCTACCTGCCGAAATATCCAGACGATAGTGCTTCACAAAGGAATTCCAAGACGACCACGTCGCCGCCCTACAAATTTCCGCTGCAGGCACAAAACTGCGCTCCGCCCAGGAAGCCGCTTGCGCTATTGTAGAATGCGCCCTTAGCCCCACCGGCACAGACTTCCCCTTCAGGAGGTACGCCGACGCTATTGTTTCTTTAATCCATCTAGCAATCGACGCTTTGGATGCCGCTTCTCCTCTGCGAGGACCGCCGAACAATGCAAACAACCTATCAGACCTTCTGAACGCCGCCGTTCTCTTGAGATATGTCTTCAACGCCCGTCGCACATCCAACAGATGCAAGTGCTGAGTAGCCGACCCCTCTGAAGCCTTACGGAACACAGGTAAGGAAACCACTTGATTCACATGAAAAGGCGATAGGACCTTCGGCAAAAAAGACGGGACCGGCCTTAAAACTACCTTAGTCTCATGGAAGGCCAAGAACGGTTCCCTACAAGATAATGCCTGTAACTCTGAAATGCGCCTTACCGATGCAATGGCCACTAAGAAGACAACCTTCAGAGAAAGATCCTTTAAGGTAGCTTTCGTCAGAGGCTCAAACGGCTGCGAACTCAATGCCACCAACACTAACTGTAAATCCCAAGTCGGAACTGACTGCCTGCACGGTGGCCTCAATATAGCCACCGCCTTCAAAAATCTTTTAACATCTGGATGTGAACAGATCGCTTGCCCTTTGATCTTACCTCTATAGCAGGAAAGCGCTGCCAACTGGACCTTCAAGGAGGCGGCCGCCAAACCTTTCTGGACCCAATCTTGCAAAAATGCTAACACCTCCGGAAGCGACGCTCGCAAGGCTTCACAATTCCTATCCATGCACCAAGCCTCAAAAATGCACCACACACGAACATACGCTAAGGAAGTCTATCTCCTACGAGCCCTCAACAAGGTCGCAATCACCTCCGTCGAATATCCTTTAGCTCTTTTTTTTTTTTCAATATTTTATTTTGAACCATCAAACCAAACATCAAATACAGAGCATAAGACAATCGCTCCCTGGGGTGGGCTCTGATCCCCAAGGTGCAAGATACACAGATGGTTACATAGTTTTTAAAGTAACCCCCCTATTTCCCCCTCCCCCCCCAACCTCCCCCCCCATAAACCCTTCCCCCCCCCCTCCACCCAGACGCAATACCCACCGGGACCAGCATATATAACAGTGCCGACTTCTGTAAGTCTCCACATACACCCAGGGCTATCAACAGCCTAATTGCAGGGTTACATTACGTGTCCGAGGACTCAACTTTTGAATATAGGGCTCCCATAGTAACCAGAAAGCAGACCATCGCTTCACATGACCTCGCGCAGCCCGACACTCCAGGAGCATGAGTTGATGGAAGGAGTTCCGCCACTCCCAAAAAGAGGGAGGGTGGCTGTCCCTCCACCCACGTAGAATGGGGCCCTTACCCACCAGACATGCCTTCCGCACCAGCCAACGACTCCATTTCCCCTTTGGGGAGGTGAGACCTAGGAGATCCAGGACGATCAAGGCCGCATCCCAGTATACAGGTTGTCCAAGGAGGTCGGCCATATAGAGGGCAATTCTGTGCCAATAGGGGCGTATGCGCCGGCAGCCCCACCACATATGGTACGGGGTCGCCAGCGGCTCCGCACAGCGTGGACAGCTACCATCCGCCGTCAAATGGCAACGAAGGGCTCGCCGCGGGGAGAAGTAAACCCTAGTTAAACACTTAATTTGAATTTCTCGCCAGCGAGCACCCTCTGCCAGGCTCGCCACCCTCCGGAGGGCCACCAAAATAGTACCATGGGGAATCTCTCGACCCAATTCCACCCCCCAGGCTCTTTCCACACCACTGTAATCTGGCTGTGGTCGAAGCTGCTCCAACCGCAGATGAAAGGTCCGAATAGACGGCCGCTCATCTTCACCAAACCCAAAAAACGCTATTATCTGAGCCGAGCGGTCGCCACAGAGTTCCGACCGTGGAAGGGAAGCCACGTAGTGGGCCACTTGCATGTATGCAAAGAAATGTAGGGGCCCTAATTTATATTCGCGGGATAGCATGGGAAAGGGCTTGGGTTTGCCCGCCAGGTCCACCACATGGCCCAGAGCCCGCACTCCTCTCTCCCCCCACAGACGAAATGCCACAGTTTCAGTACCCGGGGTAAAATTGGCATTGCCCCGAATAGGTAGCCAGCTCGATACCTGCCACCGTCGGCCCCAGTAGACATTCAACTTCCGCCAGGTTTTATATACCGGGGCCAATAACACGCTATCCGCTAAATGCGTAGGCCACCTACTCACCTCCAAATGCAAAAGGGCCCGTAGAGAATGGGGTGCCACGTACGCCTCCTCAAACGCTCTAGGGGTATAAAGATCATTATCCCCGAGCCAGTCCCCCAAATGGCGAGCTTGACAAGCCAGTACATAAGCACCAAGATCTGGAAGCCCCCATCCCCCCCCACGGATCCTCCCCATGAGTCTCCGGTACGAGACCCGAGCTCTCGACCCCCGCCATAGGAAGCCCCGAAATTCCGCCTCAAAACACCTGATATCCCGACGAAGGATCCACACAGGGAGGGTCTGCAGCCAGTATAAGGATCCGCGGCAGGAGGACCAATTTGATCGCCGCAATCCTCCCCATAAGGGATAGGGGGAGGGACTGCCACGCCTGCAGCTGAGTCCGCACCTTGGCCAGCATCCGTCGCAGGTTAGTCCTATATAGGTGACCAGGTTGACAGGACAGTACAATTCCCAAGTATATGAACTGGCGCTCAGCCCATCGGAGGGGAAATTCGCCCCCCAGCTACCCCGAAGTCGGCCAGAAACATCAAGGGCTTCAGACTTATCCCTATTGATACTAAACCCCGCAATCTGCCCGAAAACGCGGAACTCCTGCAAAAGAAGGGGTAAGGAATCTCCGGGAGAAAGCAAGTGCACCAACAAGTCATCGGCAAAGGCCGAAATCTTAAATACCTGGGGGCCAATACTTACGCCCCGGATTGTCCGCATACCCGCCACACGGCGTATAAGAGGGTCCAAAGAAAGAACAAAAAGAAGAGGGGAAAGGGGGCAGCCCTGACGGGTCCCCCTCTGCAATGAAAAAGACTCTGATATGACTTCATTACAGAGTATCGCTGTGGTAGGATTGGCATACAAACTGTCGACCATGCTACAAAACGACGGCCCCAACCCATACTGAGGGAGGATGAATCTCAAATATTGCCAGTCCACCCTGTCAAAGGCTTTTTCTGCGTCAAAGCTAATCAAGAGAGAGGACAGGTGTCTATACTGAACCCATTCTAAAGACGCGATGATCTTGCGTAAGTTACGGACCGCGTATCGCCCCTTAACAAAACCGACCTGGGACTCATGGACCAACTGCCCCAAGAACTCCGCCAGGCGGTCCGCCAAGATCTTAGCCATTAATTTAAGGTCGAAGTTGAGCAAGGAAATCGGACGATACGAGGCTGCAGAAAGAGGGTCTTTGGCCGGTTTGGGGATAAGAACAATATGAGCATGATTAGCCCCCCACCGAAAAGAGCCCTGCTGCGCTCTCCGATTATGTACAGCCGCCAGCGTTGGGGAAATCTGTTCCTTGAGGATTTTATAGAATTCAGCACCTAGACCATCAGATCCGGGGGATTTGTAGCAGCTGGCCTTGGAAATGGCCCCTTGCAGCTCGGCCACCGTAATTGGCTGATCTAACTGTGCTCTTTGCTCAATGGAGAGGCGGGGCAAGTCTAGTCCCCTCACATATTCCGCCATCTTCGTGGGAGAAGTCGCCTCCGCAGCGTAGAGTTTCTGAAAGAAAGAGCGAAAGACACGCGCTATCGCCGGGCTTTCCCTTTGCAAAGTCCCACGATCGTCCCGCAAGGCGGGCACCAATTTAGAGCCCCTGGGTCCACGCAGGCACCGAGCCAATAACTTTCCCGGCTTATCCCCATAACGGTACAATTGATAGCGATAATACAAGACTGACTTCTTTGCTCTCTGGTGTAAGAGTTCGTTTAATTCCATTTGAGAATCCCTTAACTGCTTTTTTAGGCCCGCAGTGGGAGTATGAGCCCAGCGGCGTCGCAAGTTCGTCACCGATCGCTCTAAAACCATAATACGTTAGGCCCTTAATCGACGTTTTCTGGCAAGAAACCCAATTATGTCTCCCCTCAGTACGACTTTTGCCGTTTCCCAGAGCAATTCGGGGTCATCTTGATGACCCCTATGGTCGGCCTCGAATTCCTGCCACCGCCGCTGTATAAATGCGCGAAATTGGGCGTCTCTGTATAGTTCCAGTGGAAAACGCCATTGAAAGGCCCGTGACGTATTCCCACTCCAAAAGACTTCCATCCAGACAAATGCATGATCAGATATCTCTACAGGCCCTATCTGGGCGTCCCCCACCTTGGCAAACAGCTCAGCGGATAACAGCAAGTAGTCTATACGTGCACTTGTGCCGTGGGCCCGGGATTGGTGTGTATAATCCCGCTCGACCGGATGTAGTAATCGCCATGAGTCCACTAGCCCCAGTCTGGAACAAAAACATCGCATTGCCTGAGCCGTCGCCCGTCTTTCTCTTTGCTCCCCCACTTTAGAGGTATCGAGATCGATATCCATGACCCCGTTGAAGTCTCCCCCTAGAATAACGGGGAGCTCCGGCAGCGTCTCAAGTGTGGAGGCAATGCGCGCATACAGGGACAAATCGAGTACATTGGGACAATACACGCTACCAAGAACTACTGGCCTCCCCTCAAGGACTCCCTGCACCAGTACATATCTGCCCGTCGGATCAACGAGTTCCTTCACCACCTCCATTCTTACCCGTTTATGGATCAAAAGCACTACCCCACCCTTCTTACCAATCGCTGGGGCCCCCCAGCCCTGTCCCACCCACTCCCGGCAAAGTTTACGGTGTTCGTCGGCAGTCTGGTGGGTTTCCTGAAGCATAGCGATGTCTGCTCCCTGCCTAGCCAGGGCCTGCAAAATTTTTGCCCGTTTAATCGGACTACCCAGGCCACAAACATTCCAAGAGATTATCTTAAGTGGCATACATTATTAACCTGGGCACAAAAGTGTCTATTAAGTACCATACAAAATATAGGGGAGACACCCCCCCAGCCCGGGGTCCTCCCCCATAGCCCTTCAAAGACCGTCCTCGGCCCGTCACTACCGCAACTGGTCCCCAATAATACAGTGTTCCGACTCCCCGCCCTCCCCCTACCCCCCTCCCCCTCCCTGAACTTCTACCTCTCCCCCTCCACCCCTCCCCCTCCCTCCCTCCACCCCCCTTCGATTCCTTAGTTCTACTACCATCCTCCTCTCCTCTTCAGTGAATTCCTAGATGCGTATGGTACCCCCCCACTCCTCCAACGCCCCCATCCCGCTACAAGCCACTGCTCCCCCCAGGCCCCCCCCCGGCCCCCCCCCCAAGACACAGCCACCACCCGGACTTCTCCCCACCCATCCCCCACACCCAAAGGAAAACCAACAGTTCTACTTAAAGCAGTCAAGACAATCCCAGCAGCCCTCCACCCCCACAACAATTACCATCACCTTCACTTTACAGTCCAAAGCAAATATCTCTAAGCTTGTACATCAGGGCAGTAATCTTCTTCTCCGATCCTCAGGACTCGGCTGCCACTGCAGCCCTCCGCCGTATCTCCTCCACGTAGGGCGTTGCTGCTGTCGCGAAGTCAAACGTCCGACGGATCCCGTCATGGGTGAAGACCAATCGGGCGGGATATTGCACCATGAACTTAATATTATTGTCTATCAGGGTCTGGCACAGCGGTCCATAATCTCGTCTCCGCTGTCCTAGGGCTGCTGAGTAATCCTGAACAATACGTAGCCGGGCACTGTCCTTCTGAATGGTCCCTGTCTTACGCGCTGCACGCAAGACCGCTTCTTTCTGTTGAAATCTCAGGAACCGTGCTATTGTCACCCTGGGTCGGGTATCGTTAGTCCTCCTGGGTCCGACCCGGTGCGCTCTCTCTATTTGCACTGAGGCACCTTCAGGTTCATTCGCCAGTAGTTGTTTCACCAGATCTTCTAAGTAGGAGCGCAAGTCCCGATCCTCGACGGTATCTGGGATCCCAAGAAATCTCAGGTTATTACGGCGGGATCTATTTTCTAGGTCATCTAGTTTGGCTTCCTGCCCTTGAAGCAGTTTTTTCACCCGAGCCATCTCCCGCTGTAGCTCCAGCACGTGCTCCTCAGACTTCTCTATCTGGTGCTCCGCCTCATGTAGACGGCCGCCCAAGGCCTCCACTGAGGTCTGGACAAGGTCCATACGGCCCCGTAGGTCCTCGAACTGAGCAGACAGCGCTCCCGCCACGGCTATGGAAATTTCATCCACCATCTCTGCTGTGGTCTTAGCCTCCCCCTTCAGCGGTGAAGATTGCTCCCCCCCTCTGGGCGGCAGGGGAGTCTTCTCCTTCTCCACCCGGCGGCCGCCCTTTGCCGCCATCACCAAGGCCTCTGTTGTAATCCACTCAGGGGGAGGGGGAGTCCCTCTCCCGTCCCCGCTCCACTCGCCGGGCGATGAGGGCCTCCTTCGTCGACCTCCTTGGTTCGCAACACAGTCCCAGATCCGAGCCGCAGGCGTCGCCGGGGCTATTCAGGCCTCTGTACACAGGCAATAAAGTATGGGTTCAGGGCTCTGAGGCACTAAATGGGAGGCCGGGATCCCGGTCAGCCGAGCTCTGGAGGGAAGGCCTGGGTCACGGGTCCTGACGCCCCATAGTTAGGTACAGTTCGGAGGCCCCTAGGTGTCAAAGGTGTGGCAAAACGCTGAAGAAAGAACACCAGTCCCGGACTCCTACACCCAGAGGGGGGATAAGCTTCGGTCTCGGGCTCCTATACACCGGAGGCCAGGTGCAGGGCGCCAGTTACAGGCTCTTCAATGGTGAAAGCAGGGCTCCGGTCGGAGACTCCAGAATGCCAGAGGCAGGGGGGCAGGATTCAGTCCAGTATGTCCCACTGCAAGATGATAAAGCTCAGGATCCCAGCTGGCAAAAAAAACATGGGTCACTGGCTCCGATGGAGGGGGGAGGAGGGCTCCGGTCATATCCACTCGGCCCTTTGCGGGTCCCCTAGGGTGGGGGTGGGAACAGGCAGAACAGGAGGCATTCCACAGCCGGGCCCAATAAGGGATCCTATCCTCCCCCGGTCCCTCCCGCGTCAGGCAGCCACACGGGGCACAGGCTGGAGTCAAGCTGGAGGCAAAAGCAGGAGGGGGGGGGGCAGGAACACCAGTTGCGAGGCCGCGGCCGCCGCGGGGATCCCCCTGCAATCCCGTGTAGGCTGTCTAGGGTCGCCGCCTGCCTACTCACCCCACCACGTGGCACTCACCCCAGCGCGGCGCCTGCAGCACAAGCCGCGCGGGTCCAGGCCGCCTCCAAAAGTCTTCAGATGCAGGTGAAAGGGGAGCGCCGGATCATCACTTTCGGCTGCGGCTTGTGTAGGGGAGCTCGGGGGGTGTGTGGGAACCCCGAGATTAGCCCCGCACGGTCATTTGGCGGCGCCGGAGGAGCAAGGGGGCCCAGAGCTCGAGCGGCGTGCGTCCGCTCGGGCTCACCGCATCACCGGAAGTCCTATCCTTTAGCTCTTAACCTCGCCCTTTCAAGAGCCATGCCGTAAGTGAGAACCGAGCCACCTGAGGCATTACCAACGGACCTTGTTGCAAAAGATTCTGTCTGACCGGCAGCCTCCAGGGCTTCCCCACTACTAGCCTCCTGAGATCCGCATACCAGGGGCCGCCTCGGCCAATCTGGCGCTATCAAAATCACGTACCCCCTGTGAACCTCGATCCGCCGCACTACCCAACCTACCACCACCCAGGGCGGGAACACATATAGAAGCTGATCCGTCGGCCACTCTTGTATGAGAGCATCCAGGCCTTCCGACATTCGTTCTCTGCGCCTGCTGAAAAACCAACCTACCTTTGCAGACTTGAACGTCGCCATGAGATCCATAACCAGCGTTCCAACGCCAAACTATCTTGACATAAACTTCCGGATGAAGCGTCTACTCTTCCAGATCTACCCTCACCCGACTTAAGAAAATCGGCCGCCACATTGTCCACTCCCACAACATGTGCTGCCGACAGCGCCTGAAAGTTTGACTCGGCCCATTCGAATAATTGCTCGGCCTCGGCCTCTAAGGGAGCACTGCTGGTGCCCCCTTGCCTGATGACGTAGGCCACTGCCGTCGCGTTGTCTGAAAACACTCGTACCGCCGCTCCCTGCAGCTGTCCTTGAAACTCCAGCAACGCTAACCTCACCGCTCGAAGTTCCAACCGGTTGATTGACCAAGATCGTTCCTGAACCGTCCACCGTCCTTGCGCGCACCTTCCCTGACAATGTGCCCCCCACCCTAGGAGGCTCACATCCGTCGTCAGTGGAATTCCAGTCCGGTATGTCCAAGGGCATGCCCCTCTCCAGCGAGTCCTGCCGTAACCACATCATCAACGATTCCCGCGTTGCATCCGGACAAATAAGCCGTTTTGACAGCGGATCGCTCTGATGTGACCACCTCCTGAGCAATGCTCTCTGCAACGGCCTCATATGCGCTCTCGCCAAAGGCACCAAATCGATCGTTGCCGCCATCGTCCCTAGGACCTGCAAATAATGCCACGCTGTCGGATGCGACTGGTCGAGAAACCGGCGAATCAACCTTTGCAACGACAACACACGATGAGGCGGGAGAAAAACCTTGCCTGTCCCTGTGTGGAAACGTGCCCCGAGATATTCGAGGACCTGAGAAGGCACCAGACTGCTCTTGGCTACGTTCACTACCCATCCTAGTTGCTGCAGGCAGTCGACCACCTTGGCCGTAGCCTCCTCGCCTGGATTTTGCACGAATCAACCAGTCGTCCAGATCGTAATGAATATCCGCCAGATATGCCGCTCCTGACTTCAAACGCGCTGCTTCCCCAACTGCGTCCTCCATCTGCTGCCCCTGGACGCGTTGAGCCCACCGAAGACATGCTCTTGCTACCCAAGCTCCACAAATGGAAGCTTGCATCGACAGTGCATTAACCTCAAAAATCTGCCTCAATAATGTATCCAGCTTTCTGTCCTGCGTATCCTTAAGAGCTGCACCCCCTTCCACCGGAATGGTCGTCTTTTTGGTCACCACCGAAACCGCCGCATCCACCTTTGGCGACTTAAAAAGCTCCTTATCCTGCTCCACCAGCGGGTAAAGCCGAGACATCACCCGAGAGCCTCAGTGTGGATTCAGGCATATCCCACTCACCTTGTATCATCTCTTTAATAACTCTATGCATGGGAAACGCCCTCTGCGTCCTCCGAAAGGCTTGCAAGAGGGGATCCTCCAAGGTAGCCTCCTCAACCGGATCCACCACCGGCACATTCAGCGCCTTCAAAGTCTCTGAGATCAATACGGACAACTCTTCCCGCCGAAAGATCCACACCACACTAGCCTGCTCCTCCTGTTCAGGAAGCTCACCTTCTTCCAGCTCCTCATCCACCTGCGGATCCAGCTCCTCACCCTCTGTGTGCACATCCTCTGAAAACTCGGACTGACACCTCTTATCCGGTTCCACCTGGGCTCTCTTTGGCCCCAAGGTCAAAGGAGACCCTGACAGAGGAGTGCCTGGCCTTTTCTGCCCTAAATCCACCGCCATGTGAGCCAAGGCCGAGGAAGACGCTTCCCTAGGAGCACTACCAAGTGCTCTGTGAATAAGCGCTACAAAATCCGGGGAAAAAATGGATAGCAAATCACCAGCCCCCGGTGCCGAAGCCCTCGGGCCATCCGGTGCCGAGGAAGGACCCGGGATAGGTTCTACAGATCCAAACAAAGGGGACAGAGGCCTCTGCGTCACTGCCTCCTGCTCCTCTGTTGCCGCCAAAGCCTGTTCTCCTGAGGGTACCTGACTACAGGTCTTACAGATGCCTGTCTCTGACACCGTGGACCTTTTTACCCCACAGAGTAAGCATAAAGCCTTCACTGGCATCCTGACTCCTCTATGCCCAACTCAGACTGAACAGAACTGCCCAGACCTAAAACTTCTCAACTCAAACTCCTTCCCCCAAAGCCCCACACCTGACAATGGGAGACTAAACTGACCCCTGCTCTGTCAACTCAGAGCCGTCGCGTTTCTCTTTGATCTTTTTTTTTTTTTAATCAGTAACGCAAATCAAGGCAAAACAAAGCAGGAGGTCCCCTGAGCTGAATCGGCCCAAAAACTGCACGAAACAAAGCTTCCTTCGATTTAAAATTTCAGCTTGTTTCCCCCAACGCGCCACCGGCTTTTCCCGCCCAAAACCTGCCGCGGCGGGAAAAGCACTGACTATGCAGGCCTCCGTTTCGCCCTTACAACGCTGAGGACCGAAGCCAACTGAAAACTCAATCGGGCTTACCTTACCGCCCACGAGCCAGAGAACCGATCTGCTCCACAGCTATTTCCACAATCGTGCCCCCAGTCCTGGCATGCAGCCTGCACAGGAATCTAGCACAGCAGTGCACTGTGGCTGAGCTGTTCCTGGCTGCCCGATCTCCTCAGCGCTTGCAGGCAAACCCTCTGCGATGCGCTGGAGAAGGCAGTGAGCCCAAATGAGATCCCTCCGGGCACACCCCCGGTCTGAAAGTCCTTCTGTCCCCTGTCTCTGCAGTAAGAGGGAGGAAGATGGAAGAGAAGCCCTTCAAAAACAAAAAAATTAAAGCAATACTGCCCCAAAGGCAACTGAAAACCAAAAACCAAATCCAAATCCAAAATTAACTGCCCCAATTTGGGAAAAAAAAAAAAACTTTAACCCCACTAGAACTAATCTCACTAAAACTACAGTCCTTAATTGTATCTCTAGTGAGCCAGACACCCTGGCTCACATCCTCCAGCTGCTTGGAGACTGATAAAACTGGAGTAGGAGGAGCTGGTGCCTGAGTCCTTATAGCAGTTTCATCAAAGAATGACGTGTATCAGTCTCCAAGCTGCTGGAAGAGGATGACAACTCCAGAGTTTCCGAAATTAGACTGGAGGGACGTGAAGGAACAGATTCATGCACAGATATCTGAAAAAAAGCTAACTTACTTTCTACCTAGCTTCATAAATAGTAGTCAACTTGCTCATCTATATTCATTATCAAACAAATTCTTATATGAAAAAGAAAGGTAAGAGGGAGGAGTAGCCTGATAACCAGGGAAGCCAGATTCGAATCCTACTGTAGCTCTTGGTGATCTTGGGCAAGTCACTTAGAATCTAACTTAATAAGAACATAAGACATGCTATACTGGGTCAGACCGAGGTCCATCAAGCCCAGTATCCTGTTTCCAACAGTGGCCAATCTAGGTTATACGTACCTAGCAATATCCCCAAAGACACAGGTTCCACAATGCTTGTACTGGGTCAAGCATTGATATCCTGGGTCCCTTTTTAATAGTGGTTTATGGACCTTTCCTCCAGGAACTTGTCCAAACCTTTTTTAAACCCAGCTATACTAACAGCCCTTACTACATCCTCCGGTAACAGATTCCAGAGTTCGATTACACGTTGAGTGAAAAAATATTCTCTCTTATTTGTCTTAAATAGTTTACCCTGTAGCTTCATTACATGTCCCCTAGTCTTTCTATACTCTGATAGCGTAAACAATTGATCCACGTTTATCCGTTCCACTCCATTCATTAATTTATAGACCTCTATCATATCTCCCCTCAGCCGTCTCTTCTCCAGGCTAAAGAGCCCTAACCTTCTTAGCCTCTCTTCATAGGAGTAGCCTTCCATCCCCTTCACCAATTTGGTGGCTCTTCTCTGTACTTTTTCTAATAACGCTATGTCCTTTTTAAGATACAGTGACCAGAATTGCACACAATATTCAAGGTGCGGTCGTACCATGGAGCGATACAGAGGCATTATAATATCCTTTGTTTTGTTCTCCATCCCTTTCCTTATGGTACCTAGCATTCTACTTGCTTTCTTGGCCGCCGCTGCACACTGGGCGGAGGGTTTTAACATGTTATCCACAATGACTCCTAAATCTTTTTCCTGGGTGGTGGTTTCTAATGTGGAGCCTTGCATCGTGTAACTATAGTGTGGGTTGTTCTTTCCTAGGTGCATAACTTTGCACTTGTCCACATTAAATTTCATCTGCCATTTGGATGCCCAGTCTTCCAATTTATCCAGATCCTCCTGCAGTTTTCCACAATCCTCTTGGGTTTTAACAACCTTAAACAGTTTTGTGTCATCTGCAAATTTGATAATCTCACTAGTTATTCCCTTTTCCAGGTCATTTATGAATATGTCAAAAAGCAGCGGACCCAGTACAGATCCCTGGGGTACTCCACTATTCACCTTTTTCCATTGGGAATATTGGCCATTTAGCCCTACCCTCTGCTTTCTATCTTTTAACCAGTTCCCGATCTGAGGCAGTGGAAGGTTAAGTCCTCTTTGGACAGGAAAAATACCTGTTGTATCTGAAGGTAACCTGCCTTTAATTTCAGAGAAAGGGGAGGAGCTAAATCTGATTCCCTTTTCCTTAAGAAAGCTGTGAATAAGTGATCATCCTACAAATTCAAGGCAAATTGACTGAACCTGTTTATAGGGGTTCATTCCTATCAATGAAAGGACATTTTAACTCCAAAAGGTCAAGGTCAAAATGCTGTCTCTTTATTGTGTAATTGCATAAATCATAGACAGACACTTATGTACGTACTTTAGGCAGTCACTATTCTGTAAGTATGCATGTCAGGCCAACGACGCATATTTTCGGAATGGACAAGCATAGTGGCAGAGCTTGGGCACAACATAAATTTACATGTGCAAGTTATGAATCCAGTCTACGGCTGGCATAAGTGCTCATGCATAGGATTGGTGTGTATATTTTATGACTTATGTGCCTACTTTACATAGAAAAGTAGGTGTCTGCTTTTCTTATAAAACAGACATGATAAATGCATATTTTCCATTGTGTGCAAAACTAGGCAATCCTTATAAAATTACCTTCAAAAAATTACTACTCAAAATAGACACCTGTACATGAAGGAAGGGGGCTTAAAGAAGCATTAGCACTTCCCTGACTCAAAAGAGGATTCTCTCTGCAACAGACTACTATTTATATCCCACTGGCACACTGCTGGACTGCTTTTCTAATTCTTCAGCTGACTGTGGTAGCACAGAGCAATGAAATATGGTTTTATAGGGCAGTATGACTGCAGGGAGCAGGTACAAGTGAGACATCGCTCTGGCCCCTTGCAGGCCAGCCTCCAGGATCTCCCCACTCCCCCTTGAGTAATTCCTTAAATCACTCCAAGTGCACTGGGAAGGCCTTCTCTAACTCCTTGATGCCTTGCAGCAAGGGATCCTCCAATGGAGGCCCCTGTTCTGGTACTTGTTGGAGAATATTTAGAGCATCTAGGGACTGCAAAATCAGAGCAGATAATACCTCCCTCTGAAAAACTCTAACAATGCTCAGATCTTCTCCAGGGGAAATTTCCTCTTCCTCAAGATCTGGCACCGGAGACTCCTCCCAAAGCCCGGAGAGTCCCTACAAGGGATCTTCCGATTCCCTGTATCCCCGAGGCCACCTCTTCCCAAGCACCCTCCGCCATCTGCCTTTGCTTCGCCGCTGGTCTGGGGACCTCCTTAGCTAGGGGGAGAGACTCTCTGGTGCTGTAGCAGCCTTGGGTCCCTGCCCAGGGCCCTCCACCACCCCTGTTATAAGCAGTAGGCCTGGTGCAACAAGAGAATGAAATCCAGCAAAAAGGAAAGCCCAGAGAACCCCCTGTGCCCTTGCAACCTTGGTTCCTGTGGATCCCAGATTCGGGCCTGCAACATCCAGCAAGTCTGCAGCCTTAGTACTGTCGGCGGACAAAATGGCTGCGGATCTTGCCAAAACCGCAGGATCCCATGACTGCATGAGCCCCAGAAACAAGTCCTGTGCAAGGTCATTCTCAGACGAGCCTGTATCACCTGAGGTGGAGCCTGCAGTCCGCAGGCATAATTCAGCAGTTTTACCACTCTCCATGCACCCATGGCAAATTCCCACTAAATTAAGGGTGCCCCACCAAGAGCCACAGGCTGGGCACACCGGCTTTATTTATTTTATTTATTTATTTACATTCTCTTATATACCGCGCTATTCTGAATCAGTGCGGTTTACATTGAACAAACTGAAATTACATTGAACAGGGCATTATAACTTGGAGATAACTATTTTACAGGGAACATGTAGGCATCATGCCGACACCTTCTGTCCCTTCCAGCTCCGATGGATCCACGAGCACCCTAACAATCATCAAGGCTCTCACCTGTATAACCGCCGACACCAGGGCTACCGGCGACACTCAAGCCTGGGACCTCTAGCCTTGTCACACTGCTCAGATGGCTCTCTGCTACCTCACTTGTTGTGTTTTTTCTTTTCTTCGGTTTGCAATGCCACTCACCCGGTCAGCAGTAATACCAAAGGCACAACCCAGTACTCAAGCCAGCACCGCCAGCAGAGGAAGGGGGTCTGAAGAAATCAGGGAAGGGACCAAACAGAGTGGGTAATGCACCCCAGGAGGTTCTGCAGGCAGACTCAACTGCCCTTACTATTCAGGCACTGTGGTCTGCAAGCTCCACTAGCCCCTATTGCTCGTCTTAACACAAAAACCTAACTTCTCCTTTTGGTTAATCCCTCCAGGAGAGTCCAGTGCACAGAGCTCCTCACCATCTGCTGAAGACTGGGAAATACTAGATTGGAAAAGGTGCACAGTTCCCTATGGGGTGAACACCAAAATCCTGTGGTTCTCAGTCTTCATCTGCTGGTGAAGGGGCATAACCCATGCACCTGGACTGGACTGGAGGGATGATATGGAAAAGGAATATGCAAAGGAGAAAAGATATGAGAAAAGAGGTATGACAAGAAGTGACTGGCAAAGTGGGAATCAAGTCTGGCTCATGACAGCTGGGTAATCCAGCATCAGCCCTATCAGTTTTCACTTTCTGCTTTCCACCTCCTCTCAGCAGTCCGTCCAAAGACATGGTGCTTTGAAAGAAGCTCTTCAGCACTGCTAAGCTGAAAATGATGATCTGGGTTTAGAAAATGCAACAGAAGTAGAATAGCACACTGTGTTTCCAACAGAGCCATACAATCCTTTACCAAGAGAAAATTGCATCACCACCAGTGGGAAACGTGAAAAAGATGGAGGTGAGAATGGGGTGGAGATTAAGTAGTGGCGTATCAACGTTTTTTATTTTTTTAAATCTAAAACAGACAGCTGTCACAAAGGAAGAAATAATGGCAGAGCTTTCATCTACAACAGAGTTGACCCCAACTATGCAGGTAAATAATGAGAATACTGAAGTTTCCCAGCTCATAACATTTGCCGTCTGCCCTAATAACTTATTTCTAAGGGTGACATTTTACTTACCAGATAATGTCCTTTCCTTGAATCTTGCTAGGCAGTCCAGACAAGTGGGTTGTGATCCCCTACCAGCAGATTGGTGGAGACAAAGAACCACTGAAAAGCTCATGCTTCAATACCATCATTCCTGTTGCCTATCTGCCTCAGCCACCAGAGGTCCCCTCAGTATCCGTCCCAAAGCAATTGGAAAATACAGAGCAAGCCTCACACAACCTCAATGTGGACAACAATGAGAAAACAGTAAAGCACTATGTACAGGAAGGTGGAAATAGAAAGCTGTCAGTAGAAGATGAGCCTGCAGAGACAAATACAGAATCATGGTGGACCCAAGGGTACCACAAGCAGTAGAACAGAGCAAATACAGTTTCTGCAGCGGGCCCTGGACTGGTCTAGCAGGGCTCA